>CM046003.1:57435589-58127473 GCA_025175895.1 Wurfbainia villosa
GGTTGGCTAACGTAAACCTCTTCCTCGATAAATCAATTCAAGAACGCTGACTTAACATCCATTTGAAATAGATTAAATCCTCGATGTGCAACGTAGGCTAATAACATCCTAATTGATTCAAGTCTAGCTATGGGTGCATATGTTTTATCGTAGTCTAACTCCTTTACTTGACTGAATCCCTTAGCGACCAACCTAGCTTTATTCCTAACAACATCTCCTTTATCATCAAGTTGGTTTCGAAATACCCACCTCATTCCAATGATCATTTTTCCTTTAGGTGGGGGTACTAATTCCCAAACTTGACTCCTAGTAAATTGAGCTAACTCTTTTTGCATAGCTATAATACAATCGGAATCAAGAAGAGCTTGTTCAATTGTTTTGGGTTCAATTTTTGAGATAAGTGAAATTTGGCTTAGGTTCCTATAGGATGCTCTAGTTCGAACTCCTAAATTGGGATCACCAATTACTTGATCAATAGGGTGATTCGTGTAGAGGAAATGTTGACCGCTAGAGGGGGGGGGTGAATAGCTCGTTTCGTATGTTGATAGAATTCGTTCGTGCTTGTCTCTACAATTTTCGTTAGCATGTAGTGGAATAATAATAAAGTAATAATGAAATAGACAAACACAAATACACCAACACACAAGTATTTAACGTGGTTCGGAACCGAATGGTTCCTACTCCACGGATCGAGCTCTAAAGAGCTCTAGTGATGCACCTGCAACTACTAATCACAAATAACTCCTTCTCGGAACAATCCGGAGGTGGAGAAACCTCGTACAAATGATCTTACAACAGTAAGAAGTAAATACAAGTAATTACAACAAGGAAATACACTATAAGTGTTGGATCGAGAAGCGTCGCTAGAGGGGGGGGGTGAATAGCGATCGTAAATCTTTTCGACGTTTCGTTTGAGTAGACAATTAAACGAGTAAGAGTAGAGGAAAATAAAGGAACACGTTTATTTTTACTTGGTTCACAACCCAGCGGTTGCTACTCCAAGGCCCTATCGGTCCTAGATCGCGTACGGAGGGAAAAGCACTATAACGTCTCCTCCTCGTTGGAGGTAGGAGACAACGATCACAAAAACCGAATGTACGAGGATGAGGCAACAAGCCTACCTCACCTCGTTATGATTAAAATAAAGAATACAATAAAAATAATTACTTGCTACTACTGCCGATGAAGGAGATTTGAACTTGTCATCGCGTCAGCGTTATGACGGCGTTGGAGCGTTGGCGTTGTAGGAGCACTTGATGATGCGTGGAGTTGGAATCCTCCCCTCCTTTTATAGATTTTGGCCTCTGAATATGTCTCCTCTTTTTTCGGAACAGATCACGAAGTTGTCCAAATTTTATCGCGAAGTGGCCGCGTCAAACCTTATCTGTTTTGACCTAGCGTAAAGGCTGATTCATCGCCATCAGTCGACTGATGCCTCCCATCGATCGGTGATGAGCATCGATCGGCCTTGATGTCCGTGATCATTGCCCGGCTAACCACTTCCCTGCAGTAAGAGGTTAGCTCAGAAAATGATAAATGCGACGGTTTCTGACCGTCCGATCTCGACCTAGACCTTCCACGGGAAGTCTTAATCGGATCGCCACCTAAGGTCGTCCCCGTAAAGAGGATACGACCTTACAATCTCTCACTCACACGAGCTTACCTCGATAGTAGCTCTCGCTTCCGGCCTTCCACTCGATTCCTTCGGCTCCCTCCGAAGTTACTTGAGTGTCGCCCGACCACCGCGGCTTCCTCTGGGTGTCGCTAGCCTTCAGCTCCAGCTTTAGCACTTTTCTGCACACTTGATTTAGCTCGTGAGATAACAATGTAAACTTAACTTTGTGTCTTTGCCATAATCACAACACAGGTTCGATTATCTAGTGCCCCTGCACCAACAATCTCTCCCTTTTTGATCTATGGCAAACCAACACAAAGTTAAGAAAAATTAAAGCATAAAACAGGTATAGTAGAAGATGAATGTGAAGATGAATATCATTTCCAAAAACTCCCCCTCAACCAAAACTCCCCCTTAACCCTAGGTGAGTTTTGAAAGAGATAATTTAATTTTCAAAATTAAATTTTATGTTACTCCCCCTTAACTTTTGTTCTTCTCCCCCTTTTTCCATAAATCAAAAAAAAAAAATTTGGGTTTTTTGTATAAAATAGGGTTTTGAAAACAAATATCGTATATGCATGCATCTAGATAAATCAAATATGAGTCCAAGCATGCGTCTAGCAGTAGTTAGATAGATTGGTTCGAGGTGTGTCCCTCTGCACCAATAATCTAAAGGTTTATAATATAACCCTTAGGGTTAGTTTGCTCTCCCCCTTAGTCAAATATATGAAGTATAAGAGATGTAGGGGGCGCTAAACTTTGGCCTAAGAATTGTTAAGTACAATAGTTGAGAAAATAAGTAGTATTTTGAAGAGATTGTTTTAAGTATATTTCAATTATCCTTAACATTTCACCCATTCTATGTGTCTCATAATTTGTTCACCTTATATGTTTTGTGAGATAATTTTAAATTGATTAAAGATAGTCAACCTTGGGTTAGATTCGGATTTAACCTTTAGATCGTTAAGTAACTTTTCAAGAAACTGGCTTCCAGGTCGTGGCGAGACACAGGGGCCTTCTTTGATCGGAACAACGACCACTTCCTTAGACAAAGCCAAATTCAAAAAAATATCACTTAAGTAACTTAGGGTTACTTCCTGGTCTAATTAGTTTAGGATACGGCGAGGTAGCTTCAGCTAGTTCCACTCGGTCAAGTGCACCAAGCTAGATACGCCTTATCTAGCTCGAATACACGAGACTTTGTTTCCCTAACGTACTATCATCTCGCCGTGTCCTGATACTATGTTGCCAAGAGTTGACTAACCATTTACCCTATCTAGCCATTCTAAAAATTAAGTAAAATATGCAATGGTTTTGCTAAGTAAGCGGGTATACTATTTTAGTGTTAGCTCCCCCTGGACCATTGAACCAATATGGTCTATTCAAATAATAAACTTAATCCTGGGGAATCCAAACCTTATTAGTCCTTATATGTGAGTTCAATAAAACCTTTGGGACCCATGCTTGGACTCTTTGATGACTACGATTTACGATAGACATATAAGACCTATTCGTAGTCTTTGACTTAAATCCGAGTCCGGCTTTGTTGTACACGGCTCTTTGGGTTCCAAGTAGTTGATTAAGGTTCTTAGATCCCAATGTGAACCTTTCCAACCTAGCCTCAACCTCTTGAACTCGGTCTTTCAAGAGAGAATTCTCCTCCTCAAGTTTTTCAATTTGGGTTGAGTTTCCCTCTTGAACTTGACTAGTTGAAGAGGTTAGAGTAGCCTCTTGTTTGAGGGTTTCAACCTCCTCAAGTAACGACTCAACCCTAGACTCGGACTTAGTTAATTTCCTATTAATCATTTTAATTGTATTGTAAAGCGTATGAATTAGTGAGCGGCTAACCTTAATTTTCTCTTTTGGTCCGACTATGAGTTGCTTCTCGAAGTAGTCCTCGAGTTCGGAGTCGGTGTTATAGTTGGACTCGACTTCGGATTTTGACTCGGACTCCTCCGGTCTTGCCATGTAAGCTATGTCTTCTTTGTTGTCCCAAGTTGCATGGAAGGCTTTCCTTGCTCCCTTTTTCTTTTGGTTCTCGTACTTCAATTTCCTTCTTTCTTTTCAAACTATTCTCTGCACAACTTTCACTATTGCTTCCACCTCTTCTTATTCGGACTCTGATTCGTCTTCAGGTTCGAGTTCATCTACTTTCCTAGTAGGTGGCTTGCTTCTTTGTCCTGCAAGTAGAGCAATACCTCTCTCGGCCCGGACCACGTTAGTTTGCTCATGAAGTTCAAACTCGGAAAATAATTCGTCTAACCTAAGCTTTGAAATGTCCTTAGAGACCTTGTAGACATCGACAATGGATGCCCACAAGGTAGTCCTAGGGAAAGCATTTAAAGTGTACCTTATAAGGTCCCGGTTCTCTACGGCTTGCCCGATCGAGTGAAGACCATTGACGATGTCTTGGATCCGCGCATGTAATTGGGTGGCGGTCTCGCGATCCTGCATCTTTAGATTGTACAGTTTATTTAAAAGTAAATCTCTTTTACATACCTTAGCATTGGGCGTCCCTTTGTGTAGATCAATCAATTTGTTCCAGAGGTCTTTGGCGCTAATGAATGGACCGATGCGGTTGAGCTCCTCCTTGGACAAGCCACATTGTAATGTTTGAGTTGCTCTTGCATCAGCTTCGATTTGCCTCTTGGTTGTATTTGTCCACTTATTGAAATCCAAGGGCTCTCCTTGATCATTGGTGGGTAGAGCAAAGCCGGTTTGGATTATTATCCAAGTCTCGACTTGTGTTTTCAAGAAATACTCCATCCGACCTTTCCAATAACGGAAATCATTTCCGTTAAAGAACGGAGGTCGGGTGGTGCTATACCCCTCAATGTGAGCCATTAAGTCTCTTGCAAAAACACGAATAAAAACCAAAGAGAATTCCAAGACTTGGTCATGGATTAGTAGTGCGGGAAATAATAGGAAATAAACAGAAATAAATAAGAAGAATAAGAAACTAACAAAAATTAGAAACTTACGACATTCGGTGTCCCTGAAAGGCTACTGAACGTTAGATTTTGGGGCTGGAAACAGCTTGTTACGAGGGTAAACCCTCATAAGAAATGTGGATCTCCCAGAGGGCTTCGATTTGGTAGGTAGATCGTTACGTGAGTCCACTTGTGCAAAAAGTTATGGCCGTTTTACCGTCGGCTACTCCAAGGGAGAATACTTGCAAGCACACAACCAAAAGAAACATACCAAGACTTCGTCTTGAATTATTAGTGCGGGAGGAATAAAAACCTAAGAAATATACGAATCGAAAAATACGAAAAGAAAACCAAAACGTGCTAGATTGGTGGTTTCACCAAATCTTAGCGCTCCCGCTCTGATACCAATTGTTGGATCGAGAAGCGTCATTAGAGGGGGGGGGGTGAGTAGCGATCGTAAATCTTTTCGACGTTTCGTTCGAGTAGACAATTAAATGAGTAAGAGCAGCGGAAAATAAAGGAACACATTTATTTTTACTTGGTTCACAACCCAGCGGTTGCTACTCCAAGGCCCTATCGGTCCTAGACCGCGTACGGAGGGCAAAACACTATAACGTCTCCTCCTCGTTGGAGGTAGGAGACAACGATCACAAAAACCGAATGTACGAGGATGAGGTAACAAGCCTACCTCACCTCGTTACGATTAAAATAAAGAATATAATAAAAATAATTACTTGCTACTGCTGCCGACGAAGGAGATTTGAACTTGTCGTCGCGTCGGCGTTATGATGGCGTTGGAGCGTTGGCGTTGTAGGAGTGCTTGATGAATAAACTTGATGATGCTTGGAGTTGAAATCCTCCCCTCCTTTTATAGATTTTGGCCTCTGAATATGTCTCCTCTTTTTTCGGAACAGATCACGAAGTTGTCCAAATTTTATCGTGAAGTGGCCGCGTCAAACCTTATCTGTTTTGACCTAGCTCAAAGGCTGATTCGTCGCCATCAGTCGACTGATGCCTCCCTTCAGTCGACTGATGAGCATCAGTCGACTGCTTGATGTCCAGCAGTCGACTGCCATCCTGGCCACTTCCCTGCAGTAAGAGGTTAGCTCAGAAAATGATAAATCCGACAGTTTCTGACCGTCCGATCTCGACCTAGACCTTCCACGGGAAGTCTTAATCGGATCGTCGCCTACGGTCGTCCCCGTAAAGAGGACACGACTTTACAATCTCTCACTCACACGAGCTTGCCTCGATAGTAGCTCTCGCTTCCAGCCTTCCACTCGATTCCTTCGGCTCCCTCCGAAGTCACACGAGTGTCGCTCGACCACCGCAGCTTCCTCTGAGTGTCGCTAGCCTTCAGCTCCATCTTTAGCACTTTTCTGCACACTTGATTTAGCTCGTGAGATAACGATGTAAACTTAACTTTGTGCCTTTGCCATAATCACAACACAGGTTCGATTATCTAGTGCCCCTGCACCAACAATAAGTAAAGAAAAACACTTTACAATTGCCTTTGGATTGCTAGAAAAATAGCCTTGGAGACCCTGATTTGCAGCAACAAATCGACCCAAAGTAGCTCAAAAACCGGATGTGATTTTCTCCTCCATGAGCTCCATTTAAAGCTTCTGCCTGGGCTGGAAATCGCCGATCAGTCGACTGCTCGGGACCATCAGTCGACTGATGACACTGTTGCTGTGAGACAACGGTGTAATCCATGCTGAAAAAAATCTAACGAATAGGACATCAGTCAACTGATCATGTCCATCAGTTGACTGATCGAGCCTTCACTCGACTGCTAACCTTAACAGTCGAGTCTTGACTCGATTCTGTGCCCGAGATTCTGAGCACCAGTCGACTGATCACAAGATTAGTCGACTGCTCGGCTAATCAGTCGACTGCCTACCTCTGGCAGTCGACTGTTGGGACACTTTTCGCAGTCAAACCCTAGTTGACTCACACCAGTCGACTGACACACCTCAAACATGAGATTTTAACCCAAGTATGGGGCCCCCATACTTGCTAGAATACCCGTAGCCTAGACCTAAGCCTTCTAGCCACCTCCGTCAGCCTCGCACCTATCGGATCCCTCTAAGTCATCCAAGACTTGTTCATCCATACACTAGCCTTTAGGTGCTTTCATCGGCTATGTCATGCTAACGATGTCTACACTGCCAAGGCACATTGGACTTACGCTGCCAAGACTCCTGCTTGGACTTTACGCCGCCAATATCAAACCCCTTGGACTTTCACAAATGCCAAGACTCAAGCTTGAACTTTCCCTTGCCAACCCATGCTTGGACTTTCTTCATCACATGGTCAACCCTAGTCAACCATCAAAATCCCCTCGAGTCAAACTCGAGTCCGGTTAATCATGACCCGGGTCGATTGTGCCAATAATCTCCCCAAAACAATATCAAACATCAATGTCAACCTTCATGTCAAACATCAAAACATCGCTCGAGTTAAACTCGAGTCCGATCAATCGTGACCTGGGCCGATTGCACCAACAATCTCCCCCTTTTTGATGTTTGACAAAAACACATATCTTTGAGTTAGAACACTAACTCAAATCTCCTTACCAATTATCCCAAATTGGTAATCCCAAATATTCTCCCCAATTCTCCGAATTGACAATTGATATCATTGAACTCTAAACCATCAAAAATAAGGTCTAAAGTTCAACATTGAACTTTCTACACCTTAAATTTGATACATCATTCTAACACCTCTCCTAATCCATATCCAATGGATTTTCACCCTTAATAATGCTTCCCAAAGCATATCCTAGGGTTAGGAGTGGTTAGGAAACTTTACCATGGCTGAAAATGGGCTAAACAACCTTATTTTTCTCGAAATCAGCTTGGCAGTCGAGTCCTTCAGAAATCAGTCGACTGCCTTGCACATCAGTCGACTGCCACCAAGGGCAGTCGACTGATAACTGAAAAATCCGATTTTCAGTTATCAGAAATGGATTTTGAAAATTCATAAATAATTATACGTATATCAAAAAATCATGAAAATTCATACGTATAATACTTATGACTAATACAATGGGTGAAAAATGATAGAAAAATATTTTACTCATAAAATATCGAAATTGATACAAAATTCAAAAGTGAAGAAAAACTTCAATGTTTTAGCTCACTTTGTATCCACTTCATCAATGGTGATTGCTATCAAAAGATAGACTTCACCATGGTTTTCTAAAATGATTTTAAAATATTTTTGAAAACCTATATTGGATCATATTCCTTGGGCTCAATGTACATGACTTGTACACAAGCTTTCCCAATGATCCACATTTAGTTAAAGATGAGTTTTAGTTCATCTAGATGCAAAAACTATGCACCTTGAACTTAACTCATATCCTAGCATCTCATATGTATCTAGGGTGTATAAATATACATACATGTCAATTTAATGTGAGATGTGAGTTTTGGTTCATCTTAAACTAAAGCCTCATGCATTTTCTAAGGCAACACTACTTGATTCCCTTATACATGAGACTTCAAGTCATGCCATTGTCCTTAAATCAATTTTCATTAACTTAAATGCATAAATGATCATGGCATAAATGATAGCAATAATTAAGCATGGCCAATGATCATGATGTCATGACATATGATATAATCTAAAAACACATGACATTAAACCTTAATCCTAAACATGATCATGACATATTAAATGATTAAAAAAAAGATATGATGTCATGACATGTTATATGACAAATAAAGCATGACAAATAAAATGTATAGGTATAATAATACCCAAATTTTAATATTAATTGCCATTTGATATAATTAAGTATATTTTACCATATTACCTAAATTTCCCAAAATGTGCCAAAAACCCAAAATGACACACCAAGACCTCTAAGCCTAAATTGAGCCAATTTAATTAATTTTTCATAATTTCAAGAATGTATTGACACATCCCAAAATCTTTTAGGATCATAAATCAAATCTATTTCCAAGGTATCAATAACCTTGAAAATTACCTAAAAAACCACCTTTACTATGGTTAGGTTAACTACCCTTCCATTTAAAGTTGGCACACCCTAAACCCATCTAGCGTGAATCGATCACGCTCTTAGGAACCCAAAACCTATTTGAGCTCCTAGGGTTACTTGGTATTCCTTAGGGATAACCTCCTTAGATACCTTCCTAATGACCCTTCTAGGCTTGTTAGCCTTGGTCATTTGAGTCTTGCCATGGTTAACTCTAGGGGTGACTCTCCTTGTAACCTTCTTAGTGACTTCCCTAGGTTTCCTTGAAACTCTAGCCACTAGGCACATACCTTGGTCAACTCTAGGGATGACTTCCCTTGTGACCTTAGTCTTCGTAGACCTAGTTTGTGTTCCATAATCAAATGAAACACTATGATAAGCCACCTTAGGCTTAGGTTTGTGACCCAAACCTTTCTTGCCCTTGGTTGACTCTTGTCTCTTAGGCCCTAGGTGTTGACTCTTGGACCTAGACCCTTTACTTTGACCATATTAACCCTTTTATTTGGTTTTGCATAATCCTAAGGGTATTTTCCATTTTCTCAAGCCTTGACCTTAAGACTTGATTTTCAACCTCTAATTGCCCAATTTTTGAATTTTGATTTAATCCTTGGGCATGGTTCTTCCTAGGCATATGCCTAGTCCATTTGGGGTTAAGACCTAGGTGCTCTTGTACCTTTCTAATTGTCTCCCTAGGTAGAATTGGTCTAGAATTATTTGACCTAGATTTGTCTTTAGATAAATTTATTTTAGGGACATTAGTCCCAAATCTCTCCTTATTACTAAGGTTGACCTTCTTAGCTCCTAAACAATATTCATTATTTCTAGCATGCTTTTCATGATAAATGGCAACATTATTAACATAACTCCTAGCAAGCTTTTGCCTATTATTTAAAGAAGGAGCTTTATTTAGATATACCTTAGGGTTTGCCTTAGAGGCTCCCCCTACTTGTGATGCTCCCCTTTGAGTCTTCTTCTCCCCCTTTGGGCATTGACTCCGGTAGTGTCCCGGTTGCCGGCATTTGAAGCAAATCACTTGCTCCTTGCTTTTGGTTGTTGGGGGACCGACATCCTTTGACTATTCTTGACTTTTAGGCGCCGGAGGAGCTTTCCTTACTCTTTTTGGGCACTTGCTCTTGTAATGCCCACATTCCCTACACTCAAAATATATTATATGCATTTTATTATTAACATATATGTTTGAGTTACTTAGTTTGGCGGTGGTGATCGGAGTGGGTTCTTCAACCCTCCCGGAGGTTGAGGCTTCTTCTTGATTTTGCTCCGGCTCCGGTGTGGATGGTCTCTTCTCCCCCTCAATCTTTGAAGTGGAGTCTTCTTCCACTTTTTCCTCTTCTTCCACCGATTCGGAGGTTGACTCCCTATCAACTTTCGAATCCTCACTCGCTTGTGAGGATGAGGATGTTGATGTGAGCAAAACATATAAGGTTTTAGGAGTAGTTTTTGCTCATATCTTGTTACATTTTGCGTCAGTTTCATGCATATGTTACTCTGTTTTTGCATGCATTTTCTATTTTCTAGTTCGGAGGTCTGCTCGTTATTCTTTTGAATGCAGGTTGACTTTTCGGGTGGAAAAGATGCGTTTTCGGAGCGAAAGAAGGACATTTCATGTTAGACGCAAAGTGGGACACGACCAGGGCATGTGGATTCACACGACCGTGTCTGATGGGCGAAGATCAGCACACCAGGGCCGCACATGACCTAGCCGTGTGGTGGCCCGATGGAGTTGTGTGACTAGGGTTTTTTCCTGATTTCGCAGTGGTCTGAGGCGACGTCTATATAAGGATGGCTCCGCCCAAACCCTAGGGGGGAGGCACGACGGCTAGCATGGCACGCTGAAGCCCTAAAAAGTTTCGATAACTCGCAGCGGGGAGGAGGAACGCCGCTGGAGGTCCACCACTTGCAAATACAATGCCAGAGAGAAGGTCACAACGCATTGTAATCTCTATTTTTGCACTTTCTTTCCATTGTAATTGAACTTAAACATGTGTTGTGATTCTTCCTTCGGGTTTATGGAGTAGAACTTTTGATTCTAGGATTAGGGAGTAGCTTGTGTTTATAGACAAAGTTGGTTCATATTAAATTCTGGCCAAAAGTTTGATTTGACGATTGGATGTTGCTCTTTATCATACCTACGTGTAGTTGGCTTTCTTTCCGTTGTGCTTAGGCGATATGAGGTGGTGACAGCCCTCGCAATCTAGATTTAGGAGGTTTGATCAAGGAACCTAGGGTTAAACCTGACCTCCTGTAACTGCGGGGAGAAGGGAGCGGTGGAATCGAAAATTGTCCACCGCAAGGATTGATTTGGCATCCTCGTACCCTCTATCCCGTCCTTTTGGGCGAGGATAGCTCCCGGTGAATGCGGCGGCTTTGCGGGAGAGTGTATGATGTCCCTTCCCCAAAGCCATAAGTAGAAGTTTAGACGATGCCAATTGACAATGTTGTTCTATGGTACACAAGTGAAATCGAAGTCCTAGAATCGCCTTTTTAAGACCTCGGCACCCTCTTTTCCTCCTCCGTGTGACACCGCACTGAGTAGGGTCCTCCGATAGTCCTCACCAACCGACTCTCACTGAAATTTCATCCGAACAACCGCAACCACTTAGTGGATTAGTACTCGAATCCTAGTCACTGTGGGATCGATAATCTATTTATTACTTGATGACATCTGTGCACTTACGAGCATTGAGTGTGAGTGCGTACTTTGAGTCTTCGACGGTCTCCACCGCAGGATTTAAGGTTGCGACCGTGCGCATCAAGTTTTTGACGCCGTTGTCGGGGACTGTCGATTTGATATCAATCGAACGGTGGTAGATTGGATCAGACTTAGGATTAGATTATTTTCTTGCTTTATTTTCTTATTAGTTTACTTTATTTGCTTTAGTTTTATTTTCCATATTTAAATTCAATTTTTATTTCCAGTAGTAGTTTCCTGTTTACTTATTGCATCTTAGGTTTTTATTTACTAGATTTAGTTATTTCCTGCTTTTAGCATTAGGTTAGCACTCTTACTTTTGAGTGTTGGTTCGTCGTATGCTTAGAAGACTAGGATCGGAAGGCCTAATTCCGATTGATTTAGAGATAGAGCGAACCTTTCACCGACGGAGAGCAGCACAGCGAAAGATGGAAGATCAAGCTGCATTCGAGGTGAACGTAGGCAGCCGACCTCTACGGGACTGTTCAGCTCCTAGCGCTAGAGGATTCAGGCCAAGCATAGTTGGACCATCCATATCGGCGAATAACTTTGAGCTTAAGCCGACACTCATACATATGGTCCAGTAGAGCCAATTTGGGGGAGTTGCGACTGAAGACCCAAACCGACATCTTGAGGCTTTTCTAGAAATCTGCTCAACCATGAAACTGAACGGAGTCCCTTCTGACGCGATCCGCCTGAGCCTGTTTCCGTTTTCACTGCGGGATAAGGCTAAGGCATGACTTCACTCCTTACCCTCTGGCATCATTACCACGTGGGAGCAGTGTGAGTAGTAGTTTCTGAATAAATACTTCCCACCAAGTAAGACTGCTCACATGCATCACCTTATCACTAGCTTTTGCCAGAAGGAGGGGGAGTCCTTATTCGAAGCATGGGATCACTATAAGGGGCTACTTTATCAATGTCCACCCACGGACTAGAGAGGTGGCTGGTGATCCACATTTTCTATAATGGGATCGCCTACGCCACGAAGATGTCGTTAGATTCTGCCACAAGAGGAGCCTTAATGAACAAGACCATCGAGGAGGCAGAGGATCTTATTGAAGAGGTGGCACAAAACCACCATCAATGGGCCTCCGAACATGGTCAACCCACGCCTACGGCAGGACGATACACTGTCAACTCCATGGACCACCTTTCAACGAGGATGGATGCACTAAGCAGACAGTTTGAATCTTTGAATCCTTCATCTGTATGCGTGACCATTGACTTTGGAGAGGGGGCGATAGTGTATCATGAGGACCATTTTGTAGGGCAGGGGACCTCAGATGAGCAGATCGAGCATTGTGACGCGATTGGGGACTATGATCAAAGGCCCCACAACCCATACTCTAATATCTACAATCCCGGATGGATGAGTCACCTAAATTTCTCCTACAAAAATAACTCGGGAACCCCCCAACCATCCGGAGGATACGAGCAGCAGTAGGGCAATGGGCAGCGACCATAGAAGTCCAGACTGGAACAGATGATGGAGGACTTCATCGCTACCCAAACTAAGGCTAATGAAGAATTCTGTCGCCAACATCAAAAGTCTAAAGAAGCACTGAGAGACTTGAAGGCCACCGTTGACGGCCTTGCAAGTCATACCAGGATGTTGGAGACACAAGTGGCCCAAATAGCCCAATCCGTGTCACAACCTGTGAAGAACTCTCTGCCAAGCCAAGGAAAAGAGGAAGGAGTAGGGCAAAGAAGCCAATTCGCCAAGGGGTGTGCAGCCATGATTTCCACCCTACCTGACCAAGCTGAGTTTGAAGAGAAAATCCCAGTACAGCTTGAGGACCCTGGTGAATTCATTATTCCCTGCTCGATTTATGGGGAGAGTTTCGACGAAGTGCTATGCAACTTGGGGTCATCAGTCAGTGTGATGCCCTATGCATATTTTTTGAAGATGGGACTGAGCGGGCTCCAACCCGCGAATCTTGGTATTCGTATGGGGGATGACTCAGTGAAGGAGCCCGTTGGCTTGCTACCACATGTTCCTGTGATGATTGAAGATTTTGTGATACCCACGGACTTCATCATACTGAACATAGGACCTAATCCCTAGAATCCTATTATTCTGGGAAGGCCTTTTCTAGCAACCGCGGGGGCGTGCATTGATGTGAAGGCACACCGGATCTCCCTAGAGGTAGACGGGGAGATCATTCTTTTCAGTCTTTCAGAACAAAGTGCTACCTACTTTGACAGCTTCACGATTAGCAGGTTGAAGCCAGAACCTCCAGATGCGGATCCCGAGATGGATGAATGGAGGTTCACTGAACCACCGGAGCCGAGTTGATAGAAGAGTGCGGTCGAGCTAAACGACCTTAAATAAAGCGCTTCTTGGGAGGCAACCCAAGTTTAGCTGTAGATTTTTCTTTTTTTTCTATTGCATTGCATACATGTGTTAGATTTTAGTTTTGATTTTCATCACATTTAGAGTTAGGAGTAGAAAAGAACTTTGCTAGGCAAAAATGAAACCCATGTTAGTCTACACGGCAAAGTGTATGAACAAATTCGGGCCATGGTGTATGAAAGGGGCGAAAAATGGGGGCACACGGCCTGGCCGTGTGCTTTCCCACGGTCGTTCCCACTTGACCAGAGGTGCACATGGCCTGGCCGTGTGTTTTCACACGGCTATGGCGTGCGAGGTTAAAAGGGGTGAGTCGTGTGTTTTCACCTCATTTGCACCGTGTGCTTCAAAAGTTCTTGCCCAAGCTGTGTGATTTCGTTTTCCCCTTCCTCTAGGAGCATTTTCAACCTCTTTAGAAGCCAAAAGGAGCAAGGATGAGGAGGACCAAGACCGTAGCATCCCGATCCAGTGAGATGAGGATTTGCTAGGATCTTTAGGTTTGTTGGGTGACATGCAAATCCTATTTGCAAAAATGGGGTAGGATGAGATTATGGGAATAAGGTGTAGGAGATTTGAGGCCGCTTGAGGGGGGGGGGGGGTTAATAACGTGTGACTATACGATGATAGAATTCGTTTGCGTGATCGTCTCTACAAAACTCGTTATGCACAGCGGAATAGTAATAATAAAAGCAATAACGAGATGAAACAACCACGAACACAAAGATATAATGTGGTTCGGAACCGAACAGTTCCTACTCCACGGATTGGGTTCGTACGAACCCTAGCGATGCCACAAACACCTCTAAAAAATAAAACTCCTTCTCGACAACAAGTCGGAGGTGGAGAAACCTCGTACAATGAATTACAACAAGTAATACAAAGTAAACAAGAAAATACAAGTGAAAATGTAAAGAACAGTTTACAAACTAGGGTTTTGAGCGCTTGCTTGTCGGTTGCTTTGATGAGCTTGAAGGACCCTGAAATGCACCTGCAAATCGCCATCAAATCGCCTCACCAAAGCTCCCAAAGAACTGATGATGAAATCCTCCACGAGCTCCCCTTTTTATCTGCGTCATTTGGATTTCCGCTGACGATCATTGCCATAAGTCCCGATCATTGCCAACACTATAGCTGTGAGACAACGACTCAATCCACGTTAGACAAGTTCCAACGGGACTCTTGGAAGTCGACTGCCAACATTGGCAGTCGACTGCCAACGCCCGTAGCTGACTGCCCAGTCGGCTACGGAGCGTTCTGTGCTCGCAACTCAATCGCGGCGATTGCGTCTCTTGGCGCGATCCGCTGGTGGACATCGATCGATCGCTCCAATGAGTCGATCGCGAGCAATTTTAGCTCTTAAACGACAGTCGAACTCAAGTCGACTCACGACAGTCGAATCGGCCATAATGTCAGTCGACTGCCAACCTCAAAAATGAGGTTTTAATCCAAGTATGATTCCCCTATACTTGCTACACCACCCTTAGCCTAGACCTAAGCCTTCTAGTCACCTCCATTAACCTTACGCCTCTCGGATCCCTCCAAGTCATCCATGACTTGTTCATCCATCGCGCTGGCCTTCAGGTGCTTCCATCGGCTATGTCATGCTAACAGTGTCTACACCACCAAGGCACATTGTACTTACGCCGCTAAGACTCCGCTTGAAATGCCAACCATTGGACTTATGCTGCCAAGACTCCACCCTTGGACTTTACGCCGCCAATATCAATCCCCTTGGACTTCTCAAATGCCAAGATTCAAGCTTGGACTTTCCCTTGCCAAGTGTCCCACTTGGACTTTCCATGCCAAGACCCATGCTTAGACTTTCCATGCCAAGTACCCATGACTTGGACTTTACTTTGCCAAGTACCCATGACTTGGACTTTGCTTTGCCAAGACCCATGCTTGGACTTTTCCCAAATGCCAAGTGTCCCACTTGGACTTTCCATGCCAAGACCCATGCTTGGACTTTCTATGCCAAGTACCCATGACTTGGACTTTACTTTGCCAAGTACCCATGACATGGACTTTGCTTTGCCAAGACCCATGCTTGGACTTTTCCCAAATGCCAAGTGTTCCACTTGGACTTTCCATGCCAAGTACCCATGACTTGGACTTTACCTTGCCAAGACCCATGCTTGGACTTTCCCATAACCACATGGTCAACCCTAGTCAACCATCAAAGTCTCCCTCGATTCAAACTCGAGTCTGGTCAACTATAACCTGGATTGATTGTATAAACAATCTCCCCAAAACATTAACCGACATCAATGTCAAACATACTATGTCAATCCACTTTGTCAAACGTCAAAATATCACACGAGTCAAACTCGAGTCTGGTTAATCGTGACCTGGGCTGATTGCACCAATAATCTCCCCCTTTTTGATGTTTGACAAAAAAAACCTTGAGTTAGGCCACTAACTCAAATTTCCTTACCAATTATCCCAAATTGGTAATCTCAAATACTCTCCCAAAACTTCTCCCCCTTTTTGACTAACATCAAAAAGGTTATCCCTCCAAGGAGGTCAATGTCTCATTGTCCCAATGAGATCTTACAATCTCCTCCTTGATCCAAAAATACCTCGGATGCCTACCATCTTCCTAGTGAAAAGTCCCATATCACTCAAGAGAGGCAATCCTATACTCTCTCCCAATTTCCAAATTGGGTTTCTCAAAATCCCATCAATTTTCCCAATTGATGATACTCTCCCAATAACATCCCCCCCTTCAAGAAGAGAAACACATCCATCATCCTAAGATGGATAACTCCACCTAAAGACTTGCTCCCCTTGACCATTGCACCAACAATATCCTTGGGAAGTCCCTAAGCTAATAGGAACTCTAAACCATCAAAAATAAGGTTAAAAATTCAACACGAACTCTTCCCACCTTAAATTTGATACAAACCCTAAACAACTCTCCTAATCCATATCCAATGGATTTTCACCCTTTCTAATGCTTCCCAAAGCATATCCTAGGGTTAGGAGTGGTTAGGGACCTTAACCGTAGCTGAACACGGGCTAAACAAACCTAGTTTTCCCGAAATCAGCATTGGTAGTCGACTCCGTCATCTACCAGTCGATTGCCACTCACATCAGTCGACTGCCACCAAGCGGCAGTCGACTAATAACTGAAATTTTCGAATTTCAACTATCAGAATCAAATTTTAAAAAGTCATAAGTAATTCTACGTATATCGAAAAATCACAAAATTTGATACATATATTACTTATAGTCAATACAATGGGTGAAAAATATTTGAAAATTATTTTACCCATAAAATATCGAGATTGATACAAAATCCAAAAGTGAAGAAAAACTTCAATGTTTTAGCTCACTTTGTATCAACTTCATCATTAGTGATTGCTATCAAAAGATAGGCTTCACTAAGGTTTTCTAAAATGATTTCAAAATGTTTTTGAAAATCTATTTTGGATCATATTCCTTGGGCTCAATGTACATGACTTATACACAAGCTTTTCCAATGATCCACCAATGAAATTAGATGAGTTATAGTCCATCTAGATGCAAAAACTGTGCACCTTGAACTCAACTCATATCCTAGCATCTCACATGTATCTAGGGCGTATAGATACACATACATGTCAATTGGATGTGAGATGTGGGTTTTGGTTCATTTAATCTAGGGTTTCATGCATTTTCTAAGGCAATCCTACTTGATTCCCTTATGAATGGGACTCCAAGTCATGCCAAAATCCTTAAATCAATTTTCATTAATTTAAATGCATGAAATGATCATGGCATAATGATAGCAAAATAAAAACATGGCCAATGATCGTGATGTCATGACATATGATATAAAACTTAAACTCATGACATTCAATTCTAATTCCTAAACATAACCATGACATATAAATGATAAAAATAAACATGATGTCATGACATGTTATATGGAAAATCAAAGCATGACATAGAAAATATATAGGTATAATAATACCTAAAATTTAATATTAGTTGCCATTTGAGATAATTAAGCATATTTTTGCCATAATACTACTAATCTCCCTAGTGTGCCGAAAACCCAAAGTGACACACTAACCTCTAAACCTAAATTGTGCCAATTTGATCAATTTATCAAACTTCTCAAATAATATTGGCACATCCTAAAATCTTTTAGGATTAAAGCTCAAATGTATTTCCAAGGTAACCATAACTTTGAAAATGACCTAAAATGCCACCTTTATCATAGTTGAGTTAACTACTCATCCAATCAAGGTTGACACACCCTAAACCCTTCTAGCATGAATCTATCACACTCCTAGGAACCCAAAATCTATTTGAGCTCATTGGGTTAATTAGGTATTCCTTAGGGATAACCTCCCTAGATACCCTCCTAATGACCCTTCTAGGCTTGTTAGCCTTGGTCATTTGGGTCTTACCTAGGTTGACTCTAGGGGTAACTCCCCTTGCAACCTTCTTAGTGGCCACCCTAGGTTTCCTAGAAACCCTAGCCACTAGGCACACCCTTTGGTCAACCTTAGGGATGACTTCCCTATTGACCTTGGTCTTCCTAGACCTAGTTTGTGTTCTATAATCAAATGGAACACTATGGTAAGCCATCTTAGGCTTAGGTTTGTGACCCAAACCCTTCTTGCCCTTTGATGACTTTTGCTTCTTGGGTCCTAAGTATTGACTTTGAGATTTTGACCTAGAAGTTTTACTAATTGACCCTTGCATTTGATTTTGCATAAACTTAAGGGTCTTTTCAAGTTTTTCAAGCTTTGATCTCAAGACTTGGTTCTCTAATTCTAATTGCCCAATTTTTGAATTTTGATTTAATTCTTGGGCATAGTTCTTTCTAGGCATATGCCTAGTCCATTTAGGATTGAAACCTAGGTGCTCTTGTATTTTCCTAATAGATTCCCTAGGTATGGTTTTTCTAGGGACATTAGTCCCAAATTTTTCCTTATTTCCTAATAGATCTCCTAAGCAAAAATATTTATTCCTATTAGCATGCTTTTCATAAATTGCAAGAGAATTAAAATTCCTAGCATGCTTTTTAACATTTAAATTAGAAGATGCATTACTAAAATGTACCTTAGGGTTAGCCTTAGCTCCCCCTACTTGTGATGCTTCTTCTTGGATCTTTTTGCTCCCCCTAGGGCATTGACTTCTATAGTGCCCCTTTTGATGGCACTTGAAGCATACTACATGCTCCTTGTTCTTTTGACTTTGGGGATCGATATCCTTGACTTTTGGTGCCGGAGGAGACTTCTTGATCCTTTTAGGACACTTACTCTTGTAGTGTCCTTGCTCCCTACACTCAAAACATATTATATGCATTTTATTATTAATTGATATGTTTGAGTTACCTAGGGTGGTGGTGGAAGGTGCCAGAATTGGAGCTTCTTCATCTTGACCGAATGTGGGGGGCTCTTCTTGGGGTTGCTCCGGTGTAGATATTCTAATCCCCTCCCCCTCAATCCTAGAGGTTGAGGTTTCTTCTAATTCTACCTCTTCCACCACTTCTTCCTCCTCGGATGTCGAAAACTCCTCGACCTCCGAATCCTCGCTTTCTTGTGAGGATGAGCTCTCTTCCTCATCCTCCTCATCTTCTTGGATTGAGTGAGGCTCTTCATGGAATTTTTCCAATTTGTTCCATACCTCCTTGGCGTCTTTACAATCCCCTATCTTGATCAAAATATCATTAGGGATTATATTAAGCAAAATACCCATTACCTTATTATTGATCTTATAGTATCGGAGTTGTTCTTGACTCCAATTCTTCTTCTTGATTTTTCTTCCTTCGTCTTTTGGAGTGTCAAAACCAACTAAGACACAATTCCAATTGTTAAAGTCACACATTAGAAAATGCATCATTCTACCTTTCCAATACGCGAAATCTTCACGGTCGAAGGAAGGCGGAACGTTGATGTCGTCACCCAATCTCTCCATCTTTTCCTCTAGCGTGCTTTGTCTTAGCTCCCGACGGTTAGTCCGTAGAAGAGCCCCGGGCTCTGATACCAATTGTAGGAGATTTGAGGCCGCTAGAGGGGGGGGTGAATAGCGTGTGATTGTACGATGATGGAATTCGTTTGCGTGATCGTCTCTACAAAACTCATTATGCGCAGCGGAATAGTAATAATAAAAGCAATAACGAGATGAAACAACCACGAACACAAAGATATAACGTGGTTCGGAACCGAACGGTTCCTACTCCACGGATTGGGTTCGTACGAACCCTAGCGATGCCACAAACACCACTAAACAATAAAACTCCTTCTCGAAAACAAGTCAGAGGTGGAGAAACCTCGTACAATGAATTACAACAAGTAATACAAAGTAAACAAGCAAATATAAGTGAAAATGTAAAGAATACTTTACAAACTAGGGTTTTGAGCGCTTGCTTATCGGTTGCTTGGATGAGCTTGAAGGACCCTGAAATGCACCTGCAAATCGCCTTCAAATCGCCTCACCAAAGCTCCCAAAGAACTGATGATGAAATCCTCCACGAGCTCCCCTTTTTATCCTGCGTCGAGCTGGATTTTACCGGCGATGGCGCCATAAGTCCCCGATCATTGCCAACCGCGTGGTGTGAGACAACGACTCAATCCACGTTGGACAAGTTCCAACGAGACTCTTGCCAACATTGGCGATCGGCCGCCACGCCCGTAGCGCCCGATCGGCTACGAGCTCGATGCTTTCGCAACTCAATGGCGGTCATTGCCGTCAACATCGATCGATTGCTCCAATGAGCGATCATTTGCGAGCAATTTCAGCTCTTAAACGGTAGTCGAACCAGCCATAATGCCAGTCGATTGCCAACCTCAAAAATGAGGTTTTAACCCAAGTATGATTCCCCCATACTTGCTAGACCTCCCTTAGCCTAGACCTAAGCCTTCTAGCCACCTCCATTAACTTTACGCCTCTTGGATCCCTCCAAGTCATCCATGACTTGTTCATCCATCGCACTGGCCTTCAGGTGTTTCCATCGGCTATGTCATACTAACGGTGTCTACACCACCAAGGCACATTGGACTTACGCCGCCAAGACTCCACTTGGACTTTACGCCGCCAACCATTGGACTTATGCTGCCAAGACTCCACCCTTGGACTTTACGCTGACAATATCAATCCCCTTGGACTTCTCTTGTCACGCCCCGAAGGAGACCCCGCCAGCCGAAAATCTGACAGCATCTCCCCTTTACGGGTGACAATGCCAATTTACATACACGACTTACACGACCACTATACATCGATCAAAACGATCGAAATGCAAACACACACGCAGGTAATAAAATAGGCCTCTGGCCATCAACAAAAATAAATGAGTAACATCTATCACAACTAGACTTACCCCTTCTGCCATCTGGGCAGGAATACTCAACCAAAACTAATCCAAACAAAACCGAATAAAGGTCCATAAGGACACCAAAAATCCACGAATACAAATCTCAATCTCCAAACCTAAACATGTCCTCTAATCAAAATGTCCAAACCATAGAAACAAATAACAAATAAAAAACTTTCACGAGTGGGGTTTGGCAGCTGCACTCTCCTGACAGCTTCATCCTGAAATAGATATAAATCAACGGGGTAAGTTTAAAGAACTCAGCGGGTATAGTAGATATGCAAAGTAAGGTATAGCTAACAATAAAAATCATGCCAGTACAGTCTCACATATAGGGTAAGCAAGAAATAAATGCAAAAAGACTGTACTCACCTGAATCTCCTACCCTGATATAGGAGCATGTGCCCTACTATAAGATTCATCACCATATACAAATATGTATAATGTATGCATGGCAATCATATGCAACATCCAAGGCATCAATAAAATAATACAGCAAACACAATACAAATGCGATCCATGCAAAGCAAATGACATGTCACCGACGCTATCCCGCCTCCACACGCGATGGTGAAGCCGAGTGGGTAGGGCTATGACAATCATGCACTCGCCATCATCGCTCTGAGTGGCCGAGTGGACAAGATCTTGTCCGGAGTACACCTATCCTCCGCCCCCAAACAGAGTGGGGAGCTAAGCTCTCATCTCCGGTGTCATAGACCGGAGGAGGGATCCTACCCACTCTACCACCGCCTCATCGCTACCCATGAGCGGACGGACCACGACAGAGCAATCGCACACACCTCACGATGTACTACTAACCCATGAGTGGCAGTGTGTGCAGGCCATGTAACTGGCTGCGGGCTCAACCATAATGGAACCCTGTCCAGCCAGCATGCAATCATGCAAAAATGGTGCATGATACTAAAGCATGTAAATCCAACTCAAAATACCTATCTGAATAATATGTGCAATCAATATGTACATATCCATAATCCAAGTAACTATGATCCAAATAAAACAGGGAAGATATAATCATAACCTATCACATTCATGTATCAAGTAGGCACTAACAATATACTAGGCATATAAACATGAAAATTATTGCATGCTATCCTAACTAGCATATCAACAATGACTATATCTAAAAGATAAGTCAAAATATCCGCCTGAATATAAATATCCGCAAGAATGAAAACGTCACGACCGGGGACTTGCCTCGTGATCGAAACCTGCATATAGCATATCTATTGTTAATCACAAAAATGTAATTCACCGACAAATCGAATACTTAATCAATTTCCTTCATAACCCAATTAACCCAAACTATTTCCTATTTTCACTAATTTTCCAACCATCTTATTAATTTTTTACTACCACAAATATCCATACAATTAATTTAGCCCACTAAATCAATTGATAAAATTTTTGATTAATTAATGATAAGCTAATTAATCAATTAAACCGTGATTAACCCGCATTTTAACAACCTAAGCCAAATAAATAAAACTTAATGACTTTTAATTTATCCAATAATTGTACCAATCAATTTACCCAATTAATTCCTAATCAATTAACCTAATTCATCACCTACAAAAATCCTCAAGATCAAACAATATCACCCAACCTTCCCATATCCTCCCAATACAATACGATCAACCGAATAACACCAAAATCAGCCCAAATCGACACCTCTATCCCACCTGACACCTTGCCACGACCACCTCCAACCCTAACCACACGACACCCCCAAATAAAACCCTCACAGCCCCTCTCAGCCGGCCCCAATTCCTTCCCTACTGCCCTATTCACTGACACCATTCTCACTCACTGATTCCCTTCAGTTCCTCTCCTCACAACACCGGTCGACCAAGATAGAAAAGAAACCCTTACCTACTCCGGCGACCACCGGCCAGAAGGGCAGAGGAGGAGGCGTTGTGGAGCGGCGAGAGAGAAGAAGCGAAGCGAGAAGGAGGGGGCCGGAGGAGGTCGACGACGGCGATCCCGCGTGGCCGAAGTGGCGAGTCGCGAGTCGGCCGAGGAAGAAAGGGCTCGGTGGTCCATTGGCTGCGGGCGCGAGGACAAGCAAAGGCGAGCGCTGCCGATGAGCAGCGACGACGGCGCTCCCTTGGCATCGGACAGTGCTGTGGTTGGCGACGGCCTGGTCGTCGGCGGAGAAGAGGTCGCTGGCGGAGAAGAAGGGATGGCATCAGGCGTATGAAGGAACGACACGGGTGGAACTGCCGAAGGAGGAAAAGATCCACGACGGGGAAAAAAATGAAAAAGGAAATAGATTTAGGTTTTCGGTTTAGGTTACCCTCATTTAACCCCTTAAATAGACTTCACAAAAGCCTATTTATTTTATCCCCGTAAAAATCTCGTACCCGCTCCGTTTAAATCCAGAAAAATTTCGAAAAAATTCCTAAAATTCCCTAAAAATCACGAAAAATTTCCAGGATTATTTTCTTAATTATTTGGCCATTTAATTTAATATTTTAATTTTTCAGTATTTAACATTTACCCCTATTAATAAAAATTTGGACCCCAAATTTCCTACTCAGATGCACAACGAGTAAGAAATACCACAAGTACTGAAAATATACCTCATGTACCTTAAGTAAACAAGTGGGGGTATTGAGCTCGGATCTTTTCCTCGAGCTCCCAAGTAGCCTCCTCGTTGGTGTGGTGACTCCACCCGACCTTGACGAGTCGCACAACCTTGTTCCGCAACTGTCGTTCCTTGTGATCCAAAATCTGTACCGGAACCTCTGCGTAAGTAGCATTAGGTTGAATGGAACTTGACACATCTGACAGAATATGTGTAGAGTCTGGCACATACTTCCTCAGCATAGACACATGGAACACATCATGTATACTCGTCAAAGATGGTGGTAGCGCTAGACGGTAAGCGACTGCTCCGATCCTCTCCAAAATCTCAAACGGACCAATATATCTAGGAGCTAGCTTACCATGGAGGCCAAATCTCTTCACCCCTTTCGTGGGTGAAACTAGCAGGAATACATGTTCACCAATAGAGAACTCCAAAGGTCTCCGTCTACGATCTGCATAACTCTTTTGGTGATCCTGTGCCTCTGCCATCCTACGTCTGATAGTACGGACCAACTCTGTCTCATGCTGAGCTCTCTGGGGTCCTAGCAACTGGGCCTCCCCAACCTCCTCCCAGAGGGTGGGTGTACGACACTGTCTACCATACAATGCCTCATACGGGGTTATTTGGATAGCCAAATGATAACTGTTATTGTAGGCGAATTCCACTAACGGTAAATTATCCTCCCAGTTGCCTCTGAAATCTATAATACAGGACCTCAGCAAATCCTCTAGTGTCTGAATGGTCCGCTCAGACTGTCTATCTGTTTGCGGATGGAAGGCAAGATTACTAAGCCGGGTGCCTAAAGCACGCTAGAGACTGCGTAACCTAGACGTGAACCGGGGATCTCTATCTGATATAATGCTCAAAGGAACACCATGCAATCTGATGATCTCCCGACAATATAGCTCTGCCAACCGATCTAGAGAGTCATTCTTCCGAATCGATAAGAAGTGCGTGGATTTGGTTAGTCGGTCTACGACTACCCAAATCACGTCATGGCCTTGACGTGTCCTAGGCAAACCCATCACAAAATACATAGTAATATGATCCCACTTCCACTCAGGAATAGGAATCCTCTGAAGTAATCCAGCTGGTCTCTGGTGCTCAACCTTTACCTACTGACAAATCAGACATCTAGCTACAAAATCTGCGATGTCTTTCTTCATACCGTTCCACTAATACAAACACTTTAAATCTCGATACATGTGGGTACCGCCTGGGTCGATCGCTAATCGAGAGCGATGAGCCTCCTGTAGTAACTCCTCCATGACCGCGTGAGGCTGAGGTACGCATAATCTGCCTCAGAAATAAATTATACCTTCATCGTCGCGGGTGAACTCAGTCTGCTGTCCAGAAGTTATCTGACTACCAATGAACTGTAAATGCTGATCATTGGCCTGAGCCTCCCGGACTCTCGTCTGGATAGACGATTGAGCAACCATGGTAACCAGAACGCCCTGCTCTGTCAGTCCATGCTCCTCTAGGTTCAACTCTGAGAAACCCTGAATCAAATCCGTGACCAAAACTCGGAAGGGAGCTAAAGTCCCTCGGGACTTCCGGCTAAGTGCATCGGCAACCACATTGGCTTTCCCTAGGTGGTAGCTGATGGTACAGTCATAATCCTTCAGGAACTCCATCCATCTCCTCTATCGGAGATTGAGTTCCTTCTGCATAAACAGATACTTGAGACTCTTATGATCAGTAAGAATCTCAAACGTAATACCATATAAATGATGCCTCCAAATCTTCAAGGCGAAGATAAAAGCGGCTAACTCTAAATTATGAACTGGGTAGTTTTTCTCATGATCCTTCAACTGGCGAGAAGCATAAGAGACTACTCTGCCATGCTGCATCAATACTGCGCCTAAACCCTGTAGAGACACATCTGTATAAAGAACGAAACCATCGTCCCCTGATGGCAATACCAAAATCGGTGCTGACACCAGTCTCCTCTTCAACTCCTGAAAGCTAGTCTCGCATGCCTCTGTCCATGTGAACTTCACACCCTTCCTGGTAAGGCGTGTCAATGGTATAGCAATGCTCGAGAAACCGTCAATGAACCGTCTATAATAACCGACCAAGCATAGGAAACTGCGAACCTCTTGAACTAATTTCGGCTGCTCCCAACTGGTGACAACCTTGATCTTCTGGGGGTCAACTGAAATACCTCTACTCGAAACCACATGTCCCAGAAAACTGACTGAAGATAACCAGAACGCGCACTTATTGAACTTCGCATATAGTCGCTTCTGTTGGAGCCTATCTAGAACAAGACGAAGATGCTGCGCGTGTTCCTCCTCGGAACGAGAATAGACCAGAATGTCATCGATAAAAACAATGATGAACAGATCTAGGAAATCCATAAATTCACGGTTCATCAAATCCATATATACCGCTGGAGCATTAGTAAGCCCAAATGGCATTACCAAAAACTCATAGTGTCCATATCTGGTACGGAACGCTGTCTTCTAAATGTCAGAATCTCTAACCCTTAATTGATGATATCCGGACCGTAGATCAATCTTAGAATAGACTGATGTACCTTTGAGCTGATCAAACAAGTCCTCAATACGTGGCAGGGGATATTTATTTTTGATAGTGACGTTCAGCGCGATAGTCGATGCACAGTCTCATCGAACCATCTTTCTTCTTCACGAAGAGAACCGGAGAACCCCAGGGTGATACACTAGGGCGAATAAAACCTCTGTCCAAAAGTTCCTGGAGATGAACCTTTAACTCGTCCAACTCTCTCGGGGCCATACAATAAGGAGCTTTCGATGCCGGCGACATCCCAGGTATTAACTCAATCATGAACTCCACTTGCCTTCTGGGAGGCAGACCCGGTAACTCCTCTGGAAAGACATCTGAATATTCTCGGACAATAGGAATGTCCGCTATCTGAGAGTCACCACTGTCTTCTACATTGATCATAGATAATAGAAAACCCTGACAACTGTGCAATAAAAGCTTCTGAGCCTGAATCGCAGAAATGGTCGCTATACCGTCATCCCGGATGCCAGTGAAATTCCACGAGGGTTGGTTCGGAGGTCGGAATGTGACCACCCTCGTCTGGCAATCCACAGTGGCATGATATGCTGACAGCCAATCCATGCCAAGGATAATGTCGAACTCGACCATGTCCAGTACCAATAAATCTACATTAAGGATGATGTTACCGAAATCTAAGGGACAACCTCGGACCTCCTGGGTAACGTCCAATGTATCGCCAGATGGTAGGGAGACGACTAATCTCTGTGATCTACTAGTAGGTAATCTACCAATCTCTCTCATAAAAGTACGAGAAATAAACGAATGCGAACTACCAGTATCAACTAGCATAATAGCTGAAAATGCATAAAGTGAAACCGTACCACGAAATACGGATTCGTTGGCTCGCTGCGCATCCTCTCTGGTAATCGCATGAATCCGCCCAGTCTCCGGTGGAGGTGGAGGTGGTATCACTGCCAGAGGTGGCTGTGTCTGGACCTGCGACTGATATGAAGGCTGGTACGAAGGCTGATAGGAAGGCTGGTATAACGGCTGCGACTGGTACTGTACCGGTTGCAGCGGCTGATCCTGAACTAGTGGCGAAGGCTGCAGCTGATACTGTATCAGTGGCTGCTGCTGCGAATGGTACTGTACCAGTGGCTGGGACTGCATCTGGTACTGCGGTCCTGAAACTGAACCCTGTGACACCGTACGGGCACTGGTGTACTCCTGTCCATGAATGCCATAGGCGACTCCTGAAGGGGGAGCTGTCCTCTGCGGGCGTTGCGAAGGTCTGGCTGTCTGGCCCCCTCTCTGAGTCCCAGACTGACGCAACGGTCCTCCCTGAATAGAAACCCCGGAAGCCACATGCTGAGCCTTCAACGAACAATCTCGGCTCATGTGTCCAGGCAGTTTGCAATAATAGCAAACTGACTGTCCCAAGGTGCAGGCTGAGACGATATGCTCTCTCGATCCACAACGAGTACAGTGGGTGGCCTCCGGCTCTCGAGAAGAGGAGGGCCGGTGAAAGATCGTGATTTCAGGCTTAGATGCCCAGAATGACTACGATCCGATCGACCGCGGCCACTTCTTTGTTGTCCAAGAGTCTAATGTTCTTTGGTATGACTGTGGTTCTTCGATCTGCTTCCTCTTCTGTGATTGGCTCTATTGAGCCGACTCGATCAACAAAGCTCTGTCCAATGCCTCTCGGTAGGAAGAACTACCAAATCCTGCCATCTTGACCTGTAGATGCCCATCTAGTCCCTGAACAAACTGCATCATCCGTGACCTATCCTCAGCAACTAATTCTGGACAAAACCTGGCTAACCGATTAAATTCTGTATTATACTCCATCATTTGGCGATTATTCGTCGAAGACTTAGAAAATCTGACGGCGCATCATCCGATATGCCCGTGGAAATATCGACTCTCAAAGCCTCTCTAAATCTCGACCGGGTAACCTTTGTAACGCCGTCGATAATCGAGCACTGCATATCCCACCAGATCTTGGCCTCGCCTCGTAAATGGAAGGCCGCCAACTCTGCCTTCTCCCACTCGGAGCAGACCATATAGTAGAAGGTACACTCCATCGTCTCGATCAAAGACTGAGCCATGACCGGATCAATCTCTCTGCTGAATAAAGTGAAGCGACTTTTCATCGACTTTGCTAATCTTGGAATCCGAGCTCGTGCCGCAGCTACATCAATAGGATAAGTAGGGGCCGTCGCAGGAGCTGGCGAAATAACTGTAGATGGTGCATTTGCTGGCGAGCGAATCTGAAAGTGAGGGCCGATCGACTCCACTGATGGGCTGCCAGTGCAGTAGTAGCAGTCTCGGCAAGGGTGTATGATGTGTAGCAGGTCTCCGTGGTCCATCGGATACTCGAGCGAGGTATCTCGGAGGAGGAACCGCAGGGGCGAGGATCCATGACTCCCGTAGCACCATGTAGAACCTGACCCTGATCAACATGCTCACCCTCAGTAGATCTCTCTGGCAAGTCAGTCGCCAAAGATCTCAATGTCCTCTGTCGTGGCCGCCCCGCACCGTGTCTCGGCACAGGAGCACGCCCACCTCGTCTCATATCTGATAAATTAATACAGATGTTACTAGAAGTAAAAAATTATATAAATTTTTCCAGCATACCTATTTTACCGTCAGGAGAGGTCCCGTTGCCGCCAAAACCCTAAATTAACCTCGTCAATAATACCTTGAATTTCCGAAACATAAAAATCGTCAGAAATCCATACCAATCCAAAATTTTCCAGATTGCCTCGCAAAAACCTGCCAAAACATGGCGAACTCCGAAAAATCCAAAAACCCTTAGGAACTCGAAAACCTAGGTGCTCTGATACCAAATAAATTATCACACCCCGAAGGAGACCCTGCCAGACGAAAATCCGACAGCATCTCTCCTGTACGGGTGACAATGCCAATTTACATACAAGGCCTACACGGCCACTATACATCGGTCAACACGACCGGAATCCAAACACACACGCAGGTAATAAAATAGGCCTCTGGCCATCAACCAAAATAAATGAGTAACATCTATCACAACTAGACATACCCCTTATGCCATCTGGGCAGGAATACTCAACCAAAACTAATCCAAACAAAACCGAATAAAGGTCCATAAGGACACCAAAAATCCACGAATACAAATCTCAATCTCCAAACCTAAACATGTCCTCTAATCAAAATTTCCAAACCATAGAAACAAATAACAAATAAAAAATTTTCACGAGTGGGGTTTGGCAGCTGCACTCTCCTGACAGCTTCATCCTGAAATAGATATAAATCAACGGGGTAAGTTTAAAGAACTCAGCGGGTATAGTAGATATGCAAAGTAAGGTATAGCTAACAATAAAAATCAGGCCAGTACAGTCTCACATATAGAGTAAGCAATAAATAAATGCAAAAAGATTGTACTCACCTGAATCTCCTACCCTGATATAGGAGCATGTGCCCTACTATAAGAGTCATCACCATATACAAATATGTATCATGTATGCATGCAATCATATGCAACATCCAAGGCATCAATAAAATAATGCAGCAAACACAATACAAATGCGATCCATGCAAAGTGCATGCCGTGCAAATGACATGGTCACCCCTGACGCCAGTCAGCCGCCTCACACGCGATGGTGAAGCCGAGTGGGTAGGGCTATGACAACTGTGCACTCTGCCATCACTGCTCCTGAGTGACCGAGTGGACAGGATGCTATCAGAGTACACCTATCCTCCTGCTCCAAACAGAGTGGGGGAGCTAAGCTCTCATCTCCCGGTGTCATAGACCAGAGGAGGGATCCCTGTCCGCTACCACGCTGCCTCATCGCTACCCATGAGCGGACCAGCGGACCCTGACAGAGAAACTGCACACACCCTCCTAATGTACCACTAACCCATGAGTGGCAGTGTGTGCAGGCCATGTAACTGGTTGCGGGCTCAACAATAATGGAACCCTATCCAGCCAACATGCAATCATGCAAAAATGGTGCATGATACTAAAGCATGTAAATCCTACTCAAAATACCTATCCGAATAATATGTACAATCAATATGTACATATCCATAATCCAAGTAACTATGATCCAAATAAAACAGGGAAGATATAATCATAACCTATCACATGCATGTATCAAGTAGGCACCAACAATATACTAGGCATATAAACATGAAAATTATTGCATGCTATCCTAACTAGCATATCAACAATGACTATATCTAAAAGATAAGTCAAAATACCCGCCTGAATATAAATATCCACAAGAATGAAAACGTCACGACCGGGGACTTGCCTCGTGACCGAAACCTGCATATAACATAACTATAGTTAAGCACAAAAATGAAATTCACCGACAAATCGAATACTTAATCGATTTCCTTCATAACCCAATTAACCCAAACTATTTCTAATTTTCACTAATTTTCCAACCATCTTATTAATCTTTTCCTACCACAAATATCCATACAATTAATTTAGCTCACTAAAGCAATTGATAAAAATTTTGATTAATTAATGATAAGCTAATTAATCAATTAAACCTGGATTAACCCGCATTTTAACAACCTAAGACAAATAAATAAAACTTAATGGCTTTTAATTTATCCAATAATTGTACCAATCAATTTACCCAATTAATTCCTAATCAATTAACCTAATTCATCACCTACAAAAATCCTCAAGATCAAACAATATCACCCAACCATCCCATATCCTCCCAATATAATACGATCAACCGAATAACATCAAAATCAGTCCAAATCGACCACAAATCTGGCTCACAGCCGTGCACTGCCCACTTACAGCCGACCTTGCACGACCACCTCCAACCCTAACCTCACGACACCCCCAAATAAAACCCTCACAACCCCTCTCAACCGGCCCCAATTCCTTCCCTATTGCCCTATTCACCGGCACCATCCTCACTCACTGATTCCCTTCAGTTCCTCTCCTCACAACACCGGTCGACCAAGATAGAAAAGAAACCCTTACCTACTCTGGCGACCACCGGCCAGAAGGGCAGAGGAGGAGGCATTGGTGACGCGAGAGAGAAAGCGATGAGAAGAAGAAAGGAGTCGAAAGGAGGGGGGAGGAGGCCAGCGATCCTGTGGTCGAGAAGTGGCGAGTGCGCGAGTCGGTGTGAGCGAAGAAAGGGCCCGGTGGTCCATTCTGCGGGCGCGAGGAGAAGGGAGGCGAAGCGCCCGGTGGCGACGACGACGCTCCTCATCGATCGCTCTTTGTGGTTGGCGGCGGCCTGGTCATCGACGGAGAAGAGGTCGCCGACAGAGAAGAAGGGATGGCGTCGGGCGCGTGAAGGAATGACACGGGTGGAACTGCCGAAGGAGGAAAAGAGACACGGTGGGGAAAAAAAAGAAAAAGGAAATAGATTTAGGTTTTCGGTTTAGGTTACCCTCATTTAACCCCTTAAATAGACTTCACAAAAGCCTATTTATTTTATCCCCGTAAAAATCTCGTACGCACTCCGATTAAATCCATAAAAATTCCAAAAAAATTTCTAAAATTTCCTAAAATTCTCGAAAAATTTCCAGGATTATTTTCTTAATTATTTGGCCATTTAATTTAATATTTTAAATTTTCAGTATTTAACATCTCAAATGCCAAGACTCAAGCTTGGACTTTCCCTTGCCAAGTGTCCCACTTGGACTTTCCATGCCAAGACCCATGCTTGGACTTTCCATGCTAAGTACCCATGACTTGGACTTTACTTTGCCAAGTACCCATGACTTGGAATTTGCTTTGCCAAGACCCCTTCTTGGACTTTTCCCAAATGCCAAGTGTCCCACTTGGACTTTCCATGCCAAGACCTATGCTTGGACTTTCCATGCCAAGTACCCATGACTTGGACTTTACTTTGCCAAGTACCAATAACTTGGACTTTGCTTTGCTAAGACCCATGCTTGGATTTTTCACAAATGCCAAGTGTCCCACTTGGACTTTCCATGCTAAGTACCCATGACTTGGACTTTACCTTGCCAAGACCCATGCTTGGACTTTCCCATAACCACATGGTCAACCCTAGTCAACCATCAAAGTCTCCCTCGAGTCAAACTCGAGTCTGGTCAACTATAACCTGGATCAATTGTATAAACAATCTCCCCAAAATATTAACTGACATCAATGTCAAACATTAATGTCAAACATACAATGTCAATCTACTTTGTCAAACATCAAAACATCACACGAGTCAAACTCGAGTCTGGTCAATCGTGACCTGGGCCGATTGCACCAACATAAGGCACATAACCTACCCTAGGATTGTTTTAGAGTTTTTGATTTCTTTAGAGGCGGAAGTTTTAACGGGTAGAGAGAGTGAGGAAGGTAGGATAACTTTTAGACTTTTTAATATTGAGTATGAGTGGACTCTTCACCAATGGAACTCATGCTTTGGCTTGCTAAGTGGGGGAGAGAGAAGAATCCCTAATGGGTACAACTCTCGTTTGATTTGGACTGAGTTGACAGGGGAGCACGTTTATGACCCTTCTAGGGCCAAAGCATCACGCCTTCAAAACCCCGTCTTTCGATACCTTCACCGTGTCATGGCCAGTACTATATTTGGTCATGGGGAGAGTGACGGTGTAGTGAGAGCCAGTGAGCTGCTTTGCCTATGGGAGATGCTACAAGAGAGGAGTAGCATCGATGTAGGGTCTCACTTCATCAGACACTTAGTGAAGATGGGCAAAGCAACACGCGGAGAGATCCATGTGGGAGGCCTACTTACCCGCATATTGTAGGGGATCGATTGGCCGGCTAGAGGGGGGTGAATAGCCCTCTTACGATGGATGTCAGAATTCGTTCATTCGTTTGCTCATCTACACAATCGTTAGCACAAGCGAAAGGATAAACAATAAAGACAAAGCAATAAACGAAAATACAAACGCTAACAAAGAAGATGTAACGTGGTTCACGGCTACGCCGCTAATCCACGATCCCGATTCGTCCGAGGTGAATCACTCCTCCAAAGCCAATCACTATTGGTCTCTCCTATGCACCAAGCTAGGTGGAGGTAACCTTTACAATCAAGATCACTCTTCTTACAATAAGAATGGAGTAAAAACAAGTAAGAAGAGTTTAGAGCTTGTGGGGCACTAGGAAGATCACTTAGAGCATAAGCATTAGCCTCTCAAAGGCTCACACCCTCTCTTTTTATAGAGAGGGCTGATTTCTTCCCGTTAGCCGTCACCAGTCACCTGCTGCCCTTGGCAGTCGACTTTCGTCACTACAACGACCTCCGAACACGTCGAATCCCGACCGTTGTAGTCCAACGGAACTCTTGGCAGTCGACTGATGGACCTCACGACCGCTCACTGCCTCTGGTAGCCCGCGATTAGCTACGGCGGTTACGTACGCAATATCCTCGGCGATCATTGCCATTCCATGGCGATGATCGGGCATAAACCCATCAGTCGGATACTAGTCGAACACACTCGACTCAGAGCAGTCGACTGCCATTACATGGCAGTCGACTGGTGTCGTTGTGAAACTCAAACTTAACATAAGTTTGAGCTTCCGGCGGTCGGGTAAACCTTAACCCTTGCGGTCAAGTCCCCGACACTCAGCCATTCGACCAAGTTCATCTAATGAGCTACTTACATTTCACTCATTCTCTCATCTTACTCGAAGTCCCTCGCCGAAGCTCTCTTCGTTCGCGGCCACGTCCCTCGGCAGCATCAGGCGCACGACTCTGCGTCTCTTGCCTCCGAAGTCTGCTTCCTTGGCTTCACTTCAAGTCATCTCGTCCGGCGGTCCCTCGGATGCTCCAAGCGCACGGCTTCCGCAAAGTCATCCTTCACCGACTCAAGGACCGAGGTTGTGAGGGTGAACCCGCCAAGGCTCCATGTGCGAATTACTAAGTCCTGCAAGACTCCAACGCACATATCAAATAACAATATCATCCTAACTTAAACCCTTTGCCACACACATCAAAACCTTATCATGGCAAGAGATTGCCCTAACAATCTCCCCCTTTTTGATGTGTGGCAATCCGTTTAAGTTAGGTAAAAACATTTGATAAAAATTCTAAGGTAAGAAAGCATGTAAACATAAACATGATATAGCAACATGCAACTCCCCCTTAATCCATGAAACTCCCCATACAAATTTTCAAATTTTCTCCCCCTATCATAATTTACTTAAACATAATTACTTCTCCCCCTTTGACACCATCAAAAAGATTAACACTAAGTTATAAATCCATGGCATCAAGTTAAATAAGAGGAAAATACCAAAAACATGATTAAAATCTGAAATCAGAAAATATTTGGCTATTTTTCAGGTGAGCAGTCGACTGCTATCAGTATGGCAGTCGACTGGCACAATGGATTCTGAAATTTTGATTTTCTGGGCGAATTTCAGAAATGCATTAAAAATTCCAAAAAATTTGAAAAATCATGAAATTTGAGGAACATATTTCTTTTAAGGATATCTATCAACGAAAAATAGTTTTTCTAGAAAAATCATTATATTTTCCGAGATTTCTAAAAATCCAAAGGCTTTAAAAACCACTAGTTTTTGAGCATGTTAGTATCCATTTTAACACCTAGTATTGCTTAGGATTGTTTCAAAACATGAATACATGGATTTTAAAGTAAGAAATTGTTTTGAAAACGTATGAAATATCCAACCATGATCTTTGGGCAATATGTCTATGAATTAAACATAAGCCTTCCCCATGATTGGTCCATTATTGCTATTTTGATACTTTAAATGACCATCTAAATGCCATAGGCATTAGTGGACATTTGTATCATCCTAACATCTCACTCATGCTAAGTTTTCAATCAAGGTAGCCTATGGTGAGTGTGAGATGCATCCTAGGGGGTATTTGTATATACTTAACCATTATATTCATACAATTCTATCAAGGTTAAGTATCAACCTAACAATCCTCATGATCATAAAGGCATATATCAATTAATTCTACATTATGATCATGAAATACATGTATTCATTGAATTGTTCTCATGCATTAGGTATTATATCATGATAATAAACAAATTATCACCAAAGGCATGATTTAAACCCTATTTCTTATGATGATGTGCCAAATATCAAAATCATAAATCATGATTGCACATATACATAGCAATTACATTAATCATCATGATTTAAACATTATTATCTATTTATGGGCACGTTATCATCACCCAACACTATTCTAAAAATGTTGTCCCGCCATCCTAAGTCAACCAAAATATGATATAGGTCAATTGCATATGGTTGACTACCCTAGGGGTTTTTCTAACCCTTAAGGATGGATTTTGGAACCCAAAATAAGTTCTTGCCAATTGGGTTCACTAGATACTCCTTGGGGATCCATTTCCTAGCTATTTCCTTCTTTTTATCTTGTCCCCTAGCAATTAGGCATTTATAGGCCTTTTCAATTTTCTTTTCTTTATAACCTAGGCCCTTTTTGTTGAAGCTAGCTCTTTGGCTCCCAATAATCATATTTAATGTGTTGGAGCCAATTGTGAATTTTCTAGGGCTTTGGTTAAATAGTCTACCTTTTCCCTTAGGGCCCTATTTTCATTTATACATGCATCACTAACATCTAATGACACATAAAGATCATGTGAGCATGCATCATTTAAGCTAGAAGAAATATTATCATTTAAGCATGCATTTTCTAGCTTATTTTCCAATGCCTTAATTTGATTAAGCATGCTTTTATTTTTCTTTTTCATTCCAAATAAGTCCTTAGTTAAACTAGAAATTATGGAAACTATTTTCTTAGGAGAGACATTCGTTACCATAGTTTCCATATCCTCTTCTTCTTCTTCGGATGAGGAGGATGTAGAAGCTCCCCCTTCACTTGAGCTCTCTCCTTTTGAGCTTGATCCTTCATTTTCGGAGGAAGAACAATCCAAGTCTTCAAAGGCCATCAAGGCCAAATTGGTGACAAAGGCATTTTCCTCATCCGATGATGATGAGGAGGATGAGGATGGGTCATCCCAAGTCCTTGCCTTAAGAGCTTTGGTCTTCCCCTTTTCTTTTGTCTTCTTCTCCTCTTCCTTCTTTTTCTTGCTCCCCTTTTTCTTCTTCTTTTCTTCTTTATTTTTCTTCTCTTCCTTGCTCTTGTTTAGGAGGGGACAATTATCCTTTATGTGCCCCTCTCCTTGGCAATTGTAGCATATGACCTTCCCCCTTGGTCTTCTATTTCTATCATTTGATTTATGAAAATGAAAACCTTTTAAAGCACGTCTTACCCTCCTTACCATATAGGCTTCTTCGGTGCTATTCATGGAGGAGGAGGAAGACGCTTCGTCATCGGAGGAGGAGGAGATCTCTATCTTCTTCTTCCCCTTATTTGCCAACAATGCTACTCCCCTTGAAGGTTGTATTTTTGGCTCTTCTTGTATTCCTTCAAGTCTTGTTTCATGTAATTCCATAGTTGGAGAAAATTCATCTAGAGTACTTACTCTAGATTCTTGAAATGTAAAATGAGTCCACCATTGAACTCCACTTGATGATCGGGAAAGGCATCTATGGCCTTCATTATCATATCGCTTGAGAGCCTTTCTCACCTACACTTGTTAGTCCAATTAAAATTTCTTTGAATCTAGAATGCAAAGAAGTTACCTTTTCTCCCTTTTCTAATTTAATGTTGGATAGTTGGGAGCGGAGGAGATCTCTCCTTTCTAGCTTTGCCTCTGATGTGCCTTCATGAAGCTCAATTAGCTTCTCCCACATATCCTTGGCACTTAGGCATTATCCTATTGGTTGATTTCTTGTTGGGGGAGCACATCAAGAGATGATGCTTGGCTTTGAATTTGCAAGGTGCTCTTCCCTTTGCCTTTTGGTCCACCTAGATTTCTATTGGCTTCCCTCTTCATCCCTAGGCAAAACGAAACCGGATTCCATTGTAATCATAATATCAAAATCTGGTTTCAAGAATACCTCCATTCGCTTCTTCCACCAAGAGAATTCTCCTTCAAACTGGAGGATGGATGTTCGAGCCGCCATTTTGAAAGTTGCTTGTTGTTGGTTAGTCCTAAGACAAGCTTTCCTTGGCTCGATACCACTTGTAGGGATCGAAGAGGGTGAATAGCCCTCTCTCGTATGGATGTCGGAATTCTGCTTTGCCTGCTACACAATCGTTAGAAGCGAAGCATAAACAATAAAGACAAAGCAATAAAACAAAAATACAAACGCTAACAAAGAAGATGTAACGTGGTTCACGGCTACGCCGCTAATCCACGGTCCCGATTCGTCCAAGGTGAATCACTCCTCCAAAGCCAATCACTATTGGTCTCTCCTTTGCACAAAGCTAGGTGGAGGTAACCTTTATAATCAAGATCACTCTTCTTACAATAAGAATGGAGTAAAACAAGTAAGAAGAGTTTAGAGCTTGGGGCACTAGGAAGATCACTTAGAGCATAAGCATTAGCCTCTCAAAGGCTCACACCCTCTCTTTTATAGAGATTTTTCCGATTCGTCAATGATCGCCACTACTAACGCCTCCGAACACACAGTCCATCGGGACTCACGCCGATGCCGCGTATCCTCGGCGACGCAGCATTCCTTATTTAAACCCATCACCGGATACCGAACACACTGAGATCGCCATTCCATGGTGTGAAACTCAAACAACATAAGTTTGACCGGGCGTTGTCGGGTAAACTTAACCCTTCTCATGTAAGTCTTGGCCACCTATTCGGCCAAGTTCATAATGAGCTACTTACATTTCACTCATTCTCTCATCTCACTGCCAAAGTCCTCGGCTCTTCGCTTCGCATGCCACGCCCCTCAAGATCAAAGACGACTCAATGCTCCTTCGCGCCTCTTGCCTCCGGTTCCGCTTCCTTGGCTTCACTTCAGTCATCTCGTTCCTCGAATAGAGTCCAAGCGCACGCTCGCATACTAATCCTCTTCACCGGCATCAATTATCGAATTTATGAGGTGAAACTCGCTATGGCTCTCATGTGCGACTACTAAGTCCCGCAAGACTCCAAGCACATATCAAATAACATAATCCATCCCAACTCAAACCCTTGAATCACACCGCTCAAAAACCTTATCATGGCAAGAGCAAAGGTGATCATGTAAATAACAAACTATCTCCATGATTATAAGGCTGATATGCAATATTTCAATATGCTTGATTGGTCGATTTTCCTATGCAATTAATCGGGACTTGCGCCTAACAACACGATGGATCATAGATATAAAAATAGATTTACATTTCAGAACATCATGAATTGTCATTTCTCATCTAGTTGATTAACACTACATGTTATTTGCTTTATATAAAGTATGGAACAAAGCAATATTTTATGGTATATCAGCGTATTTACATAATCATGATAGATATATGTTGGGTTCAAATCTCTTTTCCATGATTATCATCGAACTTCTGCCAAAGAATGTCTCTATATTGTGGGATTTATAGTTATCAACCTTGATTGAAATATACTAGATTAGAGATCTCTAATCAATTGGTTCAGAGATCTATATCATATATTTTCATATATTAATGGCCAAGGATAGCATCACTTAATCAAGATCCATTATTTTAATAACTTTTGTTATCTTGGCCCGCATAAGCCACTCATAGGAGATGCATCCTAAGGTGCTTGGCTCCATTGCACCTAGTGCTTCTTGGCTGCTCAACTCATCTTATCCTTCTTCATCTGGTGCATCACTCCTAAGATCTTAGGGCATATCTTTCTACTGCATCTAGATTATACCTTTTAGTTGTCTTAGGATCAACTCGGTTTTCTGATGGTTATGATGCAGCTCATTATAGATTCTGAGCTTGTCCTTGGCAAGGAAGCAAGACTCCTTATGGTTAGGATGACATTTTACATGAATCTACATGCAATTTAGATCATACGAGTTGATCGAGAGAATGGCTTTTAAATCAATTTTCTATGCTTATTGATATGATGCTTATTAGTATTCCAAATAAGTCCTTAGTTAAACTAGAAATTATGGAAACTATTTTCTTAGGAGAGACATTCGTTACCATAGTTTCCATATCCTCTTCTTCTTCTTCGGATGAGGAGGATGTAGAAGCTCCCCCTTCACTTGAGCTCTCTCCTCTTGAGCTTGATCCTTCATTTTCGGAGGAAGAGCAATCCAAGTCATCAAAGGCCATCAAGGCCAAATTGGTGACAAAGGCATTTTTTTCATCCGATGATGATGAGGAGGATGAGGATGGGTCATCCCAAGTCCTTGCCTTTAGAGCTTTGGTCTTCCCTTTTTCTTTTGTCTTCTTCTCCTCTTCCTTCTTTTTCTTGTTCCCCTTTTTCTTCTTCTTTTCTTCTTTATTTTTCTTCTCTTCCTTGCTCTTGTTTAGGAGGGGACAATTATCCCTTATGTGCCACTCTCCTTGGCAATTGTAGCATATGACCTTCCCCCTTGGTCTTCTATTTCTATCATTTGATTTATGAAAATGAAAACCTTTTAAAGCACGTTTTACCCTCCTTACCATATAGACTTCTTCGGTGCTATCCATGGAGGAGGAGGAAGACGCTTCGTCATCGGAGGAGGAGGAGATCTCTATCTTCTTCTTCCCCTTATTTGCCAACAATGCTACTCCCCTTGAAGGTTGTATTTTTGGCTCTTCTTGTATTCCTTCAAGTCTTGTTTCATGAAGCTCCATAGTTGAGAAGAATTCCTCCAAGGTGCTTACTTCTAAATTCTTGGAGATGTAGAATGAGTCCACCATGGAGCTCCACTTTGAGGACCGGGGAAAGGCATCTATGGCCTTCATTACCATATCCCGGTTGGAGAGCCTTTCACCTACACTTGTTAGTCCAATCAAAATTTCCTTAAACCTAGAATGTAAGGAAGTTACCTTTTCTCCCTTTTCAAGCTTGATATTTGAAAGTTGGGAGCGGAGGAGGTCTCTTCTTGCTAGCTTTGCCTCCGAAGTGCCTTCATGAAGCTCTACTAGCTTCTCCCACATCTCCTTGGCACTTAGGCATTCTCCTATTCGGTTGATTTCTTGTTGGGGGAGCACATTGAAAAGATGATGCTCGGCTTTTGAATTTGCAAGGTGCTCTTCCCTTTGCATTTTGGTCCACCTAGATTTCTCTATTGGCTTCCCTTCTTCATCCCTAGGCAAAACGAAACCGGATTCCATTGTAATCATAATATCAAAATCCGTTTCGAAAAATACCTCCATTCGCTTCTTTCCACCAAGCGAATTCTCCTTCAAACTTCGGTGGATGAATGTTGGAGCTGACCATTTTGAATATTGCTTGTTGTGGCGGTTAGTCCTCGACAAGCTTTCCTTGGCTCTGATACCACTTGTAGGGGATCGATTGGCCGGCTAGAGGGGGGTGAATAGCCCTCTTACGAAGGATGTTGGAATTCGTTCATTCGTTTGCTCGTCTACACAGTCGTTAGCGCAAGCGGAAGCATAAACAATAAAGACAAAGCAATAAACGAAAATACAAACGCTACCAAAGAAGATGTAACGTGGTTCACGGCTACGCCGCTAATCCTGTCACGCCCGCCCTTCCGGGACCCTCAATGTCCGGAGAGGCGGCGCGTGACGCGACCGTACATACATTTCATACAGCGGAAGACTTTATATATATACTTCTTATTTCTTACAGCGGAAGACTTAAGACCTAAATACTTTTTTTTTTCAAACATAATATGCGTTAACACTTCTTCTTAACATAGAGTATGTTTCATAGCATAGCATGCATAGATACTTCTTCTTACTTCTTCTTTACTTCTTGCATAGATACTTCTTCTTACTTCTTCTTTACTTCTTCTTATCAACATAAAGCATGCATCATATATATATATATATAGATACTTAGGGCTTAGTAGGTTCATAACATCATCGTCATAGGGAGACATAAGTAAAGACATCCATAGACATCATCATCATAGGTAATACATGTATAAGTAGAGTTAACGGATCTTCTCCACCATGCCACTACCACACACATTGACCCCTCCCGCCGCTCCCTTTAGTTTATCCATCCCTTACCCTTATCCACGAGGAAAATAAACTATAAGCACATAGGCTTAGTAAGATCCTGTCCTACTCACAAAAACCATACATCATCATTAATCATGACTTGTAGCATTTATAACATATAATCAATATATCATGTAACATACATGGCATCATCAACTTAACTTGTAGCTTAAGTAACATGAGATGATATAGCATGGATCATCCCTAACTTAGCAAAGATAACATGAAATATATATATATATGCTTAATCAAGATAATATGCATCATATGTAACTTAGTAACCTAACATCATAGCTATCAACATGACATGTAACTTAACATTATGGCATATCATCTAACATAACATGTAACTTAAACAATATGGCATATCATCTAACATAACATGTAACTTAAACATTATGGCATATCATCTAACATAACATGTAACTTAACATTATGGCATATCATCTAACATAACATGTAACTTAAACATTATGGCATATCATCTAACATAACATGTAACTTAACATTATCATGTAAACATATGCAAGATGCTTTTGAAAACATATATGTTAGGTACGTAAATATAAATCTCAACATATTTGGGCCCGGCATTGTACCACTTCTTCATTATCATAGCGCGCATCCCTAAATAGGCCCGAGGTAGCAAGTCTCGAACCTAATAGGTTTCTAGGCCCCAGTCTTATTCCATCGACCTAGGGGCAATCGTCATAGCGTAGAAGCCCATCCTAGGCCCGAGTCTTACTCCATCGACCTAAGGCATCTTGGAGCCCATCCCGTACTAGGCCCGAATCTTATTCCATCGACCTAGGGGCAATCATACATAGAAGCCCGCCCCTAGGCCCAGTCTTATTCCATCGACCTAGGCATCTTAGGAGCCCATCCCTTCTTGTACCTTGTTAATGTCTTTGTTCAAGACATGAAGAAGGTAAAATACTTATATGCTTATTTTACTACATATCTTATTTCATTAACATGGCACAGCATACTTCGTTTCGTAACACATCATGCTTCATTTCATTAACATAGCATAGCATACTTCATTTCATACACCTCATGCTTCATTTCATTAACATAGCATAGCATACTTCATTACATACACATCATGCTTCATTTCATTAACATAGCATAGCATACTTCATTACATACACATCATGCTTCATTTCATTAACATAGCATAGCATACTTCATTTCATACACATCATGCTTCATTTCATTAACATAGCATAGCATACTTCATTTCATAACAACATAACCTATTTCATTAGCATAGTATACAATTCATGGTATGAACTTCATTGTAACCTAAAAGACCAAAGGTGGCCGAATGGCCCTTATAGGCTTTTTAGGGTTTAGACTTTTAACCTAATTCAAGTAACATACAAATGCATATAATTCCATAAAATTCATGGTATGAACTTCATTGCAACCCTAAAAGACCAAAGGTGGCCGAATGGCCCTTATAGGCTTTTTAGGGTTTAGACTTTTAACCTAATTCAAGTAACATACAAATGCATATAATTCCATAAAATTCATGGTATGGAACTTCATTGAAACCCTAAAAGTAGGGTTTGGCCGAATAGGTCTTTAGGGTTCATTAGGGTTAGCTTTTGTCCTAATCCACTTTAACCCCTAACATCATCATCTAGTTATAAACAACATAGCATAGAGCTTCATTGAACCCTAAATCATGGCTTGGCCGAATAGGCCTTAGTGGTCATTAGGGTTAGCTTTTGTCCTAATCCACTTTAACCCCTAACATCATCATCTAGTTATAAACAACATAGCATAGAGCTTCATTGAACCCTAAATCATGGCTTGGCCGAATAGGCCTTAGTGGTCATTAGGGTTAGCTTTTGTCCTAATCCCCTTTTAACATGCTTATAACATCATATGTATACCAACATGGATTAAACTTCATTAGGACATCAATATAAGGGGGGTGGCCGAATGGCCTATGTAGACTTTTAGGGTTAGATCTTTATCCTAAACCCCCTAACATGTTAACATCATTATTTACAAGTAAAACAAGCTATAAAACTTCAATAAAACACCAAAAGTCCATATTAATAATGGTTCTTAGGGTTTCCTAGGGTTAACTTTTGACCTAATCCATTTTTAACCCTAACATCATCATATAGTTTCAAAGCATGGCATATAACTTCATGGAGACCCTAAATCATAGTTTTGGCCGAATATAACAATATAGGTTTTTTTTTTTTTTTTCAAAAATAGAAATCGGAACTACTCGTATGCAGGTGAGGGATACTTACATCCTTCGCTTTGCTTGTAGTGTGAAGAAGATGACCTAACACAAACCCTAGCCCTTGCTTCTTGCTTGGAGGAGTTTCGGCCAAAGGTGGAGAAGGGCTAGAATTTTGGTGAGGAGAAGAAGAAAAAGAGTGGAAGTGATCAAATCCAACCTTCCCTCTTCTTTATAAAGGGGGGGGAGGAAGAGAAGTTCCTCTTTTCTTTTCCATGCCTCTTCATTTACTCCTAGTCCCACTTATCTATAGTTTCCCCCTCTTCCTTAATCATGTAATCCTATTGGTCTTCTAGTTAGTGGGTGCATCTATTAGGCTTGGCTATCTCTAGAGGTTTGGGATTCAATTCCTAGGCCTTGCACCCCTTTTTGGCTTATTTTCTTTTATTTTTGAAAAGGCCCACATAAAGCCCATGATCATCAAGCCAAAAATTTCTGTAAAATTGCTAGGAATTTTACGGGCGTTACAAATCCACGATCCCGATTCGTCCGAGGTGAATCACTCCTCCAAAGCCAATCACTATTGGTCTCTCCTTTGCACCAAGCTAGGTGGAGGTAACCTTTACAATCAAGATCACTCTTCTTACAATAAGAATGGAGTAAAAACAAGTAAGAAGAGTTTAGAGCTTGTGGGGCACTAGGAAGATCACTTAGAGCATAAGCATTAGCCTCTAAAAGGCTCACACCCTCTCTTTTTATAGAGAGGGCTGATTTCTTCCGTTAGCGCCATCGATCACGCTTGGGCCGTTACTACATAACTCCGAACACGCCGATCCCGACCGTAGTCCAACGGAACTCTTGGCAATGATCGATGGACCTCACCACGATCACCGCCTCCGTAGTCGATCGCTTCATTGGCTACGAGCGGTTCTCGGCTCGCGATATCCTCTCGGCAATGATCGCCATACCATGGCGAATCGTTGGGCATAAACCCATCAATCGGATACCAGTCGAACCCACTCGACCATAGTATCATCGCCATTACATGGCAATGATCGGTGCCAGAAACTCAAACTTAACATAAGTTTGAGCTCCGACGTACATGTAAACCTTAACCTTGCGGTCAAGTCTCCACACTCACCATTCGACCAAGTTCACCTAATGAGCTACTTACATTTCACTCATTCTCTCATCTTACTCAAGTCCTCGCCAAGCTCTCTTCGCTCGGCCACGCCTCGAAAGATCGCTCACGACTCTGCGTCTCTTGCCTCCGAAGTCTGCTTCCTTGGCTTCACTTCAAGTCATCTCATCCGACGGTCCCTCGGATGCTCCAAGCGCATGGCTTCCGCAAAGTAATCCTTCACCGACTCAAGGACCGAGGTTGTGAGGGTGAACCCGCCAAGGCTCCATGTACGAATTACTAAGTCCTGCAAGACTCCAACGCACATATCAAATAACAATATCATCCTAACTTAAACCCTTTGCCACACACATCAAAACCTTATCATGACAAGAGATTGCCCTAACAATCTCCCCCTTTTTGATGTGTGGCAATCCGTTTAAGTTAGGTAAAAACATTTGATAAAAATTCTAAGGTAAGAAAGCATGTAAACATAAACATGATATAGCAACATGCAAGTCCCCCTTAATCCATGAAACTCCCCATACAAATTTTCAAATTTTCTCCCCCTATCATAATTTACTTAAACATAATTACTTCTCCCCCTTTGACACCATCAAAAAGATTAACGCTAAGTTATAAATCCATGACATCAAGTTAAATAAGAGGAAAATACCAAAAACATGATTAAAATATGAAATCAGAAAATATTTGGCTGTTTTTCAGGTGAGCAGTCGACTGGCACAATGGATTCTGAAATTTTGATTTTCTGGGCAAATTTTAGAAATGCATTAAAAATTCCAAAAAATTCAAAAAATCATGAAATTTGAGGAACATATTTCTTTTAAGTATATCTATCAATGAAAAATAGTTTTTCAAGAAAAATCATTATATTTTCCGAGATTTGCTAAAAATCCAAAGGCTTTAAAAACCACTAGTTTTTGAGCATGTTAGTATCCATTTTAACACCTAGTATTGCTTAGGATTGTTTCAAAACATGAATACATGGATTTTAAAGTAAGAAATTGTTTTGAAAATGTATGAAATATCCAACCATGATCTTTGGGCAATATGTCTATGAATTAAACATAAGCCTTCCCCATGATTGGTCCATTATTGCTATTTTGATACTTTAAATGACCATCTAAATGCCATAGGCATTAGTGGACATTTGTATCATCCTAACATCTCACTCATGCTAAGTTTTCAATCAAGGTAGCCTATGGTGAGTGTGAGATGCATCCTAGGGGGTATTTGTATATACTTAACCATTATATTCATACAATTCTATCAAGGTTAAGTATCAACCTAACAATCCTCATGATCATAAAGGCATATATCAATTAATTCTACATTATGATCATGAAATACATGTATTCATTGAATTGTTCTCATGCATTAGGTATTATATCATGATAATAAAAAAATTATCACCTAAGGCATGATTTAAACCCTATTTCTTATGATGATGTGCCAAATATCAAAATCATAAATCATGATTGCACATATACATAGCAATTACATTAATAATCATGATTTAAACATTATTATCTATTTATGGGCACGTTATCATCACCCAACACTATTCTAAAAATGTTGTCCCGCCATCCTAAGTCAACCAAAATATGATATAGGTCAATTGCATATGGTTGACTACCCTAGGGGTTTTTCTAACCCTTAAGGATGGATTTTGGAACCCAAAATAAGTTCTTGCCTATTGGGTTCACTAGATACTCCTTGGGGATCCATTTCCTAGCTATTTCCTTCTTTTTATCTTGTCCCCTAGCAATTAGGCATTTATAGGCCTTTTCAATTTTCTTTTCTTTATAACCTAGGCCCTTTTTATTGAAGCTAGCTCTTTGGCTCCCAATAATCATATTTAATGTGTTGGAGCCAATTGTGAATTTTTCTAGGGCTTTGGTTAAATAGTCTACCTTTTCCCTTAGGGCCCTATTTTCATTTATACATGCATCACTAACATCTAATGGCACATAAAGATCATGTGAGCATGCATCATTTAAGCTAGAAGAAATATTATCATTTAAGCATGCATTTTCTAGCTTATTTTCCAATGCCTTAATTTGATTAAGCATGCTTTTATTTTTCTTTTTCATTCCAAATAAGTCCTTAGTTAAACTAGAAATTATGGAAACTATTTTCTTAGGAGAGACATTCGTTACCATAGTTTCCATATCCTCTTCTTCTTCTTCGGATGAGGAGGATGTAGAAGCTCCCCCTTCACTTGAGCTCTCTCCTCTTGAGCTTGATCCTTCATTTTCGGAGGAAGAGCAATCCAAGTCATCAAAGGCCATCAAGGCCAAATTGGTGACAAAGGCATTTTCCTCATCCGATGATGATGAGGAGGATGAGGATGGGTCATCCCAAGTCCTTGCCTTTAGAGCTTTGGTCTTCCCCTTTTCTTTTGTCTTCTTCTCCTCTTCCTTCTTTTTCTTGCTCCCCTTTTTCTTCTTCTTTTCTTCTTTCTTTTTCTTCTCTTCCTTGCTCTTGTTTAGGAGGGGACAATTATCCCTTATGTGCCCCTCTCCTTGGCAATTGTAGCATATGACCTTCCCTCTTGGTCTTCTATTCCTATCATTTGATTTATGAAAATGAAAACCTTTTAAAGCACGTCTTACCCTCCTTACCATATAGGCTTCTTCGGTTCTATCCATGGAGGAGGAGGAAGACGCTTCGTCATCGGAGGAGGAGGAGATCTCTATCTTCTTCTTCCCCTTATTTGCCAACAATGCTACTCCCCTTGAAGGTTGTATTTTTGGCTCTTCTTGTATTCCTTAAAGTCTTGTTTCATGAAGCTCCATGGTTGAGAAGAATTCCTCCAAGGTGCTTACTTCTAAATTCTTGGAGATGTAGAATGAGTCCACAATGGAGCTCCACTTTGAGGACCGGGGAAAGGCATCTATGGCCTTCATTACCATATCCCGGTTGGAGAGCCTTTCACCTACACTTGTTAATCCAATCAAAATTTCCTTAAACCTAGAATGTAAGGAAGTTACCTTTTCTCCCTTTTCAAGCATGATATTTGAAAGTTAGGAGCGGAGGAGGTCTCTTCTTGCTAGCTTTGCCTCCGAAGTGCCTTCATGAAGCTCTACTAGCTTCTCCCACATCTCCTTGGCACTTAGGCATTCTCCTATTCGGTTGATTTCTTGTTGGGGGAGCACATTGAAAAGATGATGCTTGGCTTTTGAATTTGCAAGGTGCTCTTCCATTTGCATTTTGGTCCACCTAGATTTCTCTATTGGCTTCCCTTCTTCATCCCTAGGCAAAACGAAACCGGATTCCATTGTAATCATAATATCAAAATCCGTTTCAAAAAATACCTCCATTCGCTTCTTCCACCAAGCGAATTCTCCTTCAAACTTCGGAGGTTGAATGTTGGAGCCGACCATTTTTAATGTTGCTTGTTGTGGCGGTTAGTCCTCGACAAGCTTTCCTTGGCTCTGATACCACTTGTAGGGGATCGATTGGCCGACTAGAGGGGGGTGAATAGCCCTCTTACGATCGATGTCGGAATTCGTTCATTCGTTTGCTCGTCTACACAATCGTTAGCGCAAGCGGAAGCATAAACAATAAAGACAAAGCAATAAACGAAAATACAAATGCTAACAAAGAAGATGTAACGTCGTTCACGGCTACGCCGCTAATCCACGATCCCGATTCGTCCGAGGTGAATCACTCCTCCAAAGCCAATCACTATTGGTCTCTCCTATGCACCAAGCTAGGTGGAGGTAACCTTTACAATCAAGATCACTCTTCTTACAATAAGAATGGAGTAAAAACAAGTAAGAAGAGTTTAGAGCTTGTGGGGCACTAGGAAGATCACTTAGAGCATAAGCATTAGCCTCTCAAAGGCTCACACCCTCTCTTTTTATAGAGAGGGCTGATTTCTTCCCGTTAGCCACCACCAGTCGACTGCTGCCCTTGGCAGTCGACTGCCGTCACTACAACGGCCTCCGAACACGTCGGATCCCGACCGTTGTAGTCCAACGGAACTCTTGGCAGTCGACTGATGGACCTCACCAGTCGACTGCTGCCTCCGTAGTCGACTGCCCAGTTGGCTACGAGCGGTTCTGTGCCCACGATATCCTCTGGCAGTCGACTGCCATTCCATGGCAGTCGACTGCTGGGCATAAACCCATCAGTCGGATACCAGTCGAACACACTCGACTCAGAGCAGTCGACTGCCATTACATGGCAGTCGACTGGTGCCGTTGTGAAACTCAAACTTAACATAAGTTTGAGCTTTCGGCGGTCGGGTAAACCTTAACCCTTGCGGTCAAGTCTCCGACACTCAGCCATTCGACCAAGTTCACCTAATGAGCTACTTACATTTCACTCATTCTCTCATCTTACTCGAAGTCCCTCGCCGAAGCTCTCTTCGTTCGCGGCCACGTCCCTCGGCAGCATCAGGCGCACGACTCTGCAATGCTCCTTCGCGTCTCTTGCCTCCGAAGTCTGCTTCCTTGGCTTCACTTCAAGTCATCTCGTCCGGCGGTCCCTCGGATGCTCCAAGCGCACGACTTCCACAAATTCATCCTTCACCGACTCAAGGACCGAGGTTGTGAGGGTGAACCCGCCAAGGCTCCATGTGCGAATTACTAAGTCCTGCAAGACTCCAACGCACATATCAAATAACAATATCATCCAAACTTAAACCCTTTGCCACACACATCAAAACCTTATCATGGCAAGAGATTGCCCTAACAATCTCCCCCTTTTTGATGTGTGACAATCTGTTTAAGTTAGGTAAAAATATTTGATAAAAATTCTAAGGTAAGAAAGCATGTAAACATAAACATGATATAGCAACATGCAACTCCCCCTTAATCCATGAAACTCCCCATACAAATTTTCAAATTTTATCCCTCTATCATAATTTACTTAAACATAATTACTTCTCCCCCTTTGATACCATCAAAAAGATTAACACTAAGTTATAAATCCATGGCATCATGTTAAATAAGAGGAAAATACCAAAAACATGATTAAAATCTGAAATCAGAAAATATTTGGCTATTTTTGGAGATCATTGCTATCGATATGGCGATCGTGACCAATGAATTAAAAATTTTAATTTTAGAAATGCATTAAAAATTCCAAAAAATTCAAAAAATCATGAAATTTGAGGAACATATTTCTTTTAAGTATATCTATCAATGAAAAATAGTTTTTCAAGAAAAATCATTACATTTTCTGATATTTGCTAAAAATCCAAAGGCTTTATAAATCACTAGTTTTTGAGTATGTTAGTATTCATTTTAACACCTAGTATTGCTTAGGATTGTTTCAAAACATGAATACATGGATTTTAAAGTAAGAAATTGTTTTGAAAACATATGAAATATCCAACCATGATCTTTGGGCAATATGTCTATGAATTAAACATAAGCCTTCCCCATGATTGGTCCATTATTGCTATTTTGATACTTTAAATGACCATCTAAATGCCATAGGCATTAGTGGACATTTGTATCATCCTAACATCTCACTCATGCTAAGTTTTCAATCAAGGTAGCATATGGTGAGTGTGAGATGCATCCTAGGGGGTATTTGTATATACTTAACCATTATATTCATACAATTCTCTCAAGGTTAAGTATCAACCTAACAATCCTCATGATCATAAAGGCATATATCAATTAATTCTACATTATGATCATGAAATACATGTATTCATTGAATTGTTCTCATGCATTAGGTATTATATCATGATAATAAACAAATTATCACCTAAGGCATGATTTAAACCCTATTTCTTATGATGATGTGCCAAATATCAAAATCATAAATCATGATTGCACATATACATAGCAATTACATTAATCATCATGATTTAAACATTATTATCTATTTATGGGCACGTTATCATCACCCAACACTATTCTAAAAATGTTGTCCCGCCATCCTAAGTCAACATAAATATGATATAGGTCAATTGCATATGGTTGACTACCCTAGGGGTTTTTCTAACCCTTAAGGATGGATTTTGAAATCCAAAATAAGTTCTTACCTATTGGGTTCACTAGATACTCCTTGGGGATCCATTTCCTAGCTATTTCCTTCTTTTTATCTTGTCCCCTAGCAATTAGGCATTTATAGGCCTTTTCAATTTTCTTTTCTTTATAACCTAGGCCCTTTTTATTGAAGCTAGCTCTTTGGCTCCCAATAATCATATTTAATGTGTTGGAGCCAATTGTGAATTTTTCTAGGGCTTTGGTTAAATAGTCTACCTTTTCCCTTAGGGCCCTATTTTCATTTATACATGCATCACTAACATCTAATGGCACATAAAGATCATGTGAGCATGCATCATTTAAGCTAGAAGAAATATTATCATTTAAGCATGCATTTTCTAGCTTATTTTCCAATGCCTTAATTTGATTAAGCATGCTTTTATTTTTCTTTTTCATTCCAAATAAGTCCTTAGTTAAACTAGAAATTATGGAAACTATTTTCTTAGGAGAGACATTCATTACCATAGTTTCCATATCCTCTTCTTCTTCTTCGGATGAGGAGGATGTAGAAGCTCCCCCTTCACTTGAGCTCTCTCCTCTTGTGCTTGATCCTTCATTTTCGGAGGAAGAGCAATCCAAGTCATCAAAGGCCATCAAGGCCAAATTGGTGACAAAGGCATTTTCCTCAACCGATGATGATGAGGAGGATGAGGATGGGTCATCCCAAGTCCTTGCCTTTAGAGCTTTGGTCTTCCCCTTTTCTTTTGTCTTCTTCTCCTCTTCCTTCTTTTTCTTGCTCCCCTTTTTCTTCTTCTTTTCTTCTTTCTTTTTCTTCTCTTCCTTGCTCTTGTTTAGGAGGGGACAATTATCCCTTATGTGCCCCTCTCCTTGGCAATTGTAGCATATGACCTTCCCCCTTGGTCTTCTATTCCTATCATTTGATTTATGAAAATGAAAACCTTTTAAAGCACGTCTTACCCTCCTTACCATATAGGCTTCTTCGGTGCTATCCATGGAGGAGGAGGAAGACGCTTCGTCATCGGAGGAGGAGGAGATCTCTATCTTCTTCTTCCCCTTATTTGCCAACAATGCTACTCCCCTTGAAGGTTGTATTTTTGGCTCTTCTTGTATTCCTTCAAGTCTTGTTTCATGAAGCTCCATGGTTGAGAAGAATTCCTCCAAGGTGCTTACTTCTAAATTCTTGGAGATGTAGAATGAGTCCACCATGGAGCTCCACTTTGAGGACCGGGGAAAGGCATCTATGACCTTCATTACCATATCCCAGTTGGAGAGCCTTTCACCTACACTTGTTAGTCCAATCAAAATTTCCTTAAACCTAGAATGTAAGTAAGTTACCTTTTCTCCCTTTTTAAGCTTGATATTTGAAATTTGGGAGTGGAGGAGGTCTCTTCTTGCTAGCTTTGCCTCCAAAGTGCCTTCATGAAGCTCTACTAGCTTCTCCAACATCTCCTTGGCACTTAGGCATTCTCCTATTCGGTTGATTTCTTGTTGGGGGAGCACATTGAAAAGATGATGCTTGGCTTTTGAATTTGCAAGGTCTCTTCCCTTTGCATTTTGGTCCACCTAGATTTCTCTATTGGCTTTCATTCTTCATCCCTAGGCAAAACGAAACCGGATTCCATTGTAATCATAATATCAAAATCTGTTTCGAAAAATACCTCCATTCGCTTCTTCCACCAAGCGAATTCTCCTTCAAACTTCGGTGGATGAATGTTGGAGCCGACCATTTTGAATGTTGCTTGTTGTGGCGGTTAGTCCTCGACAAGCTTTCCTTGGCTTTGATACCACTTGTAGGGGATCGATTGGCCGGCTAGAGGGGGGTGAATAGCCCTCTTACGATGGATGTCAGAATTCGTTCATTCGTTTGCTCGTCTACACAATCGTTAGCGCAAGCGGAAGAATAACAATAAAGACAAAGCAATAAACAAAAATACAAACGCTAACAAAGAAGATGTAACGTGGTTCATGGCTACGCCGCTAATCCACGATCCCGATTCGTCCGAGGTGAATCACTCCTCCAAAGCCAATCACTATTGGTCTCTCCTTTGCACCAAGCTAGGTGGAGGTAACCTTTACAATCAAGATCACACTTCTTACAATAAGAATGGAGTAAAAACAAGTAAGAAGAGTTTAGAGCTTGTGGGGCACTAGGAAGATCACTTAGAGCATAAGCATTAGCCTCTCAAAGGCTCACACCCTCTCTTTTTATAGAGAGGGCTGATTTCTTCCCGTTGGCGCCACGATCATTGCTGCCCTTGGCGATCGTGCCGTCCTAGCGACATCCGAACACGTCGAATCTCGGCCGTTGTAGTCAACGGAACTCTTAGCGATGGGATGGACCTCACCACGATCATTGCCTCTAAGTCATTGCCCGATTGGCTCTGGCGGTTGTGCCGTGATATCCTCGGCGATTTGCCATTCCATGGCGATCATTGCTGGGCATAAACCTATCGATCGGAACCCGATCGATCACACTCGACTTAGAGCGATCATTGCCATTACATAGCGATCATGATAAACTCAAACTTAACATAAGTTTGAGCTTTATTGATCGGGTAAACCTTAACCCTTACGGTCAAGTCTTCGACACTCGGCCATTCGACCAAGTTCACCTAATGAGCTACATTTCACTTATTCTCTCATCTTACTCGAAGTCCTCGCGAAGCTCTCTTCGTTCGCGACCACCAACGTCTCTTGCCTCCGAAGGGCTTCACTTCAAGTCATCTCGTCCGTGGTCCCTCGGATGCTCTAAGCGCCGATTAGTCATCCTTCAACCGAGGTTGTGAGGTGAACCGCCAAGGCTCCATGTCACTAAGTCTGCAAGACTCCTATCAAATAACAATATCATCCTAGAAACCCTTTGCCACACACATCAAAACCTTATCATGGCAAGAGATTGCCCTAACAATCTCCCCTTTTTGATGTGTGGCAATCCGTTAAGTCTAAGGTAAGAAAGCATGTAAACATAAACATGATATAGCAACATGCAACTCCCCCTTAATCCATGAAACTCCCCATACAAATTTTCAAATTTTCTCCCCGTATCATAATTTACTTAAATATAATTACTTCTCCCCCTTTGACACCATCAAAAAGATTAACACTAAGTTATAAATCCATGGCATCAAGTTAAATAAGAGGAAAATACCAAAAATATGATTAAAATCTGAAATCAGAAAATATTTGGCTATTTTTCAGGTGAAGCGATCATTGCTATCGTATGGCAATGATCGCACAATGGATTCAAATTCGATTTTCTGGGCAAATTTCAGAAATGCATTAAAAATTACAAAAAATTTGAAAAATCATGAAATTTGAGGAACATATTTCTTTTAAGTATATCTATCAATGAAAAATAGTTTTTCAAGAAAAATCATTATATTTTCCGAGATTTACTAAAAATCCAAAGGCTTTAAAAACCACTAGTTTTTGAGCATGTTAGTATCCATTTTAACACCTAGTATTGATTAGGATTGTTTCAAAACATGAATACATGGATTTTAAAGTAAGAAATTGTTTTGAAAACGTATGAAATATCCAACCATGATCTTTGGGCAATATGTCTATGAATTAAACATAAGCCTTCCCCATGATTGGTCTATTATTGCTATTTTGATACTTTAAATGACCATCTAAATGCCATAGGCATTAGTGGACATTTGTATCATCCTAACATCTCACTCATGCTAAGTTTTCAATCAAGGTAGCCTATGGTGAGTGTGAGATGCATCCTAGGGGGTATTTGTATATACTTAACCATTATATTCATACAATTCTATCAAGGTTAAGTATCAACCTAACAATCCTCATGATCATAAAGGCATATATCAATTAATTCTACATTATGATCATGAAATATATGTATTCATTGAATTGTTCTCATGCATTAGGTATTATATCATGATAATAAACAAATTATCACCTAAGGCATGATTTAAACCCTATTTCTTATGATGATGTGCCAAATATCAAAATCATAAATCATGATTGCACATATACATAGCAATTACATTAATCATCATGATTTAAACATTATTATCTATTTATGGGCACGTTATCATCACCCAACACTATTCTAAAAATGTTGTCCCGCCATCCTAAGTCAACCAAAATATGATATAGGTCAATTGCATATGGTTGACTACCCTAGGGGTTTTTCTAACCCTTAAGGATGGATTTTGGAACCCAAAATAAGTTCTTGCCTATTGGGTTCACTAGATACTCCTTGGGGATCCATTTCCTAGCTATTTCCTTCTTTTTATCTTGTCCCCTAGCAATTAGGCATTTATAGGCCTTTTCAATTTTCTTTTCTTTATAACCGAGGCCCTTTTTATTGAAGCTAGCTATTTGGCTCCCAATAATCATATTTAATGTGTTGGAGCCAATTGTGAATTTTTCTAGGGCTTTGGTTAAATAGTCTACCTTTTCCCTTAGGGCCCTATTTTCATTTATACATGCATCACTAACATCTAATGGCACATAAAGATCATGTGAGCATGCATCATTTAAGCTAGAAGAAATATTATCATTTAAGCATGCATTTTCTAGCTTATTTTCTAATGCCTTAATTTGATTAAGCATGCTTTTATTTTTCTTTTTCATTCCAAATAAGTCCTTAGTTAAACTAGAAATTATGGAAACTATTTTCTTAGGAGAGACATTCGTTACCATAGTTTCCATATCCTCTTCTTCTTCGGATGAGGAGGATGTAGAAGCTCCCCCTTCACTTGAGCTCTCTCCTCTTGAGCTTGATCCTTCATTTTCGGAGGAAGAGCAATCCAAGTCATCAAAGGCCATCAAGGCCAAATTGGTGACAAAGGCATTTTCCTCATCCGATGATGATGAGGAGGATGAGGATGGGTCATCCCAAGTCCTTGCCTTTAGAGCTTTGGTCTTCCCCTTTTCTTTTGTCTTCTTCTCCTCTTCCTTCTTTTTCTTGCTCCCCTTTTTCTTCTTCTTTTCTTCTTTCTTTTTCTTCTCTTCCTTGCTCTTGTTTAGGAGGGGACAATTATCCCTTATGTGCCCCTCTCCTTGGCAATTGTAGCATATGACCTTCCCCCTTGGTCTTCTATTCCTATCATTTGATTTATGAAAATGAAAACCTTTTAAAGCACGTCTTACCCTCCTTACCATATAGGCTTCTTCGGTGCTATCCATGGAGGAGGAGGAAGACGCTTCGTCATCGGAGGAGGAGGAGATCTCTATCTTCTTCTTCCCCTTATTTGCCAACAATGCTATTCCCCTTGAAGGTTGTATTTTTGGCTCTTCTTGTATTCCTTCAAGTCTTGTTTCATGAAGCTCCATGGTTGAGAAGAATTCCTCCAAGGTGCTTACTTCTAAATTCTTGGAGATGTAGAATGAGTCCACCATGGAGCTCCACTTTGAGGACCGGGGAAAGACATCTATGGCCTTCATTACCATATCCCGGTTGGAGAACCTTTCACCTACACTTGTTAGTCCAATCAAAATTTCCTTAAACCTAGAATGTAAGGAAGTTACCTTTTCTCCCTTTTCAAGCTTGATATTTGAAATTTGGGAGCGGAGGAGGTCTCTTCTTGCTAGCTTTGCCTCCGAAGTGCCTTCATGAAGCTCTACTAGCTTCTCCCACATCTCCTTGGCACTTAGGCATTCTCCTATTCGGTTGATTTCTTGTTGGGGGAGCACATTGAAAAGATGATGCTTGGCTTTTGAATTTGCAAGGTGCTCTTCCCTTTGCATTTTGGTCCACCTAGATTTCTCTATTGGCTTCCCTTCTTCATCCCTAGGCAAAACGAAACCGGATTCCATTGTAATCATAATATCAAAATCCGTTTCGAAAAATACCTCCATTCGCTTCTTCCACCAAGCGAATTCTCCTTCAAACTTCGGTGGATGAATGTTGGAGCCGACCATTTTGAATGTTGCTTGTTGTGGCGGTTAGTCCTTGACAAGCTTTCCTTGGCTCTGATACCACTTGTAGGGGATCGATTGGCCGGCTAGAGGGGGGTGAATAGCCCTCTTACGATGGATGTCGGAATTCGTTCATTCGTTTGCTCGTCTACACAATCGTTAGCGCAAGCGGAAGCATAAACAATAAAGACAAAGCAATAAATGAAAATACAAACGCTAACAAAGAAGTTGTAATGTGGTTCACGGCTACGTCGCTAATCCACGATCCCGATTCGTCCGAGGTGAATCACTCCTCCAAAGCCAATCACTATTGGTCTCTCCTTTGCACCAAGCTAGGTGGAGGTAACCTTTACAATCAAGATCACTCTTCTTACAATAAGAATGGAGTAAAAACAAGTAAGAAGAGTTTAGAGCTTGTGGGGCACTAGGAAGATCACTTAGAGCATAAGCATTAGCCTCTCAAAGGCTCACACCCTCTCTTTTTATAGAGAGGGCTGATTTCTTCCCGTTAGCCGCCACCAGTCGACTGCTGCCCTTGGCAGTCGACTGCCGTCACTACAACGGCCTCCGAACACGTCGGATCCCGACCGTTGTAGTCCAACGGAACTCTTGTGATCGATGGACCTCACCACGATCACGCTTCCGTAGTCGACCGCCTGTTGGCTACGGCGGTTATGCAGGTTCGCTGAGATTCCTTCCGGGCCGATCGCTCATTCCATGGCGATGACCATCGGGCATAAACCCATCATCGGATACTACCGTACACACTCGACCAGCAATGACCGCCATTACATGGCGATCGGCCGTGTGAAACTCAAACTTAACATAAGTTTTAGCTTCCGGCGGTCGGGTAAACCATAACCCTTGTGGTCAAGTCTCCGACACTCAGTCATTCGACCAAGTTCACCTAATGAGCTACTTACATTTCACTCATTCTCTCATCTTACTCGAAGTCCCTCACCGAAGCTCTCTTCGTTCGCGGCCACGTCCCTCGGCAGCATCAGGCGCACGACTCTGCAATGCTCCTTCGTGTCTCTTGCCTCCGAAGTCTGCTTCCTTGGCTTCACTTCAAGTCATATCGTCCGGCGGTCCCTCGGATGCTCCAAGCGCACGGCTTCCGCAAAGTCATCCTTCACCGACTCAAGGACCGAGGTTGTGAGGGTGAACCCGCCAAGGCTCCATGTGCGAATTACTAAGTCCTGCAAGACTCCAACGCACATATCAAGTAACAATATCATCCTAACTTAAACCCTTTTCCACACACATCAAAACCTTATCATGGCAAGAGATTGCCCTAACACATATGTTATAGGGTGGGGTACGACTACACAACATTGGAGAGTATAGAGGGGAGCCCTAGGATCGACCTAGGAGTATGCATGGCCATGAAGATGATTGTAAGAGAAGGAGACTCCTTATGCTTTGTAAGGAAAAATCTTATGACCCTCAGGCTCCCCGACTCGGATCGTACCACCATCGCTATACGCGCCAATTGACACTTAGACCTGATAGTGGAGTCCCCTCCACATGAGGGACCATCCACATCAGCGCCCGTCTCTCCACCTTTGTACTACTCTCCCTCCAGTCCACACATTACATAGGAGCCCACCTAGTCCACGCCGACATGAACCTACACCCGTGCCACCATATTTTTCTACTTTTGAGTAGGATGCAGGTACATCGGCATATGATTTCTCAGAGTTACAATCGTGCCTCGACGACATTTACACTGAGCAGCAGACGCAGAGGCAGCGATGGGAGGAGCAGAGCACCTACCAGCAGGCGAAGTTCCAGGGATTCCGGGAGCATTTCCAGCGGGCAGAGGAGTTCTACGACGAGGCTCGCATATACTTCCAGGAGGAGGCCGCTCGTCGTCAGGATGAGGTGACCTATCTCAGGGAGATGCAGCAGCATATGCATGCCTAGTAGGCACAGTGGGCTAGGGAGGAGGAGCACCGAGCAGCCGCTGCATCCAATAGTTCCCAGATTGACCACATGTATATGTGGCATCAGTGGCTCAGCAGCAGGTTCTCCCAGGATCCAGAGATGCCAAGGCTCCCGGACTTTCCACCTCGTCCACCTTATTAGAGGTATATTTTTGTTTAAGTTTGGGGGGGGGGGACCGCAAAACTATATTTTGTTTTGTTTCCTAGTGGTAGTTTCTTTTCTAGTATTTTCATTTGTTCATGCATGCATGAGTTATTTAGTTCCTTTCAGTACTTAATTTTTGGTGTCTTAAAAGCTACCTCAGTAGTATTTTTGAAAGTTACTTGCATGAAGTGTTCCCATAAGTAGCTTAACTCCATTTATCTTGTGGTATTTTATTCTATATGCTCTATTGAATGTTCTAGACTTGCACTGATTAGCTCTGTTTTTGCACTCACACATGTCGAACATTTTGAAAGGGAGGATCAAGTACATACCTAGTTATGATTCACTTCAATAGACTAGTACTTTGGAATCCATAGGTGACTCTAGGTTTAACATTCTAGTTACTGGAGATGCTCAGATTGTGTAAGCCCATTTGGAAAAATCAAAATCCCTGTGAGCTGAAAAAAATAAAAAAATAAATAAAAAAAATAAAAAAAATAAAAAAAAGAGAGAGAAATAAAGGGAAAAAAAAAGAAAAAGAGATTATGAGGGATAAAAAAATAGTTGTCATGGGTGGAAATGGCTAGGTGCCCCTTTGAGACTGAGTTAGGTTACTAGGGAAACATCTCCTAATTTCTCTCAATACCGAGCACGCCTTTGAGACTTTATGCTAGATCTAGGGAACGACCCTCGCTTTGAGCAGGTAAGTGCCTAAGAGCCGGAAACCTTAGAAAAGCTATGGGGTGACGACTTAACTCACCATGGAACGGACATCCCCTAAGAATGATTCGCCTAGCATGAGCATGAGAGCTAACTTAGTGAATTTTTAGAACATATCTATTTTGATTTGATTGCAAATACCACCTGATAAATTTAGTTAGCATGCTTATTATGGAACAATCTCTTTTTAAAAATTTTATTGCACTGAGGTTTGCTTGAGGATAAGCAAAATTTAAGTCTGGGGGAAGTGATGTGAGCTAAACATATAGGGTTTTAGGAGTAATTTTTGCTCACATCTTGTTACATTTTGCGTCACTTTCATGCATATGTTACTCTGTTTTTGTATGTATTTATTATTTTCTAGTTCTGAGGTCTGCTCATTGTTCTTTTGAATACAGGTTGGCTTTTCGGGCGAAAAATATGCATTTTCGGAGTGAAAGAAGGACATTTCATGCTAGACGCAGAGTGGGACATGGCCAGGGCGTGTGGATTCACACGATCGTGTCCGATGGGCAAAGATTAGCACACCAGGGCTGCACACGGCCTGGCCGTGTGGAAACACATGGCCGTGTGGCGGCCCGATGGAGTTGCGTGACTAGGGTTTTTTCCTGATTTCGTAGCGGTCCAAGGCGACATCTATATAAGGATGGCTCCGTCCAAACCCTAGGGGGGAGGTACGATGGCTAGGACGGCACGCCAAAGCCCTAAAAAGCTTTGGTAACTCGCAGCAGGGAGGAGGAATGCCGTCAGAGTTCCACCACTTACAAATAGAACGCCGGAGAGAAGGTCACAACGCATTGTAATCTCTATTTCTGCACTCTCTTTCCATTGTAATTGAACTTAAACATATGTTGTGATTCTTCCTTCGCATTTATGGAGTAGAACTTTTGATTCTAGGATTAGGGAGTAGCTTGTGTTCATAGACAAAGTTGGTTCATATTAAATTCTGGCCAAAAGTTTGATTTGACGATTGGATATTGCTCTTTATTATACCTACGTGTAGTTGGCTTTCTTTCCACTGTGCTTAGGCGATACGAGGTGGTGACAGCCCTCGCAATCTAGATTTAGGAGGTTTGATCAAGGAACCTAGGGGTAAACCTGACCTCCTTAACTACGGGGAGAAGGGAGCGGTGGAATCAAAAACGGTCCACCGCAAGGATTGATTTGGCATCCTCGTACCCTCTATCCCGTCTTTTCGGGCGAGGATAGCTCCCGGTGAATGCGGTGGCTCTGCGGGAGAGTGTATGATGTCCCTTCCCCAAAGCCATAAGTAGAAGTTTAGATGACACCAATTGACAACGTTGTTCTTTGGTGCACAAGTGAAATCGAAGTCCTAGAATCACCTTTTTAAGACCTCGACACCCTCTTTTCCGCCTCCGTGTGACACCGCACTGAGTAGGGTCCTCCGATAGTCCTCACCAATTGACTCTCACTGAAATTTCTGTTGGGGATCGAAATGGCCAGCTAGAGGGGGGTGAATAGCCCTCAATCGATGGATGTCGTAATTTACTCGTCTACAAAAGGTTAGCACAAGCGGAATATAATAAGACAAGACAAGTAAATATACAAGACAAGAATCAAAACGCTAACGCAAGATGTAACGTGGTTCACGGCTACGCCGCTAATCCACGATCCCGATTCGTCCGAGGTGAATAACTCCTCCAAAGCCAATCACTATTGGTCTCTCCTTTGCACTAAGCTAGGTGGAGGTAACCTTTACAATCAAGATCACTCTTCTTATAATAAGAATGGAGTAAAAGCAAGTAAAAAGAGTTTAAAGCTTGCGGGGCACTTGGAAGATCACTTAGAGCATAAGCATTAGCCATCCAAAAGCCCACACCCTCTCTTTTTATAGAGAGGAAGCTTTTCTTCCCGTTGGCCGCCACCAGTCGACTGCTGCCCTTGGTAGTCGATTGCTGCCACTCCAACGGCCTCCGAACACGTAGGATCCCGACCGTTGTAGTCCAACGGAACACTTAGCAGTCGACTGATGGACCTCATCGGTCGACTGCCGCCTCCGTAGTCGACTACCCAGTCGGCTACGAGCGGTTATGTGGCCAAACCCTTTCTCGGCCGATCGGCCGCGCTTGTGATCGATGGTCTTGGGTTATTTGCGCCACATATACCGATCGCTAGCCACAAACACTCGGCGAATACTAGTCGAACCACGTTCGACTCAGAGCAGTCGACTGCCATTCCATGGCAGTCGACTGGTGTCGGGAAATCCCATCCGACACTTAGCCAAATGGCTAAGTTTCACATAAGAGCTACCCCTTCCTGGGTTACATTCGCTCACTCTCATCTCTCGGAGTCCCTCGCCTTCGAAGTTCTCTTCGTTCGTGGCCACGTCCCTCGGCAGCATCAGGCACATGACTCTGCAATGCTCCTTCGCGTCTCTTGCCTCGAAGTCTACTTCCTCCGACTTCACTCCAAGCTCCTCGTCCGGCGGTCCCTCGGATGCTCCAAGCGCACGACTTCCGCAAAGCCATCCTTCACCGACTCAAGGACCGAGTCATGAGTTGTGAAACTTGCCACGGCTCCATGTGCGAATTACTGAGTCCTGCACGACTTCAACGCACATATCAAATCAACATAACAAACTAACTTAAACCCTTTGCCACACACATCAAAACCTAATAATGGCAAGAGATTGCCCTAACAATCTTCCCCTTTTTGATTTGTGGCAATCCGTTTAAGTTAGGTAAAAACATTTGATAAAAAATTTCTAAGGTAAGAAAGCATGTAAACATAAACATGATATAGCAACATGCAACTCCCCCTTAATCCATGAAACTCCCCATACATATTTCTCCCCCTATCATAATTAACTTAAACATAATATTTTCTCCCCCTTTGACACCATCAAAAAGATTAATACTAAGTTATAAACACATGACATCAAGTCTAATAGAAGGAAAATACCAAAAATTGGTTTAATAACTGAAATCACTTCTTAGTTTCGGAATATCAGCTACCAGTGATCGTTCAGGACTACCAATGATCGCACACTGCTTTTTAAAATTGTGATTTTTCAGTATAAATTCAGAAATGCATTAAAAATTCCAGAAAATTCGAAAAATCATGAAATTTGGGGAACACATTTCTTTTAAGTATATCTATCAATGAAAAATAGTTTTTTTTTTTATGAAAAATCATTATATTTTCTGAGATTTGCCAAAAATCCAAAAGCTTTAAAAACCACTAGGTTTTTGATCATTCTAGTATCAAGTTTACCACCTAGTTTTGGTTCCAATTGTTTCAAAACATGAATACATAGATTTTAGATTAAGAAATTGTTTTGAAAACATATGAAATATCCAACCATGATCTTTGGGCAATATGTCTATGAATTAAACATAAGTCTTCCCTATGATCGGTCTATTATTGCTATTTTGATACTTTAAATGACCATCTAAATGTCATAGGCATTAGTGGACATTTGTATCATCCTAACATCTCACTCATGCTAGGTTTTCAATCATGGTAGCCTATAGTGAGTGTGAGATGTATCCTAGAGGTATTTGTATATATTTAACCATTATATTCATGCAATTCTATCAAGGTTAAGTATCACCCTAACAATCCACATGATCATAATGACATATATGAATGAATTACACATTATGATCATTAAATACATGTATTCATCAAGTAATAATCATGCATTAGGTATTACATGATGATAATTAGCAAATATCACCTAAGGCATGATTTAAATCCTATTTCTCATGATTATGTGCCAAATATCAAAATCATAAATCATGATTGCAAACATGTGTAACAATTACATCAACTATCATGATTTAAGCATTATTATCTATTTATGGGCACATTATCATCACCCAACACTACTTCTAAAAGTGAGGTCCCACCATCCTAAGTCAACCAACATATGATATAGGTGAAATGCATATGGTTGACTATCTTAGGGTTTTTCTAACCCTTAAGAATGGATTTAGGAACCCAAAATAAGTTCTTTCCTATTGGGTTCACTAAATACTCCTTGGGGATCCATTTTCTAGCTATTACCTTCTTCTTATCTTGTCCCCTAGCAATTAGGCATTTATAGGCCTTTTCAATTTTCTTTTCTTTGTATCCTAGGCCTTTCTTATTGAAGCTAGCTCTTTGGCTCCCTATAATCATGTTCAAGGTGTTTGAGCCAATTGTAAACTTTTCTAGGGCTTTGGTTAAATAATCTACTTTCTCTCTTAAAGCCCTATTTTCCTCTATGCATGCATCATTAACATCAAAAGACATATAGTTATCATGTGAGCATGCATCATTTAAGCTAGAAGAAATATTATCATTTAAGCATGCTTTTTCTAGCTTATTTTCTAAATCCTTAATTTGATCTAACATGCTCTTATTTTTCTTCTTTTCTCTAAATAAATCCTTAGTTAAGCTAGAAATCATAGAAACTATTTTACTAGGTGAAAGATTGGTTACCATAGTTTCCATGTCCTCTTCTTCTTCGGATGAGGAGGTAGAGGAGGCTCCCCCTTCACTTGAGCTCTCTCCACTTGTGCTTGATTCTTCATTTTCGGTGGAGGAGCAATCCAAGTCGTCAAATGCCATCAATGCTAGGTTGGTGACAAATGCATTTTCTTCCTCGGATGATGATGAAGATGAGGAGGAAGGGTCATCGCAAGTCTTTGCTTTGAATGCCTTGGCCTTTCCCTTTTCCTTTGCTTTCTTCTCCTCTTCCTTTTTCTTCTTGCTCCCCTTTTTCTTCTTCTTTTCTTCCTTCTTTTTCCTTTCTTCCTTGCTCTTGTTTAGGAGGGGACAATTATCCCTTATGTGTCCCTCTCCTTGGCAATTGCAGCAAATGATTTTCCCCCTTTGTCTTCTATTCCTATCATTAGATTTATTAAATCTAAAACCTTTTAAAGAACGTCTTACCCTCCTTACCATATAAGCTTCTTCCATGCTATCCATGGAGGAGGAGGAGGATGCTTCATCATCATCGGAGGAGGGGATCTCCATCTTCTTCTTCCCCTTATCTGCCATCAATGCTACTCCCCTTGAAGGTTGGATTCTAGGCTCTTCTTGTATACCTTCAAGCCTTGTTTCATGAAGCTCCATGGTTGAGAAGAATTCCTCCAAGGTGCTTACTTCTAAGTTCTTGGAGATATAAAATGAGTCCACCATGGAGCTCGATTTTGAGGATCGCGGAAAGGCATCTATAGCCTTCATAACCATATCCCGGTTTGATAGCTTCTCACCTACACTTGACAAACCGGTTATAATTTCCTTGAAACGAGAATGTAAGGAAATTACCTTTTCTCCATTTTCTAGTTTAATGTTGTTGAGTTGGGAGCGGAGGAGATCTCTCCTTGCTAGCTTCGCCTCGGATGTGCCTTCATGAAGCTCAATTATCTTCTCCCACATCTCCTTGGCACTTAGGCATTCTCTTATTCGGTTGATCTCTTGTTGGGGGAGCACATTGAAGAGACGATGCTTGGCTTTTGAGTTTGCAAGGTGCTCTTCCCTTTGCTTTTTGGTCCACCTAGATTTCTCTATTGGCTTCCCTTCTTCATCCCTAGGCAAAACGAAATCGGATTCCATTGTAATCATGATATCAAAATCCGTTTCGAAAAATACCTCCATTCGCTTCTTCCACCAAGCGAATTCTCCTTCAAACTTCGGTGGATGGATGTTGGACCCGACCATTTTGAAAGTTGCTTGTTGTGGCGGTTAGTCCTCGACAAGATTTCCTTGGCTCTGATACCACTTGTTGGGGGTCGAAATGGCCGGCTAGAGGGGGGTGAATATCCCTCAATCGATGGATGTCGTAATTTACTCGTCTACAAAAGGTTAGCACAAGCGGAATATAATAAGACAAGACAAGTAAATATACAAGACAAGAATCAAAATGCTAACGCAAGATGTAACGTGGTTCACGGCTACACCGCTAATCCACGATCCCAATTCGTCCGAGGTGAATCACTCCTCCAAAGCCAATCACTATTGGTCTCTCCTTTGCACCAAGCTAGGTGGAGGTAACCTTTACAATCAAGATCACTCTTCTTACAATAAGAATGGAGTAAAAGCAAGTAAGAAGAGTTTAAAGCTTGTGGGGCACTTGGAAGATCACTTAGAGCATAAGCATTAGCCATCCAAAAGCCCACACCCTCTCTTTTTATAGAGAGGAAGCTTTTCTTCCCGTTGGCCGCCACCAGTCGACTGCTGCCCTTGGCAGTCGACTGCCGCCACTCCAACGACCTCCGAACATGTCGGATCCCGACCGTTGTAGTCCAACGGAACACTTGGCAGTCGACTGATGGACCTCATCAGTCGACTGCTGCCTCCGTAGTCGACTGCCCAGTCGGCTACGAGTGGTTCTGTGGCCAAACCCTTTCTACCAGTCGATCCGCTTCGCCGTGATCGATGGCGGCCGATCGCCCATATGGCGATCATCTGGCCTCAAAACACTCAGTCGAATACCAGTCGAACCACGTTCGACTCAGAGCAGTCGACTGCCATTCCATGGCAGTCGACTGGTGTCGGGAAATCCCATCCGACACTTAGCCAAATGGCCAAGTTTCACCTAAGAGCTACCCCTTCCCGGGTTACATTCGCTCACTCTCATCTCTCGGAGTCCCTCGCCTTCGAAGTTCTCTTCGTTCGTGGCCACGTCCCTCGGCAGCATCAGGCGCACGACTCTGCAATGCTCCTTCGCGTCTCTTGCCTTGAAGTCTACTTCCTCCGGCTTCACTCCAAGCTCCTCGTCCGGCGGTCCCTCGGATGCTCCAAGCGCACGGCTTCCGCAAAGCCATCCTTCACCGACTCAAGGACCGAGTCATGAGTTGTGAAACTCGCCACGGCTCCATGTGCGAATTACTAAGTCCTGCACGACTTCAACGCACATATTAAATCAACATGACAAACTAACTTAAACCCTTTGCCACACACATCAAAACTTAATCATGGCAAGAGATTGCCCTAACAATTTCGTCTGAACAACCGCAACCACTTAGTAGATTGGTACTCAAATCCGAGTCCCTGTGGGATCGATAATATATTTATTACTTGACGACATCCGTGCACTTGTGGGCGTTGAGCGCGAGCACATACTTTGAGTCTTCGATGGTATCTGCTGCGGGATTTAAGGTTGCTACCGTGCGCATCAGATGTGCTCTCTACTTCGGTCTCCTCCTCTTCCAAGTCTTCTTGGACTGATTCGGGATTATCGTATAACTTGACCAACTTGTTCCACAACTCCTTGGCATCCCTATAGCTTCCTAATCTAGACAAAATATCGTTAGGTATCAAATTAACTAACATTTTTGTTACCTTAACGGTTGTTTTGAATTTTTGCCCTTGCTCCTTGGTCCACCTCTTCATCTTGAGGATTTCTCCGCTCTCTCCTCTCGGAGCATCGAATCCTACAATCACAGCAAACCAATTTTCCATATTTTACATTAGAAAATATTCCATCATACCTTTCCAATACGCGAAATCTTCGCGGTCGAAGGCGAGTGGAATCGCTATGTCATCGCCCCATCTTTCTTGAAGATCCATCTTCTTCCCTTTAGCGGGTTTCGCTCCTGGCGGTTAGTCCGTAGAAGAGCCCCGGGCTCTGATACCAATTGTAGAGGAAATGTTGACCGCTAGAGGGGGGGGGGGGTGAATAGCTCGTTTCGTATGTTGATGGAATTTGTTCGTGCTTGTCTCTACAATTTTCATTAGCGCGCAGCGGAATAATAATAAAGCAATAACGAAATAGACAAACACAAATACATCAATACACAAGTATTTAACGTGGTTCATAACCGAATGGTTCCTACTCCATGGATCGAGCTCTAAAGAGCTCTAGTGATGCACACGCAACCACTAATCACAAATAACTCCTGCTCGGAACAATCCGGAGGTGGAGAAACCTCATACAAATGATCTGACAATAGTAAGAAGTAAATACAAGCAATTACAACAAGGAAATATACTACTAGTAAAGAAAAATACTTTACAATTGCCTTTGGATTGATTGCTTTTGGTTGCTTGAAGAATAGCCTTGGAGACCCTGATTTGTAGCAATAAATTGCCCCAAAGTAGCTCAAGAACCGGATGTGATTTCCTCCTCCACGAGCTCCATTTAAAGCTTCTGCCTGAGCTGGAAATCGCTGATCAGTCGACTGCTCGGGACCATCAGTCGACTGATGACACTGTTGCTGTGAGACAACGGTGTAATCCACGCTGAAAAAATATAACGGAGAGGATATCAGTCGACTGATCATGTCCATCAGTCGACTGATCGAGCCTTCACTCGAGTGCTAACTCCAAAAGTTGAGTCTCGACTCGATTCTGTGCCCAAGATTCCGAGCACCAGTCGACTGATCACAAGATCAGTCGACTGCTCGATCAATCAGTCGACTGCCCACCTCTGGCAGTCGACTGTTGGGACACTTCCCACAGTTAAACCTTAGTTGACTCACACCAGTCGACTGCCATATTGCACCAGTTGAATGAAACACCTCAAACATGAGGTTTTAACTCAAGTATGGTGCCCCCACACTTGCTAGACCACCCGTAGCCTAGACCTAAGCCTTCTAGCCACCTCCATCATCCTCGTGCCTATTGGATCCCTCCAAGTCATCCATGACTTGTTCATCCATACGCTAGCCTTCAGGTGCTTCCATCGGCTATGTCATGCTAACGACGTATACACCGCCTGTTGGGATGTATACTGAAAAGTCTATCTTTTGTATGAATATTTTTATTTTTGAAATAAGAATCACATGATCATTGTTTGCATATTTATGGTTTTGCATATTGTCTAATACATTACATTGTAGATAACATGGTGTGTAGTGTCACACAGGAGATCATGTTATCGGTTTCTTGTAAAGTATAAGTAAAGGCTCATAACTTAGATGGCTTTGGACAAACCATTGGTATAGTTGTAGTTTGATTTGGTATTGGTTTGTCTTGACCATAGAATCACACTAGTACACTTTGTGTGTATTGAGAAGGACCGACTTAGAGGTGATACGATTCATTGCTGACTACATAATCGAATCGAACCCAGATATTATATTGTATATGCTCTTAATCCCAATATAATAACGGGCACATATACTTAGTATTCATTTCTTTGATTTACCAAAGGGTGAGATTTATAGAGTAAATCGATAGGCTCGGTAAGTTGGGAAATGATATTGCTTATATGGTGTGCCGTTGATTATAGGAGGAAATCGTGTTCAATATATTAGGATGATGATGTCCCCTTGAGGAGCTCATAAGGTTCATCATGTAAACCCTGCAGGTGGACTTGGTCCGACATGATGATAAGGTTGAGTGGTACTACTCATGGAGTTAGATGTTGATTAATTAATTATCAGTAAATTAATTAATTGACGGACATTCGAGATCTTAAACACGGGGAGGTATATGTACAAATAATATATGGAGCCCATATTAACTTATGGGGGTTGGTGAGGTAGATCAATGATAATCCTCTAGTGGAATGGATGATCATTAATGGATTGGACTTTATGTTGGCTTGATCCATTGGGTGGCCAAGATCCAACTCCTCCTCAAGGTCCATATTGTAGCCTATTAAAATCTCATGGAGCCTAGATCCAATGGTTGAAAACAAAACTCTAGATTCGACGGTGGAGATTAAATCTCTAGATTCGACGGTTGAGATTAAATCTCTAGATCCGACGGTTGAGATTAAATCCCTAGAACCAACAGTGGAGATTAAAAGGAGGCTTACGCCTAGCTCTATAAAAAGGGACTTATGGCTTGGGCGACAACTAATGTCTTGGAGATTAGGGTTTTTCCTCTCATTAGCTTGGCCGACAAGAAATCCTAGGAAGGTTAGGGTTTGGTTGGACGGCTAGGGTTTGGGAGGTGGAGTAGGCGGCAACAATTGGAGAGGTTTTCTTCTTCTTCCTTAGTGGCTGGCGCCTATCTCTCTCCCATATACCTTGGCTGGCGCTCAACCTATTCTTCCTCTTCTCCTTGGCCGGTGGAAACAAGAGCTAGGGATTCTTCCCTTGGAGCTTTTGGCCGACGCCTACACTTCTATTTCATCTCTTTGGGCCGGTGGCAAGCATCAAGCTTGGAGCTTGATGGTTGGTCCTAGATAAGATAAGAGTTTCGTTTCTATACTTCTTCTTATTCGGAGCGAGCAAGGAAGGAAGATTGGTGTTCTAGGAGGCTTCGACTTTTGGAAGATCGTCGCTCACACGACGTCCAAAAGGAGGAAGGATATATAATAGAAGATCGAGAGGTATAAATGTTGTTTTATATTCGTTTGTGTTATGTCTATAATTGTTTTTCAATTATATGCATGTTGTATGTTTTATTTTGTGGCTAAATTAACTTGGACCCGGAATACAAACACAAAAGCCGGTGGTCCATACATCGTCTATTCCGTAGCTATTTGTAGAATAGAGGTTGGTGGCTTGAACAACAAGTTTGTTCAAGTAACTACTCTAATCGAATCGTACGACGATGAAACGGTAGCTTGGGTAATACCTTTTGTCAAGGATAAATTTTTTTTATCGGGGGACCATAAAGGGATCGCCATGAACAAGCGACCGAGTCGAAGGGGAAGCGAAGTTTCCCACCTTTAAGAGGTGTAAGAGCTTCGATTCCGCAAAACCTTTAATTGGTATCAGAGCCATGGTTTCCGGTTTTGTGTGTTTAGGATTCGGTTACTTTTATACACTTTTCATATATTATATGTGCCGGATAATAGTAGGATGTGCTTAGGTTAACTTTTTGGTTGCAGGCATAGGATCCAACTATTATGACCATATGTGTGTATGTGTGTAATTGTATATTTGTTGAATCCTCGGGGTTGACGAGACTAGTATTTAATTTTTATAATTAGATATGACATTGTTTAGCCACTCCTTTTATTTTAGTTTACTTTCAATCTAGATTTCATGTACACTCCCTCATGGAGTATAGGATCGATGGATGTAAATTAAAATAGTTTTTCTCGGCTTGGATCTCCGGATGACTTGTACATGGCATAGGGAGGAGCGGACGAGATGGCGATACGACGGGAGACATATTGAAGACAAAAGCCATAATAGTTGGAAAATATTTATTTTTTATATTTATTGCTTATTGTTTGATATACATGTCGTAGGCTAGAAAATTCCTCAATTTCAAATTACTAAGTGGGAGAGGGATATTTTATAAATTCCCACGGCCTCCATTACGATTTAACATGTGATGCAGACAAACTTGCGCATCGGCTCTGAGTGCCTTCCTCCCCATCGAATGAGTTTGTTTGCGGATCACAAGGTCGAATATGGTTATAGGAAATTATTAAGGAGCGTGTGTCCTTCCCCATTGGAAGGCACATAACCCGAGATAATTACCTTGGTACCGAGTAATGGTGAACACTTAGATACAAATATAAGTATCCTCCCCATCGGAGTCACTACTTTTATTTGTAAGGCCGAAGAGGAACCAACTATTAATTTTACTTGTCAAAAAGTTATGTTGACAAGATAGTAAAATTAATGGGTAAAACCTCCTCTTACAAATGTAGAATTTGTATACGTCCACACTATCGTGGCATACGATATTCTCGGTATTTTGAGGTGTTGGTTGATTTTAAAATTTTATTGTTTGAGGAATCAATAATTTTTTGAAATCTAAAGTTTTGATCTATGTGATTTTTAGGTTTTTCAAAAATGACTTTCAGTCCACTTGCTGTGATACTAAAGGAATATAAACTTACTGTACATAATTATGTTGATTGGAAAAAGGAATCTAGATATTGTCTTAACTGCTGAGGAGTACAAGTATGTACTCTTCGAAGAGTGTCCTTCTAAACCTGCGAATGAGCTAGAATTCCTTGGAGATGACATCGATGGGGAAACCCAAGTCGATATCATACTCCAGTCTCTACCTAGGAGTTTTGAGCAGTTTCGCCTGAATTACAACATGAATGAGAGGTTGTATTCGTTGGCGGAGCTTCTGACAGAACTCTAGGTGGCAGAGGGGCTTTTTCGTTAGATTGCTCAGGCACAGGGCATGGTTGCCCAAAAGGTTTCTACTTCTAAGCCGAAAGGCAAGAAGAAGAAGAAATAAGCTAGGGCAAAGGTGGTGGGAGGATCTCAGGGAGGAGTGAAGAAGCCGAAAGGCAAGTGCTTCACTTGCAAGCAGACTAGACATTGGAAGATGGACTGTCCCAACCAGAAGCAGAACAAAGGTATATCCTTTTGTCTAATCGTTGAAACATGTTTAGCGATGTTATCTACTGACACCTGGTGTGTAGATATGGGAGCCACTGATCATGTCTGCAATACTTTGCAGGGGTTCCAGGAAACCCGACGACTAGCTGAAGGGGAGATTACCGTTTACGTAGGAGATGCCACGAAGGTGGCAGCTGTTGTAGTGGGAGATGTTTATTTGACTTTTGAGAAAAATAAAGTTTTGGTTCTCAAGAATTGCCTTTATGTACCTTTATTTAGAAAGAATTTGATTTCGATTTCTAAATTGTTTATAGATAGATATTCTATTTCTTTTAATGATAGAGTTGTTATAAAAAGGAATAGGGAGATTATTTGTTCGGGTGCATTGATAGGAAATTTGTATACACTTGAACCAAAAGCTCCCACGATGCAAATAGAAGTTAATAACTCATCTTCTAATTCCAATAAGAGAAAAGAACCTTCGAAGATGAACCAAATATATCTTTGGCATCTAAGACTTGGTCATATTAACCTAAGCAGAATTCAAAGGTTGATAGCTGATGGAACTTTGGGATCATTAGTGGTGGAAGATTTCCCAACCTGCGAATCTTGCTTGGAGGGTAAAATGACCAAGAGGCCTTTTAAGGCCAAGGGGTATAAAGCCAAAGATGTGTTAGAATTGGTTCATTCTGATTTGTGTGGTCCTATGTTTATCCAGGATAGAGGTGGTTTTGAGTATTTCGTCTACTTTATAGACGATTATTCGAGATATGGATACATTTACTTGATGCGCCGCAAGTCTAAATGCTTTGACAAGTTCAAAGAATTCAAGGCTGATCTGGAGAAACATCAAGGTAAAAGTATCAAGACACTACGATCTGATCATGGTGGTGAGTACCTCTTGGAAGAGTTTAGGAATTACTTATCAGAGACTGGGATTCAATCCCAATTATTTGCACCTGGCACACCCTAACAAAATGGTGTAGCAGAGCGAAGTAATAGGACTCTTATTGAGATGGTTAGATCGATAATGAGTTATTCTGAGTTGGCAGATTCATTTTGGGGATATGCTCTAGATACGACAGTGTATATTCTGAACTTGGTACCATCTAAATCAATGCCTTCTACTCACACAAAATTGTGGACTGGGCAAAAGCCTAGTCTGAGACATATTCAGATTTGGGGGAGTCCAACACATGTGCTGAAGGCAGATGCTGGTAAGTTGGAACCTCGTACAGAAGTACACATATTCGTTGGCTATCCTAGAGGAACGAAAGGAGGTTTGTTTTATAGTCCTAGAGATCAGAGGGTGATCGTTAGCATGAACGCCAGATTTCTAGAGGAAGACTATGCAATGAACCACAAGCCCATGAGTAAGACTGTTCTAGAGGAATTAAAAGGGGAAGTCACTTCTTCAGTACCACTGGTACAAGAGGATATGCCATAAGTCACTGCACCGCATGTCACATAGGATACATAGGTGATACCTCGTCGTAGTGGGAGGGTTGTGAGACAGCCTGATAGATTCATGTTCTTGGGAGAATCTTCTGATTTGATCCCTGGCGAACATGAACCTGATCCCTGGACATATGACGAGGCAATCCAAGATAAAGATGTGGTATCTTGGCAAAGTATAATGAATGTTGAGATTGAATCTATGGATTCAAATCAGGTATAGGAGCTAGTAGAACCACCTGATGGTGTAAAGACCATTGGTTGTAAGTGGATCTACAAAAGAAAGAGAGGAATAGATGGAAAGGTTGAGACCTTCAAAGCAAGGCTTGTTGCGAAAGGGTATACTCAGAAAGAGGGTATCGATTATGAGGAGACCTTTTCGCCGGTAGCCATGCTTAAGTCTATCCGAATTCTCTTATGCATTGTTGCTCATATAGATTATGAGGTATGACAGATGGATGTCAAGACATCTTTTCTTAATGGAAGTCTTGAGGAAAACATCTATATGAAGCAACCAGAAGCATTCATTGAAAAGGGCAAAGAGCATCTTGTGTTTAAGCTTAATCGGTCCATTTATGGATTGAAGCAAGCTTCGAGGTCTTGGAACATCCGCTTTGATGAGGTAATCCAGTCTTATGGATTTATTCAAAGTCTGGATGAGTCTTGTGTATACAAGAGATGTGATGGAAATGTAGTGGTATTTCTTGTACTATACGTAGATGACATTTTGTTAATTGGCAACAATGTCAAGGAGTTATCGGACGTAAGGGTATGGTTGTCCAAATCGTTTGATATGAAGGACTTGGGAGAAGTGAGACACATCCTTGGGATCAAGGTTATAAGGGATCACAGAAAAAGGATGTTGTGCTTATCTCAAGCTTCATACATAGACACCATTATGGATCGTTTTAGCATGCAGAACTCCAAGAAGGGTTTTCTACCTTTCAGGCATGGAGTTCCTTTATCTAAGGAGATGTGTCCTAGAATATCTGAGGAGATAGAGGACATGAAGGTGGTTCCTTATGCTTCGATAGTAGGAAGCCTCATGTATGCGATGCTATGTACGAGACCAAATATCTGCTTTGCCATCGACATGGTTAGCAGATATCAGAGTAATCCAGGACAGGGACATTGGACTACGATAAAGTATATATTGAAGTACCTGAGAAGGACTAGGGATTATATGCTAGTTTACCAGGTAGACCAATTACTCCCATTGAGTTATAGAGATTCTGACTTCCAATCAGACAGGGATAACAGTAAGTCTACCTCAGGTTTTGTGTTTACTTTGGGAGGTGGAGCCATTGTATGGAGGAGTGTCAAGCAGAAATGCGTGGCGGACTCCACCATGGAAGCTGAGTATGTGGCAGCCTCTGAGGCCGCCAAAGAAGCTGTGTGGCTCAGGAACTTCTTGATGGACTTGGAAGTGATTCTTGGTTTGCTCAGAACTTTCATAATTTATTGTGATAACAGTGGTGCAGTTCCAAACTTGAAGTAACCACGAGCCCATAAGGCAAGTAAACACATAGAGCGTAAGTACCACCTAATACGAGAAATCGTAAAGGAGGTAGAAGTTGCTGTCGCCTAGATTGCATCAGAGGATGACCTGGTAGACCCTTTCACTAAGGCCTTTCTAGCGAGAGCTTTTGATAGGTATGTGGAGGGAATGGGAATCAGATGTATGGCAGTATGAGGACAACATAGTCTTTTAGTATAAGTGGGAGATTGTTGGGATGTATACTGAAAAGTCTATCTTTTGTATGAACATCTTTATTTTTAAAATATGAATCACATGATCATTGTTTGCATATTTATGGTTATGCATATTGTCTAATACATTACATTATAGATAACATGGTGTGTAGTGTCACACGGGAGATCATGTTATCGGTTCCTTGTAAAGTATAAGTAAAAGCTCATAACCTAGATGACTTTGGACAAACCATTGGTATGGTTGTAGTGTGATTTGGTATTGGTTTGTCTTGACCATAGAATCACACTAGTACATTTTGTGTGTATTGAGTAGGACCGACTTAAAGGAGAATCGATTCATTACTGACTACATAATTGAATCGGACCTCAGATATTATATTGTACATGCTCTTAATCCCGATATAATAATGGACACATATACTTAGTATTCATTTCTTTGATTTACCAAAGGGCGAGATTTATAGAGTAAATCAATAGACTCAGTAAGTTGGGAAATGATATTACTTATATGGTGTGTCGTTGATTATAGGAGGAAACCGTGTCCTATATATTAGGATGATGATGTCCCCTTGAGGAGCTCATAAGGTTCATCATATAAACCCTGTAGGTGGACTTGGTCCAGCATGATGATAAGGTTGAGTGGTACTACTCATGGAGTTAGATGTTGATTAATTAATTATTAGTAAATTAATTAATCGTCGGACATTCGAGATCTTAAACACGGGGAGATATATGTACAAATAATATATGGAGCCCATATTAACTTATAGGGGTTGGTGAGGTATATCAATGATAATCCTCTAGTGGAATGGATAATCATTAATGGATCAGACTTTATGTGGGCTTGATCCATTGGGTGGCCAAGATCTAACTCCTCCTCATGGTCCTTATTGTAGCCTATTAAAACCTCATGGAGCCTAGATCCAATGGTTGAAAACAAAACTCTAGATCCGACGGTGGAGATTAAATCTCTAGATCTGATGGTTGAGATTAAATCTCTAGATCCGACGGTTGAGATTAAATCCCTAGAACCAACGGTGGAGATTAAAAGGAGGCTTAAGCCTAGCTCTATAAAAAGGGGCTTATGGCTTGGGCGACAACTAATGGCTTGGAGATTAGGGTTTTGCCTCTCATTAGCATGGGCGACAAGAAATTCTAGGAAGGTTAGGGTTTGGTTGGGCAGCTAGGGTTTGGGAGGTGGAGTAGGCGGCAACAATTGGAGAGGTTTTCTTCTTCTTCCTTGGTGACCGGCGCCTATCTCTCTCCCATATACCTTGGCCGACGCTCAACCTATTCTTCCTCTTCTCCTTGGCCGGTGGAAACAAGAGCTAGGGATTCTTCCCTTGGAGCTTTTGGCCGACGCCTACACTTCTATCTTCATCTCTTTGGGCTGACAGCAAGCATCAAGCTTGGAGCTTGATGGTTGGTCCTAGATAAGAGAAGAGTTTCATTTCTATACTTCCTCTTGTCCGGAGCGAGCAAGGAAGGAAGATTGGTGATCTAGGAGGCTTCGACTTTTGGAAGATCGTCGCCCACACGACGTCCAAAAGGAGGAAGGACATACAATAGAAGATCGAGAGGTATAAATGTTGTTTTATATTCTTTTGTGTTATGTCTATAATTGTTTTTCAATTATATGCATGTTGTATGTTTTATTTTGTGGCTAAATTAACTTGGACCCCGAATACTAACACAAAAGCCAGCGATCCGTACATCGTCTATTCCACGGCTATTTGTAGAATAGAGGTTGGTGGCTTGAACAAGTTTGTTCAAGTAACTACTCTAATCGAATAACACGACGATGAAATGGTAGCTTGGGTAATCCCTTTTGTCAAGGATAATTTTTTTTTATCCGGGGACCATGAAGGGATCGCCATGAACAAGAGACCGAGTCGAAGGGGAAGCAAAGTTTCCCACCTTTAAGAGGTGTAAGAGCTTCGGTTCCGCAAAACCTTCACCGCCAAGGCACATTGGACTTATGCTGCCAAGACTCCCGCTTGGACTTTACGCCACCAACCATTGGACTTATGCTGCGAAGACTCACGCTTGGACTTTACGCCGCCAATATCAAACCCCTTGGACTTTCACAAATACCAAGACTCAAGCTTGGACTTTCCCTTGCCAACCCATGTTGGACTTTTCCTTGCCAAGATCCATGCTTGGACTTTCTTCATCACATGGTCAACCCTAGTCAACCATCAAAATCCCCTCGAGTCAAACTCGAGTCCAGTCAATCATGACCCGGGTTGATTGTGCCAACAATCTCCCCAAAACAATATCAGATATCAATGTCAAACATCAATGTTAACCTTCATGTCAAACATCAAAATATCACTCAAGTCAAACTCGAGTCCGGTTAATCGTGACCTGGGCCGATTGCACCAACAATTCGTTTGTAACCTAGATTGATTTGGGTTAGGATTTACACTAGATTCATTTTGTGAGTTAGATTCGGGTCTAGAATTAGGTTCGGGTCTAGAGTTAGGTTCAGGTCTAGAGTTAGGTTCATTAATCACTTCTAATTCGGGTTTGGTAGTTTTATTTTCTTCATCAAATACTACATTAATTGTTTCTTCGATTCTTAGGGTTTCATTGTTATATACCCTATAGGCTTTATTAGTGGTTGAGTATCTTAGGAATGTCTCGGTAGTTGTTTTAGGGGTGAATTTCTCTAAGTAATCTTTAGTGTTCAATATGTGCACCCTACAACCAAAGACCCTAAAATACTTAATGTTTGGTAATTTTTCATAATATATTTCTTATGGCATTTTAAGGTGTCTTCTAATTAGTAGGATCCTATTTTGAACGTAGCAGACTGTATTGACTGCTTCTGCCCAAAACCTATTAGATAAGTTATACTCATTCAACATGGTTCTAGTGGCTTCTTGCAATGTTTGATTTTTACGTTCAACTAGACCATTTTGTTGAGGAGCCCTAGGGTAGGAAAACTCATGGTGGTATCCATTTTTGGTTACAAAAATCGGTAAACCAATGGTTTATGAATTCACCACCATGATCACTTCTAAGTCTTTTTATCCTAATTTCTTTTCATTTTCTATTAATATACATAAGTTGGTGAGTTGTTCTAAGGTTTCACTTTTATGTTTTAGAAACCTAACCCAAGTGAACCTAGAGAAGTCATCGACTATAACTATACAATATTGACTTCCATTTAGTGACTTGGCTCCATGAGAATCAAATAGGTCTATGTGTAGGAGCTCAAGTACACTTTTGGTTCTTTCTTGGTTGGTTAGTTGATGTGAGGTCCTAGTTTGTTTACCTTGTTGACAAGCATTACAAATTTTATTTTCCAAGTTATTAAGGTTGGGTAGACCTCTGACTAAACCACTCTGACTCACTTTGTGTATGAGTCTTGGGTGAGAGTGGCTGAGTCCTCGATGCCACAACTAGGATTCCTCTTGTTGTGTTATTAGACACTTGGTTGAGGAGTTGGATAAGTTAATTGTGTAAATGTTGCTATTCCTAGTTCCCTTAAGTATAAATTTTGAAGTATCATTATTTTTGATTAGGCATTCATTTTGTAAGAAGTTGACCTTATAGTTATTATCACACAATTGACTAACACTAAGTAAATTAAAATTGAAATTCTCAACTAAAAGTACATTATGAATTATAAAGTTAGAGTTCAGCTCAATATCACCTGAATCGATTCTTTTGAGCTTCCCATTGTTTCCAAATGCTACCGACATCAAGGAGCGTGTGTGGGAAGCCGTGAATGTAAATATAAATGACCATGCTTTTATTCTTCAGATATAAACAAATACTTTGTTTTATTGTGTTTGTTAACATTTGATATGTATCCATTTTTTATGCATTTGTAGTTGGCGTACAAGGTTGATGTAGGTTGGAAAAAGGGATGTTTGAGCTTAGCAAATGAAAAGTGGCACCGATGGAAAAGTAGTCTCACACAAAACTATATTTTTCCCAATCGTAAAACTCCAGAGAAGTTGCATATTCCACCTCCAGGATCAAGTATTCCAGCAGAAATATGGAGCAAGTTCATGATAAGTCATTTGTCTGATGATTTTAAAGTAAGATTTTTAAATCTCTTGTCTCAAATTATGAACTCTTAATATACTATTGTGATTGGTAATGCATTGTTCTCTTGTTTTTTTTAATAAAATAAGTGAGAAACAACAGGAAAGGAGAGCCTAAAACAAATACCCCCATCGAATTTCTCGTAAAGGATATGCACGCCTTGCTGAAGAAATAGTAAGTAATCTTTAATTATCAATTACAATAAATTTGATATCTTATCGATGAACAATTTAAATATAATTGAGATATTTGTTATTGTTATTAGAAGGATGAATTATGTAATGATAATGAAATCAACCGAGCTATCCTTTGGAAGAAAGGGCGACTTAATAAAGAAGGGGAGTTTGTTGGTGATCAGCTGAGGGCAACAACCTAAAAAATTGTAAGTAAATGTTTTAGAATTAAGCTTGTTATGTTAATGGTTCCCATCCAACTAGTAGTCAATATGTGTTTTTTGTGCATTGCAGGATGATGGTATCTTACAAAAGAGGGAGGGAAAGCTAGTCCTTAGTGAACCAACACAAGACATTCTAATAGTTGTGTAGGAAATCGATTGGCCGACTAGAGGGGGGTGAATAGCCCTCTTATGATGGATGTCGGAATTCTCTCGTTCGTTTGCTCGTCTACACAATCGTTAGCGCAAGCGGAAGCATAAACAATAAAGATAAAGCAATAAACGAAAACACAAACGCTAACAAAGAAGATGTAACGTGGTTCATGGCTACGCCGCTAATCCACGGTCCGATTCGTCCAAGGTGAATCACTCCTCCAAAGCCAATCACTATTGGTCTCTCCTTTGCACCAAGCTAGGTGGAGGTAACCTTTACAATCAAGATCACTCTTCTTACAATAAGAATGGAGTAAAAATAAGTAAGAAGAGTTTAGAGCTTGTGGGGCACTAGGAAGATCACTTGGAGCATAAGCATTAGCCTCTCAAAGGCTCACACCCTCTCTTTTTATAGAGAGGGCTGATTTCTTCCGCTACCACTACACCGATCACGCCCTTGGCTGATCGTCACTACAACGACCTCAACACGCCAGATCTCGACCGTTGTAGTCCAACTAAACTCTTGGCAATGATCGATGGACCTCACCACGATCACGCCTCCGTAGTCGATCGCCTCACTATGAGCGGTTCGCGCGCGATATCCTTCGGCGCCGATCGCCATTCCATCCGATCGATGGGCATAAAACCATCGATGGATACGATGAACACACTCGACTCGAGCGATCGCCATTTCATGGCAATGATCGGTGTCGGTGGTGAAACTCAAACTTAACATAAGTTTGAGCTTCCGACGGTCGGGTAAACCTTAACCCTTGCGGTCAAGTCTCTGACACTCAACCATTCGACCAAGTTCACCTAATGAGCTACTTACATTTCACTCATTCTCTCATCTCACTCGAAGTCCCTCGCCGAAGCTCTCTTCGTTCGTGGCCACGTCCCTCGGCAACATCAGGCGCACGACTCTGCAATGCTCCTCCACGTCTCTTGCCTCCGAAGTATGCTTCCTTGGCTTCACTTCAAGTCATCTCATCCGGCGGTCCCTCGGATGCTCCAAGCGCACGACTTCCGCAAAGTCATCCTTCACCGACTCAAAGACCGAGGTTGTGAGGGTGAACCTGCCAAGGCTCCATGTGCGAATTACTGAGTCCTGCAAGACTCCAACGCACATATCAAATAACAATATCATCCTAACTTAAACCCTTTGCCACACACATCAAAACCTTATCATGACAAGAGATTGCCCTAACAAGTTTCACTTGAATCTAAGGAACATGGTGGGCGTATAAGGGCAGTTGGAGCTTATGTCACTCCAAGCACATACTTTAGCTTGTCAAAATGGGGGTCTCATGTTCAGCAAGCTGTATTTAATGATCAACAAAATATGTTGTTGGAGCAACATAAAAAAATTTTAGAGTAGGAGGATCGGATAAACAAGTTAGAAGCAATGGTTTTCAAAAAAGGCGAGTTTAAGAATGATAAGAAGGGAAGTTGTAGTGTGAAGTTTCCTCCTACCTTGCATGAAAATGAGTTTAACCATGATCTTGGTCCGTCAAATGAGATGAAAGCAGACAGTGATGGCGATGTGGATATGATTAACGATGCAGAGGCTTTACAGGTATCTTTAATCTCTAATGATATCATTGAATTGCCCAATTTAAAGACATTTATTTTTTATAGGTTGAAGCATTATGTTTTGTCTTATAGGGTCAATTAGTTGCATTGAGTGTGAAATCTAGCATCCATGTAGCTTTTGGTACAATTGTTAGTATTGGGGGAGTTGATGAGCATCTTAATGGTGATCCAAGTAAACGTATGAACCATTGTTTTGTCACGGTTGATTAAGCATTGGATGAAACAACCCCTTTGCCAGTTCCAAACCCTACGTGTCAAAACTTTGGTGATGCTATTAGATCACATATAGCCTGGCCCAGACACTTGATGCAAACACAAGATTCTTCAATAAAGTCTACAATCTATTTAAATTTAGCTATACAAGTGCCTAACTAGTATATATTGTGATTTACTAGAAGCTCAAGGTGGAAAAAAGCTGACTGTGCTAAAAAGAAGCATCGATTGCAAGCACTAAATGTGTAATCATTAGCAGTGTGATCATCAAGTGTGCCTAGATCACTGTGGTTCTTGTATTGTTATTGCAAGCATGCTCTTCGTGATCACCAGGCTATCAAATTAATGTTGGAGTATGATGTATTTGGTGGTAAGTTTGAAGCTAGTGTTTGCCTTAAAGATATTATTCCTTTTTGCAACTTGGCGGCAATTTCATACAATTGCATAGTTGTGTACATATGGTACGTATATTGTTTTCATGTACTAACACTTTGACTCTTGATTTGTGAGTTTTATTTATCCTATCTTATGCATTTTCTTGTATGTTTAAATGGTAGGCATTTATATAGAAAGATGAAGGAGGAAAATAAGTTGGAGAGGTTTAGATTTGTGGATCCATATGTTGTTGGGTGTCACTTCACATTAGTTGATAAGAGAGCTCTTGGTTTGGCAGCTAGGTTGAATGGCACACCAACAAACCAACTAGTTTTCATTCCAGTTAACATAAGGTGTGTAAAACAGAGGTGGAATGCTCATTTTTTACTTCAATAAACGCTTCCAGTTAATATTGTGTATATATGTAGTTTCCATTGGATTTTGAGTATCATCGATCCTTACAAAGAGGTTATTTCGTTGTTGGATCCTCTCGGTCAGCGTAATCGTGATGAGACTTGGAAGAATGTTGTGAATATGTAAGTTTTAGTAGGAAAATATTGTGAATATTTATTAAAATATTTTTATATATACTAGATGCACTAAAAGTCTATAATCTCTTATGATTTTATGAAGGGCCTTGAAATTGTTCAACATAGAGATTGACAAGCACGGGAAGAAACAACCTTTGTGGCAAATAGTCAAGGTATGTTTTACATTGTGGGGAGCTTATATAATTTGAGGAGTAATTATTTTGTGATATTTTTGTTAAAGTAGATGTGAGACTAAACAAAAAGACAATATTGTATTAGAGGAGAACTAAATAAGAAGATAATTTTTTATTTGCTCTTCATGTACATAAAGGATGACACCATGCCCAATTTATATTACTCTACATGGATTAATTTTTTTCTTACAAAGTCTCGAATTTTCATAACTCCTAGTTTTTTATAAAGTCTAGAATATTTTGGCTAACTCTGCTAGAAGATCAGGGTAATATTATAGTGTGTGGATTTTTTCCTATAAAGGTGATGAATTGGTAGTTTTTTTATCTTTTGAAACAAGTTTATTAATTCCTTCTTGTTTTGTCAATTTCATATATTAAATCTAACATCAACTTAGTCATCAAGGGTGTGGAACTGAAGCTTTGCTTTGCACCTCGATCACTTGTGCATGGCGATCCCATCTACATCCCCGGATTAAAAAAAATTAATCCAAGACGAAGACAGATTACCCAAGCAACCGATCCATCATCGTGCTATTCGATTAGAGTGGTTTCTTGAACAAACTTGTTGTTCAAGCAACATAACTCTTTTCCTCGATTAGCCACGGAATAGATGATGTACGAATCGCCGATTTTTGTGTTTATCTTCGGGGTCCAAGTAAATTAGCCACATGCGATTACATACATCATACAAAGAAACAAAAGGAAACCAAAACAAGAATTATACCTCTTGTTTACCTCTTGGTCTTCTATCGTATGTCCTATCCTCCTCTTGGACGTTGTGTGGGCAACGATCCTCCAAGAGATGAAGCCTCCTAGATAACGTATCTTCCTTTCCTTGTTTGCTCTGAACAAAGGAAGATAATAAGCTCCCTTCTTCTCCTATCTAGTTATGGGCACAAACCCTTTGGAGGAAGATCAAACCTCTTCCTCCTCTTTGTTGTTGCCGCCGACCACCAAGGAGAGGGAGATGGAGATGATGATGGGCACCGACCAAGAGCTCCAAGTGAAGAAAGCCTAACTCTTGCCGCCGGCCAAGGGAGAGGATGAAGGTGGTGTGCCGACAATGAGATGGGAGAAGGTGTGCCGCTCAAACTAAGGAAGCAAAACCCTAGGTAGGTTGCCGCCCAAACCAAGGAAGCAAAACCATAGAACCACCTCTAGCCTCCCAAGCCTCTCACGCCAAAAACCAAAACCCTTGAACCAAAATTCTGATCCCCCACCCAAGCCTAGGCCCTCCTTTTATAGAGTTAGGCTTAAGCCTCCTTTGAATCTCCACCGTCGAATCTAGGCTTTCATTCTCCACCGTCGGATCTAGGATTTCATGAGGTTTTTAATAGGCTACAATAGGGACCATGAGGAGGAGTTGGATCTTGGCCACCCAAAGGATCTAGCCCACATAAAGTCCGATCCATTAATGATAATCCATTCCACTAGAGGTTTATCATTGATCTACCTCACCAACCCCCATAAATAAATATGGGCTCCATATATTAATTGTACAAATATCTCTCCGTGTTTAAGATCTCGAATGTCCGTCAATTAATTAAATTACTGACAATTAATTAATCAACATCTAACTCCATGAGTAGTACCCTCAACCTTATCATCATGCCGAACCAAGTCCACCTGCAGAGTTTACATGATGATCCTTATGAGCTCCTCAAGGAGACATCATCATCCTAATATATAGGACATGGTTTCCTCCTATAATCAGCGACACATCATGTAAATAATATCATTTTCCAACTTACCGAGCCTATCGATTTAATCTATAAATCTCGCCCATTGGTAAATCAAAGAAATAAATACTAAGTATATGTGCCCGTACTTATATTGGGATTAAGAGCATGTACACCATAATATCCGAGATTCGATTCAATTATGTAGTCAGCAATAAATTGAATCACCTCTAAGTCGGTCCTGCTCAATATACACAAAGTGTACTAGTGTAATTCTATGGTCAAGATTGTTGGATCGATTTGAAACGCTAGAGGGGGGGGTGAATAGCGTTAAAACTTTCTTTTTGTTCGTTCGTTTAAAAACCGAGTATAATTAATTTGCACCGGAAAAGATAAGCAATAAAAAGAGAAGACAAATATTTTACTTGGTTCGTAGCCTTCGGCTACTACTCCAAGGCCCTAGTGGTCCTTGACCACGCACGGAGGGAAAAACACTAACCAAACTTTTCCTCGTTGGAGGTAGGAGTTAATCGATACAAGAAAGAACAAAAACTTGAGGTAGAGGGACACTCCCCCTCTCCTTGTATACGACAAAAGCTCCGAAACAACTAAATAAACAACTGATATAACGCTAATACCGATGTACAAAAAATAAAGAAAATTAAACCTAGACGTCGGAAAGGAAAGACTTCGTTGTCGGAGAGTTGTAGCTTTGCGAAGGCTTTTGGAAGCTTGGAATTGATGAGAAAACCCTAGGTTAGGACCTCCTTTTATAGCCTTTGAGCCCCTCATCGAATGGGTCTTCAACCAATCACAAATGAACACACAACCTCCTTGAAAAGTGGATGGCTATCATCTCGATGGCCATCATCGTGATCGATGGCCATCATCGTGTGATCGATGGCAAGATCGGGCCGAGCCGACTCAATGATCGATTGATGAAAGTCGAGTCCTCCAAGATGGCAGTCGACTGATGCTTGCTGCAAGTCAAAGTTAGATCAAAGAAAACATTATTTCGACGACCTTCGACCGTCCGATCTCGACCTAGACCATCGATGGGATGTCTTTGGTTGGATCTACGCTTAAGACCATCCCGCTAAGGAGGATACGACCTCACTTACGCTCGCACACACGAGCTTACCTCGATACTTACCATGTCACTTTTGCTTCTGGGCTTCCACTCGATTCCTTTGGCTCCCTCCGAAGTCACTCGAGTGTCGCCCGACCACCGCGGCTTCCTCCGGGTGTCGCTAGCCTTCAGCTCCAGCTTTAGCACTTTTCTGTACACTTGATTCAGCTCGTGAGATAATGATATATCCTTGACTTTGCGTCTTTTGCCATAATCAAAATATAGGTTCAACTTAGGTGCCCCTGCACCAACAAAGACAAACCAATACCAAATCACACTACAACCATACCAATGGTTTGTCCAAATCCATCTCGGTTGTGAGCCTTTACTTATATTTTACAAGGAACTGATAACATGATCTCCCGTGTAACACTACACACCATGTTATCTACAATGTAATGTATCAGACAATATACATAACCATAAATATGCAAATAATGATCATGTGATTCTTATTTCAAAAATAAAGATGTTCATACAAAAGATAAACTTTTCAGTATACATCCCAACAATCTCCCACTTATACTAAAAGACTATGTTGTCCTCATACTACCATACATCTGATTCCCATTCCCTCCACATGCCTATCAAAAGCTCTCGCTGGGAGGGCCTTAGTGAAAGGATCTGCCAGGTTATCCTCTGATGCAATCTTGGCTACAACAATTTCTCCTCACTTTACGATTTCTCGTATCAGGTGGTACCTGCGCTCTATGTGTTTACTTGCCTTATGGGTTCGTGGTTCCTTCGAGTTTGCAACTGCACCATTGTTATCATAATAAATTGTGATAGTTCTGGACAAACCAGGAATCACATCTAAGTCCATCAAGAAGTTCCTGAGCCATACAACTTCTTTGGCTGCCTCAGAGGCTGCCACATACTCAACATCCATGGTAGGGTCCGCCACACATTTCTGCTTGACACTCCTCCATACAATGGCTCCACCTCCCAAAGTAAACACAAAACCTGATGTAGACTTACTGTTATCCCTATCTGATTGGAAGTCAAAATTTGTGTAACCCACAGGGAGTAATTGATCTGCCTAGTATACCAGCATATAATCCCTAGTCCTTCTTAGGTACTTCAATATATACTTTACCGCAGTCCAATGTCTTTGTCCTAGATTACTCTGATATCTGCTAACCATGCCCATGACAAAGAAAATATCCGGGCTCGTACATAACATAACATACATGAGGCTTCCTACTGCCGAAGAATAAGGAACCACCTTCATCTCCTCTATCTCCTTTGATGTTCTAGGACACATCTCTTTAGATAACGTACTCCATGCCTAAAAGGTAGAAAATCTTTCTTGGAGTTCTGCATGCTAAAACGAGCCAAAATAGTGTCTATGTATGAAGCTTGAGACAAGCACAACATCCTTTTCCTATGATCCCTTATAACCTTGATCCCAAGGATGTGTCCCACTTCTCCCAAGTCCTTCATATCAAACTGTTTGGACAACCATACCCTTACGTCCAATAACACCTTGACATTATTGCCAATTAACAAAATATTATTTACATATAGTACAAGAAATACTACTACGTTTTCGTCACATCTCTTGTATACACAAGACTCATCCGGACTTTGAATAAATTCATAAGACTGGATTACCAAATCAAATCGGATGTTCCAAGATCTCGAAGCTTTCTTCAATCCATAAATGGACCGATTAAGCTTGCACACAAGATGCTCTTTGCCCGATTAAGGAAAGCTGTCTTGACATCCATCTGCCACACCTCATAATTCATATGAGCAGCAATACATAAGAGAATTCGGATAGACTTAAGCATGGCCACCGGAGAAAAGGTCTCCTTAACCGATACCCTCTTTCTGAGTATACCCTTTCGCAACAAGCCTTGCTTTGAAGGTCTCAACCTTCCTGTCTATTCCTCTCTTTCTTTTGTAGATCCACTTGCATTCAATGGTTTTTACACCATTGGGTGGTTCTACTAGCTCACAGACCTGATTTGAATCCATAAATTCTATCTCAGAATTCATCGCACTTTGCCAAAATACCGCATCTTTATCTTGGATTGCCTCGTCATATGTCCAGGGATCAGGTTCATGTTCTCTAGGGACCAAATCAGAAGATTCTCCCAAGAAAATAAATCTATTAGGTTGTCTAATAACCCTCCCACTACGACGAGGTATCACCTATGTATCCTCTGTGACACGCGGTGCAGTCACTTGTGGTATATCCTCTTGTACCGGTGGTACTGAAGTAGTAACTTCCCCTCTCAATTCCTCCAGAACAATCTTACTCATGGGCTTGTGGTTCATCACATAGTCTTCATCTAAAAATCTAGCGTTCGTGTTAACGATCACCCTATGATCTCTAGGACTAATGAACAAACCACTTTTCGTTCCTCTAGGATAGCCTACGAACATGCACACTTTTGTACGAGGTTCTAACTTACCAGCATCTGCCTTTAGCATATGTGCTAGACTCCACCAAATCCGAATATGTCTCAAACTAGGCTTTCGCCCAATCCACAATTCTGTGGGAGTAGAAGGCACTGATTTAGATGGTACCAAGTTCAGAATATACACTGCCGTATCCAGAGGATACCCCCTGAACGAATCTGGCAACTCAGAATGACTCATCATCGATCTAACCATCTCAATAAGAGTCCTATTCCTTCGCTCCGCTACACCATTCTGCTGGGGTGTTCCAGGTGCAAACAATTGGGATTAAATCCAAGCCTCTGATAAGTAATTCCTAAACTCTCCCAAGAGGTACTCACCACTACGATCAGATCGTAGTGTCTTGATACTTTTACCTTGACGTTTCTCCACATCAGCCTTGAATTCTTTGAACCTATCAAAGCATTCAGACTTGCGGCGCATCAATTAAATGTATCCATATCTTGAATAATCATCTATAAAAGAGATGAAATATTCAAAACCACCTCTAGCCTGGATAGACATAGGACCACACAAAACAGAATGAACCAATTCCAACACATCTTTGGCTCTATACCCCTTGGCCTTAAAAGGCCTCTTGGTCATTTTACCTTCCAAGCAAGATTCGCAGGTTGGGAAATCTTCCACCACTAATGAACCCAGAGGTCCATCAGCTATCAACCTTTGAATTATACTTAGGTTAATATGACCTAACCTTAGATGCCAAAGATATGTTTGGTTCATTTTCGAAGGTTCTTTTCTCTTATTAGATTTAGAAGATGAATTATTTACTTCTATTTGCATCGTGGGAGCTTTTGGTTCAAGGGTATATAAATTTCCTATCAATGCACCAGAACAGATAATCTCCCTATTCCTTTTTATAACAACTCTGTCATTACAAGAAATAGAATATCCATAAAAAAATAATTTAGAAACCGAAATTAAATTCTTTCTAAATAAAGGTACATAAAGGTAATTTTTCAGAACCAAAGTTTTATTCCTATCAAAAGATAAATAAACATCTCCCACTGCAACAGCCGCCACCTTCATGGCATTGCCCAAGTAAATAGTAATCTCCCCCTCAGCTAGTCGTCTAGTTTCTTGGAACCCCTACAAAGTATTACAGACATGATCAGTGGCTCCCGTATCTACACATCAAGTGCTGGTAGATAACACCACTAAACATGTTTCAACGACTAGACCAAAAGATATACATTTGTTCTGCTTCCGGTTGGGGCAGTCCTTCTTCTAATGTTCAGTCTGCTTGCAAGTGAAGCACTTACCTTTCAGCTTCTTCACTCCTCCTTGAGATCCTCCCGCCACCTTTGCTCCACCTTGTTTCTTCTTCTTCTTGCCTTTTGGCTTAGATGTCGAAACCTTCTGAGCAACCATGGCCTGAGCCTGAGCACTCTGACGAAAAAGCCCCTCTGCCGTTTGGAGTTCTGTCAGAAGCTCCGCCAATGAATACAACCTTTTATTCATGTTGTAGTTCAGATGAAACTGCTCAAAACTCCTAGGTAGAGACTGTAGTATGATATCGACCTGGGTTTCCCCATCGATCTCAGCTCCAAGGACTTCCAGCTCATTCAAATGAGCCATCATCTTGAGAACATGATCCCTCACGGGTGTTCCCTCGATCATGGTGGTCATCATCAAGTTTCTCATGGCTTCCTGCCTAGTAGCCCAATTCTGGTGTCCTAAAAGTTCCTTGAGATTGAGCATCATGTCATAAGCAATAGGCATGACTTGATACTGATGTTGCAATACATTTGGCATAGAAGCCAAAATGTAACACCGTGCCATCTCATCAGCCTTTATCCACTTCTTATAACTCTCTTTCTCTTTTTCCCTAGAATCATCCACAGGCTTAGGAGGACACTCTTCGAAGAGTACATACTTGTACTCCTCAGCCGTCAAGACAATATCAAGATTCCATTTCCAATCAACATAATTGGGTCTAGTAAGTTTATTCTCTTTTAGTATCACAACAAGCGGGTTGAAAGTTATTTTTGAAAAACCTAAGAATCACATAGATCAAAACATTAGATTTCAAAAAATTATTGGTTCCTCAAACAATAAAATTTTAAAATCAACCAACACCTCAAAACACCGAGAATATCATATGCCACGATAGTGTGGACGTATACGAATTCTACATTTGTAAGAGGAGGTTTTACCCATTAATTTTATTATCCTGTCAACCTAACTTTTTGACAAATAAAATTAATAGTTGATTCCTCTTCGGCCCTACAAATAAAAGCAGTGACTTTGATGGGGAGGATACTTCTATTTGCATCTAAGTGTTCACCATTACTCAATACCAAGGCAATTATCTCGGATTATGTGCCTTCCGATGGGGAAGTACACACGCTTGTAAATAATTTCCTATAACCATATTTGACCCTGTGATCTACAAAACAAACTCATCCGATGGAGAGGAAGGCACTCAGAGTTGATGCGCAAGTTTGTTTGCATCACATGTCAAATTGTAATGGAGGTCGTGGAAATTTATAAAAAATATCCCTCTGCCACTTAGTAATTTAAATTGAGAAATTTTCCTAGCACACGACATGCATATCAAACAAGAAGCAATAAATATGAAAAAAATATTTTCCAACTATTATGGCTTTTGTTCTCCAATATACCTCCCGTCGTATCGCTATCTCATCCGCTCCTCCCTACGCCTTGTACAAGCCATCCGGAGATACGAGCCGAGAAAAATTATTTTAATTTACATCCATCGATCCTATACTCCACGAAGGAGTGTACATGAAATCTAGATCAAAAGTAAACTAAAATAAAAGAGTGGCTAAACAAAGTCGTACTTAATTACAAAAATTAAATACTAGCCTCGTCAACCTCGAGGATTCAAATAATAATACAATAACACACATCCAATCACATACACACACATATGGCCATAATAGTTGGATCTTATGCCTGCAACAAAAAAGTTAGCCTACGCACATCCTTCTATCATCTGGCACATATAATATATGATAAGTGCATAAAAGTAACCGAATCCTAAACACACAAAATCGGAAACCGTGGCTCTGATACCACTTTAAGGGTGTGGAACCGAAGCTTCGCTTCACACCTCAGTCACTTGTGCATGGCGATCCCATCTACGTCCCCGGATTAAAAAAAATAATCCAAGACAAAGAAGGATTACCCAAGCAACTGATCCATCATCGTGCTATTTGATTTGAGTGGTTTCTTGAACAAAATTGTTGTTCAAGCAACCTAACTCTTTTCCTCGATTAGCCGCAGAATAGATGATGTACGGATCACTGATTTTTGTGTTTATCTTTGGGGTCCAAGTAAATTAGCCACATGCAATTACATACATCATACAAAGAAACAAAAGGAAACCAAAACAAGAATTATACCTCTTGTTTACCTCTTGGTCTTCTATCATATGTCCTTTCCTCCTCTTGGACGTTGTGTGGGCAATGATCCTCCAAGAGATGAAGCCTCCTAGATCACGTATCTTCCTTTCCTTGTTCACTCCGAACAAAGGAAGATAATAAGCTCCCTTCTTCTCCTATCTAGTTCCGGACACAAACCCTTTGGAGGAAGATCAAACCTCTTCCTCCTCTTTGTTGTTGCCGCCGGCCACCAAGGAGAGGGAGATGGAGATGATGATGGGCGCCAGCCAAGAGCTCCAAGGGAAGAAAGCCTAACTCTTGCCGCTGACCAAGGGAGAGGATGAAGGTGGTGCGCCGACAATGAGATGGGAGAAGGTGTGCCACCCAAACCAAGGAAGCAAAACCCTAGGTAGGTTGCCACCCAAACCAAGGAAGCAAAACCCTAGAACCATCTCTAGCCTCCCAAGCCTCTCACGCTAAAAACCAAAACCCTTGAACCAAAATTCTGATCCCACGCCCAAGCCTAGGCCCTCCTTTTATAGAGTTAGGCTTGAGCCTCCTTTGAATCTCCACCGTCGGATCTAGGCTTTCATTCTCCACCATCGGATCTAGGCTTTCATGAGGTTTTTAATAGGCTACAATAGGGACCATGAGGAGGAGTTGGATCTTGGCCACCCAATGGATCTAGCCCACATAAAGTTCGATCCATTAATGATAATCCATTCCACTAGAGGTTTATCATTGATCTACCTCACCAATCCCCATAAATAAATATGGGCTCCATATATTAACTGTACAAATATCTCTCCGTGTTTAAGATCTCGAATGTCCATCAATTAATTAATTTACTGACAATTAATTAATCAACATCTAACTTCATGAGTAGTACCACTCAACCTCATCATCATGCCGGACCAAGTCCACCTGCAGGATTTACATGATGATCCTTATGAACTCCACAAGGGGACATCATCATCCTAATATATAGGACATGGTTTCCTCCTATAATCAACGACACACCATGTAAGTAATATCATTTTCCAACTTACCGAGCCTATCGATTTAATCTATAAATCTCGCCCATTGGTAAATCAAAGAAATAAATACTAAGTACATGTGCCTGTTATTATATCGGGATTAAGAGCATGTATACCATAATATCCGAGGTCCGATTCAATTATGTAGTCAGCAATAAATTGAATCACCTCTAAGTCGGTCCTGCTCAATACACACAAAGTATACTAGTGTAATTCTATGGTCAAGACAAACCAATACCAAATCATACTACAACCATACCAATGGTTTGTCGAATACCATCTCACTTGTGAGCCTTTACTTATACTTTACAAGGAACTGATAACATGATCTCCTGTGTGACACTACACACCATGTTATCTACAATGTAATGTATCAGACAATATGCATAACCATAAATATGCAAACAATAATCATGTGATTCTTATTTCAAAAATAAAGATGTTCATACAAAAGATAGACTTTTCAGTATACATCCCAACAAGTCATTCATTTATATTTCCATGTGTCAATTATTCTTTATGTAACTTTTCCTTTGTATAGATTTTTAGTTAGCTCAAAATCTACGTTAGTTAAGTTTAGGCTAGCCAATTGACGTTTCATACATGTCCATATGTGATATGTAGTTATGCGACCATTTGTATGCATATGTGGTTGCATTAAGTCATAAGCTTCTTCAACATAATGATTCATTAATTCTGTCGTACTTAATTCCCTTTGTGCTATCACTTGTAATTGCTAATATATGTATCTTTATTTTCATTTAATGATGTATGATTTGACAAGTTTTTCAAGATATAGTGCAAGCACATTTCTATATACTCTTTTGTCTTTACATATTAAAGTTCAACTTCTTTGTGTAACACTTTCCCTCTAATAAAGTGAGAGCACATTTCTATATGCTTAGTTTTGCATGATAAATTGGATTCTCTGCCAAACGTATTGCTAATTGATGAGTACAATAAAGTGGTATTGCATTATCCATACTTTAATGAATTTCCTTTAATAATTCTTTTAATCATATAATTTCTTGTGTTATTCCTCGTTGAGAACAACTTTGTGAAAATCTCCACATAACTACTATAATTTTTTTCATTACAGGTTCCCCTTTAACTAGATGGAGCTCAATGTAATTATTTCATTTTGTGATATATGAGAGATATAATTAAAGGCGCCGCATCCATTGACAAGGCTTCCCTATGGCCAATAGTAATATTAGACATATTTTAAAATTTTCTTATTGAAACATATTTGTAAAATGATTTGTGTAATTAATTATTACAAAGTACTCAAAGTGTTTAAATTTTCATTCATTTACTCACATGAAGTTCGCAAAATCTATGATAGCTGCAAAGGAAATTGATGAAGTACATTCGGAGTGGGATGAATGCATACAAGATCACATATCTAATGATTAGAAAATTTAAGTGTGCATACCTCTTTTTGTTAGATGTGGTAATATATAAGTGTTTTGGTTATTATGCATAATACTTTTGGTGTAGTACTAAGCATATGATGTGTAGTTATTTTGCTACAAGTACTTTTTTATATATGTTTTAAAGAGTGATCATTTAAAATGGGATGATGTGAGCTTGTACTTTACATTGCTATAAGTGCGAGTGTATATGTGTTTTCTATAATTCTTTTTGATGTTATTGTATGATTTATATTAAAAATACAACACTATAAATCGACAACAGTTTATTGTTCTCTAGAGTGATTGTTGAGAAATGATAACGGTTAAAAATACAATGGTTAAAATAACAATGACAATACAAATGACATCGGTTAACAATTGTTGTCTATGACTCAATAAATTATAATAAATCCATGCGTTGAGAAAAATAAGATGCTCAAAGACAATGGTTATAACCCGTTGTAATTTTAGTTGAAACACAACAGTGAAAAACCATTATCTATGACCCAAAACATCCGTGGTAAATCGATGCGTTGAAAAAAGTGGGGTGCTCAAAGACAACGGTTAAAAACCATTTTCTTTTCCTTAAATCGACAACGATTTTTCACCATTGTCTTTGAGCACCCCACTTTTCTCAACGGGTCGATTTACCATGAATTTTTTGGATCATAGACAAAGGTTTTTCACCATTGCCTTTTTGAATTTTTGTTATAGTGACAACCTATTACTCATAAAGATAAGGTTGTAGGGTTTGATCAATGATCCGTGAGGGGAAACTTTGCTTCCCACTTCACCTCGGTCGCTTGTTCATGGCGATCCCATCGATGTCCCCAGATTAAAAAAAATTTAATCCTAAACAAAAGGGATTGCCCAAACAACCAAGTCATCATCGTGTTATTCGTTTAGAGAGGTCACTTGAACAAACTTGTTGTTCAAGCGACCAACCTCTATTCTACGTGTAGCCGTGGAATAGACGATGTCCAGATCGCCGACTTTCGTGTATATGTTCGAGATCCAAGTATTATTTAGCCACAAACAGATTATATCATGCTCATAATTGAAAAACAAAAACAAACATGGTACAAAAGAGAATAGAGAATCGATATACCTCTCGATCTTCTAATGTATGACCTTCCTCCTTTCGGACGTCGTGTGGGCGACGATCTACCAAAAGTTGAAGCTCCTAGATCGCCAATCTTCCTTCCTTGCTCGTTCCGAGCAAGAGGAAGAATAGAAACAAATCTCCTTTTCTTCTTTCAACCAACCACCAACATCCAATGTTGGAGCTTGCCGCCGGCCAAGAAGGAAGAGGAGATTAAGGTGGAAACTGGCCAAGACACCAAGGGAAAGCCCTAAATCTTGTTTCCACCAGTCAAGGAGAAGGAGAAGAGGGAGTTTGGATGCCGGCCAAGGACTGGAAGGGTTTCAATGGCAGCTGGCAAGCTTGAGGAAGAAGAAAAATAAGGAAGTTGTTTCCTTATTTGGTTCTGCCAATGCTCCAAACCCTAGCCCTTGCTACTTGCCGCCAACCTCCAAAAACCCTAGCTTCTCTAATTATTCTCCACGCCAACCCTAAGCCTCCTTTTATAGAGTTTAGGGATAAGCCTTGTTTTAATCTCCACCATTGGTTCTAGGGATTTAATCTCAACCGTTGGATCTAGAGATTTAATCTCAACCATCAGATCTTAGAGATTTAATCTGTACCTTTGGATCTAGAGTTTTGTTTCTATCCATTGGATCTAAGCTTCATGAGGTGTTAATAGGCTACAATAGGGACCATGAGGAGGAGTTGGATCTTGGCCACCCAATGGATCAAGCCCACATAAAGTCCGATCCATTAATGATTATCAATTCCACTAGAGGATTTTCATTGATCTACCTCACCAACCCCCATAAGTTAATATGGGATCCATATATTATTTGTACATTTTCACCCCGTGTTTAAGATATCGAATGTCCATCAATTAATTAATTTACTGACAATTAATTAATCAACATCTAACTCCATGAGTAGTACCACTCAACCTTTTCATCATGCCGGACCAAGTCCACTAGCAGGGTTTACATGATGAACCTTATGAGCTCCTTAAGGGGACATAATCATCCTAATATATAGGACACAGTTTCCTCCTATAATCAACGATACACCATATAAATAATACCATTTCCCAACTTACTGAGCCTATCGATTTAATCTATAAATCTCGCCCATTGGTAAATCAAAGAAATGAATACTAAGTATATGTGCCCGTTATTGTATCGGGATTAAGAGTATGTACAATATAATATCTGAGGTCCGATTCGATTATGTAGTCAGCAATAAATCAAATCACCTCTAAGTTTGTCTTGCTCAATACACACAAAGTGTACTAGTATGATTTTATGGCCAAGACAAACCAATACCAAATCACACTACAACCATACCAATGGTTTGTCCAAAGCCATCTCGGTTGTGAGCCTTTACTTATACTTTACAAGGAGCCGATAACATGATCTCCTGTGTGACACCACACACCATGTTATCTACAATGTAATATATTAGACAATATGCATAACTTTAAAAATATGCAAACAATGAGCATGTGATTCTTATTTCAAAAATAAAGATGTTCATACAAAAGATAGACTTTTCAGTATACATCCCAACAATCTCCCACTTATACTAAAAGACTATGCTGTCCTCATACTGCCATACATCTGATTCCCCTTCCCTCCACATGCCTATCAAAGCTCTCGCTAGAAGGGCCTTTGTGAAAGGTTTTATCAGGTCATCCTCTGATGCAATTTAGGTGACAACAACTTCTACCTCCTTTACGATTTCTCGTATCAGGTGGTACTTGCACTCTATATATTTACTTACCTTTTGGGCTCATTGTTCCTTCGAGTTTGCAACTGCACCATTATTATCACAATAAATTGTGATAGTTCTGGGCAAACCAGGAATCACATCCAAGTCCATCAGGAAGTTCCTGAGCCACACAACTTCTTTGACCGCCTCAGAGGCTGCCACATACTCAGCTTCCATGGTAGAGTCTGCCACGCATTTCTGCTTGACACTCCTCCATACAATGGCTCCACCTCCCAAAGTAAACACAAAACCTGAGGTAGACTTACTGTTATCCCTATCTGATTGGAAGTCGGAATCCGTATAACCCACAGGGAGTAATTGGTCTGCATGGTAAACTACCATATAATCTCTAGTCCGTCTCAGGTACTTCAATATATGCTTTACCGCAGTCCAATGTCCCTGTCCTAGATTACTCTAATATCTGCTGACCATGCCCATGGCAAAACAAATATCTGGTCTCGTACATAGCATCACATACATGAGGTTTCCTATTGTCGAAGCATAAGAAACCACCTTCATCTCCTTTATCTCCTCAGATATTCTAGGACACATCTCCTTAGATAAAGGAACTCCATGCCTGAAAGGTAAAAACCCTTCTTGGAGTTCTGCATGCTAAAACAATCCATAATTGTGTCTATGTATGAAGCTTGGGATAAGAACAATATCCTTTTCATGCGATCCCTTATAACCTTGATCCCAAGGATGTGTCCCACTTCTCCCAAGCCCTTCATATCAAACTATTTGGACAACCATACCCTTACGTCCGACAACACCTTGATATTGTTGCCAATCACCAAAATGTCATCTATATATAGTTCAAGAAATACCACTATGTTTCCGTCACATCTCTTGTATACACAAGACTCATCCGGACTTTGAATAAATCCATAAGACTGGATTACCTCATCAAAGTGGATGTTCCAAGACCTCGAAGCTTGCTTCAATCCATAAATGGACCGATTAAGCTTACATACAAGATGCTCTTTGCCCTTTGTAATGAATCCCTCTAGTTGCTTCATATAGATGTTTTCCTCAAGACTTCCATTAAGGAAAGCTGTCTTGACATCCATCTACCCCACCTCATAATCCATATGAGCTGCTATGCATAAGAGAATCCGGATAGACTTAAGCATGGCTACCGGCGAAAAGGTCTCCTCATAATCGATACCCTCTTTCTGAGTATACCCCTTCGCAACAAGCTTCGCTTTGAAGGTCTCAACCTTCCCGTCTATTCCTCTCTTTCTATTGTAGATCCACTTGCAACCAATGGTTTTTACACCATCGGGTGGTTCTACTGGCTCCCAGACCTGATTTGAATCCATAGATTCAATCTGAGTATTCATTGCACTTTGCCAAGATGCTACATCTATATCTTGGATTGCCTCATCATATGTCCAGGGATCAGGTTCATGTTCGCTAGGGACCACATCAGAAGATTCTCCCAAGAACAAGAATCTATCAGGCTGTCTCACAACCCTCCCACTATGACGAGGTATCTCCTGTGTATCCTCTGTGACACGCGGTGCAGTGACTTGTGGTATATCCTCTTGTACCGGTGGTACTGAAGAAGTGACTTCCCCTTTTAATTCCTCCAGAACAATTTTACTCTTGGGCTTGTGGCTCATCACATAGTCTTCCTCTAGAAATCTGGCGTTCGTGCTAACGATCACCCTCTGATCTCTAGGACTATAAAACAAACCACCCTTCGTTCCTCTAGGATAGCCAACGAACATGCATACTTCTGTACGAGGTTCCAACTTACCAGCATCTGCCTTCAGCACATGTGCTGGACTCCCCTATATCCGAATATATCTTAGACTAGGTTTTCACCCAGTCCACAACTCTATGGGAGTAGAAGGCACTGATTTAGATGGAACCAAGTTCAGAATGTACACCGCCGTATCTAGAGCATATCCCCAGAACGAATCTGGCAACTCAGAATAACTCATCATTGATCTAACCATCTCCATAAGAGTCCTATTCCTTCGCTCTACTACACCATTCTGCTGGGGTGTGCCAGGTGCAGTCAATTAGGATTGAATCCCAGCCTGTGATAGGTAATTCCTAAACTCTCCCAAGAGGTACTTGCCACCATGATCAGATCGTAGTATCTTGATACTTTTACCTTGACGTTTCTCCACATTAGCCTTGAATTCTTTGAACTTGTCAAAGCATTCAGACTTGTGGCACATCAGGTAAATGTATCCATATCTCGAGTAATCGTCTATAAAAGAGACGAAATACTCGATACCACCTCTAGCCTGGATAGACATAGGACCACACAAATCAGAATGAACCAATTCTAACACATCTTTGGCTCTATACCCCTTGGCCTTAAAAGGCCTCTTGGTCATTTTACCCTCCAAGCAAGATTCGCAGGTTGGGAAATCCTCCACCACTAATGAACCCATAGGTCCATCAGCTATCAACCTTTGAATTCTGCTTAGGTTAATATGACCAAGCCTAAGATGCCAAAGATATGTTTGGTTCATATTCGAAGGTTCTTTTATCTTATTGGAATTAGAAGATGAGTTATTAATTTCAATATGCATCGTGGGAGCTTTTGGTTCAAGTGTGTATAAATTTCCTATCAATGCACCCAAACAGATAATGTCCCTATTCTTTCTTATAACAACTCTGTCATTAAAAGAAATAGAATATCCATCCATAAATAATTTAGAAACTGAAATTAAATTCTTTATAAATAAGGGTACATAAAGGCAATTCTTAAGAACCAAAAGTTTATTTTTCTCAAAAGATAAATGAACATCTCCCACTGCAACAGCCGCCACCTTCGTGACATCGTCCAAGTACACGGTAATCTCCCCCTCAGTTAGTCATCTGGTTTCCTGGAACTCCTACAAAGTATTGCAGACATGATCAGTGGCTCCCGTATCTACACACCAGGTGCTGGTAGATAACACCGCTAAACATGTTTCAATGACAAGACCAAAAGATATACCTTTGTTCTTGCGGTTGGGGCAATCCTTTTTCCAGTGTCCAGTCTGCTTACAAGTGAAGCACTTGCCTTTCGGCTTCTTCACTCCTCCCTGAGTACCTCCCACCGCCTTTGCCCCAGTTTGTTTCTTCTTCTTCTTGCCTTTTGGCTTAGAAGTAGAAACCTTTTGGGTCACCATGGCATGTGCCTGAGCACTCTGTCGAAATAGCCCCTCTGCCGCCTGGAGTTCTATCAGAAGTTCCGCCAACGAATACAACCTCTTGTTCATGTTGTAGTTCAGGCGAAACTGCTCAAAACTCCTAGGTAGAGACTGGAGAATGATATCGACCTGGGTTTCCCCATCGATCTCAGCTCCAAGGACCTCCAACTCATTCAAATGAGCCATTATCTTGAGAACATGATCCCTTACGGGTGCCCCCTCGATCATGGTGGTCGTCATCAAGTTTCTCATGGCTTCTTGCCTCGCAGCCCGATTCTGGTGTCCGAAAAGTTCTTTGAGATTGAGCATCATGTCATAAGAAGTGGGCATGGCTTGATGCTGATGTTGCAGTACATTTGACATAGATGCCAAAATGTAACACCGCGCCATCTCATCGACCTTGATCCACTTCTTATAACTCTCTCTCTCCTTTTCCCCAGAATCATCTGCAGGCTTAGGAGGGCACTCTTCGAGGAGTACATATTTGTATTCCTCAACAGTCAAGACAATGTCTAGATTCCTCTTCCAATCAACATAGTTGGGTCCAGTAAGTTTGTTCTCTTTCAGTATCACAGCAAGTGGGTTGAAAGTAATTTTGAAAGAAAACCTAACTCATCCGATGGGGAGGAAGGCACTCAGAGCTGACGCGCAAGTTTGTTTGCATCACTTGTCAAATCATAATGGAGGTCGTGGGAATTTCTAAAAATATCCCTCTCCCACTTATCAATTTGAAAATGAGGAATTTTCTAGCCTACAACATGCATATCAAACAATAAGCAATAAATATGGAAAATAAATTATTTTCCAACTATTATGGCTTTTGTCTTCAATATGTCTCCCGTCGCATTGCCTTCTCGTCCACTCCTCCTACGCCATGTACGAGCCATCCGGAGATCCGAGCCGAGACTAAAATCTATTTTAATTTACATCCATCGATCCTATACTCTACGAGGGAGTGTACATGAAATCTAGATTGAAAGTAAACTAAAATAAAAGGAGTGGCTAAACAATGCCATATCTAATTTACAAAAAATTAAATACTAGCCTCGTCAACCCCGAGGATTCAACAAAATAAACATTTACACATATACAATCACATACACACATATGGCCATAATAGTCGGATCTTATGCCTGCAACCAAAGAGTTAACCTACCCATATCCTACTATTATCCGGGACATATAATGTATGAAAAGTGCATAAAAATTAACCGAATCCTAAGCACACAAAATCGGAAACCTTGGCTCTGATACCAATTGTAGGGTTTGATCAATGATACGTGAGGGGAAACTTCGCTTCCCACTTCACCTCGGTCGCTTGTTCATGGCGATCCCATCGATGTCCCTAGATTAAAAAAAAATTAATCCTAGACAAAAGGGATTGCCCAAACAACCAAGTCATCGTCGTGCTAATATTTAGAGAGGTCACTTGAACAAACTTGTTGTTCAAGCGACCAACCTCTATTCTACGAGTAGCCGCGGAATAGACGATGTATGGATCGCCGGCTTTCGTGTTTATTTTCGGGATCCAAGTATTATTTAGCCACAAATAGAATATATCATGCTCATAATTGAAAAACAAAAACAAACATGTTACAAAAGAGAATAGAGAATCAATATACCTCTCGATCTTCTAATATATGACCTTCCTCCTTTCGGACGTCGTTTGGGCAATGATCTATCAAAAGTTGAAGCTCCTAGATCACCAATCTTCCTTCCTTGCTCATTCCGAGCAAGAGGAAGAATAGAATCAAAGCTCCTTTTCTTCTTTCAACCAACCACCAACATCCAATGTTGGAGCTTGCCGCCGGCCAAGAAGGAAGAGGAGATTAAGGTGGAAACCGGCCAAGACACCAAGGGAAAGCCCTAAATCTTGTTTCCACCAGCCAAGGAGAAGGAGAAGAGGGAGTTTGGATGGCGGCCAAGGGATAGAAGGGTTTCAATGGGCGCCGACAAGCTTGAGGAAGAAGAAATATGAGGAAGTTATTTTCTTATTTGGTGCCGCCAATGCCCCAAACCCTAGCCCTTTCTTCTTGCCGCCAACCTCCAAAAACCCTATCTTCTCTAATTATTCTCCATGCCAACCCTAAGCCTCCTTTTATAGAGTTTAGGGATAAGCCTTGTTTTAATCTACACCATTGGTTCTAGGGATTTAATCTCAACCGTCGGATCTAAAGATTTAATCTCAACCGTCGGATCTTAGAGATTTAATCTCTACCTTTGGATCTAGAGTTTTGTTTCTATCCATTGGATCTAAGCTTCATGAGGTGTTAATAGGCTACAATAGGGACCATGAGGAGGAGTTGGATCTTGGCCACCCAATGGATCAAGCCCACATAAAGTCCGATCCATTAATGATTATCCATTCCACTAGAGAATTATCATTGATCTACCTCACCAACCCCCATAAGTTAATATGGGCTCCATATATTATTTGTATATTTTCTCCCCGTATTTAAGATCTCGAATGTCCATCGATTAATTAATTTACTGACCATTAATTAATCAACATCTAACTCCATGAGTAGTACCACTCAACCTTTTCATCATGCCGGACCAAGTCCACCTGCATGGTTTACATGATGAACCTTATGAGCTCCTCAAGGGGACATCATCATCCTAATATATAAAACACGGTTTCCTCCTATAATCAATGGCACACCATATAAATAATATCATTTCCCAACTTACCGAGCCTATCGATTTAATCTATAAATCTCGCCCATTGGTAAATTAAAGAAATGAATACTAAGTATATGTGCCCTTTATTATATCGGGATTAAGAGCATGTACAATATAATATCTGAGGTCCGATTTGATTATGTAGTCAGCAATAAATCGAATCACCTCTAAGTCAATCCTGCTCAATACACACAAAGTGTACTAGTGTGATTTTATGGTCAAGACAAACCAATACCAAATCACACTACAACCATACCAATGGTTTATCCAAAGCCATCTCGATTGTGAGCCTTTACTTATACTTTACAAGGAGCCGATAACATGATCTCTCGTGTGACACCACACACCATATTATCTACAATGTAATGTATTAGACAATATGCATAACTCTAAAAATATGCAAACAATGATCATGTGATTCTTATTTCAAAAATAAAGATTTTCATACAAAAGATAGACTTTTCAGTATACATCCCAACAAAGGTAATGCCAGAACTTTTAGAAACACAACCTCTTCATAGATGCAGTAGAATATGCCATGTTCCTGAGAAATATGGATTTCTCATAAGTAAATAGAATAACGTATTGATCATCAAGAGTGGTGAGCCTACTAGTTATGAAGAAGTTTTGAAAAGTTCAGACATGAATAAATGACCTATAGCCATGAAATCAGAAATGGATTCCATGTATGAAAACCATGTTTGGAACTTGGTGGACCCACCCGAAGGCATTACACCCATAGGGTGCAAGAGAGTTTTCAAGAAAAAAAATTGGCATGGATGGTAAGTAATTACCTATAAAGTAAGATCAGTGGGAAAAGGATATCGTCAAAGACAAAGTGTTGATTGTGACGAAACCTTTTTCACCAAAAGCTATGCTTAGAACCATTCAGATACTCTTGTACATAACATCTCATTATGATTATGAGATATGAAAGATGAATGTGAAAATAGCTTTCCTTAATAGAAACCTGTATAAGGATGTGTATATGATACAACCTGAGGATTTCACATCTATCGACAAGAATAAAGTGTGCAACTTTTAAAGATCCATTTATGGATTGAAGCAAGTATCCAAGAGTTGGAATGCCTATTTTGATGAGGCAATCAAACAATTTGATTTCTCACAAAGTCCTAATGAACCTTGTGTGTACAAGAAAACTAGTGGGAGTATGGTAGTGTTCCTAGTGTTGTATATCGATGACATACTGTTCATAGGAAACGATTTCATGGTTCTATAGTCGATTAAAGTTTGGTTGTCCAAAATATTCTCCATGAAAGACATGAGAGAAGCAACCTATATCTTGGAGATTAAGATCTATATAGATAGATCAAAATGGTTGCTTTCACAGTCTACATACATAGATAGAGTGCTAAAACGGTTTAACATGTTTGAATCTAAGAAAGGTTTCATTCTCATCAAGCATAGGATTCACCTTTCAAAGTCTATGTGCCCAAGCACAAAAGATGAGAGGATTCACATGAAACAGATTCCATATGCGACAACTATACGATCAATCATGTATGCTATGTAATATACTTGCCCCAATGTATCATACACTTTGAGTGTTATGAGTAGATATCTATCGGATCCTAGTATGGATCATTAGGTGATTGTCAAGGTAATCCATAAGTACTTATGAAGAACTAAGAATTTGTTCTTGGTATGTGGAGGATGTGATATGATATACTGATGTCAGCTTCCAGATGGATAAGGATGATTCCAAATCCTAGTCTAGATATATATTCACCTTGAATGGAGATGCAGTGAGTTGGAAATGTTTAAAGACACTGTTATTAATACTACCATAAAAGTAGAGTACACTGTAGCTTCTGAAGCAGCAAAGGAGGCAATTTGGATCAAGAAGTTCATCACTGAACTTGGATTGGCTTCGAATGTTATTGAAGCAGTGCTGGTCTACTGCGATAACAATGACACCATTATACAAGCGAAGGAACCACAGTCTCATCAGCAATCCAAGAATATACTTCGTCATTACCATCATATCAAATAGGTCATAGGTAGAAGAGACATACAAATAGAGAAAAATTCTCACCGATAAGAATCAAGAAGATCCCTTGACAAAGATTATTTTCCTAAGAATATTCGAGAGGCATATAGAGGCCTATAGTATTAGATACCAAGGTGATTGGTTATAGGCCAAGTGGGAGTATGTTGTAATAGAGAGGTGTTCTAAGGCAATCAACATACATGTTAATACAATTCAGTATTTGAGTGTACATTCTTTATGTATTTGATTGTATATTAAACTCATTTTCTGAAATCTACAATACGATGCATAGCATGAGAGAAATCATAATTGGATTATGATTAATGAGTATCTCATCATGTGTAATTATGTAAGTATTGAAACAATCCCTAGTCGATGAATTAATGAAATTGGACATCATCAATTCTGTGAGACTAGCACATGTTATACTTTTTAGTTCATCCAAGCATTTGGTACTCATTGAATGGAAGCATAGGGATGCTGAGAGTGAACATGTGGATGCTAGTTAGGATAAATAGTTTATTAGAGTGACCTGCTATGAGACTTCATATGATTCTTTATGTCGTTGAAGATCTCATTGCAGCTCGAGTGCAAGATTCCTTAGACTTGAGGTATTCAAGTCATCTTAATCATGACACCTTGTACTTTGACTTCTTCGCAACCATCTCCATAGGAGGTGTAACTTTGGGTTTATTGGGTATAAGACAAAGTGATCTAAGATGTTTGAATAATCAATAGAGGATTCACAACTCCTGTTATAAGGAGATGTATACCCTAAGTCTCTTGTCAGGATTGTTACTTAGAAGTTTTTGGATAAAGCACACATGTCAAGAAGAATGGTATTCTCGGACACATATAGGGAGTAACGTGAATCCACAGGATAAGGAACAATACTTGGGCTAGGTGTGACATAGTGTGCCTAGTGGGGACGAGCACATAGACCATGTCCTGCACCAAGTGGGTATAGGATGAGTGAAAGGAACAAGACATGAAATAACTATAACTGCTGAAGGGTTCAGAAATATTCTAAAGTCGACTTAGACTTTTTGGTCAATTGAGGGTCATGATGTACTGTCAGGTGTCACTCATGATCTATTCATAATTAATGGATTAATTATGAATGATCAACATAGCCAGGAACCAATTGGATCACACGCAATATGGGTGATCTAGAGACATAAAACAAGTTTGAGAATGAGATTCTCAAAAGGAGACATTTTACCTGGTTGAACCAAGCCATAACAATGCAAAACGGGGCTATTGAACCTCCCATGGTTGTGTTAGGGTTTAGCACGCCCATATCGCACTTAGACAAAATTAAATAGACAATATAAAGCCTCACATGGGAGTGCCTAACTAGGCACTAATCGTGCCTAGCTCTTGCTAACACGACCAGAGCTGAGGCCATGCCTAGAGGGACACACGGTTGGTCATGTGTCCAAGGCATAGTCGTGCCCAAGGCACACAATTGGCCTTGTATCCCATACACAGTCGTGTCACGGAACATCGATTTTTAGTGCGTTCATGTATGAAAATTTCTTTAGTTTCCTTGCCTTAATTATGAGATAATTATGGAAAGATAGGTTCCATTTAAGCCTCTTAAGATGACTTAATCAAGAGAACTATAAATAGATCTCTTGATAATCTTAGGTTAAGAATTCTCTTTAGGATTCAATGTGGTGGTCGTCTTCTCTTTCTCTCATGCTTCTTCTCCATGTTGGGCTAGCACCTATCGGAGAAGAAGACTTGTTGGCCTTTGAAAGGTTGTCTCAAGAGATCCCAGCGTGGATACTGATAGAGGCAAGGGCCATTGGTCATGCTTATGGTTTTGATAGATTCAATAGTATCTCAAAGGTATGGTCTCTATTTCCTTAACTTTACTTATGTATGATTATGTTAAAAGCAAGTGTTCTTTGGATAAAGGGATCTATGGGACGTGGTTTTAATTGTTTTTGTATTTCCTCTATGCCCGCATCCCTAGGATCCCACTAAAAGGGATTGGAAACATTGTGAATATCCTCCGTAAATCACAACAACAGTTTCATCAGCAATCCAAGCACGTACTTTATCGTTACCATTAAATCAGAGAGAAAATAGGTAGAAGAGATGTACAATTAGAGAAAATTTTCATTGATAGTAATTTAGTAGATCCTTAACAAAGCCTTTTCTCAAGAATTTGAGAGGCATATAGAAGCCTATGGTATTAGATGCCAAGGAGATTGGTTGTAGGCTAAGTGGGACTATGTTGCAATAGAGAGGTGTCCTAAGGCAATCACCTTAGATGTTAATATAATTCACTATTTAAGTGTATATTCTATATGCATTTGATAGGATCTTACACTCATTTACTGATAGGAATATAGTAGATCCCTTATAATACGACACATAGCATGATAGAAATCATGATTAAATCATGATTAGTGAGTATCTCATCATATATAATTATGTAAGTATTGAAACAATCCCTAGTCGATTAATTGATGAGATTGGACATCATCAATTCTGTGAGACTGACACATGTTATTCTCCTTGGTTTATCCAAACATTCAGTACTCACTGAATGGAAGCACAGGGATGATAAGACTGAACATGTGGATGCTAGTTAGGGTAACTAGTTCATTGGAGTGACCTGCTATGAGACTTCATATAGTTCTTTATACCATTAAAGATCTCATTGCAGCTCGAGTGCGAGATTCCTTAGACTTGAGGTATTCACGTCATCTTGATCATGACACCTTATACTTTGACTTCTTCATAGTCATCTCCATAGGAGATGTAACTCTGGGTTAATTGGATATAAGCTAAAGTGATCGAAGATGTTTGAATAGCCAATAGAGGATTCACGACTCTTGTTATAAGGAGAGGTATACCCTACGCATCTTGTTAGAATTGTTACTCAGAAGTCTTTGACCAAAGCACATATGTTAAGAAGAATGGTCTTCTTGGACACATGTAGGGAGTAATTTGAATCCACAGGATAAGAAACTAACTTAGACTAGGTGTGACATAATCAACTTAATGGGGACGAGCACATAGACTATATCTTGAACCATGTGAGGTAGAGGATGAGTGAAAGAAACAAGGCACAAACAACTATAGTTGCTGAAGGGTTCAGAAGTCAATGTTGACTTTTAGGTCAATTGGGGGTCATGATGTACTGTAGGTGTCACTCATGATCTATTCATAATTAATGGGTTAATTATGAATGACTAACATAGCTGGGAACCTATTGGGTTACACACACAATGGTGTCTCAATAGATGTAAAATATGTCTGAGAATGAGATTCTCAAAAGAGAGAGGATACCTGGCTGGATCAGGCCAAAAGAGCATGAAATAGAGGTTATAGAATCTCCCATGGTCGTGGGACTTAGCACGACTGTGTAATGTAATATCGAATCAAAATCGAGCATACAGTGCCCAACACCGTTATGACAGGGATGGCACAGTCATTCGAGTGTTGCCTCTGCTGAAATGGCCACTGATGGTGTTCACTTTTTTGGCCTGCCAAGATCTCCCTCCCCCTTCTTGCATATCTCGTCCAATCCGGGAACTCCTAGCTAGATCTTCTTCGATCGCCTTGAATCTATCACTTCACAAGAGAGTATTAGCGGTGGGCTAGCTTCCCATCACGACCCCTCCGATGCTCAAGATAGAAATGGTAGGATGAAGAGAATAGAAATACAAGATGTAGAAGAAGAAGAAGTGAGAAGAAGATCTTTGAGATACTGAATAACGAAGAAATAACCATCCCCTTTTCCTTTCTTCTCTGCCCCTTTTATAGATGATTCATCCCGCCTTATTCTTGAAGTGAATTTACTCTAATACCCTTGCTAAGCTGTCAAGTGTAATTGATTTTCCCGCCCCTTTTCAAAATATATTCTTCAAATAATTCATGTGCTTTATATTTCCCTGCCAAGTATTAATTAGATAAAATATATAAACAAATAACAAAATATCTTATATTAATTACGCTCATCATCCTCGAACTCTTCCTGCTACTCTCAATACCCCACAATACCCATACTTCCTTATTTTACCTTATTAAAAAAAACCCTAGAAACCCATACATGGCTCAGGAAATAGACATACTGCTCAGTAAATAAGCATATGGCTCGGAAAACACATTGATTGCTCGGAAAATAAGCATATGGCTCGGGAAACACACTGGCTGCTCGAGAACTATATACACTGATATGCTAATACCATACTTTATTATGATCACAATTACCCTATGTCACCCTACTAGGCTCGGGAAATACATAAGCCACTCAAGAATTACACAACTTCTCTGCCAATACAACATTTAACTCTGAGCAACACTATCCTGTGTCACCCTACTGGGTTCAGAAAATACACATACTTCTCGAGAAATATATACACGACTCGACTAGTGCATAAACTACTTTGCAATCACCATACTCAACTCTGAACCACACTTCTCTGCACCACCCTATTAAGCTCGGGAAATACATATACTACTTGGGAAACACATATATGGCTCGGATAGTGCATAAACTACTCTGTAATCACAATACTCAACTTTGAACCACACTTCTCTGTACTACCCTACTGAGCTCGGGAAATACACATACTGCCCGGGAAACACATATGGCTCAACCAGTGCATAAACTACTTTGTAATCACAATACTCAACTCTGAACCACACTTAGCTTCTCTGTTGATGCACGTGAACGCGACCTCAAATCTTGCGACGGAGACTGTCGAGGACTCGAAGTGTGTGCTCACACTCAATGCCCGCAAGTGCACGAATGTTGTCAAGTAATAAACAGATTATCGATCTCACAGGGACTGAGATTCGAGTACCGATCTATTTAGTGGACGTTATTGTTCGGAGTTCAGTTCTAATGGTTGCGATTAAGAGGGTTGTCGGCGGTCCTAACTTTAGTACGGTGTCACACGGAAGAAGAGAAGGGTTGCTACGAGTCTTTGAGGGAATCCTAGGATTTCGGTTCCGCTTATGCGTTGCAGAACATGCTACCAATTGAGTATTATCTAGACATCTAACTATAACCTTGTGGAAGGGACATCATACACTCGCCCGATGAGCTTTCGCATCTATCGGAAGCTACCTCTTCTATACCCAGTTGACCACTGGTGTTAGGACGGGGTAGGCGGTATGATGATGCCAAATCAATCCCAGCGGTGAGATGGAACGTATCTTGTTTCCGACTCTATCACATCCTTCTATCTACGGTTATGGGAGATGAGGTCAACCCCTAGGTTCCTCCTTAATTCTCCTAAATCTTTGATACGAGGGTTGTCACCCCTCGTATCGGCTTAGCACAGTAAATAGAAGACCAACACAAATAGCTATAGATCTAAATAATCACCAATTGCAAATATAAACTAAAGAATCAGAAATATATTTGGAATAACATGTCCTAAGTGTTAGGGCAATCAACCCATGTGATATGGTTTTGATGTGTATGGCAAAGGGTTTAAGTTAGGATGATTGGATTTGATATGTGCGTTGGAGTCTTGCAGGACTTAGTAATTCACACATGGAGCTTAGGCAAGTGTCACCACTCACAACCTCGTGCTTGAGTCGGTGAAGGAGCATTGTAGAGCTGTACGCTTGATGCATCCGAGGGACCGCTGAACGAGATGACTTGAAGCGAAGCCAAGGAAGCAGACTTCGAGGGCAAGAGATGCGAAGGAGCATTGCAGAGTCGTGCGCTTAATGCTGCCGAGGGACGTGGCCACGAACGAAGAGAGCTTCGGCGAGGTACTTCAAGTAAGATGAGAGAATGAGTGAATTGTAAGTAGCTCATTAGGTGAACTTGGCCGAATGATTGAGTGTTGGCGGCTCGACCGCAAGGGTTGAGGTTTATCCGACCGTCGGATGCTCAAACAGATGTTAAGTTTGAGGTCTATCTGACATTAGTCGATTGTCATGTCATGGCAGTCGACTGCTCCAAGTCGATCGACAATAGACTGGTGTGGCTGATGGATCAAGTCGACATTAGTCGACTACTTAAGGGAAGTCGAGCGAAGTCGCACTGAGTCGAAGTCAATTATCACGATCGATGAAAGCATCGGTCGATCGATCATCGATCGCTCGAGAAAGCAGTCGTAGATCCTGCGAATCTGGCCTGGTCAAGAGCTGTTGGAGTCGACATCAGTTGACTGATGAAAGCATCAGTCGACTGATAGTATCCAATGGGAAGAATTGCTTCCTCTTTATAAAAAGAGAGGATGGGGGCTTGTAGATGGGTAATGCTTATGCTCTAAACATCCTACTAAGTGCCCCACAAATCTCAAACTCCTTCTTCTAGTTTTCTTTTATATTTATTGTAAAAGAAGGAGTGCTCCCATTGGTGTAAAGGTTTACCTCCACCTTGCTTGGGCTAAAGGGAGAGACCAATAGTGGATTGGTTTCGGAGTGATTCACCGAAGACGAATCGGACCGTGGATTAGCGGCGAGGCCGTGAACCACGTTATATTGTTTGTTAGCATTGTCTATTTTGTTTCTTTCTTAATTTCTTGTTTAGTTTTGTTTCCGTTGCGCTAACTGTATTTGTAGACAAGCAATTCCGTTCATACGACGAAAGAGGGCTATTCACCCCCTCTAGTCGGCCACCTACGTTCCTACAAGTGGTATCAGAGCCAAGGAAGCTTGTCAAGGACTAACCATCGAAACAAGCACAATCAAGGATGGCCGACTCTAACATTCACCCACCGAAGTTTGAGGGAGAATTTGCGTGGTGAAAGAAACACATGGAGGTATTTTTTGAAACCGACTTTAAAATTCTATTAATAATGGAAAATAGTTTCGAGATACCTAGGGATGAAGAAGGGAAGCCATTTGAGAAGGCTAGATGGACTAAAAGGCAAAGGGAGGAGTACTTGGCTAACTCAAATGAAAAGCACCACCTCTACAATGTACTCCCCCAACAAGAAGTAAATGAGATAGGGGAACGTGCAAGCGCCATGGAAATGTGGGAGAAACTCATAGAACTCCATGAAGGCACTTCCGAGGCCAAGCTTGCAAGGAGATACCTTCTTCGCTCCCAACTAACAAATATTAAACTTGAAAAAGGAGAAAAGGTAACCTCTTTACACTCTAGGTTTAAAGAAATTTTAATTGGGCTAACAAGTGTAGGAGAAAAACTTTCGAACTGGGATATGCTTATGAAAGCAATCGACGCTTTTCTCCGGTCATCAAAATGGAGCTCAATGGTGGACTCCTTCTATATGTCGAAGAATCTAGAAGTTAGCACCTTGGAGGAGTTCTTCTCAATCATGGAGCTCCATGAAACAAGACTTGAAGGAATAAGTGAAGAATCAAGTATCAAGCCATCAAGAGGAGTAGCCTTGGTAGCCAACAAAGGAAAGAAGAAGAAGATAGATACTCCCTCCTCCTCCGATGAAGCATCCTCATCATCTTCCATGAATAGCAATGAAGATGCTTATATGGTAAGGAAGGTAAGGCGTGCCTTAAGAAATTTAAAATTTAACAAATCTTATGATAGGAGAAGGCACAAGAGGAAGATCATATGCTACAATTGCCAACAAGAGGGACATATAAGAGATGATTGTCCCCTCTTGAACAAGAGAAAAAAAGAAAGGAGGAGAAAAGAAGAAAATAACAAGGGGAGCAAGAAGAAGGAAGAAGAGAAGAAGGCCAAAGAAAAAGGGAATGCCAAGGCACTAAAAGGAAGGACATGGGATGATCCCTCTTTATCATCATCATCGGAGGAAGAAAATGCCTTTGTCACAAACTTGGCTCTAATGGCGTTTGATGATCTAGACACCTCCTCCTCCAAACAAGAAAGATCAAGCACAAGTGAGGAGAGCTCTAGTGAAGGGGGAGGCTCATCAACATCCTCATCCGAATCCGAAGAAGAAGACATGGAAACTATGGTAATGAATCTAACTCCCAAGAAAATAGTTTCCATGATTTCTAGCTTAACTAGGGATTTGTTTAGGGCTAAGAAAAAGAACAATTGCATGCTAGATCAAATTAAGACCCTAGAAGGAAAATTAGAACAATCATGCTTAAATATTAATGATAATATTTCTTCTAATAATGATGATGCATGCTCACATGATTATATGTCCTTTGATGTTAATGATGCATGCATTGAAGAAAATAGGGTCTTAAGGGAAAAGGTAGACCATTTAACCAAGGCCCTAGAAAAATTCACAATTGGCTCCAATACATTAAACATGATCATAGGGAGCCAAAGGGCAAGCTTCAATAGAAAAGGCCTAGGATATAAGGGAAAGACAAATGAAAAGGCCTATAAATGTTTGATTGCTAGGGGTCAAAGAAAAAATAAGACAATTGCTAGAAAATGGATCCCTAAGGAATATTTAGTGAACTCCATAGGAAAGAACTTCTATTGGGTTCCTAAATCCATCCTTAAGGGTTAGGAAAACCCTAGGTTAGTCAACCATAGTGGACTTCACTTATATCATATGTTTTGGTTGACTTAGGATGACAGGACTTAATTTTTGAAATAGTGTTGGGTGATGATAATGCACTCATAAATAGATAAAATCATACTTTGGGTGATACTTGACTTATTATCATGATTTTATATCTAATGCATGATTACAAATTGATTGATACATTTGTTTCATGATCATAATGTGAAATCAATGCATATATGTTTTTATGATCATGTGGTTTGTTAGGATACTTAACCATGGGTATAATTGTATGAATTTGAAGGTTAAGAATATAAATACCTTTAGGAAAATCTCACATTCACCATAAGGATAACTTTGATTGAAAACATAGTATGGGTGAGATGATAGGATGATACAAATGGTCCACTAATGGCTATGGCATTTAGATGGTCATTTTAAGTATCAAAATAGCAATAATAGACCAATCATGGGGAAGACTTATGTTTAATTCATAGCCATATTGTCCAAAGATCATGGTTGGATATTTCATATGTTTTCAAAACCAATTCTTACTTTAAAATCTGTGCTTTCATGTTTTGAAACAATCTAATGCAAAACTAGGTGTTAAAATTGATACAAACTTGATCAAAACACTAGTTATTTTTGAAACTTTTGGATTTTTGGCAAATCATTGAAAATACAAGTAATTTTCATGAAAACTCATTTTTCACTGATAAAGGACTTTAAAATAAACATGTTTTCAAAATTTCATGATTTTTCAATTTTTTTGGAATTTCCAATGCTTTTCTGAATTTTGTCCAGAAAAATCAGAAAACCTGAAACTTGCGTGCTAGTCGACTCGTAGTCTGAACCAGTCGACTGATGTACTGTGCACGAGCATAGTAACCTGATTTTATCATGCTTTTGTTTGGTTTTTGGTATTTTTCCTCTTTAGAGTTGATACCTTGGATTATAACATTTAGATAATGTTTTTGATGGTGTCAAAGGGGGAGAAATAGGGAAGTTTAAGTTAATCATGCTAATAGGGAAATTTAGCATGTCTTAAGGGGGAGTTGTTATAATCATGTTTTTACTTACATGCTTTCCTTTCTTATGCTTATTGTTATTTGTTTACCTAACTTAAACAGATTGCCACACATCAAAAAGGGGGAGATTGTTAGGGCAATCAACTCATGTGATATGGTTTTGATGTGTGTGGCAAAGGGTTTAAGTTAGGATGATTAGATTTGATATGTGCGTTGGAGTCTTGCAGGATTTAGTAATTCACACATGGAGCTTAGGCAAGTGTCACCACTCACAACCTCATGCTTGAGTCGGTGAAGGAGCATTGCAGAGTCATGCGCTTGATGCATCCGAGGGACCGCCGGATGAGATGACTTGAAGCGAAGCCAAGGAAGCAGACTTCGAGGGCAAGAGACACGAAGGAGCATTGCAGAGCCGTGCGCTTGATGCTGCCGAGGGACGTGGCCGTGAACGAAGAGACTTTCAGCGAGGGACTTCAAGTGAGATGTGAGAATGAGTGAATTGTAAGTAGCTCATTAGGTGAACTTGGCCGAATGGCTGAGTGTCGGAGGCCCGACCGCAAGGATTGAGGTTTACCTGGCCGTCGGATGCTCAAACAGATGTTAAGTTTGAGGTCTACCCGACATCAGTCGACTGCTCCAGGTTGATCGGAAATCAACTAGTGTGGCTGATGGATCAAGTCGATGTCAGTCGACTGCTTAAGGGAAGCAGTCGACTGATAGCACTGTGCACGGGCACAGAAGCTAGTCGAGCTTGCGGGTCACTCGACTGAAAGTCGACATCAGTCGATTGATGAAAGCATCAGTCGACTGATGAAAGCATCAGTCGACTGATCATCTGACTATTGGAGAAAGTTACCGTGGATCTCGCGAATCCAGCTTGGTGAGGAGCATCAATCGACTGATAGTGTCCAACGGGAAGAATTGCTTCCTCTCTATAAAAAGAGAGGGTGGGGGCTTGTAGATGGGTAATGCTTATGCTCTAAACATCCTACTAAGTGCCCCACAAAGCTCAAACTCCTTCTTCTAGTTTTCTTTCATATTTATTGTAAAAGAAGGAGTGCTCTCATTGGTGTAAAGGTTTACCTCCACCTTTCTTGGGCTAAAGGGAGAGACCAATAGTGGATTGGTTTCGGAGTGATTCACCGGAGATGAATCGGACCGTGGATTAGTGACGAGGCCGTGAACCATATTATATTGTTTGTTAGCTTTGTCTATTTTATTTCTTGCTTAATTGCTTGTTTCGTTTTGTTTCCATTGCGCTAATTGTATTTGTAGACAAGTAATTCTGTTCATACGACGAAAGAGGGCTATTCACCCCCCTCTAGCCGGCCACCAACGTTCCTACACTATGTACACAAACTACTCCATAATCCTAGAATCGGTAAATCTACTCCATGAATATAAGAGAAGAAACACAAAGCATGATCATGTTCAGATATACAATGGAAATTATGTATGGAAAGTAAATTACAATGCAATGGGGCTCTTCTCTCTGGCGTTGAGGTGCAGAACTTGATCCTTGAGTGGCTTCCTTCCTCCCCAATGTGAGTTCTCGAAGCTTTTTAGGGCGTCAGAGTGTCGTCTCGGCCGTTGTGCCTCCCCCTTAGGGTTTGGGCGTAGCTTTCTTCATATAACCATGAGGCTGGCTCTTTACGAAATCCAGAAAAAGACCTAATCGCATCAAAATGGTTAGTCGCCACATGACCGTGTGTTTCCACATGGCCAGGCTATGTGTGGCCATGTGGTGGCCAATCTCGAGCTTTGGACATGACCGTGTGTAGCCACACACCCTGGCTGTGTCCCCTACTGCATCCAGTTGCTAAATGCCCTTTTTCACTCCGAAAGTGCATCGTTTTCCCTATGAAATGCTATCTTGCACACAAAACTACAAAGAATAGATCTTCGAACCAGAAAATAGAAAATGCATACAAAACAAAGTACTATATGCATGGAACAAGTATAAAATGCTGCAAGATGTGAGCAAAAACTACTCCTAAAATCTTATATGTTTTTCTCACATCAATTTCTCCAGACTTAAATATTTTCTTGTCCTTAAGCAAACCTTAGTGCCAATAAATTTTAAAAAGTATTGTTCCATACTTAGCATGTTAACTAGATTTATCAAGTGGTATTTTCAATCAAAGCAAAATAGATGTGTTCTACAAATTCACTAAGTTAGCTCCTCGTGCATGTGCCAAGCGAATCTTCTTAGGGGATACTCCTTCCATGGTAAGTTAAGTCGTCATCCTATAGCTTTCCTAAGGTCTCTGGCTCTTAGGCACTTACCTATCCAAAGCGAGGGTCGTTCTCTAGATCTAGCACAAAGTCTCAAAGGCATACTCGGTATTGAGAGAAATTGGTAGGTGTTTCTCCAATAACCTAACTCGGTCTCAAAGGGGCACCTAACCATTTCCACCCATGACAACTTTTTTTTTATCACTCATAATCTTTTTTTTTTCAATTATTATTTTTTTCTTTCTTTCTTTTCTCTCTCTCTTGGGATTTTGATTTTTCCGAATGGGCTTCCATAATCCGAGCATCTCTAGTAACTAAAATGCTAAATCTAGAGTCGCCTATGGATTCTAAAGTACTAGACTACCGAGATGAATCATAACTAGGTACGTACTAGATTTTCCCTTTCAGAATGTTCATCATGTGTAGGTGTAAAAATAAAAGCTAACCAGTGTAAGTCTTGAATATTTATTAGAGCAAATAAAATAAAATACCATGAGGTAAATGAAGCTAAGCTACCCTTGGAAATAATCTCATGAAGAAAACCTTAAAAATACTACTAAGGAAGCTTATAGATAGCAAAAACTAAGTGCTGAAAGAAACTAAACAACCTATGCCAGAACAAATGAATGCTAACTAAAATGCAAATATTAGGAAAGAAACTACTGCTAGAAACAAAATAAATCGAAACTTGAAGCCTCCCCCCAGACTTATGCGAAACATACCTCTAGTATGGTGGACGAGGTGGAAAGTCTAGTAGCCTCAGCATCTTGGGATCCTGGGAGAATCTGGTGTTGAGCCGCTGATGCCACATGTACATGTGGTCGATCTGAGAGTTGGTGGATGTAGCGACTGCTCGGTTCTCCTCCTCCCAGGCCTACTGTGCATATTGAGCATGCATGTGCTGCCTGATCTCTTGACGGTAGCCAGTCTCCTCTTGGTGATGGGTAGCCTCCTCCTGGAAGTATATACGGGCCTCGTCGTAGAACTCCTCAGCCCGCTATAAGTGCGCCCGTAAGCTATAAAACTCTGCCTGCGTGTAAGCACTCTGCTCCTCCCATTGATGCCTCTGCATCTGCTGCTCAGCGTATATGTCCTTGAGGTGCGATCGGTGTAGGGAATCGGTATGGCCGGCTAGAGGGGGGGTGAATAGCCCTTTTCGTTTGGATGCCGGTATTTGCTCGTCTACAAAACTAATTAGCGCAAGTGGAAGACTAATAAAGACAAACAAATAGAAATACGAGAAAACAATCACTAACAAAGAATGTAACGTGGTTCACGGCTACGCCGCTAATCCACGATCCCGATTCGTCCGAGGTGAATCACTCCTTCAAAGCCAATCCAATATTGGTCTCTCCTTTGCACCAAGCTAGGTGGAGGTAACCTTTACAAATCAAGCACACTCCCTCTTTTACAATAGATGTGAAAGAAAGCTAAAAGAAGGAGTTTGAATCTTGTGGAGCACTTGGATGGTCGTTTAGGACTTGAGCATTGGCCTCCCAAAGCTCCACAACTTCTCTTTTTATAGAGAAGGCTGATTTCTTCTTGTTGGCCGCCACTACGATCACGCCGCTTGGCATCCACTACAACGCCTCAACACATCGATCCCGACCGCTGTAGTCCAACGAACTGGCAATGATCGATGGACCTCATCACCGATCACGCCTCGTGAGTCGACGCCTGGCCACGAATGATTCTCGTGGTCAAAACCCTATTGACTACCGATCCGCCGCTTTCAGCCGATCGATGATCTGGCAATGATCGCCCATCGATGGCAATCGATCGCGCCACAATCCAAATCCGAGATATACCAAACTTTACTCGACTCAGAGCAGTCGACTTCCATTCCATGGCAGTCGATTGGTGCCGTGTGAAACTCAAACTTAACATAAGTTTGAGCTTCCGGCGGCTGGGTAAACCTTAACCCTTGCGGTCAAGTCTCCGACACTTAGCCATTCGGCCAAGTTCACCTAATGAGCTACTTACATTTCACTCATTCTCTCATCTCACTCGAAGTCCCTCGCCGAAGCTCTCTTCGTTCGTAGCCACGTCCCTCGGCAGCATCAGGCGCACGACTCTGCAATGCTCCTTCGCGTCTCTTGCCTCCGAAGTCTGCTTCCTTGGCTTCACTTCAAGTCATCTCGTCCGGCGGTCCCTCGGATGCTCCAAGCGCACGGCTTCCGCAAAGTCATCCTTCACCGACTCAAGGACCGAGGTTGTGAGGGTGAACCCGCCAAGGCTCCATGTGCGAATTACTAAGTCCTGCACAACTTCAACGCACATATCAAATCAACATAACACACTAACTTAAACCCTTTGCCACACCATCAAAACCATATTACGGCAAGAGATTGCCCTAACAATCTCCCCCTTTTTGATGTGTGGAAATCCGTTTAAGTTAGGTAAAAACATTTGATATAAATTCTAAGGTAAGAAAGCATGTAAAGATAAACATGATATAGCAACATGCAACTCCCCCTTAATCCATGAAACTCTCTATGCAAATTTTCTCCCCCTATCATATATTTCTCCCCCTAAAATAATTAACTTAAACATAATTATTTCTCCCCCTTTGACACCATCAAAAAGATTAACACTAAGTTATAAGCTCATGGCATCAAGTATAAAGAGAAACATACACTAAAATCAGTCCATCAGTCGACTGCTATCAGTATGGCAGTCGACTGGCACAAGAGAATCCGAATTTCTGATTTTCTGGATGAATTTCAGAAATGCGCTATTAATTCCAAAAAATTCAAAAAATCATGAAATTTGGGGAACATATTTATTTTAAGTATATCTATCAGTGAAAAATAGGTTTTCATGAAAAATCATTATATCTCTACGTATTTGCCAAAAATCCAAAAGCTTTAAAAACTACTAGGTTTTTGATCATAAGAGTATCCATTTTAACACCTAGTCTTGCATCCAATTGTTTCAAAGCATGAATACATAGATTTTAAAGTAAGAAATTGTTTTGAAAACATATGAAATATCCAACCATGATCTTTGGGCAATATGTCTATGAATTAAACATAAGCCTTCCCCATGATTGGTCTATTATTGCTATTTTGATACTTTAAATAACCATCTAAATGCCATAGGCATTAGTGGACATTTGTATCATCCTAACATCTCACTCATGCTAAGTTTGCAATCAAGTTAGCCTATAGTGAGTGTGAGATGCATCCTAGGGGGTATTTGTATATACTTAACCCTTGTATTCATGCAGTTCTATCATGGTTAAGTATCATCCTAACACTCTACATGATCACAAAGACATATATGAATTAATTTTACATTATGATAATGAAATACATGTATTCATTAAATAATAGTCATGCATTAGGTATTATATGATGATAATAACCAATGTATCAACTAAAGCATGATTCAAACCTATTTCTCATGATGAAGTGCCCAATATCAAAAACATAAATCATGATTGCAAATATACATAGGAATTACATCAATCATCATGATTTAAGCAATATTATCTATTTATGGGCACGTTATCATCACCCAACACTATCTAAAAAATGTTGTCCCGTCATCCTAAGTCAACCAAAATATAATATAGGTTAATTCCATATGGTTGACTACCCTAGGGTTATCCTAACCCTTAAGGATGGATTTTGGAACCCAAAATAAGTTCTTTCCTATTGGGTTCACTAAGTATTCCTTGGGGATCCATTTTCTAGCTATTACCTTCTTCTTATCTTGTCCCCTAGCTATAAGGCATTTGTAGGCCTTTTCATTTTTCTTTTCCTTGTAGCCTAGGCCCTTTTTGTTAAAACTAGCACTTTGGCTCCCTAAGATCATATTTAAGGTGTTGGAGCCAATTGTGAATTTCTCTAGGGCTTTGGTTAAATAATCTACCTTTTCCCTTAATGCCCTATTTTCCTCTATGCATGCATCATTAACATCCAAAGGCATATAATCATGTGAGCATGCATCATCATGGCAAGAAGAGGTATCATTATTATTTAAACATGCATTTTCTAGCTTATATTCCAAAGCCTTAATTTGATTAAGCATGCTTTTATTTTTCTTTTTCATTCCAAATAAGTCCTTAGTTAAACTAGAAATTATGGAAACTATTTTCTTAGGAGAAGCTTTCGTTACCATAGTTTCCATATCTTCTTCTTCGGATGAGGAGGATGTAGAAGCTCCCCCTTCACTTGAGCTCTCTCCTCTTGAGCTTGATCCTTCATTTTCGGAGGAAGAGCAATCCAAGTCATCAAAGGCCATCAAGGCCAAATTGGTGACAAAGGCATTCTCCTCATCCGATGATGATGAAGAGGATGAGGATGGGTCATCCCAAGTCCTTGCCTTTAGGGCTTTGACCTTTCCCTTTTCCTTTGTCTTCTTCTCCTCTTCCTTTTTCTTCTTGCTCCCCTTTTTCTTCTTCTTTTCTTCCTTCTTTTTCTTTTCTTCTTTGCTTTTGTTTAGGAGGGGACAATTATCTCTTATGTGCCCTTCTCCTTGGCAATTGTAGCATATGACCTTCCCCCTTGGTCTTCTATTCCTATCATGAGATTTATCAAATCTAAAATTCTTAAATGCACGTCTTACCTTCCTTACCATGTAGGCTTCTTCCGTGCTATCCATGGAGGAGGAAGACGCTTCATCATCGGAGGAGGAGGGGATTTCTATCTTCTTCTTCTCCTTATTTGCCAACAATGCTACTCCTCTTGAGGGTTGAATTCTAGGCTCCTCTTGTATTCCTTCAAGCCTAGTTTCGTGGAGCTCCATTGTTGAGAAAAATTCATCCAAGGTACTTACTTCCAAGTTCTTGGAGATGTAGAACGAATCCACCATGGAGCTCCACTTTGAGGACCGGGGAAAGGCATCTATAGCCTTCATGAGCATGTCCCGGTTTGATAGCTTCTCACCTACACTTGTTAGCCCAATTAAAATTTCTTTAAACCTAGAGTGTAGTGAGGTTACCTTTTCTCCCTTTTCTAGTTTTATATTGGATAGTTGGGAGCGGAGGAGGTCTCTCCTTGCAAGCTTGGCCTCGGATGTGCCTTCATGGAGTTCTATAAGCTTCTCCCACATCTCTTTGGCGCTAGCACATTCTCCGATCCGGTTGATCTCTTGTTGGGGGAGCACATTGAAAAGATGATGTTTTGCCTTTGAGTTCGCAAGGTGCTCCTCTCTTTGCTTCTTAGTCCATCGTGATTTTTCGATTTGTTCACCCTTTTCATCCCTAGACAACTCGAACCCATTTTCCATTATTAGCATAATATCAAAATCGGTCTCGAAGAATACCTCCATTCTCTTTTTCCACCAAGAGAATTCACCGTCGAACTTCGGTGGGTGGATGTTTGAGCCGGCCATTTTGAATGTTGCTTGTTGTGGCGGCTAGTCCTCGACAAGCTTTCCTTGGCTCTGATACCACTTGTAGGGAATCGGTATGGCCGTCTAGAGGGGGGTGAATAGCCCTTTTCGTTTGGATGCCGGTATTTGCTCATCTACAAAACTAATTAGCGCAAGCGGAAGACTAATAAAGACAAACAAATAGAAATACGAGAAAACAATCGCTAACAAAGAATGTAACATGGTTCACGGCTAAGCCGCTAATCCACGATCCCGATTCGTCCGAGGTGAATCACTCCTTCAAAGCCAATCCAATATTGGTCTCTCCTTTGCACCAAGCTAGGTGGAGGTAACCTTTACAAATCAAGCACACTCCCTCTTTTACAATAGATGTGAAAGAAAGCTAAAAGAAGGAGTTTGAATCTTGTGGAGCACTTGGATGGTCGTTTAGGACTTGAGCATTGGCCTCCCAAAGCTCCACACCTTCTCTTTTTATAGAGAAGGCTGATTTCTTCCCGTTGGCCGCCACCAGTCGACTGCCGCCCTTGGCAGTCGACTGCCATCACTACAACGACCTCCGAACACGTCGGGTCCCGACCGATGTAGTCCAACGAACTCTTGATCGATGGACCTCATCCGATCACGCTTCCGTAGTCGACGCCTACGGCTATGAACGGTTCTCGCGGTCCGAAACCCTATTGACTGGCCGATCACGCTTTTCAGGCCGATCGATCTTGGCAAATGACGCCCACGATGGCGCCGATCCCGCCACAATCTAGTCCGATACCCGAACTTCACTGACTCAGCAATCGACCGCCATTCCATGGCGATCGGTGTGCCGTGTGAAACTCAAACTTAACATAAGTTTGAGCTTCCGGCGGCCGGATAAACCTTAACCCTTGCGGTCAAGTCTCCGACACTTAGCCATTCGGCCAAGTTCACCTAATGAGCTACTTACATTTCACTCATTCTCTCATCTCACTCGAAGTCCCTCGCCGAAGCTCTCTTCGTTCGCGGCCACGTCCCTCGGCAGCATCAGGCGCACGGCTCTGCAATGCTCCTTCGCGTCTCTTGCCTCCGAAGTCTGCTTCCTTGGCTTCACTCCAAGTCATCTCATCCGGCGGTCCCTCAGATGCTCCAAGCGCACCGCTTCCGCAAAGTCATCCTTCACCGACTCAAGGACCGAGGTTGTGAGGGTGAACCCGCCAAGGCTCCATGTGCGAATTACTAAGTCCTGCACGACTTCAACGCACATATCAAATCAACATAACACACTAACTTAAACCCTTTGCCACACCATCAAAACCATATTACGGCAAGAGATTGCCCTAACAATCGGAACTCAGAAAAATCATAGGAGGATATACCTGCATCTTGCTCAAAAGTAGAAAAAAATGGTGGCGCAGGTGCAGGCTCTTTGTGTGGACTAGGTGGGCTCAAAACGATTTGTATTTTTTGCTTCTACCTAGCAAGTTCTTTCTAATCCTAAACTATTTTCAAAAAATGTAAATTACCATAAATCAAAGTCTAAATTATACACATGAATGAAGAAAGATTAAAAACATATAAAATTAAACTTGGGTTACCTCCCAAGAAGCGCTTTGTTTAAGGTCTTTTAGCTCGACCCTACTTCTTTGCTTCAACTTGGCTCGGGAGGCTCTGTGAACCTCCATGCATCCGTCTCTATGTCGTGCTCCTCTTTTTACGGGGTGGTCTTTACCCTGCATAAAGTGTACCCATCTAAAAAGGGAGCTTTACACTTCGAGAGGTTGAAGATGATGATGTCGCCTTCTACCTCCAAGGAGATCTTGTGTGCCTTCACGTCTTTGCATGCTCCCACAGTCGCTAGAAAGGGCCTTCCAAAAATGATGGGGTTCTGAGGGTTTCGTCATATGTCAAGTATGACAAAATCCATGGGTATCACGAAATTCTCAATGACCACAATCACATGTTCTAGCATGCCAATGGGTTCCTTGACCGAGTCGTTCGCCATGCAAATACCAAGGCCCACTGGTTGGATGCCACTCAGTCCCATCTTCAGATAGAGTGCATAGGGCATCACACTGACTAATGACCCTAAGTCGCACAATGCTTCATCGAAGCTCTCGCCATAGATCAGGCAGGGCATAACAAATTCGCTAGGGTCCTCAAGCTGTGGTGGAATTTTGTCTTCGATTTTAGCTTGGTTGGGTAGGGTGGAAATCATGGCTGCACACCCCCTAGCAAATATTCTATTCTGACCAACTCCCTCATTGTATACTCCTTCTTTGATCTGATTTTGCTCGACTGGTGGTGGAGGGTTATCCATGGTCTGCGACATGGTTTAGGCTATTTGGGCCACTTGTGTCTCCAACATCTTTGTGTGACTTTCAAGGCCATCAATAGTGGCCTTCAAGTCCCTAAGTGCCTCTTCAGATTTTTGATGTTGGCGTCAAAATTTTGCATTAGCCTTAGTTTGGGTAGTAATGAAGTCTTCCAGCATTAGTTCCAGTCTAGACTTCTGTGGTTGTTGCTTTCCATTGTTCTGTTGTTGCCTATACTCTCCTGATGGTTGGAAGTTCCCCGAGTTATTCTGATAGGAAAGATTCGGGTGATTCCTCCATTCGGGATTGTAAGTACCGGAGTATGGGTTGTTGGCCCTTTGATTATAATCCCCAACCGCATCGACATGCTCGATCTTCTCTTCTAAGGTGTCCTGCCCTCCATAGTAATCTTCATGATATGCTGCAACTCCTTCCCCAAAGGTATTGGCTGCACAAGCAGAGACAAGATTTAAAGAGTCAAACCATCTGCTAAGTGCGTCCATCCTCGCTGATAGGTTGTCAATTGAGTTGACAACGTATCTACCTGCTACAGGAGCTGGGTGACTACGTTCGGAAGCTCATTGATGGTGGTTCTGGGCCACCTCATCTATCAGCTCCTCCGCTTCCTCGATATCCTTGTTCAAAAGTGCTCCTCCTGCGGTAGAATCGAGGGACACTTTTGTGGCGTACGTGATCCTATTTTAGAAAATGTGGATCACCAGCCACCTCTCTAATCCATGACGGGGGCATTGGTAGAGTAGCCCTATGTAGCGATCCCAGGCTTCAAATAGAGACTCCCCTTCCTTTTGACAGAAGCTAGTTATCAGATGGCGCATGTGAGCAGTCTTACTTGGTGGAAAGTGTTTATTCAAGAATTATTGCTCACACTGCTCCCATGTGGTAAAGCTTCCAGAAGGCAGGGAGTGAAGCCATGCCTTTGCTTTATCTCGCAGTGAGAATGAGAATAGGCTTAGATGGATCACATCAGTAGGTACTTTGTTTATCTTCATCGTCGATCAGATCTCTAGAAACGTCTCCAGGTGCTGATTCAGGTCTTCAGTTGCAACTCTCCCAAATTGACTTTGCTGGACCATATGTATAAGAGCATGCTTCAATTCAAAATTACTAGCTGATATGGATGGTCCAACTATGCTTGGCCTAAATCCTCTAGCACTAGGGGCTACATAATCCCTCAAAGGTTGGCTACCTAAGTTGACCATTGATGTGAGAGAAACATATAGGGTTTTAGGAGTAGTTTTCGCTCACATCTCATTACATTTTATGTTAGTTTCATGCATATGTTACTCTATTTTGTACGCATTTCCTATTTTCTGGTTCGGAGGTCTGCTCTTTGTACTTTTGGGTGCAGGTTAACATTTCGAGAGAAAAAGGCACACTTTCGAAGCAAAAGACGGACATTTTGCTACTAAACGTAGAGTGGGACACGACCAGGGCGTGTGGATACACACAACCATGTCCAATGAGCGAGATCAGCCAACATAGGGCCACACGCACTGCCATGGAAACACACTACGCCGTGGTGGCTCGCCGCATTTTTGTGACTAGGTTTTCAGATTTTCATAGTCCGAGGTGATGTCTATATAAGGATGGCTCTGCCCAAACCCTAGGGGGGAGGCACAACAGCTAGGATGGCACACCAAAGCCCTAAAAATCTTTGGGAACTCGCAATAGGGAGGAGGAACGCCGTCGGAGGTCCACGCCTTGCACTTCAACACCAGAGAGAAGACCACAAAAGCATTGTAATCCCTTGTTCCTACGTTTTCATTCTGATGTATTCGAACATGTACATGCTTTGTGATTCCTCCTTCATATACATGGAGTAGTTCTTTCGATTATAGGATTAGGGAGTAGCTTGTGTGCACATTACAATGTTGGTTCATATTAAATTCTGCCTTTGAGTTTAATTTGGCAATTGGTAGTTGTTTTTACTATATCTATGCGTGTTTGGTTTTCTACCTACTGTGCTTAGGCGATATGAGGGGTGACAACCCTCGTATCTAAGATTTAGGAGATTTTATACAAGAAACCTAGGGGTAAACCTGATCTCCTGTAACCTTGGATAAAAGGATGCGAATGAACTGGACACGGTTAATCATAAGGATTGATTTGGCATCCTCGTACTGTCTATCCCGTCCTTTTAGGTGGAGATAGCTCCCGGTAGATGCGGTGGCTCATCGGGAGAGTGTATGATGTCCCTTCCACAAAACCATAGCTAAACGTCTAGACAACACCAATTGACAGCATTGTTTTGTGACACACAAGCAAAATCGAAGTCCTAGAATTACTTTTGAAGACCTCGGCACGCTCCCTTCCTCCTCCGTGTGACACCGTATAGAGTATAGTCCATCGACAGCCCTCACAAGTCAAAACCTCTTAGAGTTTATGTCTGAACAATTTAAACCACTAAACATACTGATATTCGAATCCCAGTCCCTATGGGATCGATAATCTTTTATTACTTGACGACATCCGTGCACTTGCGGGCATGGAGCGCAAGCGTGCGCTTTGAGTCCTCGATGGCCTCTGTCCCGAGATTTGAGGTCGTGCTCGTGTGCATTAAGTTTTTGGCGCCATTGTCGGGGACTGATCGATTCAATATCAAATCGAACAGTGGAGAATTGGATCGGACTTAGGATTAGATTTATTTACTTTCTTTATTTTTCTTTATTTTTAGTTGCCTTATTTACTTTAGTTCTAAACTTTCTATATTTAGATTTAGTTTTTAATTTTATTCTAGCAGTAGTTGTTTTTATTTCCTTTTTGCATCTTAGGTTTTATTAGCTAGATTGTTTTATTTTCTTCTTTTAGAATTAGTTAGCACTCCTAATTTTTGTGGCTTGGTTCATCATATGCTTAGACGCTTAGGATCGAAAGGCTTAATTCCGATCGACTAAGAAATTGAGCGAACCTTTCATCACCGGAGAGTAGAGCAATGAAGGATGGAGGATCAAGCCGCATCCGAAGTGAACATAAGTAGTCGACCTCTGCAAGACTACGCAACTCCTAGTGCTAGAGGATTTAGGCCGAGTATAGCTAGACCATCTATTTCGGCAAATAACTTTGAGCTGAAATCGACACTTATACATATGGTCCAACAGAGTCAATTCGGGGGAGCTGCGATTGAAGACCCGAACGCTAACCTTGAGGCATTTTTAGGAATCTGCTCGACAATGAAAATGAATGGAGTCCCTACTAACGCGATCCGCCTGAGCCTATTCCCATTCTCACTGCGGGATAAGGTTAAGACATGGCTTCACTCCTTGCCTTCGGGGAGCATCACTACATGGGAGCAATGTGAGCAGCAGTTTCTGAACAAATACTTCCCGCCAAGCAAGACTGCTCACATGCGCCATCTTATCACGAGCTTCCACCAGAAGGAGGGGAGTCCTTATTCGGAGCTTGGGATTGCTACAAGGGGCTACTCTACCAATGCCCCCACCACGGACTGGAGAGGTAGCCGGTGATCCACATCTTCTACACCACAAAGATGTCCCTGGATTCTACTGCAGGAGGAGCACTGATGAATAAGACCATAGAGGAAGCAGAGAAACTTATAGAAGAGGTGACCCAGAATCACCATCAATGGGCTTCCGAACGTGGTCAACCAATACCTACAACGTATCGAGAGGACCACTATGGAGGGCAAGGAACCTCGAAAGAGCAGATCGAGCACTGCGATGCAATTGGGGACTACGACTTAAGGCCTAATAACTCATACTCTAGCATTTTTCATCCGAGATGGAGGAACCACAAAAGTTTTCCCTATAAGAATAACTTGGGGAGGTTCCAACAACCGGGAGAAAATAGGCAGCCACCACACTCCAACACCAGTTTGGAGAATATGCTAGAGAACTTCATCCGAATGCAATGGGAGGCGAATACTGAATTTCAGCGATGACATTCGTAGACAGATACAATGATCAAAGGATTAGGGTCATCTGTAAGGGATCTTGCCACTAGGCAAAAGTCGCTAGAGATTCAAGAAGCTCAGATTGCAAACCATATCTCCAGGATACCAGGGAAGCTACCAGGAAAAGAAGAGGTCAATCCGGTAGAGCAGTGCAAGGCAGTAACACTCCGAAGCGGGAGGGTTTTGAAAGAGATGCCAGGGCGGTCGACTGCTAAGGGGGACCTGGAACTTGAAACACTAGAACCTCTGGGGGAGACCGAGAAGGAAAAAGCCAGAGAAACAAATCGGGAGCCTGCTGCAAGGGCTCAACCACCCCTTACTATACCATTCCCACAGCGGTTGACGAATGCAAAGATAGATGCTGAGTTTGGTAAATTTCTGGACATGCTGAACTCGATCTCAGTAGAGGTACCGATACTCGAAGAACTGCACCAAATGCCCCAGTTCGCTAGATTCATTAAAGATATTTTGGCGCATCGAAGGAAGGTCGCAAAATCGGAAACAGTGACCCTCACAGAGGAATCAAGCGCTTATCTCCAAAATGAGACTATGCAAAAACTGAAAGATCCGAGGAGCTTCTATATTCCATGTTATATAGGGACGCCACTGATTAGCAGAGCCTTCTATGACTTGGGAGCAAGTGTGAGTCTTATGCTCTACACCTTGTGTAAAAAGCTAGGGTTAGGAAATTTAAAATTCACTACTATGACACTACAACTAGCTGACCACACATACCGTTACCCATTGGGGATTTTAGAAGATGTTCCTATTAAAGTGGGAAACGTCACATTGCCAACTGACTTTGTGGTCATGGAGATGGAAGAGGATCCAATGATACTCGTTATCCCGGGGCAACCATTTTTAGCGACTGCAGGAATGGTCATTGATGTAAAGGATCACAAGCTGACCCTAAAAGTTGGAGAGGATAAGATGGAATTTGAGCCTGCTGGAACGGGAAGTCAAGAACCCGCGTCGGGGAAGTATGTGATTCTAGTGAGAGCTAAGAAGAAAGCCGTGTATGAAGATCTCGAGATGGATGAATGGAGGTTCACTGAACCTCCAGAGCCAAGTTGATAGTGGAGTGCGATCGAGCTAAACGACCTTAAACAAAGCACTTCTTGGGAGGCAACCCAAGTTTAGTTTTAGATTTCCCTTTGATTGTATTGCATGCATTCATTTAATTTTAGTTTTGATTTCCATCTCATTTAGAGTTAGGACTAGAAAAGAACTTTGCTAGGCAAACATAAAATCCATATTAACCTACACGGCGAAATGTATGAGAAAATTTGTACCCTAATGCAAAATGGGGAGAGAAATGGAGACACACGGCTTGGCTGTGTGTTTTCCCACAGCTGTGCCCGACCAACCCGAGGTGCACACGCCCTGGCCATGTGTTTTCACACGGCCATGTCGCGTGAGGTTAAAAGGGGCGAGCAGTGTGTTTTCACCCCGTTTGTGTCGTGTGCTTCGAATGCTCTTTCCCTAGTCGTGTGGTTTCGTCTTCCCCACCATCTAGAAGCACTTTTAATCTCAAAGAAAGCCAAAAGAAGCAAGGATGAGGAGGACCAAGCTTGTAGTACGTCGATCTAGTGCTTCGGAGTGACGATCAAGGAGAGCCGACGCCCCTCAAGCTCCGGAGAAGGGTAACGCCCTACCCACTCTTCTTTGTCGCAATAACGAACATAAAGATAGATATAATATGCTTTCTACTCGTAAACTCACTGCTACTAGGTACTTAGATGAAGATTTGCTATAGTCTTTAGGGTTGTTGGGTGATATTCAAGCCCTATTTGCAAAAATAGGGTGGGAAGAGATGATGGGAATAAGGCACCCAACCTACCTTAGGTTAGTTCTAGAATTTTTAAGTTCCTTAGAGGCGAAAATTTTAACGGGTAGAGAGAGCGAGGTGGGTAGGATAACTTTTAGGATTTTTAACATTGAGCATGAGTGAACCCTTCACCAATGGAACTCATGCTTTGGCTTGCCGAGTGGGGGAGAGAGAAGAATCCCTATTGGGTTCAACTCTCGGGTATTTTGGACGGAGTTGACAGGAGGGCACACTTATGACCCTTCTAGGGCCAAAGCGTCACGCCTCTAAAACCCCATCTTCCGATACCTCCACCGCATCATGGCCAATACTATATTTGGTCGTGGGGAGAGTGACAGTGTAGTTAGAGCTAGTGAGCTACTTTGCCTCTAGGATATGCTACAAGAAAGGAGTAGCATCGATGTAGAGTCCCACTTCATCAGACACTTAGTGAAGATGGGCAAGGAGGCACGAGGAGAGATTAATGTGGGAGGCCTACTTACCCACATTTGTCATAGGATGGGGTATGATTACACTGCATTAGAAAGTATAGAGGGGAGCCCTAGGGTCGACCTAGGAGTGTGCATGGCCATGAAAATGATTGTGAGAGAAGGAGACTCCTTCTTCTTTGTAAGGAAAAATCTGACGGCCCTTAGGTTGCCCGACCCTGATCGTACCACCATAACTACACACGTCAACTGGCGCTTAGACCTGATAGTGAAGTCCCCTCCACATTAGAGACCATACACATCGACGCCCATCTCTCCACCTTGATATCACTCTCCCTCAAGTCCACACATGCATAGGAGACCACCTAGTCCACACTGACATGAGTCTGCACCTGACCACCACATTTTTCCACCTTTAAGCAGGATGCAGGTACGTCGACCTATGATTTCTTGGAGTTCCGATCGCATCTCGATGACATATACACTAATCAGCAGATGCAGAGGCAGCGATAGGAGGAGCAGAGCACCTACATGCAAGCAAAGTTCCAGGGCTTTTGGGAGAATTTCTAGCGGGCTGAGGAGTTCTATTTAGAGGCCCGCATATACTTCCAGGAGGAGGCTTCTCGTCGCCAAGATGAGGTCATCTATCGCACGGAGATGCGGCAACACATGCATGCCCAGCAGGCATAGTGGGCTAGGGAGGAGGAGCACCGAGCAGCCACTGCATCCATCAGCTCCCAGATCGACCACATGTATATGTGGCATCAGTGGCTCAGCAACAGGTTCTCCCAGGATCCAGAGATGCTGAGGCTCCTAGACTTTCCACCTCGTCCACCATACTAGAGGTATATTTTCATTTAAGTCTGGGGGGGGGGGGAGGACTCCAAAGTTTATTTTGTTTTGTTTCTTAGCAGTAGTTTCTTTTCTGGTATTTTCATTCATTTATTCATGCATGGGTTGTTGAATTTTTTTCAGTACTTAGTTTTTGTTATTTGTAAAGCTGCCTCAGTAGTATTTATAAAAAGTTGCTTACATGAGTTGTTCCCATAGGTAGCTTAACTTCATTTATCTCGTGGTATTTTATTTTATTCTCTCTAATGAATGTTCTAGACTTATACTGTTTAGCTTTATTTCTTTACACTTATAGATGTCGAACATTCTGAAAGGGATAATCTAGTATATACCTAGTTATGATTCATCTCAGTAGTCTAGTATTTTGGAATCCATAGGTGACTCTAGGTTTAGCATTTTAGTTACTGGAGATGCTCGGATTGTGTGAGCCCATTTGAAAAAAAAATCAAAATCCCAGTGAGAAGAGAAAAAAAAAGAGAGAGAAAGAGAAAAAAATGAAAAAGAAAACAAAGAAAAAGAAAAAAAAGAAGAGAGAGAGAGAAAAGATTATGAGGGATAAAAAAATAGTTGTCATGGGTGGAAATGACTAGGTGCCCCTTTGAGACCGAGTTAGGTTACTGAGGAAACACCTACCAATTTCTCTCAATACCGAGCACACCTTTGAGACTTTATGCTAGATCTAGGGAATGACCCTCACTTTGGGCAAGTAAGTGCCTAAGAGCCTGAAACCTTAGGAAAGCTATGGGGTTATGACTTAACTCACCATGGAATGGGCATCCCCTAAGAATGATTCACTTAGCACGAGCACGAGGAGCTAACTTAGTGAATTTCTAGAACATATTTATTCTGCTTTGATTGTAAATACCACTTGATAAATTTAGTTGACATGCTAAGTATGGAACAATGTGTTTTTAAATTTCATGGTACTGAGGTTTGCTTGAGGACAAGCAAAGATTTAAGTCTGGGGGAAGTGATGTGAGCGAAACATATAGGGTTTTAGGAGTAGTTTTCGCTCACATCTCATTACATTTTATGTTAGTTTCATGCATATGTTACTCTGTTTTACATGAATTTCCTATTTTTCTAGTTCGGAGGTCTGCTCTTTGTACTTTTTGGTGAAGGTTAGCATTTCGAGAGAAAAAGGTGCACTTTCAGGGCAAAAGACGGACATTTTGCAACTAGACGCAGAGTGGGACACAGCTAGGGCGTGTGGCTACACACGGCCGTGTCCAATGGGCGAGATCAGCCAACTTAGGGCTGCACACGGCCTGGCCATGTGGCAGCCCGCCAGATTTGCGCGACTAGGGCTTTTTTCAGATTTTACAGCGGTCCGAGGTGATGTCTATATAAGGATGGCTCTGCCCAAACCCTAGGGGGGAGGCACGACGCCTAAGACGGCACACCGAAGCCCTAAAAACCTTCGGGAGCTCGCAATAGGGAGGAGAAATGTCGCGGGAGGTCCATACCTTGCACTTCAACGCCAGAGAGAAGACTACGAAAGTATTGTAATCCCTTGTTCCTAGGTTTTCATTCTGATGTATTCGAACATGTACATGCTTTGTGATTCCTCCTTCATATACATGGAGTAGTTCTTTCGATTCTAGGATCAGGGAGTAGCTTGTGTGCACATTACAATGTTGGTTCATGTTAAATTTTGCCTTTGAGTTTAATTTGGCAATTGGTAGTTGTTTTTACTATATTTATGCGTGTTTGGTTTTCTACTTGCTATGCTTAAGCGATACGAGGGGTGACAACCCTCGTATCTAAGATTCAAGGGATTTTATACAAGGAACCTAGGGTAAACCTGATATCTTGTAACCGTGGGTAGAAGGATGCGATGGAATCAGACACGATTCATCATAGGGATTGATTCTGCATCCTCGTACCATCTATCCCGTCCTTTTTGTTGGTACAATCGACCCAGGTCACGATTGACCAGACTTGAGTTTGACTCGAGCGATGTTTTGATGTTTGACATGGAAGTTTGACATTGATGTATGATATTGTTTTGAGGAGATTGTTGACACAATCGACCTGGGTCATGATTGACCGGACTTGAGTTTGACTCGAGGGGGATTTTGATTGTTGACTGGAGTTGACCATGTCATGGAAAGTCCAAGTCTTGAGTACTTGGCATGTAAAGTCCAAGCATGGGTCTTGGCAAGGAAAAGTCCAAGCATGGGTCTTGGCATGGAAAGTGTTAGGAATTGCTTCGGAGGCTCATTGGCTCCCATGTCCACGGATTAAAATTTTCACTAATGAAAACTAATCCTGATGGGATGAGTTTCCTTATCACAACCAATTCGTCGTCGTGCTAACAACTTGAGTGATCGCTTGAACAAACTAGTTGTTCAAGCAACCTAACTCTTCTAGTTGTTTAGCCGCGGAAGAGACGACGGACGGATCGCCGGTTTTTGTGTTTATCTTCGGGGTCCATGATTATACAAATACATACAAATAAAAACTAGTATAATCAACACATACTAACATAAAGATAAGAACATGCAAAGATCAATAAAAGTTGTAAAACTTTTATACCTCTCGATCTTCTACCGTATGTCCTATCCTCCTCGTGGACGTCATGTGGGCGAAGATCCTCCACGAGTTGAAACCTCCTAGATCACATTCTTCCTTTCCTTGCTCGCTCTGAGAAAAAAGAAGAACAAAAAAAAAACTCCTTCTCCTTTCTAGAACCGGCCACCAAGCCAAGGAGCTTGATATAACCGCCGGCTAAGGAGTAGCTTCTTGAGCACCGGCCAACCTTGAAGCAATGTTGCCGCCGGCCACCAAGATGGGATATGGATGAACGCCGGCCAACCTTGAAGCAATGTTGCCGCCGGCCACCAAGGAGAAAGTGAGGAGGAAGAGCGCCGACAAAGGATGAGAAGAGGAAGAAAGGCGCCGGCCAAAACCCTAGGGAGAACCAAGCTTGCCGCCCACTTCTAGCCGCCCAAAACCCTAACTCCTCTAGGGTTTGTTGCCGCCCACTTTTAGATAGGCAAAACCCTAATCAACAAGCATTAGTTTCCGCCCAAGCCTTAGCCCTCTATTTATAGAGTTGGGCTTAAGCCTCATTTAATCTTTACGGTCGGATCTAGGGATTTAATCTCCACCGTCGGATCTAGGGTTTCATCCCAACCGTCGGATCTAGGGTTTCATCCCAACCGTCGGATTTAGGGTTTTATCCCAACCGTCGGATCTAGGGTTTCATCGCAACCGTCGGATCTAGGGTTTCATCCCAACGGTCGGATCTAGGGTTTCATCTCAACCGTTGGATTTAGGGTTTTATCCCAACCGTCGGATCTAGAGATCTAATCTCAACCGTCGATTCTAGAGTTTTGTTTTCCATCCTTGGATCTAGGCTTCATGAGGATTATATTAGGCTACGATAGGGACCATGAGGAGGAGTTGGATCTTGGCCACCCGATGGATCGGAACCACACAAACTTGATCCATCAATAATGTTCCATTCCACTAGAGGATCATCATTGAATTACCTCACCGACCCTCATAAATCAATAAGGGCTCCATATATTATTTGTACATCCATCTCCCCGTGTTTAAGATATCGAATGTCCGTTAATTAATTGATTTACTGACCATCAATCAATTAACATCTAACTCCTCGAGTAGTACCCCTCAACCTTATCATCATGTTGACTAAGTCAACCAGCTGGGTTTACATGATGAACCTTATGAGCTCCTCAAGGGGACATCATCAACCTAATATATAGGACACAGTTTCCTCCTATAATCAACGACACACCATGTAAATAATATCATTTCTCAACTTACCGGGCATATTGATTTAATCCATCTAAATCTCACCCTTTGGTAAATCAAAGAAATAAATACTAAGTACATGTGCCCGTTATTATATCGGGATTAAGAGCATGTACAACATAATATCCGAGGTCCGATTCAATTATGTAGTCAGCAATAAATTGAATCACCTCTATATCAGTCCTGCTCAATACACCTAAGTGTACTAGTGTAACTCTATATTCAAGATAAAATAATACCAAGCTACACTACAACCATGCCAATGGTTTGTCCAAAACCATCTTGGTCGTGAGCCTCTACTTATATTCTACAAGGAACTGATAACATGATCTTCTGTGCCACACCAAGCACCATGTTATCTACAATGTAAAATATTAGACAATATGCACACATATAATAAATATAAAGTGCAAACAATGATCATGTGATTCTTATTTCAAAATAAAAATGTTTATACAAAAAGAGCTAGGCTTTCAGTATACATTCCAACAATCTCCCACTTATACTAAAAGACTATGCTGTCATCACACTGCCATACATCTGATCCCCATGTCCTCCACATGCCTATCAAACGCTTTTGCTTGAAGGGCCTTAGTGAATGGATCCGCCAGGTTATCCTCTGATGCAATCTTGGCTACAACTACTTCTCCTCGCTTTACGATCTCTCGTATCAGGTGGTACTTGCGCTCTATGTGTTTACTCGCCTTATGGGCTCGTGGTTCCTTCGAGTTTGCAACTACACCACTGTTATCACAATAAATTGTGATAGTTCTGGGCAAACCAGGAATCACATCCAAGTCCATCAAGAAGTTCCTGAGCCATACAGCTTCCTTGGCTGCCTCAGAGGCTGCCACATACTCAGCTTCCATGGTAGAGTCCGCCATGCATTTCTGCTTGACACTCCTCCATACTATGGCTCCACCTCCAAAAGTAAACACAAACCCCGAGGTAGACTTACTGTTATCCCTATCTGATTGGAAATTCGAATCCGTGTAACCCACAGGGACTAATTGATCTGCCCGGTAAACCAGCATATAATCCCTAGTCCTTCTCAGGTACTTCAATATATGCTTTACCGCAGTCCAATATCCCTATCCAGGATTACTCTGATATCTACTAACCATGCCCACGGCAAAACAGATATCTGGTCTCGTACATAGCATAACATACATGAGGCTTCCTACTGCCGAAGCATAAGGAACCGCCTTCATCTCCTCTATCTCCTTTGATGTTTTAGGACACATCTCTTTAGATAAAGGAACTCCATGCCTGAAAGGTAGAAAACCCTTCTTGGAGTTCTGCATGCTAAAACGAGCTAGGACCGTGTCTATGTATGAAGCTTGAGATAAGCACAACATCCTTTTCTTGCGATCCCTTAGAACTTTGATCCCAAGGATGTGTCCCACTTCTCCCAAGTCCTTCATGTCAAACTGTTTAGACAACCATACCCTTACGTCTGATAACACTTTGATATTGTTACCAACTAACAAAATGTCATCTACGTATAGTACAAGAAATACCACTACGTTTCCGTCACATCTTTTGTATACACATGGCTCATCCGGACTTTGAACAAATCCATATGACTGGATTACCTAATCAAAATGGATGTTCCAAGATATGGAAGCTTGCTTCAATCCATAAATGGACCGATTAAGCTTACACACTAGATGCTCTTTGCCTTTAGCAATGAATCCCTCTGGTTGCCGCATATAGATGTTCTCCTCAAGACTTCCGTTAAGGAAAGCTGTCTTGACATCCATCTACCAAATCTCATAATCCATATGAGCAGCTATAGATAAGAGAATCCGGATAGACTTAAGCATAGCTACTGGTGAAAAAGTCTCCTCATAATCGATACCCTCTTTCTGAGTATACCCTTTCGCAACAAGCCTAGCTTTGAAGGTCTCAACCTTCCCGTCTACTCCTCTCTTTCTCTTGTAGATCCACTTGCATCCAATGGCTTTCACACCATCGGGTGGTTCTACTAGCTCCCAGACATGATTACAATCCATAGATTCTATCTCTGAATTCATCGCTATTTGCCAAGATACCGTATCTCTATCTTGGAGTGCCTCGTCATATGTCCAGGGATCAGGTTCATGTTCGCCAGGGACCAAATCAGAAGATTCTCCCAAGAACTTGAATCTCTCGGGTTGTCTAACAACCCTCCCACTACGATGAGGTGCCTCTTGTGTATGCTCTGTGACACGCGGTGCAGTGACTTGTGGTATCTCCTCTTGTACCGATGGTACAGAAGTCGGGACTTCCCCTGTCAACTCCTCAAGAACAATCCTACTTGTGGGCTTGTGGTTCATCACATAGTCCTCTAGAAATCTGGCATTCGTACTCACGATTACCTTCTGATCTCTAGGACTATAGAACAAACCACCCTTCATTCCCTTAGGGTAGCCAACAAACAAGCATACTTCTGTACGAGATTCCAACTTACCAGCATCTCCCTTCAGCACATGTGCTGGACAACCCCAAATCCGAATACGTCTTAGACTAGGCTTTCGCCCAGTCCATAATTCTGTTGGAGTAGAGGGTACTGACTTAGATGGAACCAAGTTCAGAATGTGTGCTGCCATTTCTAGAGCAAACCCCCAGAATGAATCAGGTAACTCAGAATAACTCATCATCGATCTAACCATCTCCATAAGAGTCCTATTCCTTCGCTCCGCCACACCATTCTGCTAGGGTGTGCCAGGTGCGAATAATTGGGATTGAATCCCAGCCTCTGATAAGTAACTCCTAAACTCTCCCAAGAGGTACTCTCCACCACGATCAGATCGTAGTGTCTTGATACTTTTACCTTGACGGTTCTCCACATCAGCCTTGAATTCTTTGAACCTGTCAAAGCATTCAGACTTGTGGAGCATCAAGTAAATGTATCCATATCTTGAATAATCATTTATAAAGGAGATGAAATATTCAAAACCACCTCTAGCCTAGATAGACATAGGACCGCACAAATCAGAATGAACCAATTCCAACACATCTTTGTCTCTATACCCCTTGGCCTTGAAAGGCCTCTTGGTCATTTTACCTTCCAAGCAAGATTCGCAGGTTGGGAGATCCTCCACCACTAATGAGCCCAAAGGTCCATCAGCTATCAACCTTTGAATTCTACTCAGGTTAATATGACCAAGCCTTAGATGCCAAAGATATGTCTGGTTCATTTTCGAAGGTTCTTTTCTCTTATTAGACTTAGAAGATGAGTTATTTACTTCTATATGCATCGTGGGAGCTTTTGGTTAAAGAGTGTACAAATTGCCAACCAATGTACCAGAACAGATAATCTCCCTATTACTTTTTATAACCACTTTGTCATTAAAAGAAACAGAATATCCATCCATAAACAATTTAGAAAATGAAATTAGATTCTTTCTAAAAGTAGGTACATAAAGACAATTTCTCAAAACCAAAACTTTATTCCTATCAAAAGATAAATAAACGTCTCCCACTGCAATAGCCGCCACCTTTGAAGCATTGCCCATGAAGACGATAATCTCTCCCTCAGCTAGTCGTCGGGTTTCCTGGAACCCCTGCAAAGTATTGCAGACATGATCAGTGGCTCCTGTATCTACACACCAGACACTGGTAGATAACACCGCTAAACATGTTTCAACAACTAAACAAGAAGATATACCTTTGTTTTTTCGGCGAGGACAGTCCGCCTTCAAATGTCCAGTCTGCTTGCAAGTGAAGCACTTGCCTTTCGGCTTCTTCACTCCTGCCTGAGGTCCTACTGCCACTTTCTTTGCTCCACCTTGCTTCTTCTTCTTCTTACATTTCGGTTTAGAAGAAGAAACCTTCTGAGCAACCATGGCTTGAGCGCTTTGACGAAAAAGCCCCTCTGCCGCCTAGAGTTCTGTCAGAAGCTCCGCCAATGAATACAACCTCTTGTTCATGTTGTAGTTGAGGCGGAATTGCTCAAAACTCTTAGGCAGAGATTGGAGAATGATATCGATCTGGGTTTCCCCATCGATCTCAACTCCGAGGACTTCCATCTCATTAAGATGAGCCATCATCTTGAGAACATGATCCCTGACGGGTGTTCCCTCGATCATGGTGGTCGTCATCAAGTTACTCATAGCCTCCTGTCTAGCTGCCCTACTCTGATGTCCGAAAAGTTCCTTGAGATTGAATATCATGTCATAAGCTGTGGCCATGGCCTGATGCTGATGTTGCAGCACATTTGACATAGATGCCAAAATGTAACACCGCGCCATCTCATCTGCCTTGATCCATTTCTTATAACTTTCTTTCTCCTTTTCATCAGAGTCATCGGTGGGCTTAGGAGGACAGACCTCGAAGAGTACAAATTTGTACTCCTCTGCAGTTAAGATAATATCCAAATTTCTTTTCCAATCAATATAATTTGTTCCAGTAAGTTTATTTTCTTTTAATATCACAGCAAGTGGGTTGAAAGCCATTTGAAAAACCTAAGAATCACAATGATCAAAATATTAGATTTCAAATATTATTGATTCTTCAAAACAATAAAATTTCGAAATCAACCAACACCTCAAAACACCGAGAATATCGCATGCCACGATAGTGTGGACATATATGAATTCTACATTTGTAAGAGGAGGTTTTACCCATTAATTTTATTATCTTGTCAATCTTACTTTTTGATAAATAAAATTAATAGTTGGTTCCTCTTTGGCCCTACAAATAAAAGCAGTGACTCCGATGGGGAGGATACTTTTTATTTGTATCTAAGTGTGCACCATTACACGATACTAAGGGAATTATTTCGGATTATGTGTCTTACCGATGGAGAAGTACACACGCTCCTAAATAATTTCTTATAACCATTATTTGACCTAGTGATCCGTAAACAAACCCATCCGATGGGGAGGAAGGCACTCAGAGCCGACGCGCAAGTTTGTTGCATCACACGTCAAATTGTAATGGAGGCTGCAAGAATTAATTAAAATGTCCCTCTCCCACTTAGTAAATTGACAATGAGAAATTTTCAAGCACACACAACATGCATATAAAACAAATCAACAATAAATATGGAAAAAATAGAATTTTCCCAACTATTATGGCATTGTTCTCCAATATGCGTCCCGTCGTGTCGCCACCTCGTCCGCTCCACCTTTTCCCGTGCGCAAGTCACCAAAGAGATCTGAGCCGAGATAAACTATTTTAATTTAAATCCATCGATCCTATACTCCACGAAGGAGTGAACAAATAATCTACATCGAAAGTAAACTAAAATGAGTGGCTAAACAATGCCGTATTTAATTACAAAAATTAAATACTAATCTAGCCTCGTCAACCCCGAGGATTCAAATAATATACATACAATCACACACAAACAATCACATACACACATAGAGCCATAATAGTCGGATCTTATGTCTGCAACCAAAAAGTTAGCCTACGCACATCCTACTATTATCCGACATACTCAATATATGATATGTGCATCAAAGTAACCGAATCCAAAACACACAAAACCGGAAACCGTGGCTTTGATACCACTTGTTAGGAATTGCTTCGGAGGCTCATTGGCTCCCATGTCCCCGGATTAAAATTTTCACCAATGAAAACTAATCCGGATGGGATGAGTTTCCTTAGCACAACTAATTCGTCGTCGTGCTAACAACTTGAGTGATCGCTTGAACAAACTAGTTGTTCAAGCAACCTAACTCTTCTAGTTGTTTAGCCGCGGAAGAGATGACGGACGGATCACCGGTTTTTGTGTTTATCTTCGGGGTCCATGATTATACAAATACATATGAATGCAAACTAGTATAATCAACACATACTAACATAAAGATAAGAACATGCAAAGATCAATAAAAGTTGTAAAACTTTTATACCTCTCGATCTTCTACCGTATGTCCTATTCTCCACGTGGATGTCGTGTGGGCGAATATCCTCCACGAGTTGAAGCCTCCAAGATCACGTTCTTCCTTTCCTTGCTCACTCCGAGCAAAAAGAAGAACCAAACAAAACTCCTTCTCCTTTCTAGAACCGGCCACCAAGCCAAGGAGCTTGATATAACCGCTGGCCACAGAGTAGCTTCTTGAGCTCCGGCCAACCTTGAAGCAATGTTTCCGCCGGCCACCAAGATGGGATATGGATGAACGCCGACCAACCTTGAAGCAATGTTACCGTCGGCCACCAAGGAGAAAGTGAGGAGGAAGAACGCCGGCAAAGGATGAGAAGAGGAAGAGGGGTGCCGGCCAAAACCCTAGGGAGAACCAAGCTTGCCGCCCACTTCTAGCCGCCCAAAACCCTAACTCCTCTAGGGTTTGTTGCCGCCCACTTTTAGATAGGCAAAACCCTAATCCACAAGCATTAGTTGCTGCCCAAGACTTAGCCCTCTATTTATAGAGTTGGTCTTAAGCCTCCTTTAATCTCCACCGTCGGATCTAGAGATTTAATCTCCACCGTCGGATCTAGGGTTTCATCCCAACCGTCGGATCTAGGGTTTCATCCCAACCGTCGGATTTAGGGTTTTATCCCAACCGTCGGATCTAGGGTTTCATCCCAACCATCGGATCTAGGGTTTCATCCCAACGGTCGGATCTAGGGTTTCATCCCAACCGTCGGATTTAGGGTTTTATCCCAACCGTCGGATCTAGAGATCTAATCTCAACCATCGGTTCTAGAGTTTTGTTTTCCATCCTTGGATCTAGGCTTCATGAGGATTATATTAGGCTATGATAGGGACCATGAGGAGGAGTCGGATCTTGGCCACCCGATGGATCGGAACCACACAAACTTGATCCATCAATGATGTTCCATTCCACTAGAGGATCATCATTGAATTACCTCACCAACCCCCATAAATCAATATGGGCTCCATATATTATTTGTACATCCATCTCCGTGTTAAGATATCGAATGTAATTAATTGATTCTTGACCATCAATCAATTAACATCTAACTCCTCGAGTAGTACCACTCAACCTTATCATCATGTTGACTAAGTCAACCAGCTGGGTTTACATGATGAACCTTATGAGCTCCTCAAGGGGACATCATCAACCTAATATATAGGACACAGGTTTCCTCCTATAATCAACGGCACACCATGTAAATAATATCATTTCCCAACTTACCGGGCATATTGATTTAATCCATCTAACTCTCACCCTTTGGTAAATCAAAGAAATAAATACTAAGTACATGTGCCCGTTATTATATCGGGATTAAGAGCATGTACAACATAATATCCGAGGTCCGATTCAATTATGTAGTCAGCAATAAATTGAATCACATCTGTGTCGGTCCTGCTCAATACACCTAAGTGTACTAGTGTAACTCTATGTTCAAGATAAAAGAATACCAAGCTACACTACAACCATGCCAATGGTTTGTCCAAAACCATCTTGGTCGTGAGCCTCTACTTATATTCTACAAGGGACTGATAACATGATCTTCTGTGCCACACCAAGCACCATGTTATCTACAATGTAAAATATTAGACAATATGCACACATATAATAAATATAAAGTGCAAACAATGATCATGTGATTCTTATTTCAAAATAAAAATGTTCATACAAAAAGAGCTAGACTTTCAGTATACATTCCAACAGAAAGTCCAATATGGGTTGGCAAGGGAAAGTCCAAGCTTGAGTCTTTGCATTGGAGATGTCCAAGGGGTTTGATATTGGCAGCGTAAAGTCCAAGCGGGAGTCTTGGCATCATAAGTCCAATTATTGGCGGCGTAAAGTCCAAGCGAGAGTCTTGGCAGCGTAAGTCCAATGTGCCTTGGTAGTGTAGACACCATTAGCATGACATAGCCGATGGAAGCACCTGAAGGCTAGCGTATCGATGAACGAGTCATGGATGACTTGGAGGGATTCGATAGGTGCGAGGCTAATGGAGGTTGCTATAAGACTTAGGTATAGGCTATGGGTGGTCTAGCAAGTATGATGGCACCATACTTGGGTTAAAACCTCATGTTTGAGGTGTGTCAGTCGACTGGTGTCATATGACAGTCGACTGGTGAGAGTCAACTAGGGTTTGACTGCGAGAAGTGTCCTAGCAGTCGACTTCCATAGGTGGGCAGTCGACTGCTGGCTTGAGCAGTCGACTGGTGCTCGAGAATTTTGACATAGAATGGAGTCGAGACTCGACTGCGGGGTTAGTAGTCGAGTGAAGGCTCCATCAGTCAACTGAAGGGAATGATCAGTTGACTGATTGTGGATTCATTGGATTTTCCAACGTGGATCTTGCCGTTGTCTCACGACAACAGTGACATCAGTCAACTGATGGTCTCGAGTAGTTGACTGATCGGCGATTTCCAGCACAGGCAACTGCTTTAAAGGGAGCTCGTGGAGGAGGAAATCAATATTGATTTCTTGAGCATTGTTGAGGCGATTTGCTGGTGCAAATCAGGGTCTTCAACCACGTTTCAAGCAATCAAAGATCAAGCAACCAAGTGCTATTGTAAAGTTGTTTTTCTTTACTTGCATTGTATTTTATACTTATATTAGCTTTCATCTTTTGTATTACTTAGTGTAATCATTGTAAGGGGTTTCTCCACCTCCGACTTGTGTCGAGAAGGAGTGTTTATTAGTGGTGTGTGATTGACATTGCTAGAGCTCTTTAGAGCTCGATCCGTGGAGTAGGAACCGTTCGGTTCTGAACCACGTTATATGATTGTGTAATTGTGTTTGTCTTGTTTTGTTATTGCTATTATTTCTATTTCTGTTGCGGTAACGAGATTTGTAGACGAACACGCAACGAGATCCATCACGCAACAAAAATGAGCTATTCACCCCCCCTCTAGCGGTCAACATTTCCTCTACAATTGGTATCAGAGCTCGGGGCTCTTCTACGGACTAACCGTCGAGAGAAAAGATGCTAGAGGGTGAAGATGGAGTTGGAAAAACAACTAGGTTGGGACATCAACACACCAGTGCCTTACACCCTATATGGACGAGAAGGCTTCAATTCTTGGAAGAGAATAATAGAAGATTTTATCATGATGAGAGATTTTGAGGAGTGGTCCATCTTAATGGAAGGATTTGAATATCCAAAAGGACCAAGAGGTGGCTTCCTCAAAAAGAAGAGATGGAGTGAGGAGCAACTCCAACAATTCGAGAAAAACAAGAAGGTAATCAAATTTATTTTTGATTTAATTCCTAATGACTTCTTGTGTAGCCTAGGTGATTGCATGGATGCTAAGGAGCTTTGGAAAGAATTGGTCACGCTCCATGAAGATCCATCACTGGCTCAAGAAGAGGAGGCCGAAGATGAATCCTCATCCTCACAAGCGAGTGAGGATTCAGAAGTTGATAGAGAGTCAACCTCAGAATTGGTGGAAGAGGAAGAAAAGTTGGAATTGTTGGGATGTATACTTAAAAGTCTATCTTTTGTATGAACATCTTTATTTTTGAAATAAGAATCACATGATCATTATTTGCATATTTATGGTTATGTATATTGTCTGATACATTACATTGTAGATAACATGATGTATAGTGTCACACGGGAGATCATGTTATCAGTTCCTTGTAGAGTATAAGTAGAGGCTCACAACCGAGATGGTTTTGGACAAACCATTGGTATGGTTGTAGTGTGATTTGGTATTGGTTTGTCTTGACCATAGAATTATACTAGTACACTTTGTGTGTATTGAGCAGGACCGACTTAGAGGTGATTCAATTTATTGTTGACTACATAATTGAATCGGACCTCGGATATTATGGTGTACATGATCTTAATCACGATATAATAATGGGCACATGTACTTAGTATTTATTTCTTTGATTTACCAATAGACGAGATTTATAGATTAAATCGATAGACACGGTAAGTTAGGAAATGATATTATTTACATGGTGTGCAGTTGATTATAGGAGGAAACCGTGTCCTATATATTAGTATGATGATGTCCCCTTGAGGAGCTCATAAGGTTCATCATGTAAACACTGCATGTGGACTTGGTCCGACATGATGATAAGGTTGAGTGGTACTACTCATGGAGTTAGATGTTGATTAATTAATTATCAGTAAAGTAATTAATTGACGGACATTTGAGATCTTAAACACAGGGAGATATTTGTACAATTAATATATGGAGCCCATATTTATTTATGAGGGTCAGTGAGGTAGATCATTTATAATCCTCTAGTGGAATGGATTATCATTAATGGATCAGACTTTATGTGGGCTAGATTCATTGGGTGGCCAAGATCCAACTCCTCCTCATGGTCCCTATTGTAGCCTATTAAAACCCTCATGAAGCCTAGATCCGACGGTAGAGAATAAATCTCTAGATCCGACGGTGGAGATTAAATCTTTAGATCTGACGGTGAAGATTGAAAGGAGACTTAAGCCTAGCTCTATAAAAGGAGGGCTAAGGGCTTGGGCGTGAAAAACATCTTTGGGAGATCAGGGTTTTGGGAGTGGCTTTGGGCGGCAAGACATTAGGGTTTTGATTCCTTATTGTTTGGGCGGCACCTATTGTACAAGTGCTAGGGCCGACGGCAAGGAGGTTAGGGATTAGCCTCTCTTCTTCCTCTCTTGGACAGAGCACCCTCTCCTCCTCTCCTTTGGCCAGCGACAAGATATCAATCTTGGCTGGCAATTCCATCTCCCTTTCCTTGGTGGCCGACGACAACAACAAAGAGGAGAAGGTGGCTTGATCTTTCTCCAAAGGGATTGTGTCCGGAACTAGATAGGAGAAGAAGGGAGCTTATTATCTTCCTTTGTTCGGAGCGAACAAGGAAAGGAAGATACGTGATCTTGGAGGCTTCATCTCTTGGAGGATCGTTGCCCACACAACGTCCAAGAAGAGGATAGGACATACGATAGAAGACCAAGAGGTAAACAAGAGGTATAATTCTTGTTTTGGTTTCCTTTTGTTTCTTTGTATGATGTATGTAATTGCATGTGGCTAATTTACTTAGACCTCGAAGATAAATACAAAAACCGACAATCCGTACATCATCTATTCCGCGGCTAATCGAAGAAAAGAGGTAGGTTGCTTGAACAACAAATTTGTTCAAGTGACCACTATAATCGAATAGCACGATGATGGATCGGTTGCTTGGGTAATCCCTCTTCATCAAGGATTAATTTTTTTTAATCCAGAGACGTAGATGGGATCGCCATGCAAAGCGACCAAGATGAAGCGAGAAGTGAAGCTTCGACCTTCAAGTGGTATCAGAGCCATGATTTTCGATTTTGTGTGTTTAGGATTCAGTTACTTTTATGCACTTATCATATATTATATGTGCCGGATGATAGTAGGATGTGCGTAGGCTAACTTTTTGGTTGCAGGCATAAGATCCAACTATTATGGCCATATGTGTGTGTATGTGATTGGATGTGTGTAATTTATTATTATTTGAATCCTCGGGGTTGATGAGGCTAGTATTTAATTTTTATAATTTAGTATGACATTATTTAGCCACTCTTTTATTTTAGTTTACTTTCGATCTAGATTTCACGTACACTCCTTCGTGGAGTATAGGATCGATGGATGTAAATTAAAATAATTTTTCTTGGCTCGGATCTCCGGATGGCTTGTACATGGCGTAGGGAGGAGCGGACGAGATGACGATACGACGGGAGGCATATTGGAGAACAAAAGTCATAATAGTTGAAAACTATTTTTTTTTCATATTTAATGCTTCTTGTTTGATATGCATGTTGTGTGCTAGGAAAATTCCTCATTTTTAAATTACTAAGTGGGAGAGGGATATTTTTTATAAATTCCCACGGCCTCCATTACGATTTGACATGTGATGCAAACAAACTTACGCGTCGGCTCTGAGTGCCTTCCTCCCCATCGGATGAGTTTGTTTTGTGGATAATAGGGTCGAATATGGTTATAGGAAATTATTTAGGAGCGTGTGTACTTCCCCATCGGAAGGCACATAACCCGAGATAATTGCCTTTGTACCAAGTAATGGTGCACACTTAGATACAAATAGGAGTATCCTCCCCATCGGAGTCACTGCTTTTATTTGTAGGGCCGAAGAGGAACCAACTATTAATTTTATTTGTCAAAATGTTAGGTTGACAAGATAGTAAAATTAATGGGTAAAACCTCCTCTTACAAATGTAGAATTCGTATACGTTCACACGATCATGGCATACGATATTCTCGGTGTTTTGAGGTGTTGGTTGATTTTAAAATTTTATTGGTTGAGGAATCAATAATTTTTTGAAATCTAATGTTTTGATCTATGTGATTTTTAGGTTTTTCAAAAATGACTTTCAACCCGCTTGCTGTGATACTAAAAGAGAATAGACTTACTGGACCCAATTATATTGATTGGAAAAAGAATCTTGATATTGTTTTGACTGTTGAGGAGTACAAGTATGTACTCTTCGAAGAGTGCCTAAGCCTACGGATGATTTTGGGGAAAAGGAGAAGGAGAGTTATAAGAAGTGGATAAAGGCTGATGAGATGGCGCGGTGTTATATTTTGGCTTCTATGTCAAATGTATTGCAACATCAGCATCAAGCCATGTCCACTGCTTATGACATGATGCTCAATCTCAAGGAGCTTTTCAAACACCAGAATCGGGCTGCTAGGCAAGAAGCCATGGGGAACTTGATGATGACAACCATGATCAAGGAAACACCCGTGATGGATCATGTTCTCAAGATGATGGCTCATTTGAATGAGCTGGAAGTCCTTGGAGCTGAGATCGATGGGGAAACCCAGGTCGATATCATTCTCTAGTCTCTACCTAGGAGTTTTGAGCAGTTTCGTCTAAACTACAACATGAATAAGAGGTTGTATTCATTGACGGAGCTTCTGACAAAACTCCAGGCGATAGAGGGGCTTTTTCGTCAGAGTGCTCAGGCTCAGGCCATGGTTGCTCAGAAGGTTTCGACTTCTAAGCCGAAAGGCAAGAAGAAGAAGAAACAAGGTGGAGCAAAGGTGGTTGGAGGATCTCAGGGAGGAGTGAAGAAGCCGAAAGGCAAGTGCTTCACTTGCAAGCAGACAGAACATTGGAAGATGGACTGCCCCAACGGGAAGCAGAACAAAGTGGCGGCTGGTGTTATCTAGTCGTTGAAACATGTTTAGCGGTGTTATCTACCAACACCTGGTGTGTAGATACGGGAGCCACTGATCATGTCTACAATACTTTATAGGGGTTCCAGAAAACTAGACGAATGGCTGAGGGGGAGATTACCGTTTACTTGGGCGATGCTACTAAAGTGGCGGCTGTTGCAGTTGGAGATGTTTATTTGTCTTTTGATAGAAATAAAACTTTGGTTCTGAGAAATTGCCTTTATGTACCTTTATTTAGAAAGAATTTGATTTCGATTTCTAAATTGTTTTTGGATGGATATTCTATTTCTTTTAATAACAGAGTTGTTATAAAAAGGAATGGGGTGTTGGGTTGATCCGTGAGGGGAAACTTCGCTTCCCACTTCACCTCGGTCGTTTGATTTCCTAGCGATCCCATCGATGTCCCAGGATTAAAAAAATTTAATCCTAGACAAAAGGGATTGCCCAAACAACCAAGTCATCGTCGTGCTATTCGTTTACAGAGGTCACTTGAACAAACTTGTTGTTCAAGCGACCAACCTATATTCTACGAGTAGCTGCGGAATAGATGATGTCCGGATCGTCGACTTTCATGTTTATGTTTGGGATCCAAGTATTATTTAGCCACATACATAAAGTGAACAACCACATACAACATGCATATAATTGAAAACAATTATAAACATAATACAAAAGAACACTAATCAAAATAAACAAGATTATACCTCTTGTTATACCTCTTGATCTTCTATTGTATGTCTTTCCTCCTTTTGGACGTCGTGTGGGCGACGATCTTCCAAAAGTAGAAGCTCCTAGATCGCCAATCTTCCTTCCTTGTTCACTCCGAACAAAGGAAGATCATCAAACAAAACTCTTCTTCCTATCTAGAACCTGCCACCAAGTCAAAAGACTCGATGTTGCCACCGGCCAAGGAAGAGAACATGGAGTGTAAGAACCGGCAAAAGGAGAATCAATGAGGGCATGGGCGTCGGCCAACACTTGGAGAAGAGAAAGCAAAGCAATCCTTCTCCTTATTGCCGCCCAAACCCTAAACTAAGCTCTCCTAATTTTTGACCAAGGATGAAGGGAAGAAGAATAGATTGAGCTCCAGCTAAGGTAGAGGGAAGAAGGATAGAAGCCGGCCAAACCTTGAAAGAATAAGAAAAGTCCTTCTCCTCATTGTTGCCGCCCACCACCAACACCCAAACCCTAACCCTAGCCGCCCACTCTTAATCCTATCCCAACTAGGATTGTTGCCGCCCAAGGGAAGCAAACCCTAACCTCATCTATCAAGTTGCCGCCCACCCCTATAACCTCATTTTATAGAGTTAGGGATAAGCCATGATTTAATCTCCTCCATTGGTTCTAGGAATTTAATCTCAACCGTCAGATCTAGAGATTTAATCTCTACCTTTGTATCTAGAGTTTTGTTTCTATCCATTGGATCTAAGCTTCATGAGGTGTTAATAGGCTACAATAGGGACCATGAGGAGTTGGATCTTGGCCACTGATGAATCAAGCCCACATAAAGTCCGATCCATTAATGATTATCCATTCCACTAGAGGATTATCATTGATCTACCTCACCAACCCCCATAAGTTAATATGGGTTCCATATATTATTTGTACATTTTCTCCCCGTGTTTAAGATCTCGAATGTCCGTTGATTAATTAATTTACTGACCATTAATTAATCAACATCTAACTCCATGAGTAGTACCACTCAACCTTTTCATCATGCCGGACCAAGTCCACCTGTAGGGTTTACATGATGAACCTTATGAGCTCCTCAAGGGGACATCATCATCCTAATATATAGGACACGGTTTCCTCCTATAATCAACGACACACCATATAAATAATATCATCTCCCAACTTACCGAGCCTATCAATTTAATCTATAAATCTTGCCCATTGGTAAATCAAAGAGATGAATATTAAGTATATGTGCCCGTTATTATATTGGGATTAAGAGCATATACAATATAATATCTGAGGTCCGATTCGATTATGTAGTCTGCAATAAATCGAATCACCTCTAAATCGGTCCTACTCAATACACACAAAGTGTACTAGTGTAATTCTATGGTCAAGACAAACCAATACCAAATCACACTACAACCATACCAATGGTTTGTCCAAAGACATCTCGGTTGTGAGAAGGAACCAATAACATGATATCCCGTGTGACACCACACACCATGTTATCTACAATGTAATGTATTAGACAATATTCATAACCATAAAAATATGCAAAAAATTATCATGTGATTCTTATTTCAAAAATAAAGATGTTCATACAAAAGATAGACTTTTCAGTATACATCCCAACAATCTCCCACTTATACAAAAAGACTATGCTGTCCTCATATTGCCATACATCTGATTCCCCTTCCCTCCACATGCCTATCAAAGCTCTCGCTAGAAGGGCCTTAGTGAAAAGGGTCTACCAGGTCATCCTCTGATGCAATCTAGGCGACAACAACTTCTACCTCCTTTATGATTTCTCGTATCAGGTGGTTCTTGCGCTCTATGTGTTTACTTGCCTTATGGGCTCATGGTTCCTTCGAGTTTGCAACTGCACCATTATTATCACAATAAATTGTGATAGTTCTGGCCAAAACAGGAATCACATCTAAGTCCATCAGGAAGTTCCTGAGCCAGATAGCTTCTTTGGCCGCCTCAGAGGCTGCCACATATTCAGCTTCCATGGTAGAGTCCGCCACGCATTTCTGCTTGACACTCCTCCATACAATGGCTCCACCTCCCAAAGTAAACACAAAACCTGAGGTAGACTTACTGTTATCCCTATCTGATTGGAAGTCGAAATCCGTATAACCCACAGGGAATAATTGGTCTGCCTGGTAAACTAGCACATAATCCCTAGTCCTTCTCAGGTACTTCAATATATGCTTTACCGCAGTCCAATATCCCTGTCCTGGATTACTCTGATATCTACTGACCATGCCCACGGTAAATCAGATATCTAGTCTCGTACATAACATCGCATACATGAGGCTTCCTACCACCGAAGCATAAGGAACCACCTTTATCTCCTCTATCTCCTTAGATGTTCTAGGACACATCTCCTTAGATAAGGGAACTCCATGCCTGAAAGGTAGAAAACCCTTCTTAGAGTTTTGCATGCTAAAACGCTCCATAATCGTGTCTATGTATGAAGCTTGAGATAAGCACAACATCCTTTTCCTGTGATCCCTTATAACCTTGATCCCAAGGATGTGTCCCACCTCTCCCAAGTCCTTCATATCAATCTGTTTGGACAACCATACCCTTACGTCCGATAACACCTTCATATTGTTGCCAATCAACAAAATGTCATTTACGTATAGTACAAGAAATACCACTATATTTTCGTCACATCTCTTGTATACACAAGACTCATCCGGACTTTGAATAAATCCATAAGACTGGATTACCTCATCAAAGCGGATGTTCCAAGACCTCGAAGCTTGCTTCAATCCATAAATGGACCGATTAAGCTTACACACATGATGCTCTTTGCCCTTTGCAATGAATCTCTCTGGTTGCTTCATATAGATGTTTTCCTCAAGACTTCCATTAAGGAAAGTTGTCTTGACATCCATCTGCCACACCTCATAATCCATATGAGCTGCAATACATAAGAGAATCTGGATAGACTTAAGCATGACTACCGGCGAAAAGGTCTCCTCATAATCGATACCCTCTTTCTGAGTATACCCTTTCGAAACAAGCCTTGCTTTGAAGGTCTCAACCTTCTCGTCTATTCCTCTCTTTCTTTTGTAGATCCACTTGCAACCAATGGTTTTTACACCATCGGGTGGTTCTACTAGCTCCCAGACCTGATTTGAATTCATAGATTCAATCTCAGCATTCATTGCACTTTGCCAAGATACTTCATCTTTATCTTGGATTGCCTCGTCATATGTCCAGGGATCAGGTTCATGTTTGCCAGGGACCAAATCAGAAGATTCTCCCAAGAACATGAATCTATCAGGTTGTCTCACAACCCTCCCACTACGACGAGGTATCACCTGTGTATCTTCTATGACACACGGTGCAGTGACTTGTGGTATATCCTCTTGTACCGATGGTACTGAAGAAGTGACTTCCCCTTTTTATTCCTCCAGAACAAATTTACTCTTGGGCTTGTGGCTCATCACATAGTCTTCCTCTAGAAATCTGGCGTTCGTGCTAACAATCACCCTCTGATCTCTAGGACTATAAAACAAACCACCCTTCATTCCTCTAGGATAGCCAACGAACATGCATACTTCTGTACGAGGTTCCAACTTACCAGCATCTGCCTTCAGCACATGTGCTGGACTCCCCCAAATCTGAATATATCTTAGATTGGGCTTTCGCCCAGTCCACAATTCTGTGGGAGTAGAAGGCACTGATTTAAATGGAACCAAGTTCAGAATGTACACTACCGTATCTAGAGCATATCCCCAGAACGAATCTGGCAACTCAGAATGACTCATCATCGATCTAACCATCTCCATAAGAGTCCTATTCCTTCGCTCTGCTAAACTGTTCTATTGGGGTGTGCCAAGTGCAAATAATTGGGATTGAATCCCAGCCTCTGATAAGTAATTCCTAAACTCTCCCAAGAGGTATTCACCACCACGAGCAGATCGTAGTATCATCCATATCTTGAATAATCGTTTATGAATAAAAAATGAAATATTCAAAACCACCTCTAACCTGGTTAGTCATAGAACCACACAAATCATAATGAACCAATTCTAACACATCTTTGGCTCTATACCCCTTGGCCTTAAAAGGCCTCTTGGTCATTTTACCCTCCAAGCAAGATTCACAGGTTGAGAAATCTTCCACCACTAATAAACCCAGATGTCCATCAGCTATCAACCTTTGAATTTTGCTTAGGTTAATATGACCAAGCCTAAGATGCCAAAGATTTGTTTGGATCATCTTCGAAGTTTCTTTTCTCTTATTGGAATTAGAAGATGAGTTATTAACTTTTATTTGCATCGTGGGAGCTTTTGGTTCGTGTGTATACAAATTTTCTATCAATGTACCTGAACAGATATTCTCCCTATTCCTTTTTATAAAAACTCTGTCATTAAAAGGAATAGAATATTCATCCATAAACAATTTAGAAATTGAAATTAAATTCTGTCTAAATAAAGGTATATAAAGGCAGTTCTTAAGAACCAAAACTTTATTTTTCTCAAAAGATAAATAAAACATCTCCCACTGCAATAGCTGCCACCTTCATGGCATTGCCCAAGTAAACGGTAATCTCTCCCTCAGCTTGTCGTCGGGTTTCCTAGAACCCCTGCAAAGTATTGCAGACATGATCAGAGGCTCCCGTATCTACACACCAGGTGCCGGTAGATAATACCGCTAACCATGTTTCAACGACTAGACCAAAGGATATTCCTTTGTTGTGCTTCGTATTGGGACAATCCTTCTTTCAATGTCCATCCATCTTGCAAGTGAAGTACTTGCCTTTCGGCTTCTTCACTCCTCCCTGAGATCCTCCCACCAACTTTGCTCCACCTTGTTTCTTCTTCTTCTTGCCTTTCATCTTAGAAGTAGAAACCTTCTGAGCAACCATAGCCTGAGCCTGAGCAAGCCTTTCTGTCGACTGGAGAATGATATCGACCTGGGTTTCCCCATCAATCTCAGCTCCAAGGACTTCTAGCTCATTCGCAGGCTTAGGAGGACACTCTTCGAAGAGTACATACTTGTACTCCTTAGTAGATAAGACAATATCTAGATTCTTTTTCAATCAACATTATTTGGGTACAGTAAGTTTATTTTCCTTTAGTATCATAGCAAGTGGACTGAAAGTCATTTTTGAAAATCCTAAGAATCACATAGATCATTACTATAGATTTTAAAAAATTATTGATTCCTCAAACAATAAAATTTTAAAATCAACCAACACCTCAAAACACCGAGAATATCGTATGCCACGATAGTGTGGATGTATACGAATTCTACATTTGTAAGAGGAAGTTTTACCCATTAATTTTACTATCTTGTCAACCTAACTTTTTGACAAGTAAAATTAATAGTTGGTTTCTATTTGGCCCTACAAATAAAAACAGTGACTCCGATGGGGAGGATACTTATATTTGTATCTAAGTGTTCACCATTACTTGGTACCAAGGTAATTATCTCGGGTTATGTGCCTTACGATGGGGAAGTACACACGCTCCTTAATAATTTCCTATAACCATATTCGACCTTGTGATCCGCAAACAAACCCATCCGATGGGGAGGAAGGCACTTAGAGCCGACGTGCAAGTTTGTTTGCATCATATGTCAAATCGTAATGGAGGCCGTGGGAATTTATAAAAATATCCCTCTCCCACTTAGTAATTTGAAATTGAGGAATTTTCTAGCCTACGACATGCATATCAAACAATAAGTAATAAATATGAAAAAAAATTATTTTCCAACTATTATGGCTTTTGTCTTCAATTTGTCTCCCGTCGCATCGCCTTCTCATCCGCTCCTCCTACGCCATGTACGAGCCATCCGGAGATCCGAGCCGAGACTAAAATCTATTTTAATTTACATCCATAGATCCTATACTCCATGAGGGAGTGTACATGAAATCTAGATCGAAAGTAAACTAAAATAAAAGGAGTGGATAAACAATGACATATCTAATTTACAAAAAATTAAATACTAGCCTCGTCAACCCCGAGGATTTAACAAAATATACTATTACACACATAGAATCACATACACACATATGGCCATAATAGTCGGATCTTATGCCTGCAACCAAAGAGTTAAACTACGCATATCCTACTATTATCCGGAACATATAATATATGAAAAATGCATAAGAGTAACCGAATCCTTAAACACACAAAACCGAAAACCTTGGCTCTGATACCAATTGTTTGGTTGATCTGTGAGGGGAAACATCCGTGATGGTTTCCTAGCGATCCCATCGATGTCCCCAGATTAAAAAAATTTAATCTTAGATAAAAGGGATTGCCCAAAAAACCAAGTCATCGTCGTGTTATTTGTTTAGAGAGGTCCCTTGAACAAACTTGTTGTTCAAGCGACCAACCTCTATTCTACGAGTAGCCACGGAATAGACGATGTCCGGATCGATGACTTTCATGTTTATGTTCGGGATCCAAGTATTATTTAGCCACATACATAAAGTAAACAACCACATACAACATGCATATAATTGAAAAGCAATTATAAACATAATACAAAAGAACACTAATCAAAATAAACAAGATTATATCTCTTGTTATACCTCTTGATCTTCTATTGTATGTCCTTCCTCCTTTTGGACGTCATGTGGGCGACGATCTTCCAAAAGTCGAAGCTCCTAGATCTCCAATCTTCCTTCCTTATTCACTCCGAACAAAGGAAGATCATCAAACAAAACTCTTCTTCCTATCTAGAACCGACCACCAAGTCAATAGACTCGATGTTGCCGCCGGCCAAGGAAGAGAACATGGAGTGTAAGAACTGGCTAATGGAGAATCAATGAGGGAATGGGCGCCGTCCAACACTTGGAGAAGAGAAAGCAAAGCAATCCTTCTCCTTGTTGCCACCCAAACCCTAAACTAAGCTCTCCTAATTTCCAGCTAAGGATGAAGGGAAGAAGAATAGGTTGAGCTCCGACCAAGGTAGAGGGAAGAAGGATAGAAGCTGACCAAACCTTGGAAGAAGAAGAAAAGGTCTTCTCCTCATTGTTGCCGCCCTCCACCAACACCCAAACCCTAACCCTAGCCGCCCACTCCTAATCCTATCCCAACTAGGATTGTTGCTGCCCAAGGGAAGCAAACCCTAACCTCATCCATCAAGTTGCCGCCCACCCCTATAACCTCCTTTTATAGAGTTAGGGATAAGCCATGATTTAATCTCCTCCATTGGTTCTAGGGATTTAATCTCAACCGTCGGATCTAGAGATTTAATCTCAACCGTCGGATCTAGAGATTTAATCTCTACCTTTGGATCTAGAGAGTTGTTTCTATCCATTGGATCTAAGCTTTATGAGGTGTTAATAGGCTACAATAGAGACCATGAGGAGGAGTTGGATCTTGGCCATGTTGGGTTTCCGGCACCGCGGTGAGTGTGTGTTCGAACATGTTTCGTAAACATGTGCACAGCGGAAGGAATAAAATAATAAATCTAATTTATTACAACACACACATCACACGCATGCATAGTACAACATGTGTAGACATAACCATAAATTCAAATTTTGCAATAAAAGGAAACTTATACTACGTATACCTTACATATCACGTGTAGCGGGAAAGACATCAACCGGAATGATCCTCGCTGGAATCGTCTCTATCCGTATCCAGGCCGAGTATCTTCGGGATGACTTCACAAAGTCACAAGCCTCGTCTTCGTACGGGTTACCAGCCATGTGTTGAAGACGATGTGATCGAGAGAAGATCACGATCCGAATCAAAATTCGGATCTAAAACGAGTCCTCAAAAACTCGCTTCTCCGGAGATGTATTCGTCAACCGTTTGACGAATCCTTCATCCTCCACCTATGAGGATTACCGAAGATCGAATCCCCGGAGAGTCTACCGCTGTCGGAGCTCCAAACATCGTCCAAACGACGCTCCGACGAAAAGGAAACAAGCTGTTCAGAAAACTGGACAGCTTTGGTGGAGGAATAAGGGCCGGCCAAAAGGGAAGGTTGAAGCTCACCTTATTGCCGAACCCAAGGGAGATCACCGGAGCTCCTCTGGCAGCAGCTCGACGCTAGCAAGAGGGAAGGACAACACCTTCTGGATGCCGGCAAGGGAGCTAGGTGGTGGGCGGTGGCAAGGGGGGTTGTTGGTGCCGACTTCACCAAGGAGAGGAGGGGGCGGCAACTATTAGGGTTGCAAGGCTTCGAAATAGGGTTTAACAAAAACCCTTAAGCCCTATTTTATAGAGAACAAATTCTCTTAATGGTTATCGGATCATAACCAAAGGCCCGTTAACCTGCTCCATTAATTTAAGTTAAAATAAACCAAACCATGATGGTTTATTTTAAGTTAAAATGAACCGAACCAACTTTGGTTCATTCGTTTAAAAACAAACCAAACCCTTTGGTTTATTCTCCTCCATTGGATTAGAACCAAACCAATTTGGTTCATCCATCATGTCTTCATAAGACACGACCCATCCACGCTTCCATTGCGACTGAAACGATTTCATGCTCGCTCCATGTTTGGTCCAACCAAACCTAGTTTCTCTCAGTCTGAAAATCTCATTCTCAAGCTCATTTTAAATCCTTCGGATTACGCTCGTTGTGTGTGTGACCAAATAAGTTCTCGATTTATGTTGGCCGTCTATAATTAACCATTAATTATAGAACGATCATGAGTGGCACCTAGTAGTACATCATGATCCCCAATTAATCGAAAAGATCAACGGTTGATCCAAAACTACTTCTGAAACCCTTCAGCAGCTCGAATGAATCGTGCCTCATTCCCTTCACTCATCTTATACCCACTTGGTTCAGGACATGGTCTATAGTGTCAGTCCCCACTAGGCTGACTACGTCACACCTAGCCCAAGCATCATTTTCTCATCCTACGGATTCTAGTTACTGCACATGTATCGAAGAGTATCTTACTCTAAACATGTAATGCTTTGGCCAAAGACTTTAGTAACAATCCGACAAGAGGCCATGGGTATACATCTCCTCGCAAGGAGTGGTGAATTTTTTATAGTCTATTCAAACACCTTCGATCACTTCGACTTATACCCAATCATCCCGGGTCCACATCTCCTCAGAGATGCTTGCTTAAGATATCAAAGCATAAGTCTCTATGATCAAGATGACTTGAATACCGTAAGACAAAGGAACATCGCACTTAAGCTGCAGTAAGAACTTCATTGACATATCTATATATGCAGAGAACCATATGAAGTCTTACAGCTGGTCACTCCAATGAACTAGTTACCATAACTAGCATCCACGATTAACTCCGGACATCACAATGTCTCCAGCCAGTGAGAATCAGCTTCTTCGATACACCAAGGAGTATACCTCGTGCTAGTCTCGACAGAATCAATGGTGTCCAAATCCATCAATTCATCGACTAGGGATAATTCCGATACATCACAATTACACATGTAGAGATACTCACTAGTTGTGATCCAATCACAAATTCTCTCATGCTGTGAATCGTATCGTGGACATTCAGTAAATGAGTTTAAGATCTAATCAAATACATGAAAACATGTATAATCAAATAGTGAATCTTCATTTATCATATAAATGGTTCAAACATAAGGCGATTGCCTTAGGACATCTCTCATATATCACTAATAAACTCCCACTTGGCCTATTGCCAATCGCTAGGGTATCCAATACCATAAGCTCTAACATGACCCTCAAACTTACTTTGAGGTAATGCCTTAGTCAAAGGATCCGCTAAGTTCCTTTTAGTAGGTATTTTCTCGATTTATATTTCCTTCCTACTGACGATCTCTCTGATAAGATGATAGCGGCGAAGCACATGTTTGGATCGTTGATAAGACCTTGGCTCTTTCTCCTGTGCAATTGCTCCATTGTTGTCGCAGTAGACCAATATTGCTTCAACAATGGTTGGAATCACACCAAGTTCATAAATGAACTTCTTGATCCAAACCGCTTCCTTTGTTGCTTCCGAAGCTGCAAGTTATTCTGCCTCAGTGGTAGAATCCGCTATAGTGTCTTGTTTGGAACTTTTCCAACTCACTGTGCCCCCATTCAAAGTGAACACGTATCTAGACTGAGACCTGGAATCATCCTTGTCTGTCTGGAAGCTGACATCCATATACCCGCGTATCACCATGTCCCCTTCTCCATATATTAGAACACATCCTTAGTTCTTCTTAAGTACTTAAGGATCGTCTTAACAGCCACCCAATGATCCATTCCTGGATCAGACTGGTATCTACTCGTGACACTCAGAGCATACGATACATCGAGCCTCGTACATAACATAACATACATGATAGATCTTATTGCGGATGCATAGGGAATCTTACTCATGCAAATCCTCTCGTCTTCTGTGCGCGGACACATAGACTTCGAAAGGTGTATCCCATGCCTGATGGGTATGAAACCTTTCTTGGATTCCGACATGCTAAACCTCTTTAGCACTCGGTCTATATATGTAGACTGCGAAAGACAAAGCAACCGTTTCGATCTATCTCTATAGATCTTAATCCCAAGGATGTAGGTTACTTCTCCTAGGTCTTTCATGGAGAATGTCTTGGATAACCAAATCTTAACTGACTGTAAGACTGAAACATCGTCTCATATAAGTAATATGTCATCGACATACAATACTAGGAACACGACTGCACTCCCACTAACCTTCTTGTACACACAAGGTTCGTCTGGATTTTATGAGAAATCAAACTTTTTGATTGTCTCATCAAAATGGATATTCCAGCTCCTGGATGCTTGCTTTAATCCATATATGGACCGTCGCAATTTGCATACCTTGGTTTTATCAACCGATGTGAAACCCTCAGGTTGTATCATATACACGTCCTCGAGCAGGTTTCCATTAAGGAAAGCTGTTTTCACATCCATCTGCCATATCTCATAATCATAATGAGCCGCTATGGCAAGGAGCATCCGAATGGATTTAAGCATAGCTACAGGCGAATAGGTTTCGTCATAATCAACACCTTGTTTTTGACGATATCTTTTCGCCACTAATCTAGCCTTATAGGTAATCACATTACCATCCATGTCGGTTTTCTTCTTGAAAATCCACTTGCACCCTATAGGCTTGATGCCTTCAAGTGGGTCAACCAAGTTCCAAACTTGGTTTTCATACATGGAATCCATTTCCGACTTCATGGCATCAAGCCACTTATCCCTTTCTGAACTTGTCAGCACTTCTTCATAACTAGTAGGCTCCTCATCATCAATGAGTAACACGTCGTTCGATTCACTTACGAGAAATCCATATCTCTCAGGAATGTTGCGTGTTCTACCAGATCTACGAAGATGTGGTGTTTCAATAGGTCCAGTCGATTGCTCATCACTATGAGTTATCGACTGTTGTGCTTCACCAGGTATCTCATCAATGTCTATTTGAGTCTCTCAAGCCTCCTCAAGCTCGATGACACTCTCACTGTTTTCTTGCAAGAGAAACTCTTTCTCTAGAAACACAACATGCCTTGAAACAAACACCTTTTGTTCCACAGGATGATAGAATTGGTAACCCCTTATTTCCTTAGGGTATCCAATAAATAGACATTTATCAGACTTAGCATCCATTTTGTCTAATATAGTCCACATCACATAAGCAGGACAACCCCATATCTTCAAGTAAGATACATGAGGTTTCTTACCATTCCATATCGCATATGGAGTAGTAGAGACTACCTTGGTTGACATTCTATTTAACAAGTAAATAGTTGTCTGAAGTGCATAGCCCCAAAAGGACTTGGGAAGATTCGCATGATTCATCATTGACCTGACCATATCCAACAAGGTCCAGTTACGCCTCTCAGATACACCATTATGCTGTGGTGTATATGGCGGAGTCCATTGAGACAATATACCATTGTCTCTTAGATAATCAAGAAACTCTTGACTTAAGTATTCACCACCTCGATCCGATCAAAGTATTTTAATGCTCTTGTCATGTTGTTTCTCTACTTCATTTCTGAATTCTTTGAACCTTTCAAAGGCTTCAAATTTGAGTTTCATCAAGAACACATACCCAAACCGTGAGTGATCATCGGTGAAGGTAATGAAGTAGCTATAGCCTCCTAAAGCTTGAGTTGACATAGGTCCACATACATCAGTATGTATTATACCTAGTAACTCTCCCACTCGTTCACCTTTTCCTGTAAAAGGTAACTTAGTCATCTTGCCTTTTAATCATGATTCGCATGTATCGTATGAATCCAATTCAAACGATTCCAGAATTCCACATCGGTGTAATTCGGACATGCGTTTCTTGCTTACATGGCCAAGACGACAATGCGACATGTAGGAGTCTAATTGTTTATCCTTTTGAGCATGCTTGTTGCTCGCTTCGATATTGAAAATGTCACTGGATACGTCTAACGTATAAATATCATTGCTTAAAGTTCCAGTCTCATAAAGAACTCCATTCAAAGTTATGTAACAACAATTGTTACTAAACGTCAAATGGTACCCATTTCTATTCAAACAAGAAATAGAAATAATGTTCTTTATCAACGAAGGAACATAAAAGTAATTGTCTAGTTCTAAGACAAGTCCTGTAGGGAGTTTCAACAAATATGTTCCGATGGCGAGTGCAGCAACCTTGCTCCATTCCCAACACGTAAATTTGACTCTCCCTTAACGAGTCTTCTTCTATTCCTTAGCCCATGTATGTCATTACATATATGTGAGCCACACCCAGTATCCAATACCCAAGTGTTTGAGGAAATAGAATGACAATCAATAATGAAGATATCTGAAGAAGATGGGGCATCCGATGCCTTATTCTTCTTCATGAACTCAAGATAAATCTTGCAATTTCTTCGCCAATGACCCTCCTTGCCATAATCATGGAAAGTGTCCTTTTGAGCTGGTTCTGCCTTTTTAGCCCTTTTCTTCCCCTTCTGCTATTTCTTTGACTTGCTCTTAGAAACTTTCTTTGAGGAATCAACTCACAACACCGTCCCCTACTCATGCTTCTTAGAAGGCTCTACAGTCTTTAGCATGTTGAGCAGTACCACAGATGAACCTTATTGCATCTCAGAGGTGAAGAGGAGCTTGGAGACTTCGAACCTTTCGAATCTCACTTGCTCATCAAACAACTCATAAAGATGAAAGACTATGGTATGAGCATCGGCTCGTACCATTCTTTGCTAGCATGATGCAACTTGCCAGTTCAGAATCAGTCACATGTTTTTGATAGACCAACAATTGGTCCGGAGTTGCATCGTCACTAGGATGGGCGGGAAGAGGCGCTTCGAGGACATACGCAAAGCTTTTCACCTTGAGAACAATTCTCAAGTTTCTAAGCCAGTCCAAGAAGTTTGGCATAGTCAATTTATTTGAATCCAAGATAGAGTGCAAATTCAAAGACATCACGATCAATCGATTAACTTAGAAATACAAAACGAGCATATATGAGAAAGATGATTTTAAAATGAATCAATATACATTCATAAATACCATTCATTTTTTGAATTTTAAAATTCCCAAAATCACTTCGGGAAATCGTAGGTCCATCTCCGAATGGGCTGATATCCAACATAGATATGAACAACCTTGGAGAGAGTCCAACAAGTCATTCATAACTATGATGGTAGGTATCAAATATACCGATTGCATATCATGTATATGCAACTATCACAATGTGCTATCAACTAATTGAATGTTCACACATACATCGGGTTGTTAACACATTAACAAGTATGCATCATATGCATAGCACCCAACTTCACCTCCCTTCACATCGACCTTGGAGAGAGTCCAACAAGCCGATGCTCTAGGTTAAAGCCAACCCATTAATCAAGAAATAGTTTTAATATGGTTAGAGCACATTCAACCAATTAGCCCGGCTTGGAGAGAGTCCAACAACCATAGCTAACGACTGACCTCTGACTCTTACCATATTAGTATTAAACTATTCCATGGTTTGAACATGTTCGGGTTCGAGCCGGGCTTGGAGAGAGTCCAACAACCCAAACAAGAAATGGAACTCTGGTTTTAACCATATTAATGTAAGGTATAGGCTTTAATATTGAGTTAGGGTTTTTATGTCTCATCCTCTTTGCATGCAAAAAACTATTATCTACATGGCATGACATACATGACATACATCTATATGTCACGACATGCATGACATTATGATATGCATCTAATGCAATTATATGGCATACAATTATGTCATGTACAAAATTTCCTTATATGTCATAACTATTTATGGAAATAAAATATGTTTAAGATTTGATTCTCTAAATAAAATCATGATTAAATTAGGAAACAAATTTCTAAATCTAATCATATATTTTATTTGTGGAAATAGTTGATTAAGGAAAGTCAATTTAGGAAACCAATTTCCTAAATCATCAAAACTACTTATGGAAATAAAATATTTAAATATTTGATTTCCCAAATCAAATCATGATTAAATTAGGAAACAAATTTCCAAAATCTAATCAAATATTTTATTTATGGAAAATATCAATTTCCATAAATACTTCCAACTTTCCAAAAGTAGAAGATTTCCATAAATACTTCTAGACTTTCCAAAATTAAAAATTTCCATAAATACTTCTAACTTTTCAAAAGTAGAAAATTTCTAGAAATATCATTATGACTATCGCAAAACCATTTTACGATTATGTCGAAACATAACCTGGGCTCTGATACCACTGTTGGGTTTCTGACACCGCGACGAGTGTGTGTTCGAACATGTTTCGTAAATATGTGCACAGCGGAAGGAATAAAATAATAAATCTAATTTATTACAAGACACACATCACACGCATGCATAGTACAACATGTGTAGACATAACCGTAAATTCAAATTTTGCAATAAAAGGAAACTTATACTACGTATACCTTACGTATCACTTCAAGCGGGAAAGGCATCAACCGGAATGATCCTCGCTAGAATCGTCTCTATCCGTATCCACGCCGAGTATCTTCGGGATGACTTCACAAAGTCACGAGCCTCATCTTCGTATGGGTTACTAGCCTCGTGTTGAAGACGATGTGATCGAGAGAAGATCACGATCCGTATCAAAATTCGGATCCAAAACGAGTCCTCAAAAACTTGCTTCTCCGGAGAGGTATTCGTAAACCGTTTGAAGAATTCTTCGTCCTCCACCTATGAGGATTACCGGAGATTGAATCCCCGGCAAGTCTACCGCTGTCGGAGCTCCAAACGTCGTCCAAATGACACTCCGACGAGAAGGAAACAAGCTGTCCAGAAAACTGGACAGCTTTGGTGGAGGAATAAGGGCCGGCCAAAAGGGAAGGTTGAAGCTCACCTTATTGCCGAACCCAAGGGAGATCACCGGAGCTCCTCCGGCAGAAGCTCAACGCCGGCAAGAGGGAAGGACAACACCTTCTGGACGCCGGCAAGGGAGCTAGGTGGTGGGCGGCGGCAAGGGGGGCTGTTGGAGCCGACTTGACCAAGGAGATGAGGGGGCAGCAACTATTAGGGTTGCAAGGCTTTGGATTAGGGTTTAACAAAAACCCTTAAGCCCTATTTTATAGAGAACAAATTCTCTCAATGGTTATCGGATCATAACCAAAGGCCCGTTAACGCGCTCCATTAATTTAAGTTAAAATAAACCAAACCATGATGGTTTATTTTAAGTTAAAATGAACCGAACCAACTTTGGTTCATTCGTTTAAAAACAAACCAAACCCTTTGGTTTATTCTCCTCCATTGGATTAGAACCAAACCAATTTGGTTCATCCATCATGTCTTCATAAGACACGACCCATCCACGCTTCTATTACGACTGAAACGATTTCATGCTCGCTCCATGTTTGGTCCAACCAAACCTAGTTTCTCTCGGTCTGAGAATCTCATTCTCAAGCTCGTTTTAAATCCTTTGGATTACGCTCGTTGTGCGTGTGACCAAATAGGTTCTTGATTTATGTTGGTTGTCTATAATTAACCATTAATTATAGAACGATCATGAGTGGCACCTAGTAGTATATCATGATCCCCAATTAACCGAAAAGATCAATGGTTGATCTAGAACTACTTCTGAAACCCTTCAGCAGCTCGAATGAATCGTGCCCCATTCCCTTCACTCATCTTATACCCACTTGGTTCAGGACATGGTCTATAGTGTCAGTCCCCACTAGGCTGACTACGTCACACCTAGCCCAAGTATCATTTCCTCGTCCTACGGATTCTAGTTACTGCACATGTATCGAAGAGTATCTGACTCTAAACATGTAATGCTTTGGCCAAAGACTTTAGTAACAATCCGACGAGAGGCCATGGGTATACATCTCCTCGCAAGGAGTGGTGAATCCTTTATAGACTATTCAAACACCTTCGATCACTTCGACTTATACCCAATCATCCCGGGTCCACATCTCCTCAGAGATGCTTGCTTAAGATGTCAAAGCACAAGTCTCTATGATTAAGATGACTTGAATATCGTAAGTCAAAGGAACATCGCACTTAAGCTGCAGTAAGAACTTTATTGACATATCTATATATGCAGAGAACCATATAAAGTCTTACGGCTGGTCACTCCAATGAACTATTTACCATAACTAGCATCCACGATTAACTCCGGACATCACAATGTCTCCAGCCAGTGAGAATCAGCTTCTTCGATACACCAAGGAGTATACCTCGTGCTAGTCTCGACAGAATCAATGGTGTCCAAATCCATCAATTCATCGGCTAGGGATAATTCCGATACATCACAATTACACATGTAGAGATACTCACTAGTTGTGATCCAATCAAAAATTCTCTCATGCTATGAATCGTATCGTGGACATTCACTAAATGAGTTTAAGATCTAATCAAATACATGAAAACATGTATACTTAAATAGTTAATCTTCATTTATCATATAAATGGTTCAAACATAAGGCGATTGCCTTAGGAAATCTCTCATATATCACTAACAGGCCACCCATGGATCAAGCCCGCATAAAGTCTGATCCATTAATGATTATCCATTCCACTAGAGGATTATCATTGATTTACCTCACCAACCCCCATAAGTTAATATGGGCTCCATATATTATTTGTACATTTTCTCCCCGTGTTTAAGATCTTGAATGTCTGTCGATTAATTAATTTACTGACCATTAATTAATTAACATCTAACTCCATGAGTAGTACCACTCAACCTTTTCATCATGCCGGACCAAGTCCACCTGCATGGTTTACATGATGAACCTTATGAGCTCCTCAAGGGGACATCATCATTCTAATATATAGGACACGGTTTCCTCCTATAATCAACGACACACCATATAAATAATATCATCTCCCAACTTACCGAGCCTATCGATTTAATCTATAAATCTCACCCATTGGTAAATCAAAGAGATGAATACTAAGTATATATGATCCCATTATTATATCGGGATTTAGATCATGTACAATATAATATCTGAGGTCCGATTCGATTATGTAGTCTGCAATAAATCGAATCACCTCTAAATTGGTCCTACTCAATACACACAAAGTGTACTAGTGTAATTCTATGGTCAAGACAAACCAATACCAAATCACACTATAACCATATCAATGGTTTGTCCAAAGCCATCTCGGTTGTGAGCCTTTACTTATACTTTACAAGGAACCGATAACATGATCTCTCGTGTGACACCACACACCATGTTATCTACAATGTAATGTATTAGACAATATGCATAACCATAAAAATATGCAAACAATGATCATGTGATTCTTATTTCAAAAATAAAGATGTTCATACAAAAGATAGACTTTTCAGTATACATCCCAACATGGGGAGATTATCTGTTTTGGTGCATTGATAGGAAATTTATATACCCTTAAACCAAAAGCTCCCATGATGCAAATAGAAGTAAATAGCTCATCTTCTAAATCAAATAAGAGAAAAGAACCTTCAAAAATGAACCAAACATATCTTTGGTATCTAAGGCTAGGTCATATTAACCTAAGTAGAATTCAAAGTTTGATAGTTGAGGGACCTCTGGGTTCATTAGTGGTGGAAGATTTCCCAACCTGCGAATCTTGCTTGGAAGGTAAAATGACCTAGAGGTCTTTTAAGGCCAAGGGGTATAGATCCAAAGATATGTTGGAATTGATTCATTCTGATTTGTGTGGTCCTATGTCTATCCAGGCTAGAGGTGGTCTTGAATATTTTGTCTCTTTTATAGATGATTATTCAAGATATGGATACATTTACTTGATGCGCCACAAGTCTGAATGCTTTGACAGGTTCAAAGAATTCAAGGCTTATGTGGAGAAACGTTAAGGTAAAACTATCAAGACACTATGATCTGATCATAGTGGTGAGTACCTCTTGGGAGAATTTAGAAATTACTTATTAGAGGCTGGGATTCAATCCTAATTGTCTGAACCTGGCACATCCCAGTAGAATGGTGTAGCAGAGTGAAGGAATAGGACTCTTATGGAGATGGTTAGATCGATGATGAGTTATTCTGAGTTGCCAAATTTGTTATGGGGGTATGCTCTGGATACGACAGTGTATATTCTGAACTTGGTACCATCTAAATCAATGCATTCTACTCCCACAGAATTGTGGACTGGCGAAAGCCTAGTTTGAGACATATTCGGATTTGGGAGAGTCCAGCACATGTGTTGAAGGCAGATGCTGGTAAGTTAGAATCTCGTACAAAAGTATGCATGTTCGTAGGCTATTCTAGAGGAATGAAAGGTGATTTGTTCTATAGTCCTAGAGATCAGAGGGTGATCGTTAGCATGAACACCAGATTTCTAGAGGAAGACTATGTGATGAACCACAAGCCCATGAGTAAGATTGTTCTAGAGGAATTAAGAGGGGAAGTCACTACTTCAGTACCAATGGTACAAGAGGATATACCACAAGTGACTGCACCGTGTGTCACAGAGGATACACAGGTGATACCTCATTGTAGTGGGAGGGTTGTTAGACAACCTGATAGATTTATGTTCTTGGTAGAATCTTCTAATTTGGTCCCTGATGAACATGAACCTGATCCCTTGACATATGACGAGGCCATCAAAGATAAAGATGCGGTATCTTGGCAAAGTGCAATGAATTCTGAGATAGAATCTATGGATTTAAATCAGATCTGGGAGCTAGTAGAACCACCCAATGGTGTAAAAACCATTGGATGTAAGTGGATCTACAAAATAAAGAGAGGAATAGATGGGAAGGTTGAGACCTTCAAAGCAAGGCTTGTTGCGAAAGGGTATACTCAGAAAGAGAGTATCGATTATGAGGAGACCTTTTTCGCCGGTAGCCATGCTTAAGTCTATCCGGATTCTCTTATGTATTGCTGCTTATATAGATTATGAGGTGTGGCAGATGGATGTCAAGACAACTTTCCTTAATGGAAGTCTTGAGGAAAACATTTATATGGAGCAACCAGAGGGATTCATTGCAAAGGGCAAAGAGCAACTTGTGTGCAAGCTTAATCGATCCATTTATGGATGGAAGCAAGCTTCGAGATCTTGGAATATCCCCTTTGATGAGGTAATCCAGTCTTATGGATTTATTCAAAGTCCGGATGAGTCTTGTGTATACAAGAGATGTGACGAAAACATAGTGGTATTTCTTGTACTATACGTAGATGACATTTTGTCAATTGGCAACAATGTCAAGGTGTTATTGGATGTAAGGGTATGGTTGTCCATACAGTTTGATATGAAGGACTTGGGAGAAGTGGGGAACATCCTTGGGATCAAGGTTATAAGGGATCGCAGGAAAAGGATGTTGTGCTTATCTCAAGCTTCATACATAGACACCATTTTGGCTCGTTTTAGCATGAAGAACTCCAAGAAAGTTTTTATACCTTTCAGCAATGGAGTTTCTTTATCTAAAGAGATGTGTCCTAGAACATTAAAGGAGATAGATGAGATGAAGGTGGTTCCTTATGCTTCGGCAGTAGGAAGCCTCATGTATGCTATGTTACGTACGAGACCGGATATTTGCTTTATCATGGGCATGGTTAGTAGATATCAGAGTAATCCATGATAGGGACATTGGACTATGGTAAAGCATATATTGAAGTACCTGAGAAAGACTAGGGATTATGTGATAGTATGCCAGGCAGATCAATTACTCCCTATGGGTTACACAAATTCTGACTTCCCATCAGATAGGGATAATAGTAAGTCTACCTCAGGTTTTGTGTTTACTTTGGGAGGTGGAGCCATTGTATGGAGGAGTGTCAAGCAGAAATGCGTGGCGGACTCTACCATGGAAGCTGAGTTTGTGGCAGCCTCTGAGGCGGCCAAAGAAGTTGTATGGCTCAGAAACTTCTTGATGGACTTGGATGTGATTCCTGGTTTGCCCAAAACTATCACAATTTATTGTGATAACAGTGGTGCAGTTGCAAACTCAAAGGAACCACGAGCCCATGAGGTAAGTAAACACATAAAGTGCAAGTACCACCTGATACGGGAAATCGTAAAGCGAGGAGAAGTTGTTGTAGCCAAGATTGCATCAGAGGATAACTTGGCAGATCATTTCACTAAGGCCCTTCCAGCGAGAGCTTTTGATAGGCATGTGGAGGGAATGAGAATCAGATGTATGGTAGTATGAGGACATCATAGTCTTTTAATATAAGTGGGAGATTGTTGGGATGTATACTGAAAAGTCTATCTTTTGTATGAACATCTTTATTTTTGAAACAAGAATCACATGATCATTGTTTACATATTTATGGTTATGCATATTGTCTAATACATTACATTGTAGATAACATGGTGTGTAGTGTCACACCGGAGATCATGTTATCAGTTCCTTGTAGAGTATAAGTAGAGGCTCACAACCGAGATGGTTTTGGATAAACCATTGGTATGGTTGTAGTGTGATTTGGTATTGGTTTGTCTTGACCATAGAATTACACTAGTACACTTTGTGTGTATTGAGAAGGACCGACTTAGAGGTGATTCAATTTATTGCTGACTACATAATTGAATCGGACCTCGGATATTATTGTGTACATGCTCTTAATCCCGATATAATAACGGGCACATATACTTAGTATTTATTTCTTTGATTTACCAATGGACGAGATTTATAGATTAAATCGATAGACTCGGTAAGTTGAGAAATGATATTATTTACATGGTGTGCCGTTGATTTTAGGAGGAAACCATGTCCTATATATTAGGATGCTGATGTCCCCTTGAGGAGCTCATAAGGTTCATCATGTAAACCCTGCAGGTGTACTTGGTCCGACATGATGATAAGGTTGAGTGATACTACTCATAAAGTTAGATGTTGTTTAATTAATTATCAGTCAATTAATTAATTGATGAACATTCGAGATCTTAACACACGGAGAGATATTTGTACAATTAATATATGGAGCTCATATTTATTTATGGGGGTTGGTGAGGTAGATCAATGATAATCTTCTAGTGGAATGGATTATCATTAATGGATCGGACTTTATGTGGGCTAGATTCATTGGGTGGCAAAGATCCAACTCCTCCTCATGATCCCTATTGTAGCCTATTAAAACCCTCATGAAGCCTAGATCCGATGGTGGAGAATAAATCTCTAGATCTGACGGTGGAGATTAAATCTCTAGATTCGACGATGGAGATTGAAAGGAGGCATAAGCCTAGCTCTATAAAAGGAGGGCTAAGGGCTTGGGCGTGAAAAACATCTTTGGGAGATTAGGGTTTTGGGAGAGGCTTTGGGCGGCAAGACATTAGGGTTTTGATTCCTTATTGTTTGGGCGGCGCCAATTGTCCAAGTGCTAGGGCCGGCGGCAAGGAGGTTAGGGATTAGCCTCTCTTCTTCTCTCTTGGCCGGAGCACCCTCTCCTCCTCTCCTTTGGCCGGTAGCAAGATATCAATCTTTGCCGGCAATTCCATCTCCCTCTCCTTGGTGGCTGATGGCAACAACAAAGAGGAGAAGTTGGCTTGATCTTTCTCCAAAGGGATTGTGTCCGAAACTAGATAGAAGAAGAAGGGAGATTATTATCTTCCTTTTTTTGGAGTGAACATGGAAAGGAAGATACGTGATCTAGGAGGCTTCATCTCTTGGAGGATCGTTGCCCACACAACGTCCAAGAGGAGGATAGGACATACAATAGAAGACCAAGAGGTAAACAAGAGGTATAATTATTGTTTTGGTTTCCTTTTGTTTCTTTGTGTGATGTATGTAATTGCATGAGGCTAATTTACTTGGACCTCGAAGATAAACACAAAAACCAGTGATCCGTACATCATCTATTCCGCGACTAATCGAAGAAAAGAGGTAGGTTGCTTGAACAACAAGTTTGTTCAAGTGACCACTCTTATCGAATAGCACGACGATGGATCGGTTGCTTGGGTAATCCCTCTTCGTCGAGGATTAATTTTTTTTAATCTAGAGACATAGATGGGATCGCCATGCACAAGCAACCAAGATGAAGTGGGAAGCGAAGCTTCGACCCACAGGAAGAAGCCTCGACTTCAAGGATTGAGGGGGAGAAGAGACCATTCACACCGGAGCAACCTCAAGATGAGCCATCTACATCCGGTAGAGAGGAAGAGCAAGCTCAAGAGAATCTCACCACCACCCTAGGTAACTCAAGCAATTTGTTTTTAAACAAAAATCATATAATTTTCTTTGAGTGTAAGGAATCCGGGCACTACAAGAGTAAGTTCCCAAAAAGAGTCAAGAAGGCTCCACCCGTGCCAAAGGTCAAGGAGACCGGTGCCTCAACGTAAAAGAGCAAGGAGCAAGTGATTTGCTTCAAATGCCGACTACCGGGGCATTATAGGAGTCAATGCCCTAGGGGGAGCAAAAAGACTCAAAATGGAGCATCACATGTAGGGGGAGCTAAGGCTAACCCTAAGGTATATTTTAGTAATGCTCCTTCTAATTTAAATGTCAAAAAGCATGCTAGGACTTTTAATTCTCTTACAATTTATCATGAAAAGCATGCTAGGAACAATAAATATTTTTATTTAGGAGCTAAGAATGTCCACTTAGGAAATAAGGAGAAATTTGAGACTAATGTCCCTAGAAAAACCTTACCTAGGGAATCTATTAGGAAAATAGAAGATCACCTAGGTTTTAACCCTAAATGGACTAGGCATATGCCTAGAAAGAACAATGCCCAAGGATTAAATCAAAATTAAAAAATTAAGCAATTAGAGATTTAAAATCAAGCCTTGAAGTCAAGGCTTGAGAAACTTGAGAAGACCCTTAAGATTATACAAAACCAAATAAAAGGGTCAAATGGTCAAAGTCAAGGGTCTAGGTCCAAGAGTCAACACCTAGGGCTTAAGAGACAAGAGACAACCAAGGGCAAGAAAGGTTTGGGTCACAAACCTAACCCTAAGGTGACTTATCATAGTGTTCCATTTGATTATGGAACACAAACTAGGTCTAGGAAAACCAAGGTCAATAGGGAAGTGATCCCTAAGGTTGACCAAGGTAGGTGCTTAGTGGCCAAGGTTTCCATGAAACCTAGGAAGACCACTAAGAAGGTTACTAGGGAGGCAATCCCTAAGGTTAACCTAGTTAAGACCCAAATGACCAAGGATAACAAGCTTAGAAGGGTCATTAGGAAGGTATCTAGGGAGGTTATCCCTAAGGAATACCTAGTAAATCCTAGGAGCTCAAATAGGTTTTGGGTTCCTAAGAGCGTGATCGATTCACGCTAGATGGGTTTAGGGTGTGCCAACTTTAAATGGAAGGGTAGTTAACCTAACCATGGTAAAGGTGACACTTTAGGTAAATTTCAAGGTTATGGATACCTTGGAAATATATTTGTTATTATGATCCTAAAATATTTTAGGGTGTGCCAATACATTTTTGAAATTATGAAAAATCAATTAAGTTGGCACAATTTAGGTCTAGAGGTCATTGTGTGCCATTTTGGGTTTTTGGCACACTTGGGAGAAAAGTGATAATATGGAAAAATATATTTAATTATATCAAATGGAAATTAATACTAAGTTTTAGGTATTATTATACATATACATTTTATGTGACATGCTTTGTTTGCCATATAACATGTCATGACATCATGTTTATTTTTATCATTTATATGTCATGATTATGTGTAGGATTAAGGTTTAATGTCATGTGTTTTTAGATTGTATCATATGTCATGACATCATGATCATTGGCCATGCTTAATTATGCTATCATTTATGCCATGACCATTCATGCATTTAAGTTAATGAAAATTGATTTAAGTACAATGACATGACTTGAAGTCTCATTTATAAGGGAATCAAGTAGTGTTGCCTTAGAGAATGCATGAAACCCTAGATTAGGAAAACAAAACCCACATCTCACATCACATTGACTTGTGTGTGTTTTATACACCCTAGATATATGTGAGATGCTAGGATATGAGTTAAGTTCAAAGTGCATAGTTTTTGCATCTAGATGAACTAAAACTCATCTTATTTCATTTGTGGATCATTGGGAAAGCTTGTGTACAAGTCATATACATTAAGCCCAAGGAATATGATCCAATATAGGTTTTCAAAATCATTTTAAAATCCTTTTTAAAAACCTTGGTGAAGTCTATCTGTTGATAGCAATCACCATTGATGAAGTTGATATAAAGTAGGGCCAAAACATTGAAAATTTCAATGGTTTTGAACTTTGTGTTAATATTCACTATTTTATGGGTAAATTATTTTTCTAATATTTTTCACCCATTGTATGTGTCATAAGTATTATATGTATGAATTTTTACGATTTTTCGATATACGTATAATTATTTATGAATTTCCGAATTTCATCTCTGATAATTGAAATTTTGAAATTTTAGTTATCAGTCGACTGCCCTTGGTGGCAGTCGACTAATAGAGACAGCAGTCGACTGATCTTTGATAGAGTCGACTGCCAAGCTAATTTCGGGAAAACAAGGTTGTTTAGCCCATTTTCAGCCATGGTAAAGTTCCCTAACCACACCTAACCCTAGGATATGCTTTGAGAAGCATTATTAAGGGTTAAAATCCATTGGATATGGATTAGGAGAGGTGTTAGGATGATTTATCAAATTTAAGGTGTGGAGAGTTCAATGTTAAACTTTAGACCTTATTTTTGATGGTTTAGAGTTCCTATTGGCTTAGGGACTTCCCAAGGACATTGTTGGTGCAATGGTCAAGGGGGAGCAAGCCTTTAGGGGGAGGTATCCATCATGGGATGATGGATGGTATTTTTCCTCATGAGGAGGAAAATGGAATTTTGAGATACCCAATTTGGAAATTGGAAGAGTGTATAGGATTGCCTCTCTTGAGTGATATGGGACTTATCACTAGGAAGATGGTAGGCATCCTAGGCATTTTTGGACCAAGGGGGAGATTGTAAGATCTCATTGGGACATGAGACATTGACCTCCTTGGAGAGAAAACCTTTTTAATGTTAGTCAAAAAGGGGGAGAATGTTTTGGGGAAGAATGTTATGGAGAGTGTTATCAATTGATGTTATCAATTGTCAATTCGGAGAATTGGGGAGAATGTTTGGGATTACCAATTTGGGATAATTGGTAAGAAGAATTGAGGTAGTGTTCTAACTCAAAGATATGTGTTTTTGTCAAACATCAAAAAGGGGGAGATTGTTGGTGCAATTGGCCCAGGTCACGATTGACCGGACTCGAGTTGGACTCGAGCGATGTTTTGATGTTTGACATGGAGGTTTGACATTGATGTTTGACATTGATGTCTGATATTGTGATATTGTTTTGGGGAGATTGTTGGTACAATTGACCCAGGTCATGATTGATCGGACTCGAGTTTGACTTGAGGGGGATTTTGATGGTTGACTGGAGTTGACCATGTCATGGAAAGTCCAAGTCTTGAGTACTTGACGTGTAAAGTTCTAGCATGGGTCTTGGCAAGGAAAAGTCCAAGCATGGGTCTTGGCATGGAAAGTCCAACATGGGTTGGCAAGGGAAAGTCCAAGCTTGAGTCTTGGCATTTGAGAAGTCCAAGGGGTTTGATATTGGCAGCGTAAAGTCCAAGCGGGAGTCTTGGCAGTGTAAGTCCAATGTGCCTTGGCTGTGTAGACACCGTTAGCATGACATAGCCGATGGAAGCACCTGAAGGCTAGTGTATGGATGAACAAGTCATGGATGACTTGGAGGGATCCGATAGGTGCGAGGCTAACGGAGGTGGCTAGAAGGCTTAGGTCTAGGCTATGGGTGGTCTAGCAAGTATGGGGGCACCATACTTGGGTTAAAACCTCATGTTTGAGGTGTGCCAGTCGACTGGTGTCATATGACAGTCGACTAGTGTGAGTCAACTAGGGTTTGACTACAGGAAGTGTCCAGTAGTCGACTGCCAGAGGTGGGCAGTCGACTGCTGGCTCGAGCAGTCGACTGATCGAGCCAATAGTCGACTGGTGCTCGAGAATTTTGACATAGAATGGAGTCGAGACTCGACTGCAGGGTTAGCAGTCGAGTGAAGGCTCCATCAATCGACTGATGGGTATGATCAGTCGACTGATGGTGGATCAGTTGGATTTTTCCAGCGTGAATCTAGCCGTTGTCTCACGACAACAGTGACTTCAGTTGACTGACGGTCCTGAGCAGTCGACTGATCGGCAATTTTCAGCACAGGCAACAATTTTAAAGGGAGCTCGTGGAGGAGGAAATCAATAGCGATTTCTTGAGCATTGTTGAGGCGATTTGCTGGTGCAAATCAGGGTCTTCAACCACATTTCAAGCAATCAAAGATCAAGCAACCAAAGTGTTATTGTAAAGTTGTTTTTCTTTACTTGCATTGTATTTTATACTTGTATTATCTTGCTTCTTTTGTATTACTTAGTGTAATCATTATAAGGGGTTTCTCCACCTCCGATTTGTGTCGAGAAGGAGTGTTTTTTAGTGGTGTGTGATTGACATCGCTAGAGATCTTTAGAGCTCGATCCGTGGATTAGGAATCGTTCAGTTCCGAACCACGTTATATGATTGTGTAATTGTGTTTGTCTTGTTTCGTTATTGCTATTATTTCTATTTCCGCTGTGGTAACGAGATTTGTAGACGAACGCGCAACGAGATCCATCACACAACGAAAACAAGCTATTCACCCCCCACTAGCGGACAACATTTCCTCTACACTTTTAGGTGGAGATAGCTCCCGATAGATGCGGTGGCTGATCGGGAGAGTGTATGATGTCCCTTCTACAAAACCATAGCTAAACGTCTAGACAACGCCAATTGACAGCATTGTTTGGTGACACACAAGCAAAACTGAAGTCCTAGAATCACTTTTGAAGACCTCGGTACGCTCCCTTCCTCTTCCGTGTGATATCGTATAGAGTATAGTCCACCGACAACTCTCACAAGTCAAAACCTCTTAGAGTTTACGTCTGAAAAATTTAAACCACTGAACATTCCGATATTTGAATCTCAGTCCCTGTGGGATCGATAATCTTTTATTACTTGATGACATCCATGCACTTGCGGGCATTGAGCACGAGTGCACGCTTCGAGTCCTTGATGGCCTCCGTCGCGAAATTTGAGGTCGCGATCGCGTGCACCAACCACGGATGCGTCTTTGTCTTCCATACTCTTCTGTTCAGCTCTCCTCCTATGGTAGGTTCGTTTGATTTCAAGGTCTATTGGAAACAAGTCTTCTGATCCTAAACGTCTACGCATGCGAAGAATTGAGCGACTAAATTAGGAGTATATCTTATCGCTTAAGAACAGGGATAAAAAAGATTTCAAAGATGCGAGGACAGATAAAGAATAAACTAAAGCAAAAAAAATGCAAGAAAAAAAAACTAAATATATATATATATATATATATATAGTAAATAAAATGAAAATAAAAATAAAGAAAATAAAAAAAACTAATCTATGTCCGATCTAACCGTCCACTTTTGATTCACAATCGAATCAACAGTCCCCGGCAACGGTGCCAAAAATTTGATGCACACGAACGCGATCTCAAATCTCGTGACAGAGACTGTCGAGAACTCGAAGTGCGCGCTCACGCTCAACGCCTGCAAGTGCATGGATGTCATCAAGTAATAAATAGATTATCGATCCCACAGTGACTGAGATTCGAGGACCGATCTGTTCAGTGGACGTTATTGTTCGGAGTTCAGTTCTAATAGTTGCGATTAAGAGGGTTGTCAGCGGTCCTAACCCTAGTACGGTGTTACATGGAGGAAGAGAAGGATTACTACAAGTATTTGAGGGAATCCTAGGATTTCAATTTCTCTTGTGCGTCACAGAAAACTCTACCAATTGAATATTATCTAGATGTCTAACTATAGCCTTGTGGAAGGGACATTATACACCCCCGATGAGCTTTCACATCTATCGGAAGCTACCTCTGCCATACCAGGTCGACCCCTAGCGTTAGGATGGGGTAGGAGGTATGAGGATGCTGAATCAATCCCTGTAGTGAGATGGAACGTATCTCATTTTCGACTCTATCGCATTCTTCTATCTATAGTTACGGGAGATGAGGCCAACCCCTAGGTTCCTCCTTAATTCTCCTAAATCTTTGATACGAGGGATGTCACCCCTCGTATCGGCTTCGCACAATAAATAAAAGACCAAAACAAATATCTATAGATCTAAACAATCACCAATTGCAAATATAAACTAAAGAATCAGAAATATATTTTGAATAACATGTCCTACGCACACAAACTACTCCCTAATCCTAGAATCGGTAATTCTACTCCATGAATATAAGAGAACAAACACAAAGCATGATCATGTTTAGCTATACAATGAAAATTATGCATGGAAAGTAAATTACATTGCAATGGGGCTCTTCTCTCTGGCGTTGAGGTGCAGAACTTGATCCTCAAGCGGCTTCCTTCCTCCTTGTTGCGAGTTCCCGAAGCTTTTTAGGGTGTCAGAGTGTCATCCCGGCGGTCGTGCCTCCCCCCTAGGGTTTGGGCATAGCTTTATTTATATAACCATGAGGATGGCTCTTCACAAAATCCAGAAAATGACCTAATTGTGTCAAAACAATTGACCACCACATGACCGTGTGTTTCCACATAGCTAGGTCGTGTGTGGCCCTGTAGTTGCTAATTTCGAGCTTCGACATGATCATGTGTAGCCACATGCCCTGACTGTGTCCCCTACTACATCGAGCTGCCAAATGCCATTTTTTGCTCCGAAAGTGCGTCATTTTCTCTATGAAATGCTATCCTGCACACAAAAGTACAAATAGCATATCTCCGAACTAGAAAATAGGAAATGCTTATAAAACAAAGTACTATATGCATGAAACAAGTATAAAATACAGCAAGATGTGAGCAAAAACTACTCCTAAAATCCTATATGTCTTGCTCACATCACTTGTACCACTCTACTGAGCTCAGGAAATACATATACCGCTCGGAAAACACATATATGGCTTGATAAACCTCCTAATCTGATCCAAAAACCTTGACCCCATCATAAGTTCCCCCTCATTAGTAAAACTGAAGAACGAAGTCGAGTGAAATTTTACAAGTTCTTAAAATAAAAATTTCTCTGTCTTAACTGAAAAAACCCCACACCCATCAAAGTTCCCCCTCTTTAGTGAAATTGAAGAGAAAGTCGAATGAAGTTTTACAAGTATTTACTAAAACTGCTTCTGCTGATACAAAAAACTTCTCTTCCTTAGCTAAAAATAACAAAAACTTCACTATCTTAGCTGAAAACAACAAAAACATCTTTGCCTTAGCTAAAAACCCCACACCCATCATAAGTTCCCCCTATTTAGTGAAACTGAATAGCAAAGTCGAATGAAGTTTCACAAGTATTTACTGATATAGATTATGCCATAAACCACAAACTGTTATAAGAGGATTAGGGCCTCAAACTATCATATGAGGGGGTAGGGCCTTGAATGTTAGCAATTTACCTGCCCATTATAGCTGACATTATAGTTCCCTATGGGTGAATGTAGCTACCTAGCCCATAGATTGTTATAGTAGGCATAAGAGTCTTGAGAACATTGTGCATATGCCATTTAGGTGGTGTTATAGTCCCCGTGGGAGGATGTAGCTACCTAGCCCATAGGCTATTATAGTAGGCATAAGAGCCTTGAGAATATTGTACATATGCCACATATGTGGCGTTATAGTCTTCACGGGGGAATGTAGCTACTTAGCCCATAGACTGTTATAGTAAGCGTAAAAGCCTTGAGAACATTTTTTCACTCCATAAAACTTAGAAAGAATACTACTAAACCTGCCAGAAAATTTGTATCAAGCTTGAAAAACCTTAGAAAAAAATACCATTGATGTATACAAGAAGAAATTCTGATTAAGCATAAAAACTCATAGAAAGAATGCCATTGATTACCACCAGAAAGAATTTGATCAGGTGTCAAAAACCCTAAAAACATTAATAACCCCGACAAAAACATACTAATTAGCCCTTAAGCTCTGTATTAGGTATAAAATGCCTTAGAAAAAACCATTGACCCTTGTACAAGAGTATTAGTCAACCCTTAGGCTCTGTTTTAGGCATAAAAAGCCTTAGAAAAAATATTTTTTAACCCCTGCCATAAAAAAATTTGAAAATAATACAAGCCATTCCCCCTTAACTTCACTTTAACTAAGGGTAACCATACCAGCCTTGATGGATCTTCAACCCTTTCTCTGAAAATACATACCATCCCTCCTACTTCTTCTGATCAGGCAGAAAAAAAAGCTGAGTACCAAAAGACATTGCAAAAATTACAATTTCAGGTACAAAATTTATCTGCCGAGCCATCTCAATTGATAGCAGAGAAGGAAAATATTTCTACTCAGTATAGGCAGGACTTGCAAAAAATCAGAGGGGAAAATTCCCTCAAAGATATTAACATCACACTGCTGCGAGAATAAATTAAACTATTCAAATGGCAAACAACCTCTTCCCAATTAGAAATTGATACAAAAGGAGAGGGACTAACACTTCCAGTCTGGTCAATGCTTCCAACCATTAGAAGATCCTATAGATGCCTTTGCTGGGCTCAAAAATAGAACCTTCAATAGCCTAGATGAGTTCCAATTTTATTTTCATACATTGATGCAGCATTTTCAGAAATTGTCAGATGTTGCCAATGAACAGATTGACCGAGCTTAAAGAAATGGAAGTCGAGCATTGGGTAGCCCAGCAAACCAAGATCTTAACACAAATAACAAAGAAGTATAGAAGATACTTTTAGAGGGGCTTTGAAGGTGCACTATAATCAGCGAATGAGAACAATATCTTCTTTCCAGGTTTGCCCAACATTGAACTTAATATAGAAGAGGCCTATAAAAAATTCCCACCAAAATGTTGGTGCAGTGGGCACCAAAGTCGAACCGGTATTTTGATTATGGCAAAAGGCTCAATAGTTAAGGGTATATTTGTTATCTTACGAGCTCAATTAAGTGTGCAGAAATGCTAAAGTTGAGCGGAAGGTCTGCGACACCCGGTGGGAACCGAGGTGGTGGCCTTAGAGGACTTACACTCGGTGAACAAGCGAGCTCATAAGCTCTTAAACAAGGTCGTTAGCGTGATCAGCCAATACCTCCAATGGAAGGTCTAGGTCGAGATCGGTTGGTTAGAACCATCGTACTTTATATTTTATAACTTATCTTTACAAAACCCTTTGACGATCGTCTACATCATCTGGTCTAGTTATACTCGAGAAGAGCTCGAATTTCAATGAATTTGGACTTGACTCGTGTTTTATACAAGGGTGATGTGGCATCAAGGTGGACATCCAAACCATCACCAAGCTTCCTTGTGGTGGGCCAAGATAAGGTGAGTTGGCACAAGATGGTTGGCTCCCATGATGTGGCACAAGTTGAATGGCTCCAACAAGTTGGCGCCCAAGGAGGTTGGAGGTGGCACAAGGTGGTTGGATGAAACACCTCATCCTCAAGTTCTTAAGGAGGTTGGAGGTGGCACAAGGTGGTTGGATGAAACACCTCATCCTCAAGTTACGCCCAAGGAGGTTGGAGGTGGCACAAGGTGGTTGGATGAAACACCTCATCCTTGAGTTGGCGCACAAGAAGGTTGGAGGTGGCACAAGGTGGTTGGATGAAACACCTCATCCTTGAGTTGGGATAAGAACCTCACCTTGGACACTACCTATGTCTAAATTCATAGATCAATATCCATAAATAGACATGTTCAAGCCAAGCAAAATACAAGAATTCAAGAGCTCTCAACACGCCGTCGTAACGCCGCTACTACTACTCACATTTGCTACGACGAAGTGCCGCCGACAACGAAAGCTACATCTTCTACTTATAAGAGTTGTCGGTATATTTATTTAAGTTCTACTTCTTTAAATTGTCTTTGTGCTTTAATCGTAACAAGGAAAGGGGGAGTGTCCCTTTGCCTTGATTTCTTTTTGTAATCGTTGCTCCTACCTCCAACGAGGAGGAGTGGTTTTAGTGAATTGCCCTCCGTACGTGATCAAGGATCACTAGGGCCGTGGATTAGCAATCGAAAGATTGTGAACCACGTAAAAATATCTTGTCTACTTTATATTTCCGCTGTGCACTCTCTACTTGCTTTTTACTTATTGCAAAAGTTTTTTAACGACATCGTATCGCTATTCACCCCCCCCCCTCTAGCGACACTTTCGATCCAACACAAAAGCCTTCCATACTGAGTCAGACACCGACTCAGAGTAGTAAAATTGTAATAGACATTCTGTAATGCATGACTCCTTTTAATATCTGAAATGAAGAACCATTTCTTTTGTAAACATCAATTGTATTTGAACAATCTCTGCAATGAATGTTCTGCTTTATTACTTTTACATTTGCACTGTGTCTGTTTCAATAAAATTTCATATCAATCTGTAATAAAGTTTACTTCCCCATTCTGTTAACATCCTGCAAATATCAATTTTGTATCCTTACACTATAACCTATACAAATCTTGTAACAAAATTACTCCATTCTAATAACTGCCAATACTCAAGTTATCTGTAATGCCTACCTTATAATGAATACCTATCTTTATTTTATCATACCCCTCCTGATCCTACACTGCACATACCACACAACTTTTCAAATTATCCCCCTTCTGTAGTAAATGCCTTACTCCCAGATCTATGCTATGACCATCCACTTTTCAAACTTCACCTCATAACTTATACACATGCCTTATAATAAAACCCACAGAAATTGGTACGTCTTCTACCGTATCTAAAATAACAATACTACACATGTCTTATCAGAAATTGATATATCCCATTCTTACCTCATTAAAAACTGAATTCTTCACTTACCCCTTATTTTCACCCTAACAAACTAATGTCATATGATTCCATACTTCCACTTCTCCTAGACTGAGTGGGAAAAGTTGTTATTTCCCTACTTTTTCCTCCCCTTTCTTTACTATAAATGTAGAAGCAACCTTCACCGAATGTAACCCTATACCTTCAAGAAAATGCAACCCCTTTCTCCAATTCCCCGTCTATGGTTTGCTTCCACTCATTCCAAAATGATAGGAGAGCACTATCGATCTCTTTCTTCCCGACTACAACTTCCCCCAAACTTTCATATAATTGTAGCTACCTCCACCGAACTTCCTCATCTACCTCTTGGGCACACAAAGGCCTTCTTTTCAGAGCAAATAGAAGATGGTTTATTCTTCTCTATCCATCCCTTTTTCCTAGAAGTATCTGAATATTTTTCTATTCTCTTAAATCAATTAAGTCCCAACTCTTTCCGTTTCATGCTAGAATTTTACCTTATCACATCCTTTTTATCCATTATCCTCTCGGCACTCCTTTTTACTATTTCTTTCAAAAAAAATCTTCAGAAATAGGTATTTTCTATTTTCAGGCTCGATCATACTTTCAATTCCTGACCGACATCCCTTCCTCACATAAAGGATGGAAGGAGCACTACTTCTTTGTGCACTATCCATCTCCCTTCCCTTTTTCCCCCACTTTGTTAACTACTCTTCCTCCTTGCCCTTCCGTAGGCCTTTATCAAGATAATGTAGAATATCAAATGCTAACCCTACTACTGTCAGAAGAACAATTTAATTTAAATAAGCTATTGAACAAATCAACACTGTCATTAATCAAAACTAGTCATTCCCTGCGGTCGACTGGCACGCTTGGTAACGACTCTTCTAACCATGTCTCTGCATACTTTTATAATAGATATAAATTTTACTTAGTTTTCTTTTTCAAAATCACTACTACTACAGACTACCAACCATGCTCACCCACCGTCTAGTATAAATCCTATTCAACTCCATGTTGGTGCAGTAGGCACCTAAGTCGAACCTGAGTTGTGATTATAGCAAATGATACAAAGTTAAGCTCATGTCGTTATCTCACGAGCTAAATCGAGTGTGCAGAAAATTGCTATAGCTGGAGATGAAGGCTAGCGACCCCCGAAGGAAGCCACGGTGGTCGGGCGACCCTTGAGTGACTTCGGAGGGAGCCAAAGGAATCGAATGGAAGGCCGGAAGCGAAAGAGAAACAGTAAGTATCGAGGTAAGCTCGTGTGTGTGCAAGAGTAAGTGAGGTCGTATCCTCTTTACGGGGATGATCTTAAGCGTAGATCCGACCAAAGACATCCTATAGGTGGTCTAGGTCTAGATCAGATGGTCAGAGGTCGTCGAAATAATGTTTTTGTTAAGCTAACTTTGCCTTGCAGCTAGCATCAGTCGACTGCCAGCTTGGAGGACTCGATCGCTGCCCATCACCGATCGCTCGAGGTCGATTCGATCGATATCGGTCGACTAATGATGGCCATCGGTCAAGGATCAGCCTTATCACCTCATTTCAAGGGGAGTGGTGCTCAAATGTGATTAGCTAGGGTTCCTCTTGAAAAGGGGCTCAAAGGATATAAAAGGAGGGCCTATCCTAGGGTTTCTTCATCAATTCTAAGCTTCTAAAAGCCTCCACCAAGCTATAACTTTCCGACAACGAAGTGCTTCTTCTCCGACGTCTAGGTTTTAATTGCTTTCTTTTTGTAACGTTGGTTTATGTTTTTATTTCAGTTCATTACTATAATTTCTCGGAGCTTTTATCATAACTAGGAGAGGGGGAGTGTCCCTCTACCTCAAGCTTTATTTTTTTTGTATCGATTAACTCCTACCTCTAACGAGGAGTTCTTTAGTGTTTTTGCCCTCCGTACGTGGTCAAGGACCGCTAGGGCCTTGGAGTAGTAGCCGAAGGCTACGAACCAAGTAAAAATATTAGTCTCCTTTTACTTATTGCTTATCTTTCCTCTGCAAATTAATTATCTACTCTAGTTTTAACGAACGATCAAAAAGAAAAGGTTTTATCGCTATTCACCCCCCCTCTAGTGATCCGCTTCGATCCAACAATTGGAATCAGAGCCGGGGGTTGCTAAGATTTGGTGAAACCACCGATCTAGCTTTTTACATATTTTTTTTATTTTTAATTCTGTTTATTCCAGATTTATTTCATTTGGTTAGTTTTTCTCCCGCACTACTAATCCAAGACGCGAGTCTTGGTACATTTTCGTGTGTTTTTGTCGTTGCTAGGTTTTTCGTCTTCATCTCCTTGTTTCTTTTGTTTTAATAGCCCATCTTGAGGGTTTTAGCACCATCCGACCTCCGTTTTACAATGGAGATGACTTCCGTTATTGGAACGGTCGGATGGAATGCTTTCTCAAAACCCAAATCAAGATGTGGATCATAATCTAAATGGGTTTCAAACTTCCGATTAACGAAGTGGGTGAATCCTTGGGTCATGACCAATGAACCATTGCGACAAAATGACAAGTCGAAGCTGACGCCAAGGCAACTCAAATCCACCAATGCAGTTTGTACAAGGAGGAACTAAATCGCGTCGGCCCCTTCATCAACACAAAGGACCTTTGGACAAAGCTAGTGGAGCTACACGAAGAGACCGATGAAGCCAAGGTATGTAAGCGAGATCTTTTATTTAATAAACTATATAATCTAAAAATGCAGGAACATGTGTCCGCGACGCAACTTCACGCCCGCGTTCAAGACATAGTCAACAATCTACACGCAATCGGGCAAAAGGTTGAAAATCGCAACCTTATAAGGTATGTTCTTAACTCCTTTCCGAGGACTACCTTGTGGGCATCCATGGTCGATGCCTACAAGGTCTCCGAGGATCTTTCGAAACTTAGGTTAGATGAATTATTTTCAGATTTTGAACTTCATGAGCAGTCTAACTGTTGGTAGTTGCTTCGGAGGCTCATTGGCTCCCATGTCCCCGGATTAAAATTTTCACTAATGAAAGAACTAATCCGGATGAGATGAGTTTCCTTAGCACAACCAATTCGTCGTCGTGCTAACAACTTGAGTGATCGCTTGAACAACCTAGTTGTTCAAGCAACACAACTCTTCTAGTTGGTTAGCCGCGAAAGAGACGACGGACGGATCGCCAGTTTTTGTGTTTGTCTTCGGGGTCCATGATTATACAAAATACATAAAAATGTAAACTAGTATAATCAACACATAAAGAACATGCTAAGATCAGGAAATAAAGTTATAAAACTTTTATACCTCACGATCTTCTACCGTATGTCCTATCCTCTTCGTGGACGTCATGTGGGCGAAGATCCTCCACGAGTAGAAGCCTCCTAGATCACGTTCTTCTCTTCCTTGTTCACTCCGAACAAAGAGAAGAAATAAACAAAACTCCTTCTCCTTTCTAGAACCGGCCACCAAGCCAAAGGGTTTGATACAACCGCCGGCCAAGGAGTGGCTTCTTGAGCACCGGCCAACCTTGAAGTAATGTTGCCGCCGGCCACCAAGATGAGATATGGATGAATGCCGGCCAACCTTGTATCAATGTTGCCGCCGTCCACCAAGGAGAAAGGGAGGAAGAAGAGAACCGGCCAAGGATGAGAAGAGGAAGAGGGGCACCGGCCAAAACCCTAGGGAGAACAAAGATCTTGCCGCCCACTTCTAGCCACCCAAAACCCTAACTCTTTTAGGGTTTGTTGCCGCCCACTTCTAGATAGGCAAACCCTAATTTCCAAGCACAATCTTTGCCGCACAAGCCTAAGCCCTCTATTTATAGAATTGGGCTTAAGCCTCCTTTAATCTCCACCGTCGGATCTAGGGATCTAATCTCCACCGTCGGATCTAGGGTTTTATCCCAACCGTCGGATCTAGGGTTTCATCCCAACCATCGGATCTAGGGTTTCATCCCAACCGTCGGATCTAGGGTTTCATCCCAACCGTCGGATCTATGGTTTCATCCCAACCGTCAGATCTAGGGATTTAATCCCAACTGTCGGTTCTAGGGTTTCATCCCAACCGTTGGATCTAGAGATTTAATCTCAACCGTCGATTCTAGGGATTTAATCCCAACCGTTGGTTTTAGAGTTTTGTTTTACATCCTTGGATCTAGGCTTCATGAGGATTATGTTAGGCTACGATAGGGACCATGAGGAGGAGTTGGATCTTGGCCACCCGATGGATCGGAACCACACAAACTTGATCCATCAATGCTGTTCCATTCCACTAGAGGATCATCATTGAACTACCTCACCAACCCCCATAAATCAATATGGGCTCCATATATTATTTGTACATTAATCTCCCTGTGTTTAAGATATCGAATGTCCGTCAATTAATTGATTTACTGACCATCAATTAATTAACATCTAACTCCTCGAGTAGTACCACTCAACCTTATCATCATGTTGACTAAGTCAACCAGCTGGGTTTACATGATGAACCTTATGAGCTCCTCAAGGGGACATCATCAACTTAATATATAGGACACGGTTTCCTCCTATAATCAACGGCACACCATGTAAATAATATTATTTCCCAACTTACCGGGCATATTGATTTAATCCATCTAAATCTCACCCTATGGTAAATCAAAGAAATAAATACTAAGTACAGGTGCCCATTATTATATCGGGATTAAGAGCATGTACAACATAATATCCGAGGTCCGATTCAATTATGTAGTCAGCAATAAATTGAATCACCTCTATGTCGGTCCTACTCAATACACCTAAGTGTACTAGTGTAACTCTCTGTTCAAGACAAAATAATACCAAGCTACACTACAACCATGCCAATGGTTTGTCCAAAACCATCTTGGTTGTGAGCCTCTACTTATATTCTACGAGAGACTGATAATATGATCTTCTGTGCCACACCAAGCACCATGTTATCTACAATGTAAAATATTAGACAATATGCACACATATAATAAAGTGCAAACAATGATCATGTGATTCTTATTTCAAAATAAAATGTTCATACAAAAAGAGCTAGGCTTTCAGTATACATTCCAACAATCTCCCACTTATACTAAAAGACTATGCTGTCATCACACTGCCATACATCTGATCCCCATGTCCTCCACATGCCTATCAAACGCTTTTGCTGGAAGGGCCTTAGTGAATGGATCCGCCAGGTTATCCTCTGATGCAATCTTGGTGACAGCTACTTCTCCTCAGTTTACGATCTCTCGTATCAGGTGGTACTTGCGCTCTATGTGCTTACTTGACTTATGGGCTCGTGGTTCCTTCGAGTTTGCAACTGCACCACTGTTATCACAATAAATTGTGATAGATCTGGGCAAACCAGGAATCACATCCAAGTCCATCAAGAAGTTCCTGAGCCATACAACTTCCTTGGCTACCTCAGAGGCTGCCACATACTCAGCTTCCATGGTAGAGTCTGCCATGCATTTCTACTTGACACTCCTCCATACTATGGCTCCACTTCTAAAAGTAAACACAAACCCCGAGGTAGACTTACTATTGTCTCTATCTGATTGGAAATCCAAATCCGTGTAACCCACAGGGACTAATTGATCTGCCCGATAAACCAGCATATAATCCCTAGTCCTTCTTAGGTACTTCAATATATGCTTCACCGCAGTCCAATGTCCCTGTCCAGGATTACTCTGATATCTGCTAACCATGCCCACGGCAAAGCAGATATCTGGTCTCGTACATAACATAGCATACATGAGGCTTCCTACTGCCGAAGCATAAGGAACCGCCTTCATCTCCTCTATCTCCTTTGATGTTTTGGGACACATCTCTTTAGATAAAGGAACTCCATGCCTAAAAGGTAGAAAACCTTTCTTGGAGTTCTGCATGCTAAAACGAGCAAGGATAGTGTCAATGTATGAAGCTTGAGATAAGCACAACATCCTTTTCTTGCGATCCCTTATTACTTTGATCCCAAGGATGTGTCCCACTTCTCCCAAGTCCTTCATGTCAAACTGTTTGGACAACCATACCCTTACGTCTGATAACACTTTGATATTGTTGCCAACTAACAAAATGTCATCTACGTATAGTACAAGAAATATCACTACATTTCCATCGCATCTCTTGTATACACAAGGCTCATCCGGACTTTGAATAAATCCATATGACTGGATTACCTCATCAAAGCGGATGTTCCAAGATCTAGAAGCTTGCTTCAATCCATAAATGGACCGATTAAGCTTACATACAAGATGCTCTTTGCCTTTATCAATGAATCCTCCGCTGCCGTGATATAGATGTTCTCCTCAAGACTTCCATTAAGGAAAGCTGTCTTGACATCCATCTGCCAAATCTCATAATCCATATGAGCAGCTATAGATAAGAGAATCCGGATAGACTTAAGCAAAGCTACCGGCGAAAAGGTCTCCTCATAATCGATACCCTCTTTCTGAGTATACCCATTTGCAACAAGCCTAGCTTTGAAGGTCTCAACCTTCCCGTCTACTCCTCTCTTTCTCTTGTAGATCCACTTGCATCCAATGGCTTTTACACCATCGGGTGGTTCTACTAGCTCCCAGACCTGATTAGAATCCATAGATTCTATCTCTGAATTCATCGCTTTTTTCCAAGGTACCACATCTCTATCTTGGAGTGCCTCGTCATATGTCCATGGATCAGGTTCATGTTCACCAGGGACTAAGTCCGAAGACTCTCTCAAAAACATGAATCTTTCGGGTTGTCTAACAACCCTCCCACTACGACGAGGTGCCTCCTGTGTATGCTCTGTGACACGCAGTGCAGTGACTTGTTGTATCTCCTCTTGTACTGGTGGTACTGAAGTCGGGACTTCCCCTGTCAACTCCTCAAGAATAATCCTACTCGTGGGCTTGTGGTTCATCACATAGTCCTCCTCTAGAAATTTGGCATTCGTACTCACGATCACCTTCTGATCTCTAGGACTATAGAATAAACCACCCTTCGTTCCCTTAGGGTAGCCAACAAACAAGCGCATTCGCATGACGAGATTCCAACTTACCAAAGATCTCCCTTCAAAGACATGTGCCGGACTACCCTAAATCCAATATGTCTTAGACTAGGCTTTCGCCACCCACAACTCAGGGAGTAGAGGGTAATCGACTTAGATGGAACCAAGTTCGAATGTGTCTTTGCCATTTCCAGCAAACCCCGTAACGAATCAGTAACTCGTAATAACTCATCATAGATCCGACCATCTCCATAAGAGTCCTGTTCCTTCGCCTCCGCCACACCATTCTCTGGGTGTGCCAAAGTGACAATTGGGATTGAATCTCTGATAAGTAACTCCTAAACTCTCCCAAGAGGTACTCGCCACCACGATCAGATTGTAGTGTCTTGATACTTTTACCTTGACGGTTCTCCACATCAGCCTTGAATTCTTTGAACCTGTCAAAGCATTCAGACTTGCGGCGCATCATGTAAATGTATCCATACCTTGAATAATCGTCTATAAAAGAGACGAAGTATTCAAAGCCACCTCTAGCTTGGATAGTCATAGGACCGCACAGATTAGAATGAACCAATTCTAACACATCTTTGGCTCTATACCCCTTGGCCTTGAAAGGCCTCTTGGTCATTTTACCTTCCAGGCAAGATTCGCAGGTTGGGAGATCCTCGACTACTAATGAACCAAAAGGTCCATCAGCTATCAACCTTTGAATTCTACTCAGGTTAATATGACCAAGCCTTAGATGCCAAAGATACGTCTGGTTCATTTTCAAAGGTTCTTTTCTCTTATTAGACTTAGAAGATGAGTTATTTACTTCTATATGCATCGTGGGAGTTTTCGGTTCAAGAGTTTACAAATTGCCAACCAATGTACCAGAACAGATAATCTCCCTATTCCTTTTTATAACCACTTTGTCGTTAAAAGAAACAGAATATCCATCCATAAACAATTTAGAAACTGAAATTAAATTCTTTCTAAAAGTAGGTACATAAAGACAATTTCTCAAAACCAAAACTTTATTCCTATCAAAAGATAAATAAACGTCTCCCACTGCAATAGCCGCCACCTTTGAAGCATTGCCCATGAAGATGGTAATCTCTCCCTCAGCTAGTCGTCGGGTTTCCTGGAACCCCTGCAAAGTATTGCAGACATGATCAGTGGCTCCTGTATCTACACACCAGGTACTGGTAGATAACACCGCTAAACATATTTCAACAACTAAACAAGAAGATATACCTTTGTTCTTTCGGTGAGGACAGTCCGCCTTCCAATGTCCAGTCTGCTTGCAAGTGAAGCACTTGCCTTTCGGCTTCTTCACTCCCGCCTGAGGTCCCACTGCCACTTTCTTTGCTCCACCTTGCTTCTTCTTCTTCTTACCTTTCGGTTTAGAAGAAGAAACCTTCTGAGCAACCATGGCTTGAGCGCTTTGACGAAAAAGCTCCTCTGCTTTGGAGTTCATCGCCGGAATACTCCTCTTGTTCATGTTGTAGTTGAGGCGGAATTGCTCAAAACTCCTAGGCAGAGACTGGAGAATGATATCGACCTGGGTTTCGCCATCGATCTCAGCTCCGAGGACTTCCATCTCATTAAGATGAGCCATCATCTTGAGAACATGATCCCTAACGGGTGTTCCCTCAACCATGGTGGTCGTCATCAAGTTTCTCATAGCCTCCTGTCTAGCCGCCCTACTCTGATGTCCGAAAAGTTCCTTGAGATTGAACATCATGTCATAAGATGTGGCCATGGCCTGATGCTGATGTTGCAGCACATTTGACATAGATGCCAAAATGTAACACCGCGCCATCTCATCTGCCTTGATCCATTTCTTATAACTTTCTTTCTCCTTTTCATCAGAGTCATCGGTAGGCTTAGGAGGACAAACCTCGAAGAGTACAAATTTGTACTCCTCCGCAGTTAAGACAATATCCAAGTTTCTTTTCCAATCAATATAGTTTGTTCCAGTAAGTTTATTTTCTTTTAATATCACAGCAAGTGGGTTGAAATCCATTTGAAAAACCTAAGAATCACAATGATCAAAATATTAGATTTCAAATATTATTGATTCCTCAAAACAATAAAATTCCGAAATCAACCAACACCTCAAAACACCGAGAATATCGCATGCCACGATAGTGTAGACGTATACAAATTCTACATTTGTAAGAAGATGTTTTACCCATTAATTTTATTATCTTGTCAACCTTACTTTTTGACAAATAAAATTAATAGTTGGTTCCTCTTTTGCCCTACAAATAAAAGCAGTGACTCCGATGGGGAGGATACTTTTTATTTGCATCTAAGTGTGCACCATTACACGATACTAAGGGAATTATTTCGGATTATGTGCCTTACCGATGGGGAAGTACACACGCTCCTAAATAATTTCCTATAACCATTATTTGACCTAGTGATCCACAAACCAACCCATCCGATGGGGAGGAAGGCACTCAGAGCCAACACGCAAGTTTGTTGCATCACACGTCAAATTGTAATGGAGGCCGTGGGAATTAATTAAAATGTCCCTCTCCCACTTAGTAAATTGACAATGAGATATTTTCAAGCATACACAACATGCATATAAAAACAAATCAGCAATAAATATGGAAAAAATAGAATTTTTCCAACTATTATGGCATTGTTCTCCAATACGCATCCCGTAGTGTCGCCACCTCATCCGCTCCATCTTTTCCCGTGCGCAAGTCACCAAAGAGATCCGAGCCGAGATAAACTATTTTAATTTACATCCATCGATCCTATACTCCACGAAGGAGTGTACAAATAATCTAGATCGAAAGTAAACTAAAATGAGTGGCTAAACAATGCCATATTTAATTACAAAAATTAAATACTAATCTAGCCTCGTCAACCCCGAGGATTCAAATAATATACATACAATCACACACAAAACAATCACATACACACAAATAGCCATAATAGTCGGATCTTATGCCTGCAACCAAAAAGTTAGCCTACGCACATCCTACTATTATCCGGCATACTCAATATATGATATGTGCATGAAAGTAACCGAATCCAAAACACACAAAACCGGAAACCATGGCTCTGATACCACTTGTTGGTAGTTGCACTGGAGGATCATTGGCTCTCATGTCCCCGGATTAAAATTTTCACTAATGAAAGAACTAATCCAGATGGGATGAGTTTCCTTAGCACAAGCAATTCATTGTCGTGCTAACAACTTGAGTGATCGCTTGAACAAACTAGTTGTTCAAGCAACATAACTCTTCTAGTTGGTTAGCCGCGGAAGAGACGACGGACGGATCGCCAGTTTTTGTGTTTGTCTTCGGGGTCCATGATTATACAAAATACATAAAAATGTAAACTAGTATAATCAACACATAAAGAACATGCTAAGATCAGAAAATAAAGTTATAAAACTTTTATACCTCACGATCTTCTACCGTATGTCCTATCCTCTTCGTGGACGTCGTGTGGGCGAAGATCCTCCACGAGTAGAAGCCTCCTAGATCACGTTCTTCTCTTCCTTGTAGAAGAGAAGAACCAACAAAACTCCTTCACCGCCACCAAGCCAAGAGCTTGGCTGGAGTGGTTGAGCACCGGCCAACCTTGAAGCAATGTTGCCGCCGCCACCAAGATGGGATATGGATGAAACCTTGTATCAATGAGAAAGGGAGGAAGAAGAGAACCCGGCCAAGGATGAGAAGAGGAAGAGGGCGCCGCCAAAACCCTAGGAGAACAAAGATCTTGCCGCCCACTTCTAGCCACCCAAAACCCTAACTCTTTAGGGTTTGTTGTCGCCACTTCTAGATAGGCAAACCCTAATTTCCAAGCACTATCTTTGCCGCCCAAGCCTAAGCCCTCTATTTATAGAATTGGGCTTAAGCCTCCTTTAATCTCCACCGTCGGATCTAGGGATCTAATCTCCACCGTCGGATCTAGGGTTTTATCCCAACCATCGGATCTAGGGTTTCATCCCAACCGTCGGATCTAGGGTTTCATTCCAACCGTCGGATCTATGGTTTCATCCCAACCGTCGGATCTAGGGATTTAATCCCAACCGTCGGTTCTAGGGTTTCATCCCAACCGTTGGATCTAGAGATTTAATCTCAACCGTCGGTTCTATGGATTTAATCCCAACCGTTTGTTTCAGAGTTTTGTTTTACATCCTTGGATCTAGGCTTCATGAGGATTATGTTAGGCTACGATAGGGACCATGAGGAGGAGTTGGATCTTGGCCACCCGATGGATCGAAACCACACAAACTTGATCCATGAATGATGTTCCATTCCACTAGAGGATCATCATTGAACTACCTCACCAACCCCCATAAATTAATATGGGCTCCATATATTATTTGTACATCCATCTCCCCGTGTTTAAGATATCGAATGTCCGTCAATTAATTGATTTACTGACTATCAATTAATTAACATCTTACTCCTCGAGTAGTACCACTCAACCTTATCATCATGTTGACTAAGTCAACCTGCTGGGTTTACATGATGAACCTTATGAGCTCCTCAGGGGGACCTAATATATAGGACACGGTTTCCTCCTATAATCAACGACACACCATGTAAATAATATTATTTCCCAACTTACCGGGCATATTGATTTAATCCATCTAAATCTCACCCTATGGTAAATCAAAGAAATAAATACTAAGTACATGTGCCCGTTATTATATCGGGATTAAGAGCATGTACAACATAATATCCGAGGTCCGATTCAATTATGTAGTCAGCAATAAATTGAATCACCTCTATGTCGGTCCTGCTCAATACACCTAACTGTACTAGTGTAACTCTATGTTCAAGACAAAACAATACCAAGCTACACTACAACCATGCCAATGGTTTGTCCAAAACCATCTTGGTTGTGAGCCTCTACTTATATTCTACGAGAGACTAATAACATGATCTTCTGTGCCACACCAAGCACCATGTTATCTACAATGTAAAATATTAGACAATATGCACACATATAATAAAGTGCAAACAATGATCATGTGATTCATATTTCAAAATAAAATGTTCATACAAAAAGAGCTTGACTTTCAGTATACATTCCAACACTAACTCGGAACCCGAGAAGTGTATAACACTTTTTGCAGGTTCAAGGATGAAAATCGCAAGCAAGGCACCTCCGAAGGAAGAAGAGGATGAGTCCGATTCGGAGGTCAACTCGGAAATGGAGGCGAAACTAGTCAACCTAGTTCGGAGGATAGTCAAGGGCCGAAAATAAACCGTTACTCGACCTAACGAAGGTAAGATTAAAAGTTCAAATATTATATGCTACGAATGCAACAGGTTTGGACATATCAAGTCCAAATGCCGAAAACTCAAGAGCAAAGCACTAAAACACAAAAAGGCACTTAACGCCACTTGGGAAGAAGCTTCCGAGGAAGAAGATAACAATCAAGTTCTCATGGATAAACCAGTGGAATCGGAGACGGAGTCGGAACCGAAACGTGAATCGAAAACCGAAGACGAGTCGGACTGCGAAGCACTATTCAAAACGAGCCACGGATATGCATCCGGTTCAAAAGATACACTCAAGGTGAGTCGGTCTCTTATTACTACACTTTATAGTGCAATTAAGTTTCTAAATAGAAAGTTAGCTAAGTTCGAGTCCAAGGTCGAGACCCTGGTTGAGGAAGTTAAACTCCTCAAACACGAGGTCTCCCTAACCTCTTCGACTAGTCGAGTTCAAGAGAAGGACTCAACTCGGGTTGAAAAACTCGAAGTTGAGAACTCACTCTTGAAGAGTCAAGTCAAAGATCTTAGGAATACATTGGAAAGGTTTACTTTGGGATCCAAAGGACTTGACCTCCTACTTGGATCACAAAGGGCTGTGTACAACAAGGTCGGGCTAGGGTTTAGCTCAAACACGATCAATAAGTCGTATATGTCAATCGTAAGTCGACATAAAAAAACATGTCCAAGCATGGGTCCCTAAGACCACCTTTATTTCAAACTTAGGATCGAACCAGTACTGGGTTCCCAAGGACCAAATCCACTATGTGGAGAGACCGAATCGATTCAACGGTCCAGGGGGAGCTAGTACGAAACTTGTTTGTGTTTTAACTTAGAAATTGCATGATTAGCTTTTTATTTAGTTTGATTTTCCTTTTTAGAATGGTTAGACAGGACTATAACTCGTCAATACTTGATAACATAGTACCAGGACGCGGCGAGATGATAGTTTGCTAGAAAAGTGGAGTCTTGTGTATTCGGGTTAGATAAGGCATATCTAGTTTGGTGCACTTGACCGAGCGGAACTAGCTGAAGCTACCTCGCTGTATCCTAGACTAGTTAGACCAGGAAGTGATCTTAGGTAAGTCAAGTCTCTATTTTCTTGAAAATGGCTTTGTCTAAGGAAGTGGTCATTGTTCCGATCAAAGAAGGCCTCTATGCCTAGCCACGACCTGGAAGTCATGATCTTGAAAAGGTGACTTGATGAGCCTAAGGTCAAATTTGAATATAACGCAAGGTTGACAAGTGTTTAAGTCATTAAATTTAAATCAAGTAAAATTGGAAGTCATCTCACAAGAACATATAGGGTTGACATGTTTGATCATGTAGACATGGGTGAGATGATTTAGGTTAATAATCTTCAACCAATCTTTAATAAATCCAATATCCGATCCAACTACCTTGCGTGTAGGATCAATGGATGTTAGACAGTGGTTGCTCTCGACACATGACCGGGGATCAACTCAAGTTTTCGAAGCTTCGATTCAAACGACAAGGATCGGTAGCCTTCAGAAATAACGGCAAACTCAAAATCATCGGATCAGGTGATATTGAGCTCAACTCAAATTTTGTTATTCAAAATGTTTTATTAGTAGAAAATTTTGAATATAATTTACTTAGTGTAAGCCAATTGTGTGATAATAACTATAAGGTCATATTTCTAAAAAATGAATGCGTAATTAATACAAATGAAACTTCTAAAACAATTCTTAAGGGAACTAGAAATAACAATATTTACACTATTAACTTAACTAACTCCTCAACTAAGTGTCTTATGACACGCCAAGAGGAATCATGGTTGTGGCACCAACGACTTGGTCACTCACACCCAAGACTCATCCACAAGATGAGTCAGAGTGACTTAGTCAGAGGTTTACCTAACCTCAATAACTTGGATAATAAAATATGTAATGCTTGTCAACAAGGTAAACAATCTAGGACACAACATCAACTAACTAATCAAGAACGAACCAAAAGTGTGCTTGAGCTTCTACACATGGATCTATTTGATTCACACGGAGTTAAGTCACTTAATGGAAGTAAATTCTGCTTAGTCATAATTGATGACTATTCTAGATTTAATTGGGTTAGGTTCATCAAACACAAAAGTGATACCCTAGATCAATTAATCAACCTATTTAAATTAATAGAAAATCAACTAAGCTTTAAAATCAAAAGACTTAGGACTGATCATGGTGGTGAATTCGAGAACCATAGGTTTACAGAATTCTATAACTTAAATGGCTACCACCATGAGTTCTCTTGCCCTAGAACTCCACAACAAAATGGCCTAGTAGAACGCAAAAATAGAACCCTACAAGAAGCCTCTAGGACAATGTTAAACGAATATAACCTACCCGATAGGTTTTGAGCGGAAGCCGTGAGTACGACATGCTATGTCAAAAATAGGATCCTTATGGTAAAGAGGCACCTTAAGACCTCATACGAGATTTATCACGATAAAATACCTAACATCAAGTACTTTAGGGTATTTGGGTGTAAGGTACATATCCTAAACACTAAGGATTACCTAGGGAAATTTACATCCAAAACCACGACTGGAATCTTTCTAGGATACTCGACTACAAGTAGAGCTTATAGAGTATATAACCATGACACCCTTAGAGTCGAGGAAACTATCAATGTAGTATTTGATGAAGAACACGAACCTACAAAACCCTCGACAACACCAATTAGCGATCCGATTCATACTAGACCTAACTCTGATCCGAAGATCAGGTCTAGTGTTAATCCTAACCTAAGTCAACCAATTCACTCTATCGACCAAGTGATAGATGACTCTAACTAAACTAGAACTCAAACAAGTCATCCTATTGATCAAGTTGTAGACTCAAAACCAAATCCAACTAGGACTCAAACGAATCATCTTATCGACCAAGTGATAGGTGATCCAAGTCTAGGAGTTCAAACTAGAGCCTCATACAGAAACCTTAGTCAAATCTCCTTGATTTCTAAAATTGAACCCAAAATTATTGACCAAGCTCTTCTTGATCCCGATTGGATTATTGCAATGCAAGAAGAGCTGGCTCAATTCACTAGGAACGAAGTATGGTAATTAGTACCACCACCTAAAGATAAAACAATCGTTGGAATAAGGTGGGTGTTTAGAAATAAACTTGATGATAAAGGTGTAGTAGTTTGAAATAAAGCTAGACTAGTCACTAAAGGGTTTAGTCAAGTTGAAGGTTTAGATTACGTTGAGACCTATGCCCCAGTAGCTAGATTAGAGTCCATTCGAATGCTATTAGCGTATCCTGCACATCGAGGATTTAAGTTGTTTCAAATGGATGTGAAATCAGCGTTCTTAAATGGATACATTAAGGAAGAGGTTTATGTTAGTCAACCTCCCGGTTTCGAAAGTGTAGATAAACCCGACCATGTCCTTAGGTTAAAGAAAGCCCTCTATGGACTTAAACAAGCTCTTCGAGCTTGGTACGAGAGACTTTCGATTTATCTTAAGTCTAAAGGATTTAACCAAGGTGTAGTTGACCCAACCCTTTTTGTAAAAACCTTAGGTAAAGACATATTCATAGCCCAAATCTACGTAGATGATATTATTTTCGGAACCACCAACTAGATCCTACTGAATGAGTTCATTTCACTTATGGAAAGTGAATTTGAAATGAATTTAGTAGGCGAGTTAAGTTTCTTCTTAGGTCTACAAATTAAACAAACTAAAGATGGAATATACCTACATCAACGCTAATATACTAGGGAATTAATTAAATGCTTTGGAATGCAAGACGCTAAAATTATTAATACCCCAATGGAAACTAATGTGAATATAGAAGAAGATGTAATCGAAAACTCAATTGATTTAAAATATTATAGGAGCGTAATAGGGAGTCTCCTTTACTTAACTGCAAGCCGACCTGATATCTTATTTGCAGTAAGTATGTGCGCAAGGTTCCAAACCTGTGCCAAGGAGTCTCACCTAACTCTAGTCAAGCATATCCTTAGATATCTAAAGGGTACACTTAATGTTGATATTTGGTACCCTAGATCAACCGAGTTCGAACTAACCGACTACTCCAATTCGGACTATGCCAGTAGTAAGCTCGATAGAAAGAGTACGAGTGGTTGTTGTCAACTTCTCGGCTCGAGTCTAGTGAGTTGGTGCAGTAGGAAGCAACACTGTGTTGCCTTATCTACCACCGAAGCCGAATACATAGCGATGGGTGAGTGTGTCACTCAGCTTCTTTGGATGAAGCACACTCTCCTCGACTTTAAGTTAGACTTTACAAATACTAAACTTCACGTAGATAACATTAGTTCAATTAATCTTACTAAGAATCCGATATGTCACTCTAGGACCAAATATATAGAGGTCAAACACCATTTCATTCGAGAACATGTGGCCAACGGAGCCATACAACTTGAATACGTCGAATCGAAGTCTAACTTGGCAAACCTATTTACTAAATCCCTACCCGAAGCTGAATTTATGTTGGTGCAGTAGGAACCTAAGTCGAACCTGAGTTTTGATTTTAGCAAACGATACAAAGTTAAGCTCATGTCGTTATCTCACGAGCTGAATCGAGTGTGCAGAAGATTGCTATAGCTGGAGCTGAAGGCTAGCGACACCCGGAGGAAGCCGCGGTGGTCGGGCGACACTCGAGTGACTTCGGAGGGAGCCGAAGGAATCGAGTGGAAGGCCGGAAGCAAAAGCAACACGTAAGTATAGAGGTAAGCTCGTGTGTGCGAGCGTAAGTGAGGTCGTATCCTCTTTACGGGGATGACCTTAAGCGTAGATCCGACGAAAGACATCCTATAGATGGTCTAGGTCGAGATCGGACGGTCGGAGGCCGTCAAAATAATGTTTTTTAAGCTAACTTTGCCTTGCAGCTAGCATTAGTCGATCGACAGAGGACTCATTGCCGCCAATCGCGATCTGAGGTTAGAACTCGATCGATCTGCCATCGATCGGTCATGATGGCCATCAATCGAGATCATGTCAAAGGATCACCAAATTTCAAGGGGAGTGGTGCTCAAATATGATTGGCTAGGGTTCCTCTCGAAAAGGGGCTCAAAGGCTATAAAAGGAGGTCCTAACCTAGGGTTTCATCAACAATTCTAAGCTTCCAAGAGCCTCCGCAAAGCTACAACTCTCCGACAACGAAGTTCTTCTTCTCCGACGCTAGGTTTAATTTTCTTTTAGTTTTTTGTACGTCGGTTTTAGATTTATTCGTTGTTCATTTACTTTTTCAAAGCTCTCTTTCTATCATAACGAGGAGAGGGGGAGTGTCCCTCTACCTCAAGTTTATGTTCTTGTATAGATTAACTCCTACCTCCAACGAGGAGGAGTTCATTTAGTGTTTTGCCCTCCGTGCGTGGTCAAGGACCACTAGGGCCTTGGAGTAGTAGCCGAAGGCTACGAACCAAGTAAAAAGAATTGTCTCTTTTATTTATTATTTATATTTCCGCTGCAAATTATCTACTCAAGTTTTAACGAACGATTTCGCAAAAAGCTTTTGTTTCGCTATTCACCACCCCCTCTAGCGAACCGCCTCGATCCATCAATTGGTATCAGAGCTGGGGGCGCTCAGATTCGGTGCAACCACCGGTCGAGCATTGTTTTGTTTTCGTATTTATCGTTTTAAGATTTCTCCCACACTACTAATCCATGACCAAGTCTTGGTACATAGTTTTTGGTTGTGTTTTTGCAAGTATTGATCGCCTTCGGAGTACCTCATGATCAAACGAGCATAACTTTTGCTACAAGTGGACTCACGAAATGATCTACCCACCAAATCGAAGCTCTCGCAGAGATCTACACTTCTTATGCGAGGTTTACCCCCATAACAAGCTGTTTTCATCCTCAAAAATCGACGTTTAGTAGACTTTCGGGGACATCGAAGTTTGTGAGTACTTACCTTTTATTTAGTTTCTTATTTCTTTGCTTAACTTTCTAGTTTTCGTTTGTTTCTTTTTATTTCCCACACTACTAATGGTACTTTCATGTGTTTTTGTCATTGCTAGGTTTTCTTTTTAGTCTCCTTGTTTTTTTTGTTCTAATGGCCCATCTCGAGGGTTTTAGCACCGTCCGACCTCCGTTTTACAACGGAGATGATTTTTGTTACTGGAAAGGTCGGATGGAATGCTTTCTCAAAACCCAAATCGAGATGTGGATCATAATCCAAACGGGTTTCACACTTCCGACTAATGAAGTGGGTGACTCCTTGGTTTATGATCAATGGACCGTTGCAACAAAACGACAAGTCGAAGCCGATGCCAAGGCAACACAAATCCTCCAATGCAGCTTGTCCAAGGAGGAGTTAAATCGCGTCGGCCCCTTCATCAGCGCAAAGGACCTTTGGACAAAGCTAGTGGAGCTACATGAAGGGACCGATGAAGCCAAGGTATGTAAGCGCGACCTTTTATTCAATAAATTATATAATCTAAAAATGCAGGAACACGAGTCCGCGACGCAACTTCACGCTTGAGTCTAGGACATAGTCAACAATCTACACGCAATCGGGCAAAAGGTCGAAAACCGCGACCTTATAAGGTTATGTCCTAAACTCCTTTCCGAGGACTACCTTGTGGGCATCCATGGTCGATGCCTACAAGGTCTCCAAGGATCTTTCTAAACTTAGATTAGATGAACTTTTTTCTGATTTCGAACTTCATGAGCAGTCTAACTCGGAACCCGAGAAAGGTATAGCACTTTTTGCAGGTTCAAAGAAGAAAATCGCTAGCAAGCCACCTCCGAAGGAAGAAGAGGATGAGTCCGATTCGGAGGTCGACTCGGAAATGGAGGCCGAACTAGTCAACCTAGTTCGGAGGATTGTCAAGGGTCGAAAATGAGCCGTCACTCGACCCAACGAAGGTAAGCCTAAAAGTTTGAACATAAGATGTTATGAATGCAACAGGTTTGGACATATCAAGTCCGAATGCCCAAAACTCAAGAGCAAGGCACCAAAACACAAAAAGGCACTTAACGCCACTTGGGAAGAAGCTTCTGAGGAAGAAGATAACGATCGAGTCCTCATGGCTAAACCGGTGGAATCGGAGACGGAGTCGGAACCGGAACTTGAATCGGAAACCGAAGACGAGTCGGACTGCGAAGCACTATTCAAGACGAGCCACGGATACGCATCCGGTTCAAAAGATACACTCAAGGTGAGTCGGTCTCTTATTACTACACTTTATAGTGCAATTAAGTTTCTAAATAGAAAGTTAGCTAAGTCCGAGTCCAAGGTCGAGACCCTGGTTGAGAAAGTTAAACTCCTCAAACACGAGGTCTCCCTAACCTCTTCGACTAGTCGAGTTCTAGAGAAGGACTCAACTCGGGTTGAAAAACTCGAAGTTGAAAACTCACTCTTGAAGAGTCAAGTCGAAGATCTTAGGAATACGTTGGAAAGGTTTACTTTGGGATCCAAAGGACTTGACCTCCTACTTGGATCGCAAAGGGTCATGTACAACAAGGTCGGGCTAGGGTTTAGCTCAAACACGACCAATAAGTCATATATGTCAATCGTAAATCGACATAAAAAACGTGTCCAAGCATGGGTCCCTAAGACCACCTTGATTTCAAACTTAGGATCAAACCAGTACTGGGTTCCCAAGGACCAAATCCACTATGTGGAGAGACCGAATCGATTCCACGGTCCAGGGGGAGCTAGTACGAAATTTGTTTGTGTTTTAACTTAGAAATTGCATGCTTAGGTTTTTATTTAGTTTGATTTTACTTCTTAGAATGGTTAGATAGGACTATAACTCGTCAATACTTGATAACATAGTACCAGGACGCGGCGAGATGATAGTACGCTAGGAAAGCGAAGTCTTGTGTATTCGGGCTAGATAAGGCGTATCTAGTTCGGTGCACTTGACCGAGCGAAACTAGCTGAAGCTACCTCGCCGTATCCTAGACTAGTTAGACCAGGAAGTGGTCTTAGGTGAGTCAAGTCTCTATTTTCTTGAAAATAGCTTTGTCTAAGGAAGTGGTCATTGTTCCAATCAAAGAAGGCCTCTGTGCCTCGCCACAACCTGGAAGCCATGATCTTGAAAAGGTGACTTAATGAGCCTTAGGTCAAATCCGAATCTAACGCAAGGTTGACAAGTGTTTAAGTCATTAAATTTAATTCAACTAAAATTGGAAGTCATCTCACAAGAACATATAGGATTAACTGTTAGGGCAATCTCTTGCCATGATAAGGTTTTGATGTGTGTGGCAAAGGGTTTAAGTTAGGATGATATTGTTATTTGATATGTGCGTTGGAGTCTTGCAGGACTTAGTAATTCGCACATGGAGCCTTGGCGGGTTCACCCTCACAACCTCGGTCTTTGAGTCGGTGAAGGATGACTTTGTAGAGCCGTGCGCTTGGAGCATCCGAGGGACCGCCGGACGAGATGACTTGAAGTGAAGCCAAGGAAGCAGACTTCGAAGGCAAGAGACGCGAAGGAGCATTGCAGAGTCGTGCGCCTGATGCTGCCGAGGGACGTGGCCGCGAACGAAGAGAGCTTCGGCGAGGGACTTCGAGTGAGATGAGAGAATGAGTGAAATGTAAGTAGCTCATTAGGTGAACTTGGCCGAATGGCTGAGTGTCGGAGACTTGACAGCAAGGGTTAAGGTTTACCCGACCGCTGGAAGCTCAAACTTATATTAAGTTTGAGTTTCACATGGCACCAGCACGCTATGTAATGGCAATGATCGCTCGAGTCGAGTGGGTTCGACCGTATCCGACTTTATGGGTTTATGCCCGGTATACCGCCATGGAATGACGATCGACTACCGTGAGGATATCGCGGCATTAACTCGTGGCCGTAGCGATCGGGACTACGGAGGCGATTGGTGAGGTCCATCGACCATCGCCAAGAGTTCCGTTGGACTACGATCCGACGAAGAAATCAAAGAGAGGGTGTGAGCCTTTGAGAGGCTAATGCTTATGCTCTAAGTGATCTTCCTAGTGCCCCACAAGCTCTAAACTCTTCTTACTTGTTTTTACTCCATTCTTATTGTAAGAAGAGTGATCTTGATTGTAAAGGTTACCTCCACCTAGCTTGGTGCAAAGGAGAGACCAATAGTGATTGGCTTTGGAGGAGTGATTCACCTTGGATGAATCGGACCTTGGATTAGCGGCGTAGCCGTGAACCATGTTACATCTTCTTTGTTAGCGTTTGTATTTTCGTTTATTGCTTTGTCTTTATTGTTTATAGTTTCACTTGCGCTAACGATTGTGTAGACGAGCAAACGAACGAGAGAATTCCGACATCCATCGGAAGAGGGCTATTCACCCCCCTCTAGCCGGCCGTTCAATCCCCTACAAGTGGTATCAGAGCCAAGGAAAGCTTGTCGAGGACTAACCGCCACAACAAGCAACTTTCAAATTGGCCGGCTCCAACATCCATCCTCCGAAGTTTGAAGGAGAATTCGCTTGGTGGTAGAAGCGAATGGAGGTATTTTTCGAAACGGATTTTGATATTATGATTACAATGGAATCCGGTTTCGTTTTGCCTAGGGATGAAGAGGGGAAGCCAATAGAGAAATCTAGGTGGACAAAAAGGCAAAGGGAAGAGCACCTTGCAAATTCAAAATCCAAGCATCATCTCTTCAAAGGCCTCATACCAATGGAGATATCTTTTTTCTTATAAGCACATGATCTTTTCCATGTCTTACCAATGTGGGACTTTGATTGTATTCCCCATACTCCCAACAGAAGCTAGCAAGGAGAGATCTCCTCTGCTCCCAACTATCCAACATTAAATTAGAAAAGGGAGAAAAGGTAACTTCTTTGCATTCTAGATTCAAAGAAATTTTAAATGGACTAACAAGTGTAGGAGAAAGGTTCTCCAATCACGATATGATAATGAAGGCCATAGATGCTTTCCCCCGATCATCCAAGTGGAGTTCAATGGTGGACTCATTTTACATTTCAAAGAATCTAGAGGTAAGTACTCTAGATGAATTTTTCTCCACTATGGAATTACATGAATCTAGGCTTAAAGGAATACAAGAAGAGCCAAAAATCCAACCTTCAAGAGGAGTAGCTTTGATGGCAAACAAGGGGAAGAAGAAGATAGAGATCTCCTCCTCCTCTGATGATGAAGCATCCTCTTCCTCCTCCATGGATAGCACCGAAGAAGCCTTTAAAAGGTTTTCATTTTCATAAATCAAATGATAGGAATAGAAGACCAAGGGGGAAAGTCATATGCTACAATTGCCAAGGAGAGGGGCACATAAGGGATAATTGTCCCCTCCTAAACAAGAGCAAGGAAGAGAAGAAAAAGAAAGAAGAAAAGAAGAAGAAAAAGGGGAGCAAGAAAAAGAAGGAAGAGGAGAAGAAGACAAAAGAAAAGGGGAAGACCAAAGCTCTAAAGGCAAGGACTTGGGATGACCCATCCTCATTCTCCTCATCATCATCGGATGAGGAGAATGCCTTTGTCACCAATTTGGCCTTGATGGCCTTTGATGACTTGGATTGCTCTTCCTCCAAAAATGAAGGATCAAGCTCAAGAGGAGAGAGCTCAAGTGAAGGGGGAGCTTCTACATCCTCCTCATCCGAAGAAGAAGAAGAGGATATGGAAACTATGGTAACGAATGCCTCTCCTAAGAAAATAGTTTCCATAATTTCTAGTTTAACTAAGGACTTATTTGGAATGAAAATGAAAAATAAAAGCATGCTTAATCAAATTAAGGCATTGGAAAATAAGCTAGAAAATGCATGCTTAAATGATAATATTTCTTCTAGCTTAAATGATGCATGCTCACATGATCTTTATGTGCCATTAGATGTTAGTGATGCATGTATAAATGAAAATAGGGCCCTAAGGGAAAAGGTAGACTATTTAACCAAAGCCCTAGAAAAATTCACAATTGGCTCCAACACATTGAACATGATCTTAGGAAGCCAAAGAGCTAGCTTCAACAAAAAGGGCCTAGGTTATAAAGAAAAGAAAAATGAAAAGGCCTATAAATGCCTAATTGCTAGGGGACAAGATAAAAAGAAGGTAATAGCTAGGAAATGGATCCCCAAGGAGTATCTAGTGAACCCAATAGGCAAGAACTTATTTTGGGTTCCAAAATTTATTCTTAAGGGTTAGGAAAACCCTAGGGTAGTCAACCATATGGAATTGACCTATATCATATTTTGGTTGACTTAGGATGGCGGGACAACATTTTTAGAATAGTGTTGGGTGATGATAACGTGCCCATAAATAGATAATAATGCTTAAATCATGATGATTAATGTAATTGCTATGTATATGTGCAATCATGATTTATGATTTTGATATTTGGCACATCATCATAAGAAAGAGGTTTTTAAATCATGGCTTAGGTGATAATTTGTTTATTATCATGATATAATACCTAATGCATGAGAACAATTCAATGAATACATGTATTTCATGATCATAATATAGAATCAATCGATATATGCCTTTATGATCATGAGGATTGTTAGGTTGATACTTAACCTTGATAGAATTATATGAATATAATGGTTAAGTATATACAAATCCCCCCCTAGGATGCATCTCACACTCACCATAGGCTACTTTGATTGAAAAACTTAGAATGGGTGAGATGTTAGGATGATACAAATGTCCACTAATGCCTATGACATTTAGATGGTCATTTAAGGAATCAAAATAGCAATAATAGACCAATCATGGAGAAGCCTTATGTTTAATTCATAGACATATTGCCCAAAGATCATGGTTGGATATTTCATATGTTTTCAAAACAATTTCTTACCTTAAAATATGTGTATTCATGTTTTGAAACAATTCAAACTGAAACTAGGTGTTAAAATGGATACTAACATGCTCAAAAACTAGTGGTTTTTAAAGCCTTTGGATTTTTGGCAAATCTCGAAAAATATAATGATTTTTCTTGAAAAACTATTTTTCATTGATAGATATACTTAAAAGAAATATGTTCCTCAAATTTCATGATTTTTTGAATCTTTTGGAATTTTTAATGCATTTCTGAAATTTGCCCAGAAAATCAGAATTTCGGAATCCATTGTGCCAGTCGACTGCCATACTGATAGCAGTCGACTGCTCACCTGAAAAATATCCCAATATTTTATGATTCCAGATTTTAATCATGTTTTTGGTATTTTTCTTTTATTTAACTTGATGTCATGGATTTATAACTTAGTGTTAATCTTTTTGATGGTGTCAAAGGGGGAGAAGCAATTATGTTTAAGTAAATTATGATAGGGAGAGAAAATTTGAAAATTTGTATGGGGAGTTTCATGGATTAAGGGGGAGTTGCATGTTGCTATATCATGTTTATGTTTACATGCTTTCTTACCTTAGAATTTTCATCAAATGTTTTTACCTAACTTAAACGGATTGCCACACATCAAAAAGGGGGAGATTGTTAGGGCAATCTCTTGCCATGATAAGGTTTTGATGTGTGTGGCAAAGAGTTTAAGTTAGGATGATATTGTTATTTGATATGTGCGTTGGAGTCTTACAGGACTTAGTAATTCGCACATGGAGCCTTGGCGGGTTCACCCTCATAACCTCGGTCTTTGAGTCGGTGAAGGATGACTTTGCAAAGCCGTGCGCTTGGAGCATCCGAGGGACCGCTGGACGAGATGACTTGAAGTGAAGCCAAGGAAGCAGACTTCGGAGGCAAGAGACGCGAAGGAGCATTGCAGAGCCGTGCGCCTGATGCTGCCGAGGGACGTGGCCGCGAACGAAGAGAGCTTCGCCAAGGGACTTTGAGTGAGATGAGAGAATGAGTGAAATGTAAGTAGCTCATTAGGTGAACTTGGCCGAATGGCTGAGTGTCGGAAACTTGACCGCAAGGGTTAAGGTTTACCCGACTGCCGGAAGCTCAAACTTATGTTAAGTTTGAGTTTCACACGGCACCAGTCGACTGCCATGTAATGGCAGTCGACTGCTCTGAGTCGAGTGGGTTCGACTGGTATCCGACTGATGGGTTTATGCCCAGCAGTCGACTGCCAGAGGATATCGCGGGCACAGAACCGCTCGTAGCCGACTGGGCAGTCGACTACGAGCGGCAGATCGTGAGTGAGGTCCATCGGTCGATCGCCAAGAGTTCCGACTGGACTAGCCGATCCGGGATGGCGTGTTGATCGGCGGTCCTCTCTATAAAAAGAGAGGGTGTGAGCCTTTGAGAGGCTAATGTTTATGCTCTAAGTGATCTTCCTAGTGCCCCACAAGCTCTAAACTCTTCTTACTTGTTTTTACTCCATTCTTATTGTAAGAAGAGTGATCTTGATTGTAAAGGTTACCTCCACCTAGCTTGGTGCAAAGGAGAGACCAATAGTGATTGGCTTTGGAGGAGTGATTCACCTTGGACGAATCGGACCGTGGATTAGCGGCGTAGCCGTGAACCACGTTACATCTTCTTTGTTAGCATTTGTATTTTCATTTATTGCTTTGTCTTTATTGTTTATACTTCCGCTTGCGCTAACGATTGTGTAGACAAGCAAATGAACAAGAGAATTCCGACATCCATCGGAAGAGGGCTATTCACCCCCCTCTAGCCGGCCGTTCGATCCTCTACATTAACATGTTTGATCATGTAGACATGGGTGAGATGATTTAGGTTAATAATTTTTCAACCAATTTTTAATAAATCAAATATCCGATCCAACTACCTTGCATGTAAGATCAATGGATGTTGAACAGTGGTTGCTCCTGACACATGACCGGGGATCAACTCAAGTTTTCGAAGCTTCGATTCAAACGACAAGGATCGGTAGCCTTCGGAAATAACGGCAAGCTCAAAATCATCGGATCAGGTGATATTGAGCTTAACTCAAATTTTGTCATTCAAAACATTTTATTAGAAGAAAATTTTCAATATAATCTTCTCAGTGTAAGCCAATTGTGTGATAATAACTATAATGTCATATTTCTAGAAAACGAATGCGTAATTAATACAAACGAAACCTCTAAAACAATTCTCAAGGGAACTAGAAATAACAACATTTATACTATTAACTTAACTAACTCCTCAACTAAGTGTCTTATGACACGGCAAGAGGAATCATGGTTGTGGCACCGGCTTCAGTCACTCACCCAAGACTCATCCACAAGATGAGTCTAACCTCAATAACTTGGATAATAAAATATGTAATGCTTGTCAACAAGGTAAACAATCTAGGACACAACATAAACTAACTAGTCAAGAACGAACCAAAAGTGTGCTTGAGCTCCTACACATGGATCTATTTGATTCACACGGAGCTAAGTCACTTAATAAGTAAATTGCTTAGTCATAATTGATGACTATTCTAGATGTACTTGGGTTAGGGACATCAACCACACAACTGATACCCAAGATCACTTAATCAACCTAATTAAGTTAATAGAAAATCAACAAAGCATTAAAATCAAAAGACTTAGGACTGATCATGGTGGTGAATTCGAAAACCATAGGTTTACAGAATTTTGTAACCTAAATGGATACCACCATGAGTTCTCTTGCCCTATAACTCAACAATAAAATGGCCTAGTAGAAGCATAAAAATAGAACCCTACAAGAAGCCGCTAGGACAATGTTAAATGAGTATAACCTACGATAGGTTTTAGGCGGAAGCCAGTGAGTCTCCAAAATAGAATCCTTATGGTAAGAGGCACCTTAAGACCTCAACGAGATTTATCACGATAAAATACCTAACATCAAGTACTTTAGGGTATTTGGGTGTAAGGTACATATCCTAAACACTAAGGATTACCTAGGAAATTTACATCCAAAACCACGACCAGGAATCTTTATAGGATGCTCGACTACAAGTAGAGCTTATAGAGTATATAACCACGACACCCTTAGAGTCGAGGAGACTATCAATGTAGTTTTGATGAAGGACACGAACCTACAAAACCCCGACAATCCCAATTAGCGAGCGATTCATACTAGACCTAACTCACGATCCGGAGATCGGGTCTAGTGTTAATCTAACCTATGTCAACCAAGTCACTCTATCGACCAAGTGATAGATGACTCCAACCAAACTAGAACTCAAACGAGTCATCCTATAAATCAAGTTGTAGACTCAAACCCAAATCCAACTAGGACTCAAACGAATCATCCTATCGACCAAATGATAGGTGATCCAAGTCTAGGAGTTCGAACTAGAGCCTCATACAGAAACCTTAGTCAAATATCTTTGATTTCTAAAATTGAACCCAAAACTATTGACCAAGCTCTTCTTGATCCCGATTGGATTATTGCAATGCAAGAAGAGTTGGCTCAATTCACTAGGAACGAAGTATGGGAATTAGTACCACCACCTAAAGATAAAACAATCATTGGAACAAGGTGGGTGTTTAGAAATAAACTTGATGATAAAGGTGAAGTGGTTAGAAATAAAGCTAGACTAGTCGCTAAAGGGTTTAGTCAAGTCGAAGGTTTAGATTACGATGAGACCTATGCCCCAGTAGCTAGATTAGAGTCCATTCGAATGCTATTAGCATATGCAGCACATCGAGGATTTAAGTTGTTTCAAATGGATGTGAAATCTGCATTCTTAAATGGATACATTAAAGAAGAAGTTTATGTTAGTCAACCCCCTGGTTTCAAAATTTTAGACAAACTTGATCATGTCCTTAGATTAAAGAAAGCTCTTTATGGACTTAAACAAGCTCCGCGAGCTTGGTACGAGAGACTTTCGATTTATCTTAAGTCCAAAGGCTTTAACCAAGGTGTAGTTGACCCAACCCTTTTCGTAAAAACCTTAGGTAAAGATATATTCATAGCCCAAATCTACGTAGATGATATTATTTTCGGAACCACCAACTCAATCCTACTAAATGAGTTCATTTCACTTATGGAAAGTGAATTTGAAATGAATTTAGTAGGCGAGTTAAGTTTCTTCTTAGGTCTACAAATTAAACAAACTAAAGATGGAATATACCTACATCAACGCAAATATACTAGGGAATTAATTAAACGCTTTGGAATGCAAGACGCTAAAATTATTAATACCCCAATGACAACTAATGTGAATATAGAAGAAGATTTAATCGGAAACTCAATTGATTTAAAATACTATAGGAGCATAATAGGGAGTCTCCTTTACTTAACTGCAAGCCGACTTGATATCCTCTTTGCAGTAAGCATGTGCACAAGGTTCCAAACCGGTGCCAAGGAGTCTCACCTAACTCTAGTCAAGCGTATCCTTAGATATCTAAAGGGTACACTTAATGTCGGTATTTGGTACCCTAGATCTACCGAGTTCGAACTAACCGGCTACTCCGATTCAGACTATGCGATAGTAAGCTCGATAGAAAGAACACGAGTGGTTGTTGTCAACTTCTCGGCTCGAGTCTAGTGAGTTGGTGCAGTAGGAAGCAACACTGTGTTGCCTTATCTACCACCGAAGCCGAATACATCGCGATGGGTGAGTGTGTCACTCAGATTCTTTGGATGAAGCACACTCTCCGCGATTTCAAGTTAGACTTTATGAACACAAAACTTCACGTAGATAACATTAGTTCAATTAATCTTACTAAGAATCCAATATGTCACTCTAGGACCAAACATATAGAGGTCAAACACCATTTCATTTGAGAACATGTGGCCAACGGAGCCATACAACTCGAATACGTCGAATCAAAGTCTAACTTAGCAGACCTATTTACTAAACCCCTACCCGAAGCCGAATTTAGTCAATTAAGAAGAAAATTGGGCATGTGCGTAGTAGAATAGGAATTTGCAAATTATATTTTCTTACTACTATTTCTTAAATTTTCATTTTTATGGAACTAGCATAGGACATACCTTAGATATCATGCACCTATAGATTTAAGGAGCCAATACATCTCACAACACATAGGACTAATGTGTTTGTGTACTTAGCCACGTAGATGGGCGTGAGATGTTAGGACCTTACACCTGGTTCCACATGTAGAGCTAGTGCATCACTATGAACCACGGAGTATAATCATACATACTAACCGACTCTGACCAGGACTGGTTGATCTTTCATATCAATCAAGCCAAATATGAGTCGAACATTTTATAGATGAACTTATTTTTAGTATATTATTTTCAAAATAATGTGGAATATGCTTGGACTTTAAAATTAAAACCTATTTTTTATTCCACACACACCCTCACTCTTTTCGATATATGGCAAAAGGGGGAGAAAAAGGCCAAAGTTAAGGGATCATTTTTTTTATGGCCAAGGCTTACTTAACTTTAAGTTAACAAAACAAGTTAAGGGAATTCATAACTTAAACACATTTAGTTAACTTGTTTTCGTTAACAATACAAAAAAAATAATTTACTTAACTTTAAGTTAACTTGTTAACAAAATGGAAGTAAAGACCAAGGTTAAGAAATCAATTTTTTGATTTATTAACTTAAAACTTATTTTAAACACTATGGCCAATATTAAGTAATTTCGGTTACTTAATTCTTTTTTAGTAGCAAATATCAAGGGGGAGAGTTAAAACTCTTTCTCAAGTACTCACCCTCGGTCAAGGGGGAGGATTCCTCAAGGGAAAGCACTTGAAAAAGAGTTTTTATATACTCCTGTTCATTCATGCATATCTCATATTTATTTTGCTTAATGCACTTAATTTATTTTTCTTAACTTTGTATGTGGGTTTGCCATAAATCAAAAAGGGGGAGATTGTTGGTGCAGTAGGCACCTAAGTCGAACCTTAGTTTTGATTATAGCAAACGATACAAAGTTAAGCTCATGTCGTTATCTCACGAGCTGAATCGAGTGTGCAGAAGATTGCTACAGCTGGAGCTGAAGGCTAGCGACACCCGGAGGAAGCCGGGGTGGTCAGGCGACACTCAAGTGACTTCGGAGGAAGCCGAAGGAATCGAGTGGAAGGCCGAAAGCAAAAGCAACACGTAAGTATCGAGGTAAGCACGTTTGTGCGAGTGTAAGTGAGGTCGTATCCTCTTTACGGGGATGACCTTAAGCGTAGATCCGACCAAAGACATCCTATAGATGGTCTAGGTCGAGATCGGACGGTCGGAGGCCGTCAAAATAATGTTTTTTAAGCTAACTTTGCCTTGCAGCTAGCATCGATCATTGCCCGGCTTAGAGGACTCATTGCCATCAATCGATCATTCTGGAGAGTTAGCACTCGGTGATCTTGCCATCAGTCGACTGATGATGGCCATCAGTCGACTGATGGTCAAAGGATCAGCTTCGAGGAGTCAAGGTTTATCACCAAATTTCAAGGGGAGTGGTCCTCAAATATAATTGGCTAGGGTTCCTCTCGAAAAGGGGCTCAAAGGCTATAAAAGGAGGTCCTAACCTAGGGTTTCATCAATAATTCTAAGCTTCCAAGAGCCTCCGCAAAGCTACAACTCTCCGACAACGAAGTTCTTCTTCTCCGACGCTAGGTTTAATTTTCTTTTAGTTTTTTGTATGTTAGTTTTAGATTTATTCGTTGTTCATTTACTTTTTTGAAGCTCTCTTTCTATCATAACGAGGAGAGGGGGAGTGTCCCTCTACCTCAAGTTTTTGTTCTTGTATCGATTAACTCCTACCTCCAACGAGGAGGAGTTCATTTAGTGTTTTGCCCTTCGTACATGGTCAAGGACCACTAGGGCGTTGGAGTAGTAGCCGAAGGCTACGAACCAAGTAAAAAGAATTGTCTCTTTTATTTATTATTTATATTTCCGCTGCAAATTATCTACTCGAGTTTTAACGAACGATTTCGCAAAAAGCTTTTGTTTCTCTATTCACCCCCCCCCTCTAGCGAACTGCCTCGATCTAACAATTTAGTCTATTAAGATGAAAATTGGGCATGTGCGTAGTAGAATAGGACTTTGCAAATTATATTACTACTATTTCTTACTTTTCATTTTTCATGTAACTAGTATAGGACATACCTTAGATATCATGCACCTATAGATTTAAGGAGCCAATACATCTCACAACACATAGGACTAATGTGTTTGTGTACTTAGCCACGTAGATGGGTGTGAGATGTTAGGACCTTACTCCTGATTCCAGATGTAGAGCTAGGGCATCGCCATGAACCACGGAGTATAATCATATATACTAGCACTACGACCGATTGGTTAATCTTTCATATCAATCAAGCCAAATATGAGCCAAACATTTTATAGATGAGCTTATTTTCAATATATTATTTTCAAAATAATGTGGAACATGCTTGGACTTTAAATTTAATACTTATTTTTTATTACACACACCCTCACTCTTTTCGATATATGGCAAAAGGGGGAGAAAAAGGCCAAAGTTAAGGGATCAATGTTTTTTCATATGGCCAATGTTTACTTAACTTTAAGTTAACAAAACAGAAGTAAAGGCCAAGTTAAGAGAATTCTTAACTCAAACACATTTACTTAACTTTAAGTTAACTTGTTTTTGTTAACAAAACGGAAGTAAAGGCAAAGGTTAAGAAATCAATTTTTTTTATTTCTTAACTTAAAACTTATTTTAAACACTATGGCCAATATTAAGTAATTTCGGTTACTTAATTCTTTTTTAGTAGCAAATATCAAGGGGGAGAATTAAAACTCTTTCTCAAGTACTCACCCTCGGTCAAGGGGGAGGATTCCTCAAGGGGGAGCACTTGAAAAAGAGTTTTTATATACTCCTGCTCATTCATGCATATCTCATACTTATTTTGCTTAATGCACTTAATTTATTTTTCTTAACTTTGTATGTGGGTTTACCATAAATCAAAAAGTGGGAGATTGTTGGTGCAGTAGGCACCTAAGTCGAACCTGAGTTTTGATTATAGCAAACGATACAAAGTTAAGCTCATGTCGTTATCTCACAAGCTGAATCGAGTGTGCAGAAGATTGATATAGCTGGAGCTGAAGGCTAGCGACACCCGGAGGAAGCTGCGGTGGTCGGGCGACACTCGAGTGACTTCGAAGGTAGCCGAAGGAATCGAGTGGAAGACCGAAAGCAAAAGCAACATGTAAGTATCGAGGTAAGCTCGTGTGTGCGAGCGTAAGTGAGGTCGTATCCTCTTTACGGGGATGACCTTAAGCGTAGATCCGACCAAAGACATCCTATAGATGGTCTAGGTCGAGATCGGACGGTCGGAGGCCGTCAAAATAATGTTTTTAAGCTAACTTTGCCTTGCAGCTAGCATCGATCATTGCGACAGAGGACTCATTGCCATCAATCGATCATTGGAGGTTAGCACTTTGATCGATGTCGCCATCGTGATGATGGCCATCATCATGGATGGTCAAAGGATCAGCTTCGAGGAGTCAAGGTTTATCACATAATTTCAAGGGGAGTGGTGCTCAAATATGATTTGCTAGGGTTTCTCTCGAAAAGGGGCTCAAAGGCTATAAAAGGAGGTCCTAACCTAGGGTTTCATGAACAATTCTAAGCTTCCAAGAGCCTCCGCAAAGCTTCAACTCTCCGACAACGAAGTTCTTCTTCTCCGACGCTAGGTTTAATTTTCTTTTAGTTTTTTGTACGTCGGTTTTAGATTTATTCGTTGTTCATTTACTTTTTCGAAGCTCTCTTTCTATCATAACGAGGAGAGGGGGAGTGTCCCTCTACCTCAAGTTTTTGTTCTTGTATCGATTAACTCCTACCTCCAACGAGGAGGAGTTCATTTAATGTTTTGCCCTCCGTGCGTGGTCAAGAACCACTAGGGCGTTGGAGTAGTAGCCGAAGGCTACGAACCAAGTAAAAAGAATTGTCTATTTTATTTATTATTTATATTTCCACTGCAAATTATCTACTCGAGTTTTAATGAACTATTTCGCAAAAAGCTTTTGTTTCGCTATTCACCCCCTCTAATGATCCAACAATTTAGTCTATTAAGATGAAAATTGGGCATGTGCATAGTAGAATAGGACTTTGCAAATTATATTACTACTATTTCTTACTTTTCATTTTTCATGGAACTAGTATAGGACATACCTTAGATATCATGCACCTATAGATTTAAGGAGCCAATACATCTCACAACACATAGGACTAATGTGTTTGTGTACATAGCCACGTAGATGGGTGTGAGATGTTAGGACCTTACTCCTGATTCCAGATGTAGAGCTAGTGCATCGCCATGAACCACGTAGTATAATTATATATACTAACCGACTCTGACCATGATTGGTTAATCTTTCATATCAATCAAGCCAAATATGAGTCAAACATTTTATAGATGAGCTTATTTTCAATATATTATTTTCAAAATAATGTGGAACATGCTTGGACTTTAAATTTAATACTTATTTTTTATTCCACACACCCTCACTCTTTTCGATATATGGCAAAAGGGGGAGAAAAAGGCCAAAGTTAAGGGATCAATGTTTTTTCATATGGCCAATGTTTACTTAACTTTAAGTTAACAAAACAGAAGTAAAGGCCAAGTTAAGAAAATTCTTAACTTAAACACATTTACTTAACTTTATGTTAACTTGTTTTTGTTAACAAAACGGAAGTAAAGGCCAAGGTTAAGAAATCAATTTTTTTATTTCTTAACTTAAAAGTTATTTTAAACACTATGGCTAATATTAAGTAATTTCGGTTACTTAATTCTTTTTTAGTAGCAAACATCAAGGGGGAGAGTTAAAACTCTTTCTCAAGTACTCACCCTCGGTCAAGGGGGAGGATTCCTCAAGGGGAGCACTTGAAAAAGAGTTTTTATATACTTTTGCTCATTCATACATATCTCATACTCATTTTGCTTAATTTATTTTTCTTAAATTTGTATGTGGGTTTTCCATAAATCAAAAAGGGGGAGATTGTTGGTGCAGTAGGCACCTAAGTCAAACCTGTGTTTTGATTATAGCAAACGATTCAAAGTTAAGCTCATGTCATTATCTCACGAGCTAAATCGAGTGTGCATAAAATTACTATTGTTGGAGCTGATGGCTAGCGACACCCGGAAGAAGCCGCGGTGGTCGGGCGACACTCGAGTGACTTCGCAGGGAGTCGAGTAGAAGTAGAAGGTCGGGCGGCGACATGAAAAGTCGAGGTAAGCTCGTGTGTGTGCGAGAGTAAGTGAGGTCGTATCCTCTTTACGGGGATGATCTTAAGCGTAGATCCGACCAAAGACATCCTATAGGTGGTCTAGGTCGAGATCGAACGATCGGAGGTTGTCGAAATAATATTTTTGTTAAGCTAACTTTGCCTTGCAGCTAGCATCAGTCGACTGCCAGCTTGGAGGACTCGACTGCCGTCCAACAGTCGACTGCCTGAGGTCAGCATTCGACTAATGCTGCCATCAGTCGATTGATGATGGCCATCAGTCGACTGGTGGACAAGGATCAGCTTCGAGGAGTCAAGGCTTATCACCTCATTTCAAGGGGAGTGGTGCTCAAATGTGATTGGCTAGGGTTCCTCTCGAAAAGGGGCTCAAAGGCTATAAAAGGAGGGCCTATCCTAGGGTTTCTTCATCAATTCTAAGCTTCCAAAAGCCTCTGCCAAGCTACAACTTTCCGACAACGAAGTGCTTCTTCTCCGACGTCTAGGTTTTAATTGCTTTCTTTTTGTAACGTCGGTTTAAGTTTTTATTTCAGTTCATTACTATAATTTCTCGGAGGTTTTATCATAACGAGAAATGGGGGAGTGTCCCTCTACCTCAAGCTTTATTTTTTTTGTATCGATTAACTCCTACCTCTAACGAGGAGGAGTTCTTTAGTGTTTTTTCCCTCCATATGTGGTCAAGGACCGCTAGGGCCTTGGAGTAGTAGCCGAAGGCTACGAACCAAGTAAAAATATTTGTCTCCTTTTATTTATTTCTTATCTTTCCGCTGCAAATTAATTATCTACTCGAGTTTTAACGAACGAACAAAAAGAAAAGGTTTTATCGCTATTCACCCCCTCTCGCCCCTCTAGTGATCCGCTTCGATCCAACACTCCATCCCCACAATTTAACACTTTCCCTCCAATATTAGTCTTCCTGCCAAATTCCATAAAATCCTCTCTCTTCCCCCTCAATTCCTGATTTACCAGATTCCCTATTATCTAGCATTAACGAGGTTAGCATACAATTTCCTTTATTTATTTATACTTGATACTGATTTCTATTTCTGCAGGGCACCACAAGTATAACTCATTTAAATAATCAATGGGCTCAATATACTAATATTCTCAAGAAAAACTACAAGAATGTCAGAGTAGAGAACTAACATTACAACAAGCTTATCAAAGGCTCGAAAGAGAACTACAGGCTTCTTACATAAAAGTACAAGCCGAATGAGCAGAACTCTCGACCCTTCAATTTCAAACTACCTGCTTATAAAATACCTTAGACATTTTAAAAACTTGACCATCTCAAGAAGGAACCTATGCTACCCATGAAACTTTCTGGACTTCAGCTGCTATCAATGACATGTTCTTAGATAAAGGTTTTGCCTTTATTCAATGGGATTTCCAAGATTGTATTAATCAATTCAAAGCAGCAGGCTACCTAGCTCCTGGGCATTCTACTAATTTTTTACATATTGGCAATACAATTAATCGCACTCCTGATTTGCTATCTTTTCCTTTTACATCCAATGTTGAAAAAATGTAACAACTTGTATTTAATATAACACTAGCAATATAGTACATGACTTAGCCTACATTGTACTATTCTTAAAAGAACAAAAACACAAATTCTACAATGCTTTATCCACTAAAATAAGGGTACAAGTGATACACATTCCATGGTCTTGCTAAAAGCCTTCCTTGAGCATCCTTTAAGTAATAAGCTCCCACTCTCGCTTGGCTCTCCACATGGAAGGGTCCTTCCCATTTGCGTCCTAGCTTACCCTTACATCCCTCGGGAAGTACCTTCTTTAATACTAAATCTCCTACCTGAAAAGAATGAGGCACTATCTTTTTATTATAAGATTTAATTACTTGCAACCTATACCTTTCAGCATTATTTAAAGCAACATTCCTCCTTTCTTGAATCAAGTCTAACTCCATGTGTCGAGCCACCCTATTTTCGCTAGGGATATAAGCTATCACTCGGGCAGACTCCACCCGACTTCTATAGGTAGTACTGTTGAGTTTTCGACACCACGGCGAGTGTGTATTCGAACATGTTTCGTATACATATGTGCAGCGGAATAAATAAAAAGCAATAAATCTAATTTATTACATCACACACACCACATGCATGCATAGTACAACATGTGTAGACATAACCGTAGTTTCAAATTTTGCAATAAAAGGAAATTTATTCTACGTATACCTGACGTATCACGTGTAGCAGGAAAGATATCAACTGGAGCGACCCTCGCTAGAATCGCCTCTATCCGTATCCACGCGCGAGTACCTTCGGGATGACTTCACAGAGTCACGAGCCTCGTCTTCGTACGAGTCACTAGCCTAGTGTCAAAGATGATGTGATCGAGAGAAGATCACAATCCGAATCAAAATTTGGATTCAAAACCGAGTCCCCAAAACTCGCTTCTCCGGAGAGGTATTCGTCAAACGTTTGACAAATCCTTCGTCCTCCACCTATGAGGATTACCGGAGGTCGAATCCCCGTTAAGGTAGCCGATGTCGGAGCTCCAAACATCATCCAAACGACGCTCTGACACGAAGTAAACAAGTTGTCAAGAAAACTGGCCAGCTTTGGTGGAGGATTAGCGCTAGCCAAATAAGGAAGTTAGATGGTCACCTTGTCGCCGGAGCGAAGGAAGATCACCGGAGGGTCACCGAAGGATCGCTGGCTGAAGCTTGGACACCGGTAACAACTTAGACGGTGGCACAAGAGGTGGGCGGTGGCGAAGGTTTGGGCGCCGACCACAAGAGGAGAAGAGGGAGAGGGGCGACAACTTAGGATTAGGGCTCTCATTAAACCCTTGAGCCCTATTTTATTGAGAACAAATTCTCCTAATAGTTATTATTTCATAACCAAAACCCGTTAACCCACTCCATTAATTTAAGTTAAAATAAACCAAACCGATTTGGTCTATTTTAAGTTAAAACGAACCGAACCAACTTTGGTTTCTCTCGGTCTGAGAATCTCATTCTCAAGCTCATTTTAAATCCTTCGGATTACGCTCATTGTGCGTGTGACCAAATAGGTTCTCGGTTTATGTTGGCCGTCTATAATTAACCATTAATTATAGAACCATCATGAGTGACACCTAGTAGTACATCATGATCCCCAATTAACCAAAAAGATCAACGGTTGATTCAGAACTATTTCTGAAACCCTTCAGCAGCTACAATGAATCGTGCCCCATTCCTTTCACTCATCTTATACCCACTTGGTTCAGGAGATGATTTTATAGTGTCAGTCCCCACTAGATTGACTACGTCACACCTAGCCCAAGTATCATTTCCTCGTCCTACGGATTCTAGTTACTGCACATGTATCCAAGAGTACCTTACTCTAAACATGTAATGCTTTGGACAAAGACTTTAGTAACAATCCAACGAGAGGCCATGGGTATACATCTCCTCGCAAGGAGTGGTGAATCCTTTATATGCTATTCAAACACCTTCGATCACTTTGACTTATGCCCAATCATCCCGAGTCCACATCTTCTAAGAGATGCTTGCTTAAGATGTCAAAGAATAAGTCTTCATGACAAAGATGACTTAAATACCGCAAGTCAAAGGAACATCGCACTTAAGCTGCAGTAAGAACTTCATTGACATATCCATATATGCAGAGAACCATATAAAGTCTTACGGCTGATCACTCCAATGAACTAGTTACCATAACTAGCATCCACGATTAACTCTGGACATCACAATGTCTCCAGCCAATGAGAATCTATTGCTTGGATACACCAACAAGTGTACCTCGTGCTAGTCTCGACAGATTTGATGTTGTCCAAATCCATCAATTCATCGACTAGGGATAATTTCGATACATCACAATTACACATGTAGAGATACTCACTAGTTGTGATCCAATCACAAATTCTCTCATGCTATGAATCGTATCGTGGACATTCAATAAATGAGTTTAAGATCTAATAAAATACATGAAAACATGTATACTCAAATAGTGAATCTTCATTTATCATATAAATGGTTCAAATATAAGGCGATTGACTTAGGACATCTCTAATATATTACTAACAAACTCCCACTTGGCCTAATGCCAATCGCTATGGTATCCAATACCATAAGCTCTAACATTACCCTCAAACTTACTTTGAGGTAATACCTTAGTTAAAGGATCCATTAAGTTCCTTTCAGTGGGGATTTTCTTGATTTGTATTTCCTTCCTACTAATGATCTCTCTGATGAGATGATAGCGGCGAAGCACATGTTTGGATCGTTGATGAGACCTTGGCTCTTTCGCCTATGCAATTGCTCCATTGTTGTCGTAGTAGACCGATATTGCTTCAACAATGGCTGGAACCATACCAAGTTCATAAATGAACTTCTTGATCCAAACCACTTCTTTTGCTGCTTCCGAAGTTGCAATGTATTCTGCTTCAGTGGTAGAATGTGCTATAGTGTCTTGTTTGGAACTTTTCCATCTCACTACACCCCCATTCAAGGTGAACACGTATCCAGACTGAGACCTGGAATTATCCTTGTCTGTCTGGAAGCTGGCATCCGTATACCTGCGTATCACCATGTCCCCTTCTCCATATATTAGGAACACATCCTTAGTTCTTCTCAAGTACTTAAGAATCGTCTTAACAGCCACCCAATGATCCATTCTGGATCGACGTATCTACTCATGACACTCAGAGCATACGATATATCGGGCCTCGTACATAACATAGCATACATGATAGATCCTATTGCAGATGCATAGGAAATCTTACTCATGCAAATCCTCTCGTCTTCTGTGCGCGGACACATAAGCTACGAAAGGTGTATCCCATGCCTGATGGGTAGGAAACTTTTCTTGGATTCCGACATGCTAAACCTCTTTAGCACTCGGTCTATATATCTATACTGTGAAAGACCAAGCAACCATTTCGATCTATCTCTATAGTTCTTAATTCCGAGAATGTTGGTTGCTTCTCCCAGGTCTTTCATGGAGAATGTCTTGGACAACCAAATCTTAACTGACTATAAGACTGAAACATCATTTCTTATAAGTAATATGTCATCGACATACAATACTAGGAACACGACTGCACTCCCACTAATCTTCTTGTACACACAAGGTTCGTCTGGATTTTGTGAGAAATCAAACTTTTTGATTGTCTCATCAAAATGGATATTCCAGTTCCTGGATGCTTGCTTCAGTCCATATATGGACCGTCCCAATTTGCATACCTTGGTTTTGTCAACCGATGTGAAACCCTTAGGTCGTATCATATACACGTCCTCGAGTAGGTTTCCATTAAGGAAAGCTGTTTTCACATCCATCTTCCATATCTCATAATCATAATGAGCCGTTATGGCTAGGAACATCCGAATGGATTTAAGCATAGCAACCGGCGAATAGGTTTCGTAATAATCAACACCTTGCTTTTGACGATATCCTTTCACCACCAATCTAGCCTTATAGGTAATCACATTACCATCCATGTCGGTTTTCTTCTTGAAAACCCACTTGCACCCTATAGGCTTTATACCTTCAGGTGGGTCAACAAAGTTCCATACTTGGTTTTCATACATGGAATCCATTTCTGACTTCATGGCTTCAAGCCACTTATCCCTTTCTGAACTTGTCAGAACTTCTTCATAACTGGTAGGCTCCTCATCATCAATGAGTAATACGTCGTTCGATTCACTTACGAGAAATCCATATCTCTCAGAAATATTGTGTGTTCTACCAGATCTACGAAGATGTGTTGTCACAATAGGTGCACCCGATGACTCATCACTATGAGTTATTGGTTGTTATGCTTCACCAGGTATCTCATCAATGTCTATTTGAGTCTCTCGAGCCTTCTCAAGCTCGATGACACTCCCACTGTTTTCTTGCAAGAGAAACTCTTTCTCTAGAAACACAGCATGCCTTGAAACAAACACCTTTTGTTCCATAGGATGTTAGAATTGGTAACCCCTTATTTTCTTAGGGTATCTAATAAATAGATATTTATCCGACTTAGCATCCAATTTGTCTGATACAGTTCACTTCACATAAGCAGGACAACCCCATATCTTCAAGTAAGATACATGAGGTTTCTTACTATTCCATATCTCATATGGAGTAGTGGAGATTACCTTGGTTGGCATTCTATTTAACATGTAAACAACTGTCTGAAGTCCATAGCCCCAAAAGGACTTGGGAAGATTCGTATGATTCATCATTGACCTGAAAATGTCCGACAAGGTCCGGTTACGCCTCTTAGATACACCATTATGCTGTGGTGTATATGGCGGAGTCCATTGAGACAATATTGTTGGGTTTCCGGCACCGCGGCGTGTGTGTGTTCGATCATGTTTCGTAAACATGAGCACAGCGGAAGCAATAAAAATAATAAATACTCCTATTTATTACAACACACACAACACACGCATGCTATTACAACAAGTGTAGACATAACCGTAAATTAAAATTGCAATAAAAGGAAATTAAACTACGTTATACCTTCCGTATGGCGTGTAGCGGAACGGCATCAACGGGCGATCCTCGTAAGAATCGTCTCTATCCGTATCACGCCCGAGCTCCTCGGGATGACCGCTAAGTCACGAGCCGTCTTCGTGCGGGTTACTAGCCTCGTGTTGAAGGCGGCGTGATCGAGAGATGATCACGATCCGAATCCAAATTCGGATCCAAAAGCGAGTTCTCAAAACTTCGCTTCTCCGGAAGGTATTCGTCAACCGTTTGGCCAGATCGCCGTCCTCCACCTCAGAGGATTACCGGAGATCAAATCCCGGTATGTTAGCGCTGTCGGAGCACTAACCGTCGTCCAAGCGGCTCCACGAGGAGAAGAAGCTGTCCAGAAAACTGGACAGCTTGGTGGAAGAGATAGGCGCCGGCCAACAAGGAAGCCAAGCTCACCTTGATGCCAAACCTAGGAGGATCGCCGGAACTCTTCAGCAGCTCGAGCAGCGGCCTTGGAGGCGGCAAGAGCTGGCAACGCCGGTTGGAGGATGGGGCGGCAACTAGGGTTGGGCGGCATTTTATAGAGAACTAATTCTCTTAATGGTTAATGGATCATATCCATAAAGCCCGTTAACCCGCTCCATTAAGATAAGTTAAAATAAACCAAACCATGATGGTTTATTTTAAGTTAAAACGAACCGAACCAACCTTGGTTCATTCGTTTAATATAAACCAAACCCTTTGGTTTATTCTCATCCATTGGATTAGAACCAAACCATTTTGGTCCATCCATTATGTCTTCATAAGACACGGCCCATCCACCCTTCCATTGCGATTGAAACAATTTCATGCTCGCTTTATGTTTGGTCCAACCAAACATAGTTTCTCTCGGTCTGAGAATCCCATTCTCAAGCTCATTTTAAATCCTTTGGATTACACTCGTTGTGCGTGTGACCAAATAGGTTCTCGGTTTATGTTGGTCCGTCTATAATTAACCATTAATTATAGAGCGATCATGAGTGGCACCTAGTAGTACATCATGATCCCCAATTAACCGAAAAGATCAGCGGTTGATCGAACTATTTACGAAACCCTTGATGGCTCGAATGAATCGTGCCCCATTCCCTTCACTCATCTTATACCCACTTGGTTCGGGACATGGTCTATTGTGTCGATCCCCACTGGTCACCACGCCACACCTAGCCCAAGTATCATTTCTCCCCACGGATTCTAGTTACTCCACATGTATCAAGAGTACCTTACTCTAAACATGTAATGCTTTGGCCAAAGACTTTAGTAACAATCCGACGAGGCCATGGGTATACATCTCCTCGCAAGGAGTGGTGAACTTTATAGGCTATTCAAACACCTTCGATCACTTCGACTTATACCCAATCATCCCGGTCCACATCTCCTTAGAGATGTTTGCTTAAGATGTCAAAGCATAAGTCTCCATGATCAAGATGACTTGAATACCGCAAGTCAAAGGAACATCGCACTTAAGCCACAAGAAGAACTTCATTGACATATCTATATATGCAGAGAACCATATGAAGTCTTACTACTGGTCACTCCAATGAACTAGTTACCATAACTAGCATCCACGATTAACTCCGACATCACTATGTCTCCACCAAAGGAGAATCACCGCTTGGATACACCAAGGAGTATACCTGTATTAGTCTCGACAGAATCGATGGTGTCCAAATCCATCAATTCATCGACTAGGATAATTCCGATACATCACAATTACACATGTAGAGATACTCACTAGTTGTGATCCAATCACAAATTCTCTCATGCCGTGAATCGTATCGTGGACATTCAGTAAATGAGTTTAAGATCTAATCAAATACATGAAACATGTATACTCAAATAGTGAATCTTCATTTATCATATAAATGGTTCATACATAAGGCGATTGCCTTAGGACATCTCTCATATATTACTAACAGACTCCCACTTGGCCTAATGCCAATCGCCACGGTATCCAATACCATAAGCACTAACATGACCTCAAACTTACTTGAGGTAATGCTTTAGTCAAAGGATCCGCTAAGTTCCTTTGGGGAATTTTCTCGATTTGTATTTCTTCCTACCGATGATCTCTCCGATAAGATGATAGCGCGACACATGTTTGGATCGCTGATGAGACCTTGGCTCTTTCGCTGGGTAATTGCTCCATTGTTGTCGCAGAGAGACCGGGTATTGCTTCAACAATGGCCGAATCACACCAAGTTCATGAACGAACTTTGATCCAAACCGCCTTTCGCCGCTGCCGCAATATATTCTCGCCTTCGGTAGAATCCGCCATGCCTCTTGTTTGGAACTTTTCCAACTCATCGCGCTTCCCATTCAAGGTGAACACGATCCGCATCGAGACCCGAATCATCCTTGTCCGTCTCGAAGTCGCATCCGTATACCCGCAGTATCACCATGTCCCTTCTCCATATATTAGGAACACATCCTTAGTTCTTCTCACTTAAGGATCGCCTTAATACCGCCCAATGATCCATTCCTCGATCGGAGGTATCCGCCGTGACACTCGTGAGCATACGATACATCGGGCCTCGTGACATAACATATAGCATACATGATAGATCCTATGATGCATAGGGAATCTTACTCATGCAAATCCTCTCGCCTTCTCACGCGACACATAGACTTCGAAAGGTGTACCCCATGCCCGATGGGCGATAACCTTTCTTGATTCCGACATGCTAAACCTCTTTAGCACTCGGCCTATATATGTAGATCGCGAAAGACCAAGCAACCGCTTCGATCTATCTCTATAGATCTTAATCCCAAGGATGTAGGTTGCTTCTCCTGTGTCTTTCATGGAGAATGTCTTGGATAACCAAACCTTAATCGATCAGAAGATGGACACATCGCTTTCCTATAAGTAATATGTCATCGACATACAATACTAGGAACACGATCGCACTTCTACTAACCTTCTTGTACACACAAGGCTCGATTTTGTGAGAAATCAAACTTTTGATCGTCTCATCAAAACGGATATTCCAGACTCTGGATGCTTGCTTCAATCCATAAATGGATCGCCGCAATTTGCATACCTTGGTTTTATCAACCGATGTGAAACCCTCAGTCAGATCATATACACGCCCTCGAGCAGTTTCCATTAAGGAAAGCGTTTTCACATCCATCCGCCATATCTCATAATCATAATGAGCGCTATGGCCAGAGCATCCGAATGGATTTAAGCATAGCTACAAAGTAATAGGTTTCGCCATAATCAACACCTTGTTTTTGACGATATCCTTTCGCCACCAATCTAGCCTTATAGGTAATCACATTACCATCCATGTCGGTTTTCTTCTTGAAAACCCACTTGCACCCTATAGGCTTTATGCCTTCAGTGGGTCAACCAAGTTCCAAACTTGGTTTTCGTACATGGAATCCATTTCCACTTCATGGCACCAAGCCACTTATCCCTTTCTCAACTTGTCAAGACTTCTTCATAATCGTAGGCTCTCATCATCAATGAGTAACACGTCGCTCGATTCACTTACGAGAAATCCATATCTCTCAGAATATTGCGTGTTCTACCGTGATCTACGAAGATGTGGTGTTACAATAGGTCCAATGATTGCTCATCACTATGAGTTGCTCACCGTTGTGCTTCACTGTATCTCATCAATGTCTATTTGAGTCTCTCGAGCCTCCTCAAGCTCGACGACACTCCCACGCTTTCTTGCAAGAGAAACTCTTTCTAGAAACACAAAGATGCCTTGAAACAAACACCTTTTGTTCCACAGATGATAGAATTGGTAACCCTTGTTTCCTTAGGGTATCCAATAAATAGACATTTATCGACTTAGCATCCAATTTGTCCGATACACCGCTTCACATAAGCAGATAACCCCATATCTTCAAGTAAGATACATGAGGTTTCTTACCATTCCATATCTCATATGGAGTAGTTGAGACTACCTTGGTAGGCATTCTGCTTAACAAGTAAACAGTATCAAGTGCATAACCCCAAAAGGACTTGGGAAGAGTCGCATGATTCATCATTGACTGACCATGTCCAACAAGGTCCTACACGCCTCTCGATACACCATTATGTCTGTGGTGTATAGGGCGGAGTCCATTGAGACAATATGCCATTGTCTCTTAGATAATCAAGAAACTCTTGACTTAAGTATTCACCACCTCGATCCGATCAAGTATTTTAATACTCTTGTCATGTTGTTTCTCTACTTCATTTCTGAATTCTTGAACCTTTCAAAGGCTTCAGACTTGTGTTTCATCAAGAACACATACCCAAACCGTGAGTGATCATCGTGAAGGTAATGAAGTAGCTATAGCCTCCTAATGCTTGAGTTGACATAGGTCCACATACATCAAGATGTACTAAACCTAGTAACTCTCCCACTGCTCACCTTTTCCAAAGAAAAGGTAACTTAGTCATCTTGCCTTTTAAGCATGATTCGCATGTATCGTATGAATCCAATTCAACGATTCCGAATTCCACATCGGTGTAATTCGGACATGCGCTTTCTTGCTTATATGGCCAAGACGACAATGCCACATATAGGAGTCTATGTGATTATCCTTCGAGCACGCTGTTGCTCGCTTCGATATTGAAAATGTCACCGGATACGCCCAACGATAAATGCCATTACTCAAAGTTCCATTCCATAAAGAACGCCATTCAAAGTTATATAACAACAATTGTTACTAAACGTTAAATGGAAACCATTTCTATTTAAGCAGAAATAGAAACAATGTTCTTTATTAGAGAAGGAACATAATAGCAATTGTCCTTCAAGACTAGTCCACTAGGAGCTTCAAAGAAATAAGTTCGAGATGGCGAGCAAAGAACCTTTGCTCCATTGCCAACACAAATTTGACTCTCCTCGACAAGTCTTCTTCTATTCCTTAGCCCATGTATGTCATTACATATATGTGAGCTACACCCAAGATCCAATACCCAAGTGTCTAAGGAAATAGAATGACAATCAATAACGAAGATACCAAGAGGATGGGGCATCGGATGCCTTCTTCTTCTTCATGGACTCAAGATAAATCTTGCGCTTTCTTCACAAGGGCCTTCCTTGCCACAGTGATGGCAAGTGCCCTTTATTGTTCCGCCTTTCTTTGCCTTTTTCTTTCCTTTCTTCTCTTCTTTTGCCTTCCTCTTAGAACCTTTCTTTGAGGAATCAACTAACAACCGCCTTCTCCTCATGCTTCAGAAGGCTCCACAGTCTTCAAAGATATTGAGGAGCTCAATGGTGGATTCCAATTTGTTCATCCGATAGTTCATCACAAATTGAGAAACTCTTGGGCAAACAATGCAATTAAGTCAATACTTAACTCATGATCCATCACAAAACCGAGGGTAGCTAGTCGATGTACCCGCTCATCTTTAGCACAAACCTAGACGAACCTTCTTGCATCTTCGTGGTGAAGAGGAGCCTAGAGACCTCGAACCTTCGGATCTCGCTTGCTCATCGAACAACTCATGAAGATGGAAGACCATAGTGTTAGCATCCATATGCTCATGCCGCTATCGTACCATCGCCGCTAGCATGATGCAACTCGCCACCGTAATCCGCCACATGCTTCGATAGACCAACATTTGGTCCGAGTTGCATCGCCTTAGGACTTCGAAGAGGCTCTTCAAGGACATATGCAAGCTTTTCCGCCTTGAGAACAATTCTCAAGTTTCTAAGCCACCAGAAGTTAGGCTCACAATTTGTTCAATCCAAAATAGTGCGCAAATTCAAAGACGTCATGATCAATTTATTGACCTAGAAATACAAAACGAGCATATATGAGAAAATGATTTTAAAATGCATCAATATACATTTATAAATCCCATTCATTTTTTGAATTTCAAAAACCCCAAAATCACTTCGGGAGATTGTAGGTCCATCTCCGAATGGGCTGATATCCATCATAATTATGAACAACCTCGGAGAGAGTCCAACAAGCCATTCATAACTACGACGGTAGGTATCATCTATACCGATTGCATATCACGTATATGCAACTATCACAATGTGCTATCAACTAATTGAATGTTCACACATACATCGGGTTGTTAACACATTAACAAGTATGCATCATATGCATAGCACCCAACTTCACCTCCCTTTACATCGACCTTGAGAGAGTCCAACAAGCCGATGCCCAGTTAAAGCCAACCCATTAATCGGACATAGTTTTAATATGGTTAGAGCGCATTCAACCAATTAGCCCAGCTTGGAGAGAGTCCAACAACCAAAGCTAACGATTGACCTCTGACTCTTACCATATTAGTATTAAACTATTCCATGGTTTGAACATATTCAGGTTCGAGCCGGGCTTGGAGAGAGTCCAACAACCCAAACAAGAAATAGAACTCTGGTTCTAACCATATTAATGGAAGGTGTAGGCTTTAATATTGATTAAGGGTTTTTAATGTCTCATCCTCTTTGCATGCAAATAACTATTATCTACATGGCATGACATACATGGCATACATCTACATGTCACGACACGCATGGCATAATGTTATGCATCTAATGCAATTACATGGCATACAATTATGTCATGTCTATATTTCGTTATATGTCATAACTATTTATGGAAATAAAATATGTTTAAGATTTGATTCTCCAAATCAAATCATAATTAAATTAGGAAATAAATTTCCAAATCTAATCACATATTTTATTCATGGAATTATTTGATTAAGGAAAATCTATTTAGGAAACCAATTTCCTAAATCTTTAAAACTACTTATGGAAATAAAATATTTTAAGATTTGATTTCCCAAATCAAATCATGATTAAATTAGGAAACAAATTTCCAGAATCTAATCAAATATTTTATTTATGGAAAATATCAATTTCCATAAATACTTCCAACTTTCCAAAAGTGGAAGATTTCCATAAATACTTCTAGACTTTCCAAAATTAAAAATTTCCATAAATACTTCTAAATTTCCAAAATTAGAAAATTTCCAGAAATACATTATGACTATCGCAAAACCATTTTACGATTATGTCGAAACACAACCTGGGCTCTGATACCACTGTTGGGTTTCCGGCACCGCGGCGTGTGTGTTCGATCATGTTTCGTAAACATGAGCACAGCGGAAGCAATAAAAATAATAAATACTCCTATTTATTACAACACACACAACACACGCATGCTATTACAACAAGTGTAGACATAACCGTAAATTAAAATTGCAATAAAAGAAATTAAACTACGTTATACCTTCCGTATGACGTGTAGCGGGAACGGCATCAACCGGAACGATCCTCGTAAGAATCGTCTCTATCCGTATCCACGCCGAGCTCCTCGGGATGACTTCGCTAAGTCACGAGCTTCGTCTTCGTACGGGTTACTAGCCTCGTGTTGAAGACGACGTGATCGAGAGATGATCACGATCCGAATCCAAATTCGGATCCAAAACGAAGTTCTCAAAACTCGCTTCCGGAGAGGTATTCACAACCGTTTGACGAATCCTTCGCCTCCACCTCAGAGGATTACCGAGATCAAATCGTATGTTAGCCGCTGTCGGAGCACTAACCGTCGTCCAAACGACGCTCCGACGAGAGGAGAAGAAGCTGTCCAGAAAACTGGACAGCTTGGTGGAGGAGATAGGCGCCGGCCAACAAAGGAAGCCAAGTGCTTACCTTGATGCCAAACCTAAGGAGGATCGCCGGAACTCTTCCGGCAGCAGCTCGACGCCGGCAAAGAGGAAGGAAGCCTACGACGCCGGTTGGAGGAGCTATGGGGTGCGGCACCACAAGGCGGCAACTTTGTGTTGGGCGGCTAGGGTTTGGATGATTGGATTAGTTAGGTTTAACAATCCCTTAAGCCCACTTTTATAGAGAACTAATTCTCTTAATGGTTAATGGATCATATCCATAAAGCCCGTTAACCCGCTCCATTAAGATAAGTTAAAATAAACCACACCATGATGGTTTATTTTAAGTTAAAACGAACCGAACCAACCTTTGGTTCATTCGTTTAAAATAAACCAAACCCTTTGGTTTATTCTCATCCATTGGATTAGAACCAAACCATTTTGGTCCATCCATTATGTCTTCATAAGACACGCCCATCCATGCTTCCATTGCATCAAACAATTTCATGCTCGCTTATGTTTGATCCAACCAAACATAGTTTCTCTCGGTCTGAGAATCCCATTCTCAAGCTCGTTTTAAATCCTTTGGATTACACTCGTTGTGCGTGTGACCAAATAGGTTCTCGGTTTATGTTGGCCGTCTATAATTAACCATTAATTATAGAATGATCATGAGTGGCACCTAGTAGTACATCATGATCCCCAATTAACCGAAAAGATCAACGCTTGATCCGTAACTATTTCAAACCCTTCAAGAGCTCGAATGAATCGTGCCCCATTCCCTTCACTCATCTTATACCCACTTGGTTCAGGACATGGTCTATTGTGTCTCCCTCACTAGGTCGACTACGCCACACCTAGCCCAAGTATCATTTCCTCGTCCTACTGGATTCTAGTTACTCCACATGTATCAAGAGTACCTTACTCTAAACATGTAATGCTTTGGCCAAAGACTTTAGTAACAATGACGAGAGGCCATGGGTATACATCTCCTCGCAAGGAGTGGTGAATCCTTTATAGGCTATTCAAACACCTTGATCACTGACTTATACCCAATCATCCGGGTCCACATCTCCTTAGAGATGTTTGCTTAAGATGTCAAAGCATAAGTCTCCATGATCAAGATGACTTGAATACCGCAAGTCAAAGGAACATCGCACTTAAGCCACAAGAAGATCTTCATTGACATATCTATATATGCAGAGAACCATATGAAGTCTTACAAGTCTTACCGGTCACTCCAATGAACTAGTTACCATAACTAGCATCCACGATTAACTCCGGACATCACTATGTCTCCAAACAAGGAGAATCACCGCTTGGATACACCAAGGAGTATACCTCGTGCTAGTCTTGTGCAATTGATGGTGTCCAAATCCATCAATTCATCGACTAGGATAATTCCGATACATCACAATTACACATGTAGAGATACTCACTAGTTGTGATCCAATCACAAATTCTCTATCGTATAATATCGTGGACATTGAAAATGAGTTTAAGATCCAATCAAATACATTAAACATGTATACTCAAATAGTGAATCTTCATTTATCATATAAATGGTTCATACATAAGGCGATTGCCTTAGGACATCTCTCATATATTACTAACAAATATACCATTGTCTCTTAGATAATCTAGAAACTCTTGACTTAAGTATTTTAATACTCTTGTCATGTTGTTTCTCTACTTCATTTTTGAATTCTTTGAATCTTTCAAAGGCTTCAGACTTGTGTTTCATCAAGAACACATACCCAAACCATGAGTGATCATCGATGAAGGTAATGAAGTAGCTATAGCCTCCTAAATCTTGAGTTGACATAGGTCCACATACATCAGTATGTATTAGACCTACAAACTCTCCAACTCATTCACCTTTTCCTGTAAAAGGTAACTTAGTCATCTTGCCTTTTAAGCATGATTCGCATGTATCGTATGACTCCAATTCAAATGATTCCAGAATTCTACATCAGTGTAATTCAAACATACATTTCTTGCTTGCATGGCCAAGACGACAATGCCACATGTAGGAATCTAATTGATTATCCATTCGAGCATGCTTGTTGCTCACTTCAATATTGAAAATTTCACTGGATATGTCCAATGTATAAATACCATTGCTCAAGGTTCCAGTCCCATAAAATACGCCATTCAAAGTTATATAACAATAATTGTTACTAAACGTCAAATAGTAACCATTTCTATTTAAACAGGAAATAGAAACAATGTTCTTTATTAGAGAAGGAAAATAATAGCAATTGTCCAGTTCCAGTTCTAGTCCACTAGGGAGCTTCAGCAAATAAGTTTCGATGGCGACCGCAGTAATTTTTTCTCCATTGCCAACTAGCAAATTTGACTCCCCTTTGACGAGTCTTCTTCTATTCCTTAGCCCCTGTATGTCATTACATATATATGAGCCACACCCAGTATCCAATTCCCAAGTGTCTAAGGATATAGAATGACAATCAATAACGAAGATACCTGAAGAGGATGGGGCATCGGATGCCTTCTTCTTCTTCACGAACTCAAGATAAATCTTGCAGTTTCTTCGCGAGTGGCCTTCCTTGCCACAATGATGGCAAGTGCCCTTTTGTACTGGTTCTTCCTTCCTAGCCTTCTTGTTCTTCCCTTTCTTCTGTTCCTTTGTCTTCCTCTTAGAACTTTTCTTTGAGGAATCAACTAACATAACCGCCTTCTCCTCATGCTTTACAGAAGGCTCCATAGTCTTCAGCATATTGAGGAGCTCAGGAATAGTGGATTCTAATTTGTTCATCATAAATTATGATAAACTCTTGGGAAAACAATGCAGAATTAAGTCAATACTTAATTCATGATCCATCACAAACCCGAGGGTGGCTAGCCACTCGATGTACCCATTCATCTTTAGCACAAACTACACTACAAACGAACCTTCTTGTATCTTAGAGGTGAAGAGGAGCCTGGAGACTTTGAACCTTTCGGATCTTGTTTGCTCATCAAACAACTCACGAAGATGGAAGACTATGGTATTAGCATCCATATGCTCAAGCTGCTTTCCTATCGCGACTAGCATGATGCAACTCGCCAATTGAGAATCTGCCATATGTTTCTGATAGGCCAACAATTGGTCTGGAGTTGCATCGTCCCTAGGACAGTTGGGAAGAGGCTCTTCAAGGACATACGCTAGCTTTTCCGCCTTGAGAACAATTCTCAAGTTTCTAAGTCAGTCCAGGAAGTTAGGCCCAGTCAATTTGCTTGAATCCAAAATAGTGCACAAATTCAAAGACGTCATGATCAATCGATTAACCTAGAAATACAAAACGAGCATATATGAGAAAATAATTTTAAAATGCATCAACATACATTTATAAATCCCATTCATTTTTTGAATTTCAAAAACCTAAAAATCACTTCGGGAGATCATAGGTCCATCTCCAAATGGGCTGATATCCAACATAGATATGAACAACCTTGGAAAGAGTCCAACAAGCCATTCATAGCTACGATGGTAGGTATCAAATATACCGATTACATATCACATATATGCAACTATCACAATGTGCTATCAACTAATTGAATGTTCACACATACATCGGGTTGTTAATTCATTAACAAGTATGCATCATATGCATAGCACCCAACTTCACCTCCCTTCACGTCGACCTTGGAGAGAGTCCAACAAGCCGATGCTCCAGGTGAAAGGCAACCCATTAATCAAGACATAGTTTTAATATGGTTAGAGCGCATTCAACCAATTAGCTCGGCTTGGAGAGAGTCCAACAACCAAAGCTAACGATTGACCTCTGACTCTTACCATATTATATTAAACTATTCCATGGTTTGAACATGTTCGGGTTCCAGTCGGGCTTGGAGAGAGTCCAACAACCCAAACAAGAAACGGAACTCTGGTTCTAACCATATTAATGGAAGGTGTATGCTTTAGTATTGAGTAAGGGTTTTTATGTCTCATCCTCTTTGCATGCAAATAACTATTATCTACATGGCATGACATACATGGCATACATCTACATGTCATGACATGCATGGCATAATGATATGCATCTAATACAATTACATGGCATACAATTATGACATGTACAAAATTTCCTTATATATCATAACTATTTATGGAAATAAAATATGTTTGAGATTTAATTTTCCAAATGAAATCATGATTAAATTAGGAAATAAATTTCCAAATCTAATCACATATTTTATTTGTCGAAAGTGTTGATTAAGGAAAGTCAATTTAGGAAACAAATTTCCTAAATCATAAAAACTATTTATGGAAATAAAATATTTTTATGATTTGATTTCCGAAATCAAATCATGATTAAATTAGGAAACATATTTCCAAATCTAATCAAATAATTTATTTATAGAAAATATTAATTTCCATAAATACTTCTAACTTTCTAAAAGTAGAAGATTTCCATAAATACTTCTAGACTTTCTAAAATTAAAAATTTTCATAAATACTTCTAACTTTCCAAAAGTAGAAAATTTCTATAAATACAATTACGACTATCGTAAAACAATTTTACGATTATGTCGAAACACAACCTGGCTCTGATACCACTATTGGGTTTCCGGCACCGCGGCGAGTGTGTATTCGAACATGTTTTGTAAACATGTGCACAGCAGAATAAATAAAAAGCAATAAATCTAATTTATTACATCACACACACCACATGCATGCATAGTACAACATGTGTAGACATAACTGTAGTTTCAAATTTTACAATAAAAGGAAATTTATTCTACGTATACCTGATGTATCACGTGTAGTGGAAAAGACATCAACCGGAGTGACCCACGCTAGAATCACCTCTATTCGTATCCACGTGCGAGTACCTTCGTGTTAGTTATAGCCCTAAGAACCAATCATGTGATGGTTGAATAGGGAACATTTTGTATCATATTCTATAAAGGCAAAGGATTGGTTATTATATTTAAGTCTTGCTTGTGCCAGCTAAATTAAATATAGTAATGCCCTAGAAAAGTAGGTTCTTATCTACAGCACATCAATTGGCAGAATTGATTATGAGAGGCTGTAGAGAACACTTTCTAAATGTTCCTAGTCAAGTATTAATATGCAAGGGCAATATTAATACATAAAGACTAGCATGTAGGTCAATTGATGACTTGATCTCACAAGTCATGGATATATGATATCGAGTTGACACATGGGTATATATTAGAGAATATATACTGAACTGACCCGCCATGAGAAAGTTTCATGGATCGTTATATGAGTGTCATAAACTTTCTCATGTGACTATTGGTATGAATAGTCCTCAGACCTGAAGTCACTACGGTTCCCTACATAAGGAGTTATGTACTTTGGTATCGTCAAACGTCACCTGTAACAGGGTGGACCATAAAGGCGATTACTGGGTATATAACAAATTATGCGGAGGGATGTGAGTGATGTAGATGGGATCTATCCCTCTCATATGACGAGAGTGATATCGGTGGGCCCCTTGATTGAGTAGAACTACTAAAACGCATGGCCATGCTCGAATGAGTCAATATGAGATATTGAGCTCATTTGTTTGAGTTAGTTTAGTCAGGGATCAAGAAACACATAGATTGATCGAGGATGACACGGTCTATGCCTCATTGATCAATCTGATATCAAGGATAGAAGGACACGGTCATACATTATAGTAGTCACGGAAAGGTTAGTCGGATCTTGACTTATCTCGTAACTTGGGTAGCAATGATGCATTGCTAGATGCCGCTCATTGCTTGTGTATCTAAAAGAGTTTAGATCCACTGCCAACGTTATGAGAGCCTATAGGGTCACACACAAAGAGCATGATAATTAGAGGAATTAGAGTATTCTAGTTTGACTAGAATAATTTGGGAATAAGCTTAAGTACAAAATGGTTTTTGGACTTTAAGCTTAATGAGAATTTTAGCTAATTAATTTAATGAGATTAATTCAATATGTTACCTTATTGATTTAATAAGATTAATTCAATATGATAACATAAGCTTAATTGAATTAATAAGATTAATTCAATATGATTGAATTAATAAGATTAATTCAATATGATAACATAAGCTTAATTGAATTAATAAGATTAATTCAACATGCATGAATGCCACATAAGAATGCCACATAAGCATGCCACATAAGCATGCCACCTAAGCATCCACCTAAGCTAGTTAAGGTGGAAGGAAACAAAATGGTTTTGTCTCCTTAAGTGGCCGGCCAAACAAGGATATGTCTCAATGCAATGGATTGCATTGAATGTGTGGAGGTGAAAGGGTTTTTCCAACCCTATAAAAGACACCTCAATGGCCAAAAGAGAGGATTGGCTTTGTTGTGGAAGCTTTGGTTGTGAGTTGAGGTTGTGAGAGAGCTTGGTGGAAGCTTTGGTTGTGTGGGTTTGTGAGTGTAGGCTAGCAAGAAGAGGAGTCTTCTTCTTCCTTTCTCCTTTTCCCTCTCTTCCTCTCCTTTAGGGACTTCTCTAGCAAGAAGTAAAGGAGAGCTCTTCTAGTTTTCCTTTTGTGAGACAAGAGCTTGCTCGTGTGGATACATATAGAGGCACGGACATTTGAACGTGCTAAAGATCCAAACAACCAAAAGGAAAAGCGGGATTGACAAGGGCACGCAACAAAGGTAATCCTCTCCTATAAGATAGGTTTGCTTTTAGAGAAACTTATTTTGTACGAGTTTTCTTTCGCAAGGATCACTAGGAAGGGATCCTAATTTTTCCGTTGCGCATATGCCATTTGGCATAAAGAATTCCCAACAGTGGTATCAGAGCCACTTGCGAAAGATCGTATAAAATAGGTTTTCTCTATTTTATATGTGATATAGAAGTAGGATAAATTTTATTATGAGTTGATAATTGTATTAGCAATTGTCAAACATAATAAAATATCCAATGTCTTTTAAAAGTTAAAATGACATGGTGCATGGTTATGGCCTAGTCCCAAAAGATTTGTGAATGTGTGTGTGTTGTAATTTTTAATAACGTGCGTGTCGTGCCTTCCTCCTAAAATTCCTGTTGTAAAATTAGTTTTAGACTCGAATGTAACTCGAGTATTTCTCCTTTGTAATGTACAAAACAAAGATGGAGGGTCCATTGGAAGATGAGGTTACAAGGAGGAAGTCAACACACAAGACAACCAAAAGGAAGCACTTAGGAGAAGATGCTATCCCTAGGTTGACCAATCAATCTTTTCATTGGCTTGAGAAGATTGTAGAATAAGGGCCATAACCATGACACGCTTAGTTTAATATGTATGTGATGCATGTTAGTTTAATATGTATGTGATGCATGTTAGTTTAATATGTATGTGATGCATGTTAGTTTAGCTTGTATGTGATGCATGATTAGTTTAGCTTATATGTGATGTATGCTAATATGTATATGATACATGTTTATTTCTTAATAAGTCTAAACGATATGCCTACCAAAGTTGGTACTCACTACTTCCTCGATCATTTGTTATTGGGTTTGCCAAAGCAAAGCAATGCATTTTATCTTGGAGGGGTGCGAGTGGACAATCGTGATGTCCCGCTATCGATCTTGGTTAAGACTTAGTTAAGTTTTTCTTAATTGGTTAAGAAAGTAGAGGCATATATTAGCTTTGAACATAAGTGTTAAAATTAGTTTTGTGTGAATTCCGAACATCAGCTTTGTCTTAGAAGTGGTCGTTGCTCCGATATCCAAGAAGGCCTCGTGGCTCGCCACGTACCGAAGTCCGGGTTTAGGAATAAACACTAAACTAATCTAAAACTTAACCAAAGCTATTAAAGAGTTACATCAGATGTAATTGGCAAAAGATTGCCTACCTAATTATACTACGTCTTGGGCGATTAGCCAAAGCTAACTCAAGACGAATTATAATGTGGATCTTTATCCCATATAAATTTATAGCTAAATAGTAGCTATGAGAATTTAGTGGGAGCCTCATTTAATTAAAGGCCTAATTAAATGATTTAGGTATGATACTTAACTTTGCATTTTAATGTTGTAGATCACCATGACATCTAACACGACACACCCTCACTTGCGATCTGCCCTTGAGAAGGACAAGCAATGGAGCGAACTTTCTTGATCGGTATAGGAACTTGAGGATTATCCTCAAGCAAGAACGCAAACTATATGTCCTAGAGCGCCTACCTCAAACACCCGCCACGCGCCACTCGTCTTGAAAAGGATGCTTATAAGAAGCATCAAGATGACGATTAGATGTGTCATGTCTTATGCTTGCCACCATGAACTCTGAGCTTCAGAAGCAACATGAGAACATGGATGCCTATGATATGGTTGAGCATTTGAAACAACTATATCAAGGACAAGCTAGGCACGAGCGTTTTGAAGTGTCTAAGGCTCTTTGTGCATGCAAGATGCAAGAAGGAACACCTGTAGGAACTCACGTACTCAAAATGATTGGGTACGTTGAGAACCTTGAAAGACTAGGTTTTCCACTGAGCCAAGAATTGGCAACCGATGTTATCCTGCAATCGTTGCCGGAAGCATACAATCAATTCGTCATGAATTATAACATGAATGAAATTGATAAACCTTTGCCTGAGATTCTCAGCATGTTAAGAACTGCTGAACCAAATCTCAAGAAGAAAGTTAGTAATGTACTAATGGTCAAGAAGGACAAAGGTAAGCGCTTAAAGGCAAGGGTAAGACCTAAGCCAAAAGCAAGGCCAATTCATCCACTTCAAAGGGTAAAGGTAAAGTACCTAAGGAAGGGACGCCCATTAAGTGCGTGAGATCGACACTGGAAGCGAATCGCAAAGTCTACCTTGAGGAAGTAAAGAAGAAAAGAGAAGTGGGACTTCGCCTGTATACATGTTATAGAAGTTAATCTATCTATTTCTTCTACATGGGTATTAGATACTGGATGTGCATCTCACATTTGTACTAATAGGTGAGAAATAGTAGAATAATGGCAAAGGGCGAAGTGGACCTACGAGTAGGCAATGGCGCAAAAGTTGCTGCTGTAGCTGTAGGAACATATTCTTTGTCTTTGCCCACTGGGCTTATCTTAGAACTAGAGGAGTGCTTTTATGTACCTGCATTGACAAAGAACATAATCTCTGTATCTTGTTTAGACAAGAGAAACTTTTTTTTATAATAAAGGACAAATGCTGTTCCATTTATTTAAATGAAATGTTCTATTGTAATGCACCACTTATGAATGGTCTCTATGTTCTAGATTTAGAAAACCCAATTTATAACGTAAATACCAAACGGTTCAAATCAAATGATTTGAACCAAACATATCTCTGGCACTGTCGCCTAGGTCACATAAATGAAAAACGCATATCCCAACTCCATAAAGATGGATTATTGGACTCATTTGATTTTGAATCATATGAGGTATGCGAATCTTGTCTTTTAGGAAAGATGACTAAAACTCCATTTAGTGGACATGGCGAGAGAGCGACGGACTTGTTAGGACTCATACATACTGATGTATGTGGCCCTTTCAATGTCGAAGCCAGAGGAGGCTATAAGTACTTTATTACTTTCACTGATGATATGAGTAGATTTGGCTACTTATATTTGATGAGACATAAGTCAGAATCCTTTGAAAAGTTCAAAGAATTCAAGAATGAAGTACAAAACCAACTTGGTAAGCGTATTAAGCTACTGCGATCAGATCGAGGTGGTGAATACCTTAGTCAAGAGTTTCGTGATCACCTGGCTAAGTGTGGGATAATATCCCAACTCACTCCACCTGGAACACCACAATGGAATGGTGTATCTGAGAGGAGAAATCGTACTCTATTAGATATGGTACGATCAATGATGAGCCAGACTGATCTACCTACTTCCTTTTGGGGTTTAGCTCTAGAGACACCGCTTTCAAACTTTAATCGCTCCCCATCAAAAGCCGTGAGAAAAGACACCATATATACGATATGGACCGGAAGAGTCCCAAAATGTCTTTTATAAAGATTTGGGGTTGTGAAGCTTATGTTAGACGTCAAGTCTCGATAAACTAGGACCCAAATCAGATAAGTGTTATTTTGTAGGATATCCCAAGGAAACTAAGGGATATTACTTTTACAATCCCACACTTGGCAAGGTGTTTGTTGCCAGAAATGCTGTCTTTCTAGAAAGAGAATTTATTTCTAGAAATACTAGTGGGAGTAAAATTCATCTTGAAGAAGTTCAAGATGATGATAACACTAAGGCTCCAATGGAAAATGAACAGGCACCACAAAGTGTTGTGGATGAGGAATTTGTTGCCCAAAGAGTTGTGGAGCAAACACCTGTTCAAGTAGACCAACCTCTTCGTAGATCTAATAGGATCCGTCGTCAACCCGAGAGATATTCTTTTCTCTTGGTGACAGGTGAAGTATTGCTTGTCGATCTTGACGAGCCTACATCCTATCAAGAAGCTATGATGAGCCCAGATTCCGAGAAATGGCTAGAGGCCATGAGATCTGAAATGGAATCCATGTACACTAACCAAGTATGGACCTTGGTTGATCCACCTGAAAGGGTAAAACCCATTGGGTGTAAGTGGGTCTTTAAAGTAAAGACTGACATGGATGGTAATAAGCATACCTATAAAGGTAGATTGGTGGCTAAAGGATTCAAACAAATTCATGGTATTGACTATGATGAAACCTTTTCACCCATGATGCTTAAATCCATTCGGATCATACTTGCTATTGCACCTACCACGATTATGAGATCCGGCAGATGGATGTCAAAACCGCTCGAATGGAAAGCTACTCGAGGATGTGTACATGACACCTGAGGGTTTTGAAGATCCAAAGCATCTGGAAAGGTATGCAAACCGCAAACGTCCATTTATGGACTAAAGCAAGCCTTCTCGGCCGAATCTTCGATTCGATGATGCAATCAAAGAGTTTGGTTTCATCAAGAATGAAGATGAACCTTGTGTCTACAAGAGAAATAGTGGGAGAGATTGTATTTCTTGTCTTGTATGTAGATGACATACTTCTCATCGGAAATGATATTCCCTCACTCGATCTGAAGATATGGTTAGGGAATTGTTTCTCGATGAAAGACTTAGGTGAAGCTGCCTATATTCTAGGCATCAAGATCTATAGAGATAGATCTAAAAGATTACTTGGCCTAAGTCAGAGTACATACATTGATAAAGTGCTAGATCATTTTGCTATGCAAAATTCCAAGAAAGGATTTCTGCCTTTATCACATGGTGTAAGTCTTTCGAAGACTCAATGTCCCTCTTCTAAGGAGGAGAGAGATCGCATGGATAAGATCCCTTATGCATCTGCTATAGGGTCTATCATGTACGCCATGCTTTGTACTCGTCCTGACATCTCGTATGCTTTGAGTATGACGAGTAGATACCAGTCAGATCCAGGTGAAAGTCACTGGATAGCAGTCAAAAATATTCTTAAATACTTACGAAGGACGAAAGAATATTTCCTGATATTTGGAGGCAATGAGGAGCTAACTGTAAAGGGTTACAGTGATGCAAGCTTCCAAACAGACAAGGATGACTATAGATCGCAATCGGGGTACGTGTTTTGCCTGAATGGTGGAGCTGTGAGCTGGAAGAGTTCAAAGCAGGACACAGTTGCTGATTCTACAACAGAAGCCGAGTATATTGCAGCAAAGGAGGCTGTTTGGCTCCGCAAGTTCATCAGTGAACTTGGGGTAGTTCCTAGCATTGCAGATCCAATAGACCTCTATTGTGACAACAATGGGGCTATTGCACAGGCTAAGGAACCTCGATCACATCAGCGGACCAAACACATACTGCGGCGCTTCCATCTCATTCGAGAGATCATCGATAGAGGAGATGTGAGGATATGCAGAGTATCGACAGAAGCTAACATCGCAGATCCATTGACCAAGGCTTTGGCACAGAGGAAGCATGATGGTCACACTAGGTCACTAGGTATTAGATATCATAGTGATTGGTACTAGTGCTAGTGGGAGATTGTTAGTAATAGCCCTAAGAACCAATCATGTGATGGTTGAATAGGGAACATTTTGTATCATATTCTATAAAGGCAAAGGATTGGTTATTATATTTAAGTCTTGCTTGTGCCAGCTAAATTAAATATAGTAATGCCCTAGAAAAGTAGGTTCTTATCTACAGCACATCAATTGGCAGAATTGATTATGAGAGGCTGTAGAGAACACTTTCTAAATGTTCCTAGTCAAGTATTAATATGCAAGGGCAATATTAATACATAAAGACTAGCATGTAGGTCAATTGATGACTTGATCTCACAAGTCATGGATATATGATATCGAAGTTGACACATGGGTATATATTAGAGAATATATCGAATGACCCGCCATGAGAAAGTTTCATGGATCGTTATATGAGTGTCATAAACTTTCTCATGTGACTATTGGTATGAATAGTCCTCGGACACGAAGTCACTACTTCCCTACATAAGGAGTTATGTACTTTGGTATCGTCAAACGTCACCCGTAATGTAGGTGGACCATAAAGCGACATCGGGTATATAACAAATTTTGCGTAGGGATGTGAGTGATGTAGTTGGGATCTATCCCTCTCATATGAAGAGATTGATATCGGTGGGACCCTTGATTGAGTAGAACTACTATAACGCATGACCATGCTCGAATGAGTCAATATGAGATATTGAGCTCATTTGTTTGAGTTAGTTTACTCAGGGGATCAAGAAACACATAGATTGATCGAGGATGACACGCCTATGCCTCATTGATCAACTGATATCAAGGATAGAAGGACGAGTCATACATTATAGTAGTCACAAAGGTTAGTCTGGATCTTGACTTATCTCAGTAACTTGGGTAGCAATGATGCATTGCTAGATGTCGCCATTGCTTGTGTATCTAAAAGAGTTTAGATCCACCGCCAACGCTTATGAGAGCCTATAGGGTCACACACAAAGAGCATGATAATTAGAGGAATTAGAGTATTCTAGTTTGACTAGAATAATTTGGGAATAAGCTTAAGTACAAAATGGTTTTTGGACTTTAAGCTTAATGAGAATTTTAGCTAATTGATTTAATGAGATTAATTCAATATGTTACCTTATTGATTTAATAAGATTAATTCAATATGATAACATAAGCTTAATTGAATTAATAAGATTAATTCAATATGATTGAATTAATAAGATTAATTCAATATGATAACATAAGCTTAATTGAATTAATAAGATTAATTCAACATGCATGAATGCCACATAAGAATGCCACATAAGCATGCCACCTAAGCATCCACCTAAGCTAGTTAAGGTGGAAGGAAACAAAATGGTTTTGTCTCCTTAAGTGGCCGGCCAAACAAGGATATGTCTCAATGCAATGGATTGCATTGAATGTGTGGAGGTGAAAGGGTTTTTCCAACCCTATAAAAGACACCTCAAGTGGCCGGCCAAAAGAGAGGATTGACTTTGTTGTTGGTGGAAGCTTTGGTTGTGTTGTTGTGGTTGTGAGAGAGCTTGGTGGAAGCTTTGGTTGTGTGGGTTTGTGAGTGTAGGCTAGCAAGAAGAGGAGTCTTCTTCTTCCTTTCTCCTTTTCCCTCTCTTCCTCTCCTTTAGGGACTTCTCTAGTAAGAAGTAAAGGAGAGCTCTTCTAGTTTTCCTTTTGTGAGACAAGAGCTTGCTCGTGTGGATACATATAGAGGCACGGACATTTGAACGTGCTAAAGATCCAAACAACCAAAAGGAAAAGCGGGATTGACAAGGGCACGCAACAAAGGTAATCCTCTCCTATAAGATAGGTTTGCTTTTAGAGAAACTTATTTTGTACGAGTTTTCTTTCGCAAGGATCACTAGGAAGGGATCCTAATTTTTCCGTTGCGCATATGCCATTTGGCATAAAGAATTCCCAACACTTCGGGATGACTTCACAAAGTCACAAGTCTCATCTTCGTACGAGTCACTAGCCTCGTGTCGAAGACGATGTGATCGAGAGAAGATCACAATCCGAATCAAAATTCGGATTCAAAATCGAGTCCCCAAAACTTGCTTCTCCGGAGAGGTATTCGTCAACCGTTTTACGAATCCTTCATCCTCCACTATGAGGATTACCAGAGATCGAATCCCCGGCAAGGTAGCCACTGTCGAACTCCAAACATCGTCGAAACGATGCTCCGACACAAAGTAAACAAGCTGTCCAGAAAACTAGCCAGCTTTGGTGGAGGATTAGCGCCGGCCAAATAAGGAAGCTAGATGCTCACCTTGTTGCCGGAGCCAAGGAAGATCACCGGAGGGTCGCCGGATGAAGCTTGGATGCCAGCAACAACTTAGACGGCGGCACAAGAGGTGGCCGGTGGCTAGGGTTTGGGCGCCGACCACAAGAGGAGAAGAGGGAGAGGGGCGGCAACTTAGGATTAAGGCTCTCATTAAACCCTTGAGCCCTATTTTATAGAGAACAAGTTCTCCTAATGGTTATTGGTTCATAACCAAAACCCGTTAACCCGCCCCATTAATTTAAGTTAAAATAAACAAAACCGATTTGGTCTATTTTAAGTTAAAACGAACCGAACCAACTTTGGTTCATTCGTTTAAAACAAACCAAACCCCTTTGGTTTATTCTCCGCCATTGGATAAGAACCAAACCAATTTGGTTCATCCATCATGTCTTCATAAGACACGGCCTATCCACGCTTCCATTGCGACTGAAACGATTTCATGCTCACTCCTTGTTTGGTCCAACCAAACCTAGTTTCTCTCGGTATGAGAATCTCATTCTCGAGCTCGTTTTAAATCCTTCGGATTACGCTCGTTGTGTGTGTGACCAAATAGGTTCTCGGTTTATGTTGGTCGTCTATAATTAACCATTAATTATAGAACGATCATGAGTGACACCTAGTAGTACATCATGATCCCCAATTAATCGAAAGGATCAACGGTTGATTCAGAATTATTTCTGAAACCCTTCAGCAGCTACAATGAATCATGCCCCATTCCTTTCACTCATCTTATACCCACTTGGTTCAGGAGATGATTTTATAGTGTCAGTCCCCACTAGATTGACTACGTCACACCTAGCCCAAGTATCATTTCCTCATCCTACGAATTCTAGTTACTGCACATGTATCCAAGGGTAGCTTACTCTAAACATGTAATGCTTTGGCCAAAGACTTTAGTAACAATCCGACGAGAGGCCATGGGTATACATCTCCTTGCAAGGAGTGGTGAATCCTTTATAGGCTATTTAAACACCTTCGATCACTTCGACTTATGCCCAATCATCCCGGGTCCACATCTCCTCAAAGATGCTTGCTTAAGATGTCAAAGCATAAGTCTTCATGACTAAGATGACTTGAATACCACAAGTCAAAGAAACAACGCACTTACATATCCATATATGCAGTGAACCATATGAAGTCTTATGGCTAGTCACTCCAATGAACTAGTTACCATAACTAGCATCCACGATTAACTCCAGACATCACAATGTCTCCACCCAGTGAGAATCAGTTGCTTGGATACACCAAGGAGTATACCTCGTGCTAGTCTCGACAGAATTGAAGTTGTCCAAATCCATCAATTCATCGACTAGGGATAATTCCGATACATTACAATTACACATGTAGAGATACTCACTAGTTGTGAACCAATCACAAATTCTGTCATGCTGTGAATCGTATCGTGGACATTCAGTTAATTAGTTTAAGATCTAATCAAATACATGAAAACATGAATACTTAAATAGTGAATCTTCATTTATCATATAAATGGTTCAAACATAAGGCGATTGTCTTAGGAAATCTCTCATATATTACTAACAAGTACTACCTCTGAGCCATATACCATACTAAAGGGAGTTGCTCCTGTAGCCCTCGTAGGAGTGGTTTAGAAAGACTATAGTATACTAGGTAACTCTTCCACCCAACTACCTCCTACATGCTTCAACTTAGTCTTTAATCCATGTACTAATTCTTTATTAGTTACCTTAGTTTTTACATTACTTTAAGGATAATCCACTGATGTAAACACTTGCTCAATTTTAAAATCTTGACACCACTTTGCCAATTTCTTACGTTGAAACTGTCGACCAATATATGATATCAACCTCCTAGGAATACCAAAACAACAGATAATATTTTTCCATAAAAACATTAATACCATTTGCTCAGTAATACAAGCTAAGGGCTCAACCTCTACCCACTTAGAAAAATAATCAATAGCTACTAATAAGAACTTCTTTCGACCTGTCCCAACTGGAAATAGTCCTACTATATCCATACCCCACTGATCAAAAGGACAAGCTGATACAACTGCCTTCATATACTAAGTCAGTTGATATTGCCAATTATGATGCCTTTGACATCTTTCACATTATTGTACCAATTGTATAGAGTTTTTCATCAAAGTAGACCAAAAATATCCAACTAATAACACCTTCCGAGCTAATGACCGACCCTCTATGTGGCTTCCACAAGCGCCTTCATGCACTTCTTTCAGAACATAACTTGCTTCTATTTTTCCCAAACAGTGTAACAAAGGTCCGTCACAGGTTCTTTTATATAGAATTTGTTGGTGCAGTGGCACCAGATAATCGAACCTAGATTTTGATTATGGAAAAAGTTCAAAGTTAAGCTCTTATTGTTATCTCATGAGTTGTGTTAAGTGTTCAGTAAGTATTTAAGCTAAGCCCAAGGTCAAGCGACAATCGGAGATTCTCGAGTCAAGAAACTGTGGTGGTCGGGTGACGCAAGGAGAACCTCGTGGAGTCAAGGAACCTAGGCGGAGATTGAAAGCTAAGTGACAAGTCAGAAAGGACCAGAGGTAAGCACGAGTATGGAGTAGTGGTGAGGTCGTGTTGTTAGTTATAGCCCTAGAACCAATCATGTGATGGTTGAATAGGGAACATTTTGTATCATATTCTATAAAGGCAAAGGATTGGTTATTATATTTACGTCTTGCTTGTGCTAGCTAAATTAAATATAATAATGCCCTAGAAAAGTAGGTTCTTATCTACAGCACATCAATTGGCAGAATTGATTATGAGAGGCTGTAGAGAACACTTTCCTAAATGTTCCTAGTCAAGTATTAATATGCAAGGGCAATATTAATACATAAAGACTAGCATGTAGGTCAATTGATGACTTGATCTCACAAGTCATGGATATGTGATATCAAGTTGACACATGGGTATATATTAGAGAATATATACTGAACTGACCCGCAATGAGAAAGTTTCATGGATCGTCATATGAGTGTCATAAACTTTCTCATGTGACTATTGGTATGAATAGTCCTCAAACCTGAAGTCACTACGGTTCCCTACATAAGGAGTTATGTACTTTGGTATCGTCAAACGTCACCCGTAACAGGGTGGACCATAAAGGCGATTACTGGGTATATAACAAATTATGTGGAGGGATGTGAGTGATGTAGATGAGATCTATCCCTCCCATATGACGGGAGTGATATCTGTGGGCCCCTTGATTGAGTAGAACTACTAAAACGCATGGCCATGCTCGAATGAGTCAATATGAGATATTGAGCTCATTTGTTTGAATTAGTTTACTCAGGGATCAAGAAACACATAGATTGATCGAGGATGACACGGTCTATGCCTCATTGGTCAATCTGATATCAAGGATAGAAGGACACTGTCATACATTATAGTAGTCACGGAAAGGTTAGTCGGATCTTGACTTATTTCGTAACTTGGGTAGCAATGATGTATTGCTAGATGCCACTCATTGCTTGTGTATCTAAAAGAGTTTAGATCCACTGCCAACGTTATGAGAGCCTATAGGGTCACACACAAAGAGCATGATGATTAGAAGAATTAGTGCATTCTAGTTTGACTAGAATAATTTGGGAATGAGCTTAAGTACAAAATGGTTTTTGGACTTTAAGCTTAATGAGAATTTTAGCTTATTGATTTAATGAGATTAATTCAATATGATAAGCTTATTAATTTAATAAGATTAAATAAATATGTTATCATGATAGCCTATGCTTAATTGATTTAATAAGATTAATTCAATATGTTACCTTATTGATTTAATGAGATTAATTCAATATGATAACATAAGCTTATTGAATTAATAAGATTAATTCAACATGCACGAATGCCACCTAAGCATGCCACCTAAAAGCATGCCACATAAGCATGCCACCTAAGCTTGATGAGGTGGAAGGAGACAAAGGGTTTTGACCTTTGGAATTTCTCCACATGTGGCCGGCCAAACAAGAAGATTATTTTTCAATGCAATTGATTGCATTGAATGTGATAGGAGGTGAAAGGTTTTTTCAATCCTATAAAACACTCCATGGGGTTGCCGGCCAAACTAGGTGAAGCTTGAGGCTTGGAGAGAGCTTGGTGGTGAGAGGCTTTGGTTGTGTGGCTTTTGTGAGTGTAGGCTAGCAAGAAGAGTGGTCTTCTTCTTCCTTTCTCTTTTTCCCTACCTTCCTCTCCTTTAGGGACTTCTCTAGCAAGTAGTAAAGGAGAGCTCTTCTAGTTTCTTTTGTGAGACAAGAGCTTGCTCGTGTGGATACATATATAGAGGCACGGACATTTGAACGTGCTAAAAGATCCAACAAACCCAAGGAGAAGCGGGATTAAAAAGGGCACGCAACAAAGGTAATATTCTCCTATAAGATAGGTTTTGAGAAATTCTTTCGCAAGGATCACTTGGAAGGGATCCTATTTTTCCGTTGCGCATATGCTATTTTGCATAATTAATCCCTACAGTGGTATCAGAGCCACTTGCGAAAGATCATATAAAAAAATAGGTTTTCTCTATTTTATATATGATATAGAAGTGGGATAAATTTTATTATGAGTTGATAATTGCATTAGTAATTTTTCAAACATAATAAAATATCCGATGTCTTTTAAAAGTTAAAATTGACATGGTGCATGGTTATGGCCTAGTCCCAAAAAATTTGTGAATGTGTGTGTTGTAATTCTTAATACGGCCTGCGTGTCGTGCCTTTCTCCTAAAATTCTTGTTGTAAAATTAGTTTTAGACTCGAATGTAACTCGAGTATTTCTCCTTTTGTAATATACGCAACAAAGATGGAGGGTCCATTGGAAGATGACGTTACTAGGAGGAAGTCAACAACACAAGACAACCAAAAGGAAGCACTTGGGAGAAGATGCTATCCCTAGGTTGACCAATCAATCTTTTCATTGGCTTGAGAAGATTGTAGAATAAGGGCCATAACCATGACACGCTTAGTTGAATATGTATGTGATGCATGTTAATTTAGCTTATATGTGATGTATGCTAATATGTATGTGATGCATGTTTAAGTTTATTTCTTAATAAGTCAAAAACGATATGCCTACCAAAGTTTGGTACTCACTACTTCCTCGATCATTTGTTGTTGGGTTTGCCAAAGCAAAGCAATGCATTTTATCTTGGAAGAGTGCGAGTGGACAATCGTGATGTCCCGCTATCAAACTTGGTTAAGACTTAATTAAGTTTTTCTTAATTAATTAAGAAAGTAGAGGCATATATTAGCTTTGAACATAAGTTTTAAAAAAATTAGTTTTGTGTGATTTCCGAACATCAGCTTTGTCTTAGAAAGTGGTCGTTGCTCCGATATCAAAGAAGGCCTCTGTGCCTCATCGACGACTGGAAGGTTTAGGAATAAGCACTAAACTAATCTAAACTTAACCAAAGCTATTAAAGAGTTACATCAGATGTAATTGGCAAAAGATTGCCTACCTAATCATACTACGTCTTGGGGAATTAGCCAAAGCTAACTCAAGACGAAGTATGATGTGGATCTTTATCCCATATAAATTTATAGCTAAATAGAAGCTAATGATGTTAGCAAAATGTGTTTACCTACATCAATGATTAGCTCATATCAAAGCTATGAGAATTTAGTGGGAGCCTCATTTAATTAAAGGCCTAATTAAATGACTTAGGTATGATACTTAATTTTGCATTTTAATGTTGTAGATCACCATGTCATCTAACACGACACACCCCCTCAACTTGCGATCTGTCCTTGAGAAAGACAAGCTTAATGGAGCTAACTTTCTGTTAGTAATATATGAGAGATGTCCTAAGGCAATCGCCTTATGTATAAACCATTTATATGATAAATGAAGATTCACTATTTGAGTATACATGTTTTATGTATTTGATTGGATCTTAAACTCATTTATTGAATGTCCACGATACGATTCACAGCATGAGAGAATTTGTGATTGGATCACAACTAGTGAGTATCTCTACATGTGTAATTGTGATGTATCGGAATTATTCCTAGTCGATGAATTGATGGATTTGGACACCATCAGTTCTGTCGAGACTAGCACGAGGTATACTCCTTGGTGTATCCAAGCAGCTGATTCTCACTGGCTGGAGACATAGTGATGTCCGGAGTTGATCGTGGATGCTAGTTATGGTAACTAGTTCATTGGAGTGACCAAAGTAAGACTTCATATGGTTCTCTGCATATATAGATATGTCAATGAAGTTCTTACTGTGGCTTAAGTGCGATGTTCCTTTGACTTGCGGTATTCAAGTCATCTTGATCATGGAGACTTATGCTTTGACATCTTAAGCAAACATCTCCGAGGAGATGTAGACCCGGGATGATTGGGTATAAGTCGAAATGATCAAAGGTGTTTGAATAGCCTATAAAGGATTCACCACTCCTTGCGAGGAGATGTATGCCCATGGCCTCTCGTCAGATTGTTACTAATGTCTTTGGCCAAAGCATTACATGTTTAGAGTAAGGTACTCTTCGATACATGTGGAGTAACTAGAATCCGTAGGACGAGGAAATGATACTTGGGCTAGGTGTGACGTAGTCAGCCTAGTGGGGACTGACGCAATAGACCATGTCCTGAACCAAGTGGGTATAAGATGAGTGAAGGGAATGGGGCACGATTCATTCGAGCTACTGAAGGGTTTCAGAAATAGTTCTGGATCAACCGTTGATCTTTTCGGTTAATTGGGGATCATGATGTACTACTAGGTGCCACTCATGATCGTTCTATAATTAATGGTTAATTATAGACGGTCAACATAAACCGAGAACCTATTTGGTCACACGCACAACGAGTGTAATCCAAAGGATTTAAAACGAGCTTGAGAATGGGATTCTCAGACCGAGAGAAACTATGTTTGGTTGGACCAAACATAAAGCGAGCATGAAATCATTTCAGTCGCAATGGAAGCGTGGATGGGCCGCGTCTTATGAAGACGTAATGGATGAACCAAAATGGTTTGGTTCTAATCTAATGGATGAGAATAAACCAAAGGGTTTAGTTTATTTTAAATGAATGAACCAAAAGTTGGTTCGGTTCGTTTTAACTTAAAATAAATCATCATGGTTTGGTTTATTTTAACTTATCTTAATGGAGCGGGTTAACGGGCTTTATGGATATGATCCATTAACCATTAAGAGAATTAGTTCTCTATAAAATAGGGGTTAAAACCTAACCCAAAAAACACTAATGAAGTTTTGGCCGCCCAACCCTAGCCTCCTTTTGTTGTTGCCGCCCAACATGGTGTTGGCGCCAACTTCATGGAGCTGCTGCCACCTCCTTGCCGCCGGCATCAAAGCTTCAGCCGGCGATGCTCCGGCGACCCTCCGGTGATCTCTTGTGGGTTCGGTGATAAGGTGAGCTCCACATCTCCTTTGGCCGGCCTCTATTCCTCCACCAAAAGCTGTCCAGTTTTTCTGGACAGCTTGTTTCTTTGTTGTCGGAGCGTCGTTTGGACGACGGTTAGTGCTCCGACAGCGGCTAACTTACCGGGGATTTGATCTCCGGTAATCCTCTGAGGTGGAGGATGAAGGATTCGTCAAACGGTTGACGAATACCTCTCCGGAGAAGCGAGTTTTGAGAACTCGTTTTAGGATCCGAATTTGGATTCGGATCGTGATCATCTCTCGATCACGTCATCTTCAACACGAGGCTAGTAACCCGTACGAAGATGAAGCTCGTGACTTAGCGAAGTCATCCCGAGGAGCTCGGCGTGGATACGGATAGAGACGATTCTTACGAGGATCGTTCCGGTTGATGCCGTTCCCGCTACACGTCATACGAAAGGTATAACGTAGATAAATTTATTTTATTGCAAATTTTAATTTACGGTTATGTCTACACTTGTTGTAATATGCATGCGTGTGTTGTGTGTATTGTAATAAATATAGATTTATTATTTTTAATTGCTTCTGCTGTGCTCATGTTTACGAAACATGATCGAACACACACACGCCGCGGTGCCGGAAACCCAACAATGGTATCAGAGCCCAGGTTGTGTTTTGACATAATCGTAAAAATGGTTTTGCGATAGTCATAATGTATTTCTGGAAATTTAGAAGTATTTATGGAAATTTTTCAATTTTGGAAAGTCTAGAAGTATTTATGGAAATCTTCCACTTTTGGAAAGTTGGAAGTATTTATGGAAATTGATATTTTCCATAAATAAAATATTTGATTAGATTCTGGAAATTTGTTTCCTAATTTAATCATGATTTGATTTGGGAAATCAAATCTTAAAATATTTTATTTCCATAAGTAGTTTTAAAGATTTAGGAAATTGGTTTCCTAAATAGATTTTCCTTAATCAAATAATTCCATGAATAAAATATGTGATTAGATTTGGAAATTTGTTTCCTAATTTAATTATGATTTGATTTGGAGAATCAAATCTTGAACATATTTTATTTCCATAAATAGTTATGACATATAAGGAAATTATATACATGACATAATTGTATGCCATGTAATTGCATTAGATGCATAACATTATGCCATGCGTGTCGTGACATGTAGATGTATGCCATGTATGCCATGCCATGTAGATAATAGTTATTTGCATGCAAAGAGGATGAGACATAAAACCCTTAATCAATATTAAAGCCTACACCTTCCATTAATATGGTTAGAACCAGAGTTCCGCTTTCTTGTTTGGGTTGTTGGACTCTCCAAGCCCTACTAACCTCCGAACATATGTTCAAACCATGGAATAGTTTAATACTAATATGGTAAGAGTCAGAGGTCAATCGTTAGCTTTGGTTGTTGGACTCTCTCCAAGCTGGGCTAATTGGTTGAATGCGCTCTAACCATATTAAAACTATGTCCTGATTAATGGGTTGGCTTTAACCTGGAGCATCGGCTTGTTGGACTCTCTCCAAGGTCGATGTAAAGGGAGGTGAAGTTGGGTGCTATGCATGTGATGCATACTTGTTAATGTATTAACAACCCGATGTATGTGTGAACATTCAATTAGTTGATAGCACATTGTGATAGTTGCATATACGTGATATGCAATCGGTATAGATGATACCTACCGTCGTAGTTATGAATGACTTGTTGGACTCTCTCCAAGGTTGTTCATAACTATGATGGATATCAGCCCATTCGGAGATGGACCTACGATCTCCCGAAGTGATTTTGGGGTTTTTGAATTCGAAAAATGAATGGGATTTATAAATGTATATTGATGCATTTTAAAATCATTTTCTCATATATGCTCGTTTTGTATTTCTAAAAATTGATCATGATGTGTTTGAATTTGCGTTCCATTTTGGATTCAAATAAATTGACTGGGCCGAACTTCTTGGACTGGCTTAGAAACTTGAGAATTATTCTCAAGGTGAAAAGCTTGTGTATGTCCTCGAAGCGCCTCTTCCCGCCCGTCCTAGTGACGATGCAACTTTGGACCAATTGTTGGCCTATCAGAAACATGTGAGTGATTCTGAACAAATGAGCTGCATCATGCTAGCCGCGAGAAAGCAGCATGAGCATATGGATGCTCATATCGTAGTCCTTCATCTCTGTGAGTTGGTTGATGAGCAAGTGAGATTCGAAAGGTTCGAAGTCTCCAAGCTCCTCTTCACCTCTGAGATGCAAGGAGGTTCATCTGTGGTACTGCTCAACATGCTGAAGACTGTGGAGCCTTCTGAGAAGCATGAGTAGGGGACAGTGTTGTTAGTTGATTCCTCGAAGAAAGGTTCTAAGAGGGAGTCAAAGGAACAACAGAAGGGGAAGAAGAAAAAGGCTAAAAAGGCAAAACCATCTCAAAAGGGCACTTGCCATCATTATGGCAAGTAGGGTCATTTGCGAAGAAAGTGCAAGATTTATCTTGAGTCCGTGAAGAAGGATAAGGCATCGGATGCCCCATCTTCTTCAGAAATCTTCTTTATTGATTGTCATTCTATTTCCTTAGACACTTGGGTATTGGATACTGGGTGTGGCTCACATATATGTAATGACATACATGGGCTAAGGAATAGAAGAAGACTCGTCAAGGGAGAGTCAAATTTACGTGTTGGGAATGAAGCAAAGGTTGCTGCACTCGCCATCGGAACGTATTTGTTGAAACTCCCTGCAGGACTTGTCTTATAACTGGACAATTGCTTTTATATTCCTTTGTTGATAAAGAACATCATTTCTATTTCTTGTTTAAATAGAAATGGTTTCCATTTGACGTTTAGTAACAATTGTTGTTACATAACTTTGAATGGGGTTCTTTATGGGACTGGAACTTTAAGCAATGGTGTTTATACGTTGGACGTATCCAGTGACATTTGCAATATCGAAGCGAGCAACAATAGTGCTCGAAAGGATAATCAAATAGACTCCTACATGTGGCATTGTCGTCTTGGCCATGTAAGCAAGAAACGCATGTCCGAATTACACCGATGTGGAATTCTGGAATCGTTTGAATTGGATTCATACGATACATGTGAATCATGCTTAAAAGGCAAGATGACTAAGTTACCTTTTATGGGAAAAGGTGAATGAGTGGGAGAGTTACTAGGTCTAATACATACTGATGTATGTGGACCTATGTCAACTCAAGCTTTAGGAGGCTATAGCTACTTCATTACCTTCACCGATGATCACTCACGGTTTGGGTATGTGTTCTTGATGAAACAAAAGTCTGAAGCCTTTGAAAGGTTCAAAGAATTCAGAAATGAAGTAGAGAAACAACATGACAAAAGTATTAAAATACTTCGATTGGATCGAGGTGGTGAATACTTAAGTCAAGAGTTTCTTGATTATCTAAGAGACAATGACATATTGTCTCAATGGACTCCGCCATATACACCACAGCATAATGGTGTATCTGAGGGGCGAATCGACCTTGTTGGACATGGTCAGTCAATGATGAATCATGCGACTCTTCCCAAGTCCTTTTGGGGTTATGCACTCGCATACCGTTTACTTGTTAAATGTAATGCCTACTAAGGTAGTCTCAACTACTCCATATGAGATATGGAATAGTAAGAAACCTCATGTATCTTACTTGAAGATATGGGGTTGTCCTCGCTTATGTGAAGCTGACAGACGAGAAAAAATTGGATGCTAAGTCTGATAAATGTTTATTTATTGGATACCCTAAGGAAACAAGGGGTTACCAATTCTATCATCCTGTGGAACAAAAGGTGTTTGTTTCAAGGCATGCTGTGTTTCTAGAGAAAGAGTTTCTCTTGCAAGAAAACAGTGGGAGTGCCGTCGAGCTTGAGGAGGCTCGAGAGACTCAAATAGACATTGATGAGATACCTGGTGAAGCACAACAGCCGACAACTCATAGTGATGAGCAATCGGCTGGACCTATTGTAACACCACATCTTCGTAGATCCGTAGAACACGCAATATTCCTGAGAGATATGGATTTCTCGTAAGTGAATCGAACGACGTGTTACTCATTGATGATGAGGAGCCTACCAGTTATGAAGAAGTGCTGACAAGTTCAGAAAGGGATAAGTGGCTTGGTGCCATGAAGTCGTAAATGAATTCCATGTATGAAAACCAAGTTTGGAACTTGGTTGACCCACCTGAAGGCATAAAGCCTATAGGGTGCAAGTGGGTTTTCAAGAAGAAAACCGACATGGATGGTAATGTGATTACCTATAAGGCTAGATTGGTGGCGAAAGGATATCGTCAAAAACAAGGTGTTGATTATGACGAAACCTATTCGCCTGAAGCTATGCTTAAATCCATTCGGATGCTCCTGGCCATAGCGGCTCATTATGATTATGAGATATGGCAGATGGATGTGAAAACAGCTTTCCTTAATGGAAACCTGCTCGAGGACGTGTATATGATACAGCCTGAGGGTTTCACATCGGTTGATAAAACCAAGGTATGCAAATTGCGACGGTCCATTTATGGATTGAAGCAAGCATCCAGGAGCTGGAATATCCGTTTTGATGAGATGATCAAAAAGTTTGATTTCTCACAAAATCCAGACGAACCTTGTGTGTACAAGAAGGTTAGTGGGAGTGCAGTCGTGTTCCTAGTATTGTATGTCGATGACATACTACTTATAGGAAACGATGTGTCAATCTTACAGTCAGTTAAGGTTTGGTTATTCAAGACATTCTACATGAAAGACCTGGGAGAAGCAACCTACATCCTTGGGATTAAGATCTATAGAGATAGATCGAAACGGTTGCTTGGTCTTTCGCAGTCTACATATATAGACCGAGTGCTAAAGAGGTTTAGCATGTCAGAATCCAAGAAAGGTTATCTGCCCATCAGGCATGGGGTACACCTTTCGAAGTCTATGTGTCCGCGCACAGAAGACGAGAGGATTTGCATGAGTAAGATTCCCTATGCATCCGCAATAGGATCTATCATGTATGCTATGTTATGTACGAGGCCCGATGTATCGTATGCTCTGAGTGTCACGAGCAGATACCAGTCTGATCCAGGAATGGATCATTGGGAGGCTGTTAAGACGATCCTTAAGTACTTGAGAAGAACTAAGGATGTGTTTCTAATATATGGAGAAGGGGACATGGTGATACGTGGGTATACGGATGTCAGCTCCAGACAGACAAGGATGATTCCATGTCTCAGTCAGGGTATGTATTCACAAAAAATGGAGGCGCAATAAGTTGGAAAGGTTCCAAGCTTGACACTATAGTGGATTCTGCCACTAAGGCAGAATACGTTGCAACTTTGGAAGCAGCAAAGGAAGCGGTTTGGATCAATAAGTTCATCTATGAACTTGATGTGGTCTCATCAATGATCCAAACATGTGCTTCGCCGCTATCATCTTATCAGAGAGATCATCAGTAGGAACGAAATACAAATCGAGAAAATTCCCACTGAAAGGAACTTAGCGGATCCTTTGACTAAGGCATTACCTCAAAATAAGTTTGAGGGTCATGTTAGAGCTTATGGTATTGGATACCGTAGCGATTGGCATTAGGCCAAGTGGGAGTCTGTTAGTAATATATGAGAGATGTCCTAAGGCAATTGCCTTATGTATAAACCATTTATATGATAAATGAAGATTCACTATTTGAGTATACATGTTTTATGTATTTGATTGGATCTTAAACTCATTTACTGAATGTCCACGATACGATTCACAAAGATGAGAGAATTTGTGATTGGATCACAACTAGTGAGTATCTCTACATGTGTAATTGTGATGTATCGTAATTATCCCTAGTCGATGAATTGATGGATTTGGACACCATCAATTCTGTCGAGACTAGCACGAGGTATACTCCTTGGTGTATCCAAGCAGCTGATTCTCACTGGCTGGAGACATAGTGATGTCCGGAGTTGATCGTGGATGCTAGTTATGGTAACTAGTTCATTGGAATGACCAACCGTAAGACTTCATATGGTTCTCTGCATATATAGATATGTCAATGAAGTTCTTACTGTGGCTTAAGTGCGATGTTCCTTTGACTTGCGGTATTCAAGTCATCTTGATCATGGAGACTTATGCTTTGACATCTTAAGCAAACATCTCTAAGGAGATGTGGACCCGGGTTGATTGGGTATAAGTCGAAATGATCGAAGGTGTTTGAATAGCCTATAAAGGATTCACCACTCCTTACGAGGAGATGTATACCCATGGCCTCTCGTCGGATTGTTACTAAAGTCTTTGGCCAAAGCATTACATGTTTAGAGTAAGGTACTCTTCGATACATGTGGAGTAACTAGAATTCGTAGGACGAGGAAATGATACTTGGGCTAGGTGTGCGACGTAGTCACCTAGTGGGGACACAATAGATCATGTCCTAAACCAAGTGGGTATAAGATGAGTGAAGGGAATGGGGCACGATTCATTCGAGCTACTGAAGGGTTTCAGAAATAGTTCTGGATCAACCGTTGATCTTTTCGATTAATTGGGGATCATGATGTACTACTAGGTGCCACTCATGATCGTTCTATAATTAATGGTTAATTATAGACGGCCAACATAAACCGAGAACCTATTTGGTCACACGCACAACGAGTGTAATCCAAAGGATGTAAAACGAGCTTGAGAATGGGATTCTCAGACCGAGAGAAACTATGTTTGGTTGGACCAAACATAAAGCGAGCATGAAATCGTTTCAGTCGCAATGGAAGCGTGGATGGGCCGTGTCTTATGAAGACGTAATGGATGAACCAAAATGGTTTGGTTCTAATCCAATGGATGAGAATAAACCAAAGGGTTTGGTTTATTTTAAATGAATGAACCAAAAGTTGGTTCGGTTCGTTTTAACTTAAAATAAACCATCATGGTTTGGTTTATTTTAACTTATCTTAATGGAGCGGGTTAACGGGCTTTATGGATATGATCCATTAACCATTAAGAGAATTAGTTCTCTATAAAATAGGGGTTAAACCCTAACCCAAAAAACACTACTGAAGTTTTGGCCAACCTAACCCTAGCCTCCTTGTTGCCGCCCAACATGGTGTTGCCGCCAACTTCATGGAGCTGCTGCCACCTCCTTGCCGCCGGCATCCAAGCTTCAGCCGGCGATGCTCCGGCGACCCTCCGGTGATCTCTTGTGGGTTCGGTGATAAGGTGAGCTCCACATCTCCTTTGGCCGGCCTCTATTCCTCCACCAAAAGCTGTCCAGTTTTTCTGGACAGCTTGTTTCTTTGTTGTCGGAGCGTCGTTTGGACGACGGTTAGTGCTCCGACAGCGGCTAACTTACCGGGGATTTGATCTCCGGTAATCCTCTGAGGTGGGGGACGAAGGATTCGTCAAACGGTTGACGAATACCTCTCCGGAGAAGCGAGTTTTGAGAACTCGTTTTAGGATCCGAATTTGGATTCGGATCGTGATCATCTCTCGATCACGTCGTCTTCAACATGAGGCTAGTAACCCGTACGAAGACGAAGCTCGTGACTTAGCGAAGTCATCCCGAGGAGCTCGGCGTGGATACGGATAGAGACGATTCTTACGAGGATCGTTCCGATTGATGCCGTTCCCGCTACACGTCATACGAAAGGTATAACGTAGATAAATTTCTTTTATTGCAAATTTTAATTTACGGTTATGTCTACACTTGTTGTAATATGCATGCGTGTGTTATGTGTGTTGTAATAAATATAGATTTATTATTTTTAATTGCTTCCGCTGTGCTCATGTTTACGAAACATGATCAAACACACACACGCCGCAGTGCCGGAAACCCAACACTTTCTAGACTGGTATAGGAACTTGAGGATTATCCTCAAGCAAGAACGTAAACTGTATGTCCTAGAGCAGTCTACCCATGAAACACCCGCCCCTGCGGCCACTCGTGCTGAAAAGGATGCTTATAAGAATCATCAAGATGACGCATTAGATGTGTCATGTCTTATGCTTGCCACCATGAACTCTGAGCTTCAGAAGCAACATGAGAACATGGATGCCTATGGTATGGTTGAGCATTTGAAACAACTATATCAAGGACAAGCTAGGCACGAGCATTTTGAAGTGTCTAAGGCTCTTTTTGCATGCAAGATGCAAGAAGGAACACCTGTAGGAACTCACGTACTTAAAATGATAGGGTACGTTGAGAACCTTGAAAGACTAGGTTTTCCACTGAGCCAAGAATTGGCAACCGATGTTATCCTGCAATCATTGCCGAAAGCATATAATCAATTCGTCATGAATTATAACATGAATGAAATTGATAAGCCTTTGCCTGAGATTCTCAGCATGTTAAGAACTGCTGAACTGAATCTCAAGAAGAAAGTTAATGCGTACTAATGGTCAAGAAGGGCAAAGGTAAGCGCAAAGGCAAGGGTAAGACCAAGCCAAAGGCAGGCCAATTCATCCACTTCAAAGGGTAAAGGTAAAGTACCTAAGGAAGGGACTGTTTTTCATTGCGGTGAGACTGGACCTTTGGAAGCGGAACTGCAAAGTCTACCTTGAGGAAGTAAAGAAGAAAAGAAGTGGGACTTCTGCCTCAGGTATACACGTTATAGAAGTTAATCTATCTATTTCTTCTACATGGGTATTAGATACCGGATGTGTATCTCACATTTGTACTAATGTGCAGGGACTGAGAAATAGTAGACTAATGGCAAAAGGCGAAGTGGACCTATGAGTAGGCAATGGCACAAAAGTTGCTGCTGTAGCTGTAGGAACATATTATTTGTCTTTGCCCACTGGGCTTATCTTAGAACTAGAGGAGTGCTTTTATGTACCTGCATTAACGAAGAACATAATTTCTGTATCTTGTTTAGACAAGAAAAACTTTTCTTTTATAATAAAGGACAAATGTTGTTCCATTTATTTGAATGAAATGTTCTATTGTAATGCACCACTTATGAATGGTCTCTATGTTCTAGATTTAGAAAACCCAATTTATAACGTAAATACCAAACGGTTCAAATCGAATAATTTGAACCAAACATATCTCTGGCACTGTCGCCTAGGTCACATAAATGAAAAACGCATATCCTAACTCCATAAAGATGGATTATTGGACTCATTTGATTTTGAATCATATGAGGTATGCGAATCTTGTCTTTTAGGAAAGATGACTAAAACTCCATTTAGTGGACATGGCGAGAGAGCGACGGACTTGTTAGTACTCATACATACTGATGTATGTGGCCCTTTCAATGTCAAAGCTAGAGGAGGCTATAAGTACTTTATTACTTTCACTGATGATATGAGTAGATTTGGCTACTTATATTTGATGAGACATAAGTCAGAATCCTTTGAAAAGTTCAAAGAATTCAAGAATGAAGTACAAAACCAACTTGGTAAGCGTATAAAGCTACTTTGATCAGATCGAGGTGGTGAATACCTTAGTCAAGAGTTTCGTGATCACCTGGCTGAGTGTGGGATAATATCCCAACTCACTCCACCTGGAACACCACAATGGAATGGTGTATCTGAGAGGAGAAATCGTACTCTATTAGATATGGTACGATCAATGATGAGCCAGACTGATCTACCTACTTCCTTTTGGGGTTTAGCTCTAGAGACAGCCACTTTCACACTTAATCGCATCCCATCAAAAGCCGTAGAAAAGACACCATATATGTTATGGACTGGGAAGAGTCCCAAAATGTCTTTTATAAAGATTTGGGGTTATGAAGCTTATGTTAGACGTCAAGTCTCAGATAAACTAGGACCCAAATCAGATAAGTGTTATTTTGTAGGATATCCCAAGGAAACTAAGGGATATTACTTTTACAATCCCACACTTGGCAAGGTGTTTGTTGCCAGAAATGTTGTCTTTCTAGAAAGAGAATTTATTTCTAGAAAAACTAGTGGGAGTAAAATTCATCTTGAAGAAATTCAAGATGAAGATAACACTAAGGCTTTGATGGAAAATGAACAAGCACCACAAAGTGTTGTGGATGAGGAAAATGTTGCCCAAAGAGTTGTGGAGCAAACACATGTTCAAGTAGACCAACCTCTTCGTAGATCTGATAGGATCTGTCGTCAACCCGAGAGATATTCTTTTCTCTTGACTGAGAACGGTGATGTATTGCTTGTCGATCTTGACGAGCCTACATCCTATCAAGAAGTTATGATGAGCCCAGATTCTGAGAAATGGCTAGAGGCCATGAGATCCGAAATGGAATCCATGTACACTAACCAAGTATGGACTTTGGTTGATCCACCTGAAGGGGTAAAACCCATTGGGTGTAAGTGGGTCTTTAAAGAAAAGACTGACATGGATGGTAATAAGCATACCTATAAAGGTAGATTGGTGGCTAAAGGATTCAAACAAATTCATGGTATTGACTATGATGAAACCTTTTCACCTGCTTAAATCCATTCGGATCATACTTGCTATTGCAGCCTACCACGATTATGAGATCTGGCAGATGGATGTCAAAACCGCTTTTCTGAATGGAAAGCTACTCGAGGATGTGTACATGACACAACCTGAGGGTTTTGAAGATCCAAAGCATCCTGGAAAGGTATGCAAACTGCAAAGGTCCATTTATGGACTAAAGTAAGCCTCTCGAAGCTGGAATCTTCGATTGGATGATGTAATCAAGGAGTTTGGTTTCATCAAGAATGAAGATGAACCTTGTGTCTACAAGAGAAATAGTGGGAGCACAGTTGTATTTCTTATCTTGTATGTAGATGACATACTTCTCATCGGAAATGATATTCCCTCACTCCAGTTTATGAAGATGTGGTTAGGGAATTGTTTCTCGATGAAAGACTTAGGTGAAGCTGCCTATATTCTAGGCATCGAGATCTATAGAGATAGATCTAAAAGATTACTTGGCCTAAGTCAGAGTACATACATTGATAAAGTGCTAGATCATTTTGCTATGCAAAATTCCAAGAAAGGATTTCTGCCTTTATCACATGGTGTGAGTCTTTCAAAGACTCAATGTCCCTCTTCTAAGGAGGAGAGAGATCGCATGGATAAGATCCCTTATGCATCTGCTATAGGGTCTATCATGTACGCCATGCTTTGTACTCATCCTGACGTCTCGTATGCTTTGAGCATGACGAGTAGATACCAGTCTGATCCAGGTGAAAGTCACTGGATAGCAGTCAAAAATATTCTTAAATACTTATGAAGAATGAAAGAATATTTCCTGATATTTGGAGGCAATGAGGAGCTAATTGTAAAGGGTTACAGTGATGCAAGCTTCCAAACAGACAAGGATGACTATAGATCGTAATCGGGGTACATGTTTTGCCTGAATGGTGGAGTTGTGAGCTGGAAGAGTTCGAAGCAGACACGATTCGATTCTACAAAGCGAGAGTATATTCTGCGTCGATCGGCAAAGAAAGGATTTGGCTCCGCAAGTTCATCAGTGAACTTGGGGTAGTTCCTAGCATTGCAGATCCAATAGACCTCTATTGTGACAACAATGGGGCTATTGCACAGGCTAAGGAACCTCGATCACATCAGCGGACCAAACACATACTCCGGCGCTTCCATCTCATTCGAGAGATCATCGATAGAGGAGATGTGAGGATATGCAGAGTACCGACAGAAGCTAACATCGCAGATCCATTGACCAAGGCTTTGGCACAGAGGAAGCATGATGGTCACACTAGGTCACTAGGTACCAGATATTATAGTGATTTGTACTAGTGCTAGTTGAAGATTGTTAGTTATAGCCCTAGAACCAATCATGTGATGGTTGAATAGAGAACATTTTGTATCATATTCTATAAAGGCAAAGGATTGGTTATTATATTTACGTCTTGCTTGTGCCAGCTAAATTAAATATAATAATGCCCTAGAAAAGTAGGTTCTTATCTACAGTACATCAATTGGCAGAATTGATTATGAGAGGTTCTAGAGAACACTTTCCTAAATGTTCCTAGTCATGTATTAATATGCAAGGGCAATATTAATACATAAAGACTAGTATGTAGGTCAATTGATGACTTGATCTCACAAGTCATGGATTTATGATATCAAGTTGACACATGGGTATATATTAGAGAATATATACTGAACTGACCCGCCATGAGAAAGTTTCATGGATTGTCATATGAGTGTAATAAACTTTCTCATGTGACTATTGGTATGAATAGTCCTCAAACCTGAAGTCACTAAGGTTCCCTACATACGGAGTTATGTACTTTGGTATCGTCAAATGTCACCCGTAACAGGGTGGACCATAAAGGCGATTACTGGGTATATAACAAATTATGCAGAGGGATGTGAGTGATGTAGATGAGATCTATCCCTCCCATATGACTAGAGTGATATCTGTGGGCCCCTTGATTGAGTAGAACTACTAAAACGCATAGCCATGCTCGAATGAGTCAATATGAGATATTGAGCTCATTTGTTTGAGTTAGTTTACTCAAGGATCAAGAAACACATAGATTGATCGAGGATGACACGATCTATGCCTCATTGGTCAATCTTATATCAAGGATAGAAGGACACGGTCATACATTATAGTAGTCACGGAAAGGATAGTCGGATCTTGACTTATTTCGTAACTTGGGTAGCAATGATGTATTGCTAGATGCCGCTCATTGCTTGTGTATCTAAAAGAGTTTAGATCCACTGCCAACGTTATGAGAGCCTATAGGGTCACACACAAAGAGCATGATGATTAGAAGAATTAGTGCATTCTAGTTTGACTAGAATAATTTGGGAATGAGCTTAAGTACAAAATGGTTTTTGGACTTTAAGCTTAATGAGAATTTTAGCTTATTGATTTAATGAGATTAATTCAATATGCTAATCTTATTAATTTAATAAGATTAAATAAATTTGTTATCATGATAGCCTAAGCTTAATTGATTTAATAAGATTAATTCAATATGTTACCTTATTGATTTAATGAGATTAATTCAATATGATAACATAAGCTTATTGAATTAATAAGATTAATTCAACATGCATGAATGCCACATAAGCATGCCACCTTAGCATGCCACCTAAGCTTGATGAGGTGGAAGGAGACAAAGGGTTTTGACCTTTGGAATTTCTCCACATGTGGCTGGCCAAACAAGGAGTGTATTATTTTTCAATGCAATTGATTGCATTGAATGTGATAGGAGGTGAAAGGTTTTTTCAATCCTATAAAACACTCCATGGGGTGGCTGGCCAAACTAGGTGAAGCTTGAGGCTTGGAGAGAGCTTGGTGGTGAGAGGCTTTGGTTGTGTGGCTTTTGTGAGTGTAGGCTAGCAAGAAGAGTGGTCTTCTTCTTTCTTTCTCTTTTTCCCTACCTTCCTCTCCTTTAGGGTCTTCTCTAGCAAGAAGTAAAGGAGAGCTCTTCTAGTTTCTTTTGTGAGACAAGAGCTTGCTCGTGTGGATACATATATAGAAGAACGGACATTTGAACGTGCTAAAAGATCCAACAAACCCAAGGAGAAGCGGGATTAAAAAGGGCACGCAACAAAGGTAATATTCTCCTATAAGATAGGTTTTGAGATTTTTTTTTTGTACGAGGTTTTCTTTCGCAAGGATCACTTGGAAGGGATCCTATTTTTCCGTTGCACATATGTTATTTTGCATAATAAATCCCTACACATGTCCCTTGTACCGGGACAAACTTAGGTGGTGATCCGACTAAGACTTCCTGGGGAAGGTCTAGGTCAAGATCGGACGGTAAGGAACCATCAAAATATCCTGTAGGGATGTATACTGAAAAGTCTACCTTTTGTATGAACATCTTTATTTTGAAATAAGAATCACATGATCATTGTTTGCATACTTACATGGTTATGCAATATTGTCTAATACTTTACATTGTAGATAACATGGTGTGTGGTGTCACACAGGAGATCATGTTATCGGCCCCTTGAAAAGTATAAGTAAAGGCTCACAACCGAGATGGCTTTGGACAAACCATCGGAATGGTTGTAGTGTGAATTTGTATTGGTTTGTCTTGACCATTGAATCACACTAGTGCACTTTGTGTGTATTGAGAAGGATCGACTTAGAGGTGATTCAATTTATTATTGACAACATAATCGAATCGGACCTCAGATATTATTTAATACATGCTCTTAATCCCGATATAATAACAGACACATATACTTAGTACTCATCTCTTTGATTTACCAATGGTCGAGATTTATAGATTAAATCGATAGGCTCGGTAAGTTGGGAGATGATATTATTTATATGGTGTGACATTGATTATAGAAGGAAACCCGTGTCCTATATATTAGGATGATGATGTCCCCTTGAGGAGCTCATAAGGTTTATCATGTAAACCCTGCAGGTGGACTCGGTCCGGCATGATGAAAAGGTTGAGTGGTACTACTCAAGGAATTAGATGTTGATTAATTAATGGTCAGTAAATTAATTAATCGATGGATATTTGAGATCTTAAACACGGGGAGAAAATGTACAAATAATATATGGAGCCCATATTATCATATGGGGTTGGTGAGGTAGATCAATGATGATCCTTTAGTGGATTGGATCATCATTAGTGGATCGGACTTTAAATGGGCTTGATCCATGGGTGGCCAAGATCCAACTCCTCCTCATGGTCCCTAATGTAGCCTATTAACACCTCATGAATATTAGATCCAATGGATAGAAACAAAATTCTAAGATCCATAGGTAGAGATTAAATCTCTAAGATCCGACAGTTGAGATTAAATCTCTAGATTCGACGGTTGAGATTAAATCCCTAGAACCAATGGAGGAGATTAATTCATGACTTATCCCTAACTCTATATAAGGAGGGCATGGAGTTGGTGTGAATAACAATCAAGATAGCTAGGGTTTTGGGTGGCAAGAGAAGGAATCCTAGTTGTGATAGGATTAGGGTTAGGGTTTGGAGGCAAGGGCGGCACCAAATAAGGAAGGTTCTCTTTTCTTCTTCTTCCTTCATTGGCCGGCGTCCAACTTGTTTTCCAGCTCCTTTCCAGCTCTTGGACGGTGCCCAAAAGGCTCTATTCCCTTCTCCTTAGGTGGTGGAAACAAGATATAGGGCTTCCCTTGGTGTCTTGGTCGGATTCCACCACAAAGTCCTCCTCCTAGTTGGCCGGCGGCAAGGTTTCTAATTGTTCCTTGTTGGTTGGTTTTAGGGAGGAGAAGAACTTTGTTTCTACTCTTCCTCTTTCTTTGGAAGAACAAGGAAGGAAGATTTGCGATCTAGGAGCTTCGACTTTTGGTAGATCGTCGCCCACACGACGTCCAAAAGGAGGAAGGTCATACATTAGAAGATCAAGAGGTATATCTATTCTCTTTTCTCTTATGTTACATGTTTGTATTTGTTTTTCAATTATAAGAATGTTATAAATCTGTATATGTCTAAATAATACTTCGATCCCGAGCATAAACACAAAAATTGGCAATCCGGACATCGTCTATTCCGCTGCTACTCGTAGAATAGAAGTTGGTCGCTTGAACAACTTGTTTGTTCAAGTGACCTCTCTAAACGAATAGCACGATGATGACTTGGCTGCTTTGGCAATCCCTTTTGTCTAGGATTAAATTTTTTTAATCCGGGGACATAGAAGGGATCGCCATGATCAAGCAATCGAGGTGAAGTGGGAAGCGAAGTTTCCCCTCACGGACTCGATAAGCAAAACCCTTCAATTGGTATCAGAGCCAAGGTTTCCGGTTTTGTGTGTTTAGGATTCGGTTAATTTTTATGCACTTTTTCATATATTATATGTGCCGGATAATAGTAGGATATGCGTTGTTTAACTCTTTGGTTGCAGGCATAAGATCCGACTATTATGGCCATATGTGTGTATGTGATTGTATGTGTGTAAATATTTATTTTGTTGAATCCTCGGGGTTGACGAGGCTAGTATTTAGTTTTTATAAATTAAATACGGTATTGTTTAGCCACTCTTTATTTTATTTTACTTTCGATCTAGATTTCATGTACACTCCCTCGTGGAGTATAGGATCGAAGGATGTAAATTAAAATAGGTTTTAGTCTCGGCTCGGATCTCCGGCTGGCTCGTACATGGCGTAGGAGGAGCGGACGAGATGGCGATGCGGCGGGAGTCATATTGAAGACAAAAGCCATAATAGTTGGAAAATAATTTATTTTTCATATTTATTGCTTTTTGTTTGATATGCATGTCGTAGGCTAGGAAAATTCCTCAATTTCAAATTACTAAGTGGGAGAGGGAATTTTTAAAATTCTCACGGCCTCCATTACGATTTGACAAGTGATGTAAACAAACTTGCGCGTCGGCTCTGAGTGTGTTCCTCCATATCGGATGGGTTTGTTTGCGGATCACAAGGTCAAATATGGTTATAGGGAATTATCAAGGAGCGTGTGTACTTCCCCATCGGAAGGCACATAACCCGAGATAATTACCTTGGTACCAAGTAATGGTGAACACTTAGATACAAATATAAGTATCCTCCCCATCGGAGTCACTGCTTTTATTTGTAGGGCCAAAGAGGAACCAACTATTAATTTTACTTGTCAAAAAGTTAGGTTGACAAGATAGTAAAATTAATGGGTAAAACCTCCTCTTACAAATATAGAATTCGTATACGTCCACACTATCGTGGCATACGATATTCTCAGTGTTTTGAGGTGTTGGTTGATTTTAAAATTTTATGGTTTGAGGAATCAATAATTTTTTGAAATCTAATGTTTTGATTTATGTGATTCTTAGGTTTTCTTTCAAAATGACTTTCAACCCACTTGTTGTGATACTAAAAGAGAACAAACATATTGGACCCAACTATGTTGATTGGAAGAGGAATCTAGACATTGTCTTGACTGCTGAGGAATACAAATATTTACTTCTCGAAGAGTGCCCTCCCAAGCCTCCAGATAATTTTGGGAAAAAGGAGAGAGAAAGCTATAAAAAGTGGATCAAGGCCGATGAGATGGCACGGTGTTACATTTTGGCATCTATGTCAAATGTACTGCAACATCAGCATCAAGCCATGTCCACTGCTTATGATATGATGCTCAATCTCAAGGAGCTTTTCGGACACCAGAATCAGGCTGCGAGGCAAGAGGCCATGAGAAACTTGATGACGACCACCATGATCAAGGGAACACCAGTGAGGGATCATGTTCTCAAGATGATGGCTCATTTGAATGAGCTAGAGGTCCTAGAAGCTGAGATCGATGGGGAAACCCAGGTTGATATCATACTCCAGTCTCTACCCAGGAGTTTTGAGGGCACGAACTACAACATGAACAAGAGGTTGTATTCGTTGGTAGAACTTCTGACAGAACTCCAGGTGACAGAGGGACTATTTCGTCAGAGTGCTCAGGCGCAAGCCGTGGTGACCCAAAAGGTTTCTACTTCTATGCTGAAAGGCAAGAAGAAGAAGAAACAAACTGGGGCGAAGTCGGTGGGAGGTACTCAGGGAGGAGTGAAGAAGCCAAAAGGCAAGTGCTTCACTTGTAAGCAAACTATACACTAGAAGAAGGACTTCCCCAATCTCAAGAGCAAAGGTATATCTTTTGGTCTAATCGTTGAAACATGTTTAGTGGTGTTATCTACTGGCACATGGTGTGTAGATACGGGAGCCACTGATCATGTCTGCAATACTTTGTAGGGGTTCCAGGAATCCAGACGACTGGCTGAGGAGGAGATTACCGTGTACTTGGGGGATGCCACGAACGTGGCATTATTCTGATGGGGAGATGATTTTATCTTTTGAGAAAAAAAACTTTTGGTTCTTAAGAATTGCCTTTATGTACCCTTGTTTAGAAAGAATTTAATTTTAATTTCTAAATTATTTATGGATGGATATTCTATTTCTTTTAATGACAGGGTTGTTATAAGAAGGAATAGGGACATTATCTGTTCGCGTGCATTGATAGGAAATTTGTACACACTTGAACCAAAACCTCCCACGCTGCATATTGAAATTAATAACTCATCTTCTAATTCCAATAAGAGAAAAGAACCTTGAAAATGAACCAAACATATCTTTGGCATCTTAGGCTTGGTCACATTAACCTAAGTAGAATTCAAAGGTTGATAGGTGATGGACCTTTGGGTTCATTAGTGGTGGAGGATCTCCCAACCTGTGAATCTTGCTTGGAGGGTAAGATGACCAAGAGGCCTTTAAGGCCAAGGGGTATAGAGCCAAAGATGTGTTAGAATTGGTTCATTCGATTTGTGTGGTCCTATGTCTATCCGAGGCTAGAGGTGGTTTGAGTATTTCATCTCTCTTTTATAGGCGATTACTCAAGATATGGATACATTTACGATGTAGTAAGTCCCGAATGCTTTGACAAGTTCAAAGAATTCAAGGTGATGTGGAAAGCGTCAAGGTAAAAGTATCAAGACACTCTGATCTGATCGTGGTGGCGAGTACCTCTTGGGAGAGTTTAGGAACTACTTATCGAGGTGGGATTCAATCCCAATTGTGCACTTTGGCACACCCAGCGAATGGTGTAGCGAGCGAAGGAATAGAACTCTTATGGAGATGGTTAGATTCGATGATGAGTTATTACGACTTGCTATTCGGGGATATGCTCTAGATACTGGCGGTGTACATTCGAACTTGGTTCCATCTAAATCAGTTCCTTCTACTCCCTGAGTTGTGGACTAGGCGAAAGCTAGTCTAAATACATATTCGGATATGAGTCGGCACATGTCTTTGATGGCGGATCTTTGGTAAGTTGGAACCTCATACAGAAGTATATTTGTTCGTTGGCTATCCCAGGGGAAGGAAGGGTGGATTGTTTTATAGTCCTAGAGATCAGAGGGTGATCGTTAGCACGAACGCCAGATTTCTAGAGGAAGACTATGTGATGAGCCACAAGCCCAAGAGTAAAATTGTTCTAGAGGAGTTAAAAGGGGAAGTCACTTCTTTAGTACCACCGGTACAAGAGGATATACCACATGTCACTGCACCGCGTGTCACAGAGGATACACAGGTGATACCTCGTCGTAGTGGGAGGGTTGTGAGACAGCCTGATAGATTCATGTTCTTGGGATAATCTTCTGATTTTGTCTTTGGCGAACATGAACCTGATCCCTAGATATATGATGAGGCAATCCAAGATAAAGATTCAGTATCTTGGCAAAGTACAATGAATACTGAGATTGAATCCATGGATTCAAATCAGGTCTGGGAGCTAGTAGAACCACCCGATGGTGTAAAAACCATTGGAGGCAAGTGGATCTACAAGAGAAAGAGAGGAATAGATGGGAAGGTTGAGACCTTCAAAGCGAGGCTTGTTGCGAAGGGGTATACTCAGAAAGAAGGTATCGATTATTAGGAGACCTTTTCGCCGGTAGCCATGCTTAAGTCTATCCGGATTCTTTTATTCATAGAAGATACTATGTATTATTAGTTGTGGCAGATGGATGTCAAGACAGCATTCATTAATGGAAGTCTTGAGGAAAACATCTACATGAAGCAACCAGAGGGATTCATTGCTAAGGGCAAAGAGCATCTTGTATGTAAGCTTAATCGGTCCATTTATGGATTGAAACAAGCTTCGAGGTCTTGGAACATCCGCTTTGATGAGGTGATCCGGTCTTATGGATTTATTCAAAGTTCGGATGAGTCTTGTGTATACAAGAGATGTGTGAAAGCGTAGTGGTATTTCTTGTACTATACGTAGATGACATTTTGTTGATTGTCAACAATATCAAGGTGTTATCGAATGTAAGGGTATGGTTGTCCAAACAGTTTGATATGAAGGACTTGGGAGAGGTGGGACACATCCTTGGGATCAAGGTTATAAGGGATCGCAGGAAAAGGATGGTGTGCTTATCTCAAGCTTGATACATAGACACCATTATGGATCATTTTAGCATGCAAAACTCCAAGAAGGGTTTTCTACCTTTTAGGAATGGAGTTCCTTTATCTAAGGAGATGTGTCCTAGAAAATCTGAGAAGATAGAGGAGATGAAGGCGGTTCCTTATGCTTCGGCGGTAGGAAGCCTCATATATGCGATGCTATGTACGAGACCAAATATCTGCTTTGTCGCGGGCATGGTCAACAGATATCATAGTAATCCAGGACAGGGACATTGGACTGCGGCAAAGCATATAATGAAGTACCTGAGAAGGACTAGGTATTATATGTTGGTTTACCAGGCAGACCAATTATTCCCTGTGGGTTACACGGATTTCGACTTCCAATCAGATAGGGATAATAGTAAGTCTACCTCAGGTTTTGTGTTTACTTTGGGAGGTGGAGCCATTGTATGGAGGAGTGTCAAGCAGAAATGCATGGCGGACTCTACCATGAAAGCTGAGTATGTGGCAGCCTCTGAGGCGGCCAAAGAAGCTATATGGCTCAGGAACTTTCTGATGGACTTGGATGTGATTCCTGGTTTGCCCAGAACTATCACAATTTATTGTGATAATGGTTGTGTAGTTGCAAATTCGAAGGAACCACGAGCCCATAAGGCTAGTAAACACATAGAGCACAAGTACCATTTGATACGAGAAATCGTAAAGAGAGGAGAAGTTGTTGTGGCCAAGATTGCATCGGAGGATAACCTGGCAGATGCTTTCACTAAGAAGCCCTTGATAGACATGTGGAGGGAATGGGGATCAGATGTATGGCAGTATGAGGACAACATAGTCTTTTAGTATAAGTGATAGATTGTAGGGATGTATACTGAAAAGTCTACCTTTTGTATGAACATGTTTATTTTGAAATAAGAATCACATGATTATTGTTTGCATATTTACATGGTTATGCAATATTGTCTAATACTTTACATTGTAGATAACAAGGTGTGTGGTGTCACACAAGAGATCATGTTATCGGCCCCTTGAAAAGTATAAGTAAAGGCTCAAAACCGAGATGGCTTTGGACAAACCATCGGAATGGTTGTAGTGTGATTTGGTATTTGTTTGTCTTGACCATAGGATCACACTAGTGCACTTTGTGTGTATTGAGTAGGACCAACTTAGAGGTGATTCGATTTATTGCTGACTACATAATCGAATCGGACCTCAAATATTCTTTAGTACATGCTCTTAATCCCGATATAATAACGGACACATATACTTAGTACTCATCTCTTTGATTTACCAATGGGCGAGATTTATAAATTAAATCAATAGACTCGGTAAGTTGGGAGATGATATTATTTATATGGTGTGCCATTGATTATAGGAGGAAACCGTGTCCTATATATTAGGATGATGATTTCCCCTTGAGGAGCTCATAAGGTTATCATGTAAACCCTGCAGGTGGACTTGGTTCGGCATGATGAAAAGGTTGAGTGGTACTACTCAAGAAGTTAGATGTTGATTAATTAATGGTCAGTAAATTAATTAATCGATGGATATTTGAGATCTTAAATACGGGGAGAAAATGTACAAATAATATATGGAGCCCATATTATCATATGGGGGTTGGTGAGGGAGATCAATGATGATCCTTTAGTGGATTGGATCATCATTAGTGGATCGGACTTTATGTGAGCTTGATCCATGGGTGGCCAAGATCCAACTCCTCCTCATGGTCCCTAATGTAGCCTATTAACACCTCATGAAGCTTAGATCCAATGGATAGAAACAAAATTCTAAGATCCATAGGTAGAGATTAAATCTTTAAGATCCGACGGTTGAGATTAAATCTCTAGATCCGACGGTTGAGATTAAATCTCTAGAACCAATGGAGGAGATTAATTCATGACTTATCCCTAACTCTATAAAAGGAGGGCATGGGAGTTGGTGTGAATAACAATCAGGAGAGCTAGGGTTTTGGGCGGCAAGAGAAGGAATCCTAGTTGATATAGGATTAGGGTTAGGGTTTGGAGGCAAGGGCGGCACCAAATAAGGAAGGTTCTCTTTTCTTCTTCTTCCTTCATTGGCCGGCATCCAGCTTGTTTTCCAGCCCCTTTCCAGCTCTTGACCGGCACCCTAAAGGCTCTATTCCCTTCTCCTTACGTGGTGGAAACAAGATATAGGGCCTCCCTTGGTGTCTTGGCCGGATTCCACCACAAAATCCTCCTCCTAGTTGGCCGGTGGCAAGGTTTCTAATTGTTCCTTGTTGGTTGGTTTTAGGGAGGAGAAGAACTTTGTTTCTACTCTTCCTCTTGCTTTGGAAGAGCAAGGAAGGAAGATTTGCGATCTTGGAACTTCGACTTTTGGTAGATCGTCGCCCACACGACGTCCAAAAGGAGGAAGGTCATACATTAGAAGATCAAGAGGTATATCTATTCTCTTTTCTCTTATGTTACATGTTTGTATTTGTTTTTCAATTATAAGCATGTTATAAATCTATATATGGCTAAATAATACTTAGATCCCGAGCATAAACATAAAAATCGGCAATCCGGACATCGTCTTTTCCGAGGCTACTCGTAGAATAGAGGTTGGTCGCTTAAACAACTTGTTTGTTCAAGTGACCTCTCTAAACGAATAGCACGACGATGACTTGGTTGCTTTGGCAATCCCTTTTGTCTAGGATTAAATTTTTTTTAATCTGGGGACATAGAAGGGATCGCCATGATCAAGCAACCGAGGTGAAGTGGGAAGCAAAGTTTACCCTCATAGACTCGATAAGCAAAACCCTTACTATCCATCACTCGTATTTCTATGCTAACTCTTTTCTGCAGGGGAGTAACCAAGCTGGCAGTCGACTGCTGGCTATTGGTAGTCGATTGCTGCTAGCATTAGTCATCTGATGAAGGCCATCAGTCGACTTCCATTCAAACTGTCTAACTCGAAGAAAGTCAAGATAAGCTCCACTTATCTTGGGGAGATGAGGCTCTTTGACCCAGATCTGTATCTCAACGAGCTAAGGCTTGGAGGGATATAAAAGAAGGGGTTTTCCACCCTTTTGTATCATCTTTAATCGCTCCCAAATATCTCTGACAACACCACACCTTCAAACGACAATACGTCGCCACCCTAACGCCAACAATACGCCTAAACTCTAGATCTTTGAGTCGGTGATTTTCATTTAGTTGTCTTTACTTTACATTTCTTAATTGTAATCGAGCTTTTTATCGTAAGGAGGACAAGTGGCCTTGTACCTCTTCCTCGGTGTTGTTTTCCTTGTATTCGTTGTCTCCTACCTCCAACGAGGAGGAGATCTTTAGTGAATTGCTCCTTCGTACGTGGTCTAGGATCACGGGGTCTTGGAGTAGCAACCTTTTGGTTGCAAACCAATTAAAAACAAAGTGCCTCCTTACTTTTGTTTTATCTTTTATTATTCCGCTGTGCTATTCAAGTCGAATAGAAAAGAAAAGTTTTCTATCGCTATTCACCCCCTCTAGCGATTCTCTCCGATCCAATAATTGGTATCAGAGCGGGGGCGCTATGATTTGGTGCAACCACCAATCTAGCACTTTTGGTTTTCTTTTTGTATTTTTTTAAAGCTTTTCGTTATTGTTTTTCCCTCACTACTAATCCAAGACCAAAAGTCTTGGCAATTTTTGTGTCCTTTGTTTCTTTGTGTGCAAGGTTTAATTTTAATGGCCCTGTTGGGGATCGATTGGCTGGCTAGAGGGGGGTGAATAGCCCTCGTTCGTTTGATGTCGTATTTTACTCGTCTACAAAACGTTAGCGCAAGCGGAATATACAAATACAAGTAAAGACAACACAAAAGATAGACAAGCAATACAAACACGAGATGTGACGTGGTTCACGGCTACGCCGCTAATCCACGGTCCGATTCGTCCAAGGTGAATCACTCCTCCAAATCTATCCACTAGATCTCTCCTTTGCACAAAGCTAGGTGGAGGTAACCTCTTTACACAAAAATCACTCTTCTACAATGGAATGAAGATTAGAGCAAGTAGAAGAGTGGGAAATTGTTTAGGGCACTTTGGGAGTAGTTGGGCGTTCAAGCATTAACCTCCCAAAGCCCCATCCCCTTCCTTTTTATAGAGGAAGAGGATTTCTTCCCATTGACACAGGATCAGTCGACTGATGCCCTCGATCACGACCGATCGTCTCGTAGCCGCTGCCCAATAACTGGCCGCTTTCCACGCTGGATACCATCCAACCCAGATCGTATCGAGATCGATCCTACCATTAGTCGACCGATGCTCGATCAATCGAAAGTGCACAACCGAGTCGACTCCATTCTCGCGCTGCATACGTGCCTACCGATTGTCATTCCTCGTAGCTGATTGTCGGCATCGGGCCGATCGCACCCATGGCAATGATCGCAAACACTAAATCGTATTATACCACCGACGACCTATCGATTAGACGATCGCCATTCCTCGGCAATGATCGTGTCGAAACTCATCCGACACTTGGCCAAATGGCCAAGTTTCACCTAAGAGCTACCTCTTCCGGTTACATTCGGCCACTCATCTCTCCTTGAAGTTCTCACCGTTCTGGCCACGTCCCTCGGCGGCATCGGCGCCGCGGACTCTGCAATGCTCCTTCAGCGTCTCTTGCCTCGAAGTCTACTTCCTCGGCTTCACTCCAAGCTTCTCGTCCGTGGTCCCTCGGATGCTCCAAGCGCCGCGGCTTCCATAAGCTATCCTTCACCGACTCAAGGCACGAGTCATGAGATGTGAAACTTCGCCATGGCTCCATGTGCGAATTACTAAGTCTGCCACGACTTCAATGCACATATCAAATCAACATAACACACTAACTTAAACCCTTTGCCACACACATCAAAACCTTATTCATGGCAAGAGATTGCCTAACAATCTCCCCTTTTGATGTGTGGCAATCCGTTAAGTTAGGTAAAAACATTGATATAAATTTTAAAGGAAAGAAAGCATGTAAACATAAACATGATATAGCAACATGCAACTCCCCCTTAACCCATGAATCTCCTCATACAAATTTTCTCCCCCTATCACAATTTACTTAAACATAATTATTTCTCCCCCTTTGACACCATCAAAAATATTAACACTAAGTTAAAAACACATGGCATCAAGTCTAATAGAAAGAAAATACCACAAGTTGATTTAAAATTGGAATTCGCCTTTCTTGATGCGATATTGAGTCATCGATCGGTTGGATTTCGGACTACGATGGTAGCCGCACGTATTCGGGATTTACGATTTGGACCGAATTTCAAAAATGCGTTAAAAATTCCAAAAAATTCAAAAAATCATGAAATTTGGGGAACACATTTCTTTTAAGTATATCTATTAGTGAAAAATAGGTTTTCATGAAAAATCATTATATTTCCACATATTTTCCAAAAATCCATAAGCTTTAAAAACTATTAGGTTTTTTATCATAAGAGTATCCATTTTAACACCTAGTCTTGCTTTGAATTGTTTCAAAACATGAATACATAGATTTTAGATTAAGAAATTGTTTTGAAAACATATGAAATATCCAACCATGATCTTTGGGCAATATGTCTATGAATTAAACATAAGCCTTCCCCATGATTAGTCTATTATTGCTATTTTGATACTTTAAATGATCATCTAAATGCTATAGGCACTAGTGGACATTTGTATCATCCTAACATCTCACCCATGCTAAGTTTGCAATCAAGTTAGCCTATAGTGAGTGTGAGATGCATCCTAGGGGGTATTTGTATATACTTAACCCTTGTATTCATGCAATTCTATCATGGTTAAGTATCAACAACCTACATGATCATAATGACATATATGAATTAATTTCACATTATGATCATGAAATACATGTATTCATTAAATAATAATCATGCATTAGGTATTATATGATGATAATAAATAAAGTATCACCTAAAGCATGATTCAACCCTATTTCTCATGATTACGTGCCAAATATTAAAATCATAAATCATGATTTCAAACATACATAGCAATTACATTAATCATCATGATTTAAGCATTATTATCTATTTATGGGCACGTTATCATCACCCAACACTATTCTAAAAATGTTGTCCCGCCATCCTAAGTCAACCAAAATATGATATAGGTCAATTCCATATGGTTGACTACCCTAGGGTTTTCCTAACCCTTAAGGATGGATTTTGGAACCCAAAATAAGTTCTTTCCTATTGGGTTCACTAAGTATTCCTTGGGGATCCATTTCCTAGCTATTACTTTCTTCTTATCTTGTCCCCTAGCAATTAGGCATTTATAGGCCTTTTCATTTTTCTTTTCTTTGTATCCTAGGCCTTTTTTGTTGAAGCTTGTCCTTTGGCTCCCTATAATCATGTTCAATGTGTTGGAGCCAATAGTGAATTTCTCTAGGGCTTTTGTCAAATAGTCTACCTTTTCCCTTAAATCCCTATTTTCCTCTATGCATGCATCATTAACATCCAAAGGCATATAGTCATGTGAACATGCATCATTTAAGCTAGAAGAAATATCATTATTATTTAAGCATGCATTTTCTAGCTTATTTTCTAATGCCTTAATTTGATCAAGCATGCTTTTATTTTTCTTTTTCATTCCAAATAAGTCCCTAGTTAAACTAGAAATTATGGAAACTATTTTCTTAGGAGGCATTCGTTACCATAGTTTCCATGTCTTCTTCTTCTTCTTGGATGAGGAGGATGTAGAAGCTCCCCTTCACTTGAGCTCTCTCCACTTGAGCTTGATTCTTCATTTGAGGAGGAGGAGGAGCAATCCAGTCATGAAGAGCCATTAGTGCTAGGTTGGAATAGACATGCTCTTCTTCTTCGGATGAGGATGAGGAAGCAAGGTCATCCCATGTCTTTGCTTTGAGAGCCATGGCTTTTCCTCTTTCCTTGGCCTTCTTTTCTTCTTCCTTTTTCTTCTTGCTCCCCTTCTTCTTCTTCTTTTCTTCCTTCTTTTCCTTTCCTCTTTGCTCTTGTTTAGGAGGACAATTGTCCCTTATGTGTCCCTCCTTGACAGTTGTAACAAATGATCTTCCCCCTTGGTCTTCTATTCCTATCATGAGATTTATCAAATCTAAAATTCTTAAATGCACGCCTTACCTTCCTTACCATGTAGGCTTCTTTCGTGCTATCCATGGACGAGGTCGAGGCTTCATCATCGAAGGAGGAGGATCTCTATCTTCTTCTTCCCTTATTTGCCATCAAGGCTACTCCTCTTGAGGTTGAATTCTAGGCTCTTCTTGTATTCCTTCAAGCCTAGTTTCGTGGAGCTCCATTGTTGAGAAAAATTCCTCGAAGGTACTTACTTCCAAGTTCTTGGAGATGTAAAACGAATCCACCATGGAGCTCCATCTTGAGGACCGGGGAAAGGCATCTATGGCCTTCATTACCATATCCCGGTTGGAGAGCTTTTCTCCTACACTTGTTAGCCCAATTAATATTTCTTTAAATCTAGAATGTATTGAAGTTACCTTTTCTCCCTTTTCAAGCTAAATATTTGATAGTTGGGAGCGGAGGAGATCCCTTCTTGCTAGCTTGGCTTCATGAAGTTCAACTAGCTTCTCCCACATCTCCTTAGCACTAGAACATTCCCCTATCCTATTGACTTCTTGTTGGGGGAGTACATTGTATAGGTGGTGCTTGGCCTTTGAATTTGCCAAATATTCTTCTCTTTGCCTCTTGCTCCACCTTGATTTCTCCAATGGCTCCCCATTTTCGTTCCTAGGCAACTCGAAACTGTTTTCCATTATTAATAGAATTTCAAAGTCGGTTTTTAAGAATACCTCCATTCTCTTTTTCCACCAAGAGAATTCGCCGTCGAACTTCGATGGGTGGATGTTTGAGCCGGCCATTTGAGATGTAGAGCTTGTTGCGGTGGTTAGTCCGGTGACAAGCAACCTTGCTCTGATACCACTTGTTGGGAATCGATTGGCCGGCTAGAGGGGGGTGAATAGCCCTCGTTCGTTTGATGTCGTATTTTACTCGTCTACAAAATGTTAGCGCAAGTGGAATATACAAATACAAGTAAAGACAACACAAAAGATAGACAAGCAATACAAACACGAGATGTAACGTGGTTCACGGCTACGCCGCTAATCCACGGTCCGATTCGTCCAAGGTGAATCACTCCTCCAAATCTATCCACTAGATCTCTCCTTTGCACAAAGCTAGGTGGAGGTAACCTCTTTACACAAAAATCACTCTTCTACAATGGAATGAAGATTAGAGCAAGTAGAAGAGTGGGAAATCGTTTAGGGCACTTTGGGAGTAGTTGGGCGTTCAAGCATTAACCTCCCAAAGCCCCATCCCCTTCCTTTTTATAGAGGAAGAGGGTTTCTTCCCGTTGACACAGGATCAGTCGACTGATGCCCTCGATCAGTCGACTGGTCCTGTAGCCGTTGCCCAATAACGGCCGCTTTCCACGTTGGATACCATCCAACGGTACTGGCATCAGTCGACTGATCCTACCATCAGTCGACTGATGCTCGATCAGTCGAGTGCTCAACTGAGTCGACTCCATTCTGTGCCCGTGCACAGTGCCATCGATCATTGCCATTCCTGCGGTCGGTCGACATCGATCAGCCGATCCATGGCAATCGCGCCAAACATTAAATCGGTATTATACGGTCGATCGACCATCGATCGGCTCGGTCGATCGCCATTCCCCGGCGATCGGGTGTCGGGAAAACCCATCCGACACTTGGCCAAATGGCCAAGTTTCACCTAAGAGCTACCCCTTCCCGGGTTACATTCGCTCACTCTCATCTCTCGGAGTCCCTCGCCTTCGAAGTTCTCTTCGTTCTCGGCCATGTCCCTCAGCAGCATCAGGCGCACGGCTCTGCAATGCTCCTTCGCGTCTCTTGCCTCGAAGTCTACTTCCTCCGGCTTCACTCCAAGCTTCTCGTCCGGCGGTCCCTCGGATGCTCCAAGCGCACGACTTCCGCAAAGCTATCCTTCACCGACTCAAGGCACGAGTCATGAGATGTGAAACTCGCCACGGCTCCATGTGCGAATTACTAAGTCCTGCACGACTTCAATGCACATATCAAATCAACATAACACACTAACTTAAACCCTTTGCCACACACATCAAAACCTTATCATGGCAAGAGATTGCCCTAACAGGCCCATCTCGAAGGGTTTAGCACCGCCCGACCTCCATTTTACAATGGAGATGACTTCTATTATTAGAAGGGTCGGATGGAGTGCTATTTAAAAACCTAGTCGAGATGTGGATCGTCATCCAAATCAGATTCTCACTACCTACCAATAAAGACGGTGAATTCCTAGATTGCGAAAAGTGGACGAACGCCATGAAGCATCAAGTGGAGGTCGATGCCAAGGCTACACAGATCTTACAATGCAAGCTCTCCAAAGTGGAACTCAACCGGGTCATACCATTCATAAGCATGAAGGACATATGGAATAAGCTCATTGAGCTACACGAAGGAATGACCGACACAAAGGTATGTAAGCGAGATTAATTATTAAATAAATTGTTCAAATTGAAAATGCAGGATCACGAGACCGATACACAACTTCACGTGAGGATCCAGGATATTATGAATGACCTCCACTCAATCGGACAAAAAGTCAAGAATTGAGTTGTAATTAGGTACACTCTTAATGCCTTTCCTAGGAACACCCTATGGGTATCCATGGTTGATGCCTACAAGGTATCTAGAGATTTATCTAAGATTAGATTAGATGAACTTTTCTCTAAATTTGAGCTACACGAACAATCTAACTCGGCTCCGGTTGAGAAAGGTATTGCCTTGGTTACAGGTCGAAAGATGAAGACAAAGAGCAAACCACCTCCCAAAGAAGAAGAAGAGGAGTACAAATTGGAGGTGAACAACAAGATGGAGACCGAACTTATGAATCTAGTTCGAAAGATGATCAAGAGTAGAAGATGACTCATCAAGAAATCCAAGGAAAGGAGACCTGAGAAAAGTTTCAATTACAAATGCTACGAGTGAAAGAAGAGGGGTCACATTAAATCGGAGTGCCTGAGACTAAAGAACAAACCATCACAATCCAAGAAGGTGCTCAATACAACTTTGGACTAGTCATTGGAGGAAGAAGACGAGCTAAAAAACTTGTGTTCATGGCTAAGCTGACCTAGCTCGAAGACGAATCTGAACCCAAAACAAGCTACGAGTCCGAGACCGAGTCCGACTCCGGATCCGACGATGAACTCCAATTCAAGACAAGTCACGGAGGATCCGTATCCAGTCCAAGAAATTCGATAAAGGTAAGTTAGTCATTAATTGATACTCTTTATAATGCAATTAAGTATTCAACTAAGAAATTTGCTATGTCTGAACCCAAGGTCGAGACTTTAGTTGAGGAGGTTAAACTCCTTAAACATGACGTCTCCCTAACCTCTTCGATTAGTCAAGTTCGAGAAGAGAACTCAACTCGAGTTGAAGAACTTGAAGAAGAGAACTCCCTCTTGAAAGGACAAGTCAAAGATCTTAGGAAATCATTGGAAAGGTTTACTTTGGGGTCCAAGGGTCTTGGCCTACTACTTGGATCATAAAGGGCCGTGTACAATAAGGATGAACTCGGATTTAGATCAACCACAATGAACAAATCATACATGTCAATTGTAAATCGAAATAAAATAAAAGATCAAGCATGGGTCCCTAAGAACGTTTTGAATTCTCAATTAGGATCGACTAAGTAATGGGTTCCTAAGGACAAAATCCACTACGTGGAAAGACTGAATTGGTTCAATGGTCCATGGGGAGCTAGTACTAAACTTGTTTGCTTTACTTCTTGATTTAATTCTGCATGCTTAGTTAAATTTTTGTTTTAATTTTTAGAATGGCTAGATAGGATCAATAGTTAGTCATGTTGAAGATTCTGGGATCATGCGCAGTGGAATAAAGTGAATAAAAAAATTTTATACCATCCCAGACATCCCCTGAGGGCCTGGAAAACTTGCTTTGGCACAATCGCATAAAAACACACAAGAAGAAGGAGAAGTTATACCTTTGAGATTCTTCTGAATCCGTCGAAACCACAAGCAAGACCAACGATCCTCGCCTCTATTAGTATCCACACCAGGATCACCTGAGACAACTCCTAGAATAGCAAGCCTTTGTCTCCGATTGGTGCTAGCCAACTGACGGAGACAAGAGAAGAGGAGAGAGGAAAAATGACTACCAAGGGAAAACCTAAAACCAATTCTTTGCCAAAGATTATCAAGGGATCTATATATATATCTCTCGATTAGATCATCTTATGAGGCTTAAACAGAACATATCTTACCATAATTGTCCCATAATTAAGGTAAGAACAACCCAAGAAATTTCTATAAAGAGAAATATCCAAAATCGACAGAACTGCAACACAACCGTGTGGATTCACATGGCCCGGTCGTGCCAAGACACATGACCTGTCTATGTGTCCTTCTGGGCACAACCCAGTTCAGCCATTTTTTCAGCCAGAGCCAGGCACGACCCTAGCCAAGTTAAGCACGACAGTGTGAGGCTCTGTATGATCCGTTTGACATCGTTTAAGTGTGATATGGTCGTGCCATGTCCAACAAAACCATAGGAGGTTTCATAGCCTCCATTTTGCACCCCATTGGTCTGGTCCAACCAAAAATATCCTCTCTCAATGAGAATCTCATTCTCAGACTTGTTTTACATCTCGAGATCACCCATAGTGCATGTGACCCAATAGGTTACCGGTTATGTTGACCATTCATAAATAACCCGCTTAATTATGAATAGATATGAGTGGCACCTAGCAGTACATCATGACTCCCAATTGACTGGAAAGTCTAAATTGACTTCAGTGTTAGGATGTATACTGAAAAGTCTATCTTTTGTATGAACATCTTTATTTTGAAATAAGAATCACATGATCATTGTTTGCATATTTATATGGTTATGCAATATTGTCAAATACATTACATTGTAGATAACATGGTGTGTGGTGTCACAAGGGAGATCATGTTATTGGCCCCTTGAAAAGTATAAGTAAAGGCACACAACCGAGATGACTTTGGACAAACCATCGGAATGGTTGTAGTGTGATTTGGTATTGGTTTATCTTGACCATAGAATCACACTAGTGCACTTTGTGTGTATTGAGCAGGACCGACATAGAGGTGATTCGATTTATTGCTGACTACATAATCGAATCGGTCCTCAGATATTATTTTGTACATGCTCTTAATCCCAATATAATAATGGGCACATATACTTAGTACTCATCTCTTTGATTTACCAATGGGAGAGATTTATAGATTAAATCGATAGGCTCGGTAAGTTGGGAGATGATATTATTTATATGGTGTGCCGTTGATTATAGGAGGAAACTGTGTCCTATATATTAGGATGATGATGTCCCCTTGAGGAGCTCATAAGGTTCATCATGTAAACCCCGCAGTGGACTTGGTCACATGATGAAAGGTTGAGTGGTACTACTCATGGAGTTAGATGTTGATTAATTAATGGTCAGTAAATTAATTAATTGACGGACATTCGAGATCTTAAACACGGGGAGAAAATGTACAAATAATATATGGAGCCCATATTATCATATGGGGGTGGGTGAGGTAGATCTATGATGATCCTTTAGTGGATTGGATCATCTTTAGTGGATGGGACTTTATGTGGGCTTGATCCATGGGTGGCCAAGATCCAACTCCTCCTCATGGTCCCTAATGTATCCTATTAACACCTCATGAAGCTTAGATCCAATGGATAGAAACAAAACTCTAAGATCCAAAGTTAGAGATTAAATCTATAGATCCGACGGTTGAGATTAAATCCCTAGAACCAATGGAGGAGATTAAATCATGGCTTGAGCCCAACTCTATAAATAGAGATCATAAAGTGGGCGGCAAGATGATGATGGCTTAAGGGGATTACGGTTTTCTTCCTTTGGAGGCTAGGAATCCTAGTTGGTTTAGGATTAGGTTTGGGTGGCTAGGGTTTTGGGAGCTTATGGGTGGGCGACAACTCAAGGTGGAGTTTTTCTTCTTCTTCCTAAGGTGTGGATGGGTCCTTCCATCTTCCCTCTACCTTGGCTTGTGCTCATCCTAATCTTCTTCCCCACTTCCATGGCCGGCCATTAGGAGAGCTAGGATTAGGGTTTGGAGGCTTAGGGTTTAGGAGGCTTGGGTGGCACCAAATAAGGAAGTAGTTTGCTTTCTTCTTCCTATCTTTTGGTGGCCGGCACCCACAGCCTTATCCCAGCCCTTGGCCGGCATCCAAAGAATCCTTCTCCTTCTCCTTAGGTAGTGGAAACAAGATATAGGGCTTTCCCTTGGTGTCTTGGCCGGTTTCCACCATTATCTCCTTCTTCTTGTTGGCCGGAGGCAAGCATTCTCCTTGTTGCTTGTTGGTTGGCCATAGGAAGGAGAAGAGCTTTGTTTATATTCTTCCTCTTGCTTTGGAAGAGCAAGGAAGGAAGATTTGCGATCTAGGAGCTTCGACGTTTGGTAGATCGTCGCCCACACGACGTCAGAAAGGAGGAAGGTTATACATTAGAAGTTCGAGAGGTATATCGATTCTCTAATCTTTATATGTTACATGTTTGTATTTGTTTTTCAACTTTGAGCATGATATAAATCTGTATATGGCTAAATAATACTTGGATGCCGAGCATAAACACAAAAATCGGCGATCCAGACATCGTCTATTCCGCGGCTACTCGTAGAATAGAGGATGGTCGCTTGAACAACGAGTTTGTTCAAGTGACCTCTCTAAATGAATATCACGATGATGACCTGGTTGTTTGGGCAATCCCTTTTGTCTAGGATTAAATTTTTTTAATCCAGGGACATCGATGGGATCGCCATAAACAAACGACCGAGGTGAAGTGGGAAGCGAAGTTTCCCCTCACAGACTCGATAAGCAAAACCCTACAATTGGTATGAGAGCTTCCGGGCAAAAACCCTTCAATTGGTATCAGAGCCAAGGTTTTTTGTTTTGTGTGTTTAGGATTCGGTTAATTTTTATGCATTTTTCATATATTATATGTGACGGATAATAGTAGGTTATGCGTAGTTTAACTCTTTGGTTGCAGGCATAAGATCAGACTATTATGGCCATATGTGTGTATGTGATTGTATGTGTGTAAATATTTATTTTGTTGAATCCTCGGGGTTGACGAGGCTAGTATTTGATTTTTTGTAAATTAGATACGACATTGTTTAGCCACTCTTTATTTTATTTTACTTTCGATCTAGATTTCATGTACACTCCCTCGAGGAGTATAGGATCGATGGATGTAAATTAAAATAGGTTTTAGTCTCGGCTTGGATCTCCGGATGGCTTGTACATGGCGTAGGAGGAGCAGACGAGATGGCGTTGCGACGGGAGACATATTGAAGACAAAAGCCATAATAGTTGGAAAATAATTTATTTTTCATATTTATTGCCTTTTGTTTGATATGCATGTCGTAGGCTAGGAAAATTCCTCAATTTCAAATTACAAGTGGGAGAGGGAATTTTTTTTAAAATTCCCACGGCCTCTATTACGATTTGACAAATGATGCAAACAAACTTGCGCGTCGGCTCTGAGTGCCTTCCTCCCCATCGGATGAGTTTGTTTGTGGATCACAAGGTCGAATATGGTTATAGGAAATGATTAAGGAGCGTGTGTACTTGCCCATCGTAAGACACATAACCCGAGATAATTACCTTGGTACCAAGTAATGGTGAACACTTAGATACAAATATAAGTATCCTCCCCATCGGAGTCACTGCTTTTATTTGTAGGGCCAAAGAGGAACCAACTATTAATTTTACTTGTCAAAAAGTTAGGTTGATAAGATAGTAAAATTAATGGGTAAAACCTCCTCTTACAAATATAGAATTCGTATACGTCCACACTATCATGGCATACGATATTCTCGGTGTTTTGAGGTGTTGGTTGATTTTGAAATTTTATTGTTTGAGGAATCAATAATCTTTTGAAATCTACAGTAATGATCTATGTGATTCTTAGGATTTTCAAAAATGACTTTCAGTCCACTTACTATGATACTAAAGAAAATAAACTTACTGTACCCAAATAATGTTGATTGGAAAATAATCTAGATATTGTCTTATCTGCTAAGGAGTACAACTATGCACTCTTCGAAGAGTGTCCTCAGGCCATCGTTTCTCAGAAGGTTTCTACTTCTAAGTCGAAAGGCAAGAAGAAGAAGAAACAAGGTGAAACATAGGTGGTGGGAGGATCTCATGGAGGAGTGAAGAAGCCGAAAGGCAAGTACTTGCAAGCAGGATGGACATTGGAAGAAGGACTGTCCCAGTCCGAAACAGAACAAAGATATATCTTTTGGACTAGTCGTTGAAACATGATTAGCAATGTTATCTACTGGCAACTGATGTGTAGATATGAGAGCCACTGATCATGTCTGCAATACATTGTAGGGTTCTCGAAACACTGACTAGCTAAAGGAGATTACCATTTACTTGGGCAATGCCATGAAGGTGGTGACTATTGCAGTGGGAGACATTTTATTTATCTTTTGAGAAAAATAAAACTTTGGTTTTGGAAAATTCCCTTTATGTACCTTTATTTAGAAAGAATTTAATTTCGGTTTCTAAATTGTTTATGGATGGATATTCTATTTCTTTTAATGATAGAGTTGTTATAAGAAGGAATAGGGACATTATCTGTTCGGGTGCATTGATAGGAAATTTGTATACACTTGAACCAAAACCTCCCACGATGCAAATAGAAGTTAATAACTCATCTTCTAATTCCAATAAGAGAAAAGAACCTTCGAAGATGAACCAAACATATCTTTGGCATCTTAGGCTTGGTCACATTAACCTATGCAGAATTCAAAGGTTGATAGCTGATGGACCTTTGGGTTCATTAGTGGTGGAGGATCTCCCAACCTGTGAATCTTGCTTGGAGGGTAAGATTGTTAGTGATATATGAGAGATGTCCTAAGGAAATCGCCTTATGTTTGAACCATTTATATGATAAATGAAGATTCACTATTTGAGTATACATGTTTTCATGTATTTGATTAGATCTTAAACTCATTTACTGAATTCCCACGATACGATTCACAGCATGAGAGAATTTGTGATTGGATCACAACTAGTGAGTATCTCTACATGTGTAATTGTGACGTATCGGAATTATTCCTAGTCGATGAATTGATGGATTTGGACACCATTGATTCTGTTGAGACTAGCACGAGGTATACTCCTTGGTGTATCCAAGCACCTGATTCTCACTGGCTGGAGACATTGTGATGTCCGGAGTTAATCGTGGATGCTAGTTATGGTAACTAGTTCATTGGAGTGACCAGCTGTAAGACTTCATATGGTTCTCTGCATATATAGATATGTCAATGAAGTTCTTACTGTAACTTAAGTGCGATGTTCCTTTGACATGCGGTATTCAAGTCATCTTGATCATGAAGACTTATGCTTTGACATCTTAAGCAAGCATCTCTGAGGAGATGTGGACCCGGGATGATTGGGTATAAGTCGAAGTGATCGAAGGTGTTTGAATAGCCTATAAAGGATTCACCACTCCTTGCGAGATGTATACCCATGGCCTCTCGTCGGATTGTTACTAAAGTCTTTGGCCAAAGCATTACATGTTTATAGTAAGGTACTCTTCGATACATGTGCAGTAACTAGAATCCCTAGGACGAGGAAATGATACTTGGGCTAGGTGTGACGTAGCCCCCCTAGTGGGGACTGACACTATAGACCATATCCTGAACCAAGTGGGTATAAGATGAGTGAAGGGAATGCGGCACGATTCATTCGAGCTGCTGAAGGGTTTCAGAAATCGTTCTGGATCAACCGTTGATCTTTTCGGTTAATTGGGGATCATGATGTACTACTAGGTGCCACTCATGATCGTTTTATAATTAATGGTTAATTATAGATGACCAACATAAACCGAGAACCTATTTGGTCACACGCACAATGAGCATAATCCGAAGGATTTAAAACGAGCTTGAGAATGAGATTTTCAGATCGAGAGAAACTAGGTTTGGTTGGACCAAACATGGAGCGAGCATGAAATTGTTTCAGTCGCAATGAAAGTGTGGATGGGCCGTGTCTTATGAAGACATGATGGATGAACCAAATTGGTTTGGTTCTAATCCAATGGAGGAGAATAAACCAAAGGGTTTGGTTTGTTTTAAAAGAATGAACCAAAGTTGGTTCGGTTCATTTTAACTTAAAATAAACTATCATGGTTTGGTTTATTTAAACTTAAATTAATGGAGCAATTTAACGCGCTTTTTGTTATGATCCGATAACCATTAAGAGAATTTGTTCTCTATAAAATAGGGCTTAAGGGTTTCGTGAAAACCTAATCCAAGCAATCCCTAGTTGCCGCCCACCCCTCCTCTCCTCTAGTGGTCGGCGCCCAACCCTAACCGCCGCCCAACTTTGTGCCGCCGTCCAAGCTCGTTGCTGGCATCCAAGCTTCAGCCGGTGATCCTCCGGCGACCCTCTGGTGATCTTCTTTGGGTCCGGTGACAAGGTGAGCATCAAGCTTCCTTATTTGGCCGACCCATATTCCTCCACCAAAACTGTCCAGTTTTATGGACAACTTCTTTATTTCGTGTCGGTACATCGTTTGGACGACGTTTGAAGATCCGACAGCGGCTTCCTTGCTGGGGATTCGATCTCCGGTAATCCTCATAGGTGGAGGATGAAGGATTCGTCAAACAGTTGACGAATACCTCTCCGGAGAAGTGAGTTTTTGAGGACTCGTTTTGGATCCGAAGTTTTTATTCGGATTGTGATCTTCTCTCGATCACATCGTTTTCAACACGAGGCTAGTAACTCGTACGAAGACGAGGCTCGTGACTTTGTGAAGTCATCCTGAAGATACTCGGCGTGGATACGGATAGAGACGATTCTAGAGAGGATCGTTCCGGTTGATGCCTTTACCGCTACACGTGATACGTCATGTATACGTAGTATAAATTTCCTTTTATTGCAAAATTTGAATTTACGGTTATGTCTACACATGTTATACTATGCATGCGTGTGGTGTGTGTGTTGTAATAAATTAAATTTATTATTTTTATTTCTTCCGCTGTGCACATGTTTACGAAACATGTTCGAACACACACTCGCCGCAGTGCCGGAAACCCAACAGTGGTATCAGAGCCTAGGTTGTGTTTCGACATAATCGTAAAATAGTTTTGCGATAGTCATAATGATATTTCTGGAAATTTTCTAGTTTTGGAAAGTTAGAAGTATTTATGGAAATATTTCAATTTTTGAATGTCTAGAAGTATTTATGTAAATCATCTACTTTTGGAAAGTTGGAAGTATTTATGCAAATTGATATTTTCCATAAATAAAATATTTGATTAGATTTTGGAAATTTGTTTCCTAATTTAATCATGATTTGATTTGGGAAATCAAATCCTAAAATATTTTATTTCCATAAGTAGTTTTGATGATTTAGGAAATTGGTTTCCTAAATTGACTTTCCTTAATCAACTATTTCCACAAATAAAATATGTGATTAGATTTGGAAATTTGTTTCCTAATTTAATCATGATTTGATTTGGAGAATCAAATCTTAAACATATTTTATTTCCATAAATAGTTATGCCATATAAGCAAATTATGTAAATGACATAACTGTATGTCATGTAATTGCATTAGATGCATATCATAATGTCATGCGTGTCGTGACATGTAGATATATGTCATGTATGTCATGCCATGTAGATAATAGTTATTTGCATGCAAAGAGGATGAAACATAAAACCCTAACTCAATATTAAAGCCTACACCTTCCATTAATATGGTTAGAACCAGAGTTCTGTTTCTTGTTCGGATTGTTGGACTCTGTCCAAGCCCGGCTCGAACCTGAACATGTTCAAACCATGGAATAGTTTAATACTAATATGTTAAGAATAAGAGGTCAATCGTTAGCTTTGGTTGTTGGACTCTCTCCAAGCCGGGCTAATTGGTTGAATGCGCTTTAACCATATTAAAACTATTTCTCGATTAATGGGTTGGCTTTAACCTGGAGAATCGGCTTGTTGGACTCTCTCCAAGGTCGATGTTAAGGGAGGTGAAGTTGGGTGCTATGCATATGATGCATACTTGTTAATGTGTTAACAACCCGATGTATGTGTGAACATTCAATTAGTTGATAGCACATTGTGATAGTTGCATATATGTGATATGCAATCGGTATAGTTGATACCTACCATCGTAGTTATGAATGACTTGTTGGACTCTCTCCAAGGTTGTTTATATCTATGATGGATATCAGCCCATTCGGAGATGGACCTACGATCTCCCGAAGTGATTTTGGGGTTTTTGAAATTCAAAAATGAATGGGATTTATAAATGTATATTGATGCATTTTTTAAAATCATTTTCTCATATATTCTCATTTTGTATTTCTAGGTTAATTGATTGATCATGACGTCTTTGAATTTGCGCACTATTTTGGATTCAAACAAATTGATTGGGCCTAACTTCCTGGACTGGCTTAGAAACCTGAGAATTGTTCTCAAGGCGGAAAAGCTAGCATATGTCCTTGAAAAGCCTCTTCCCAACCGTCCTAAGGACGATGCAACTCCAAACCAAATGTTGGTCTATCAGAAGCAAGTGGCAGATTCTTAGCTGACGAGTTGCATCATGCTAGCTGTGATGGTACCTGAGTTGCAAAAGCAGCATGAGCATATGGATGCTAATACCATGGTCTTCCATCTTCAAGAGTTGTTTGATGAGCAAGCGAGATTCGAAAGGTTCGAAGTCTCCAGGCTCCTCTTCACCACGAAGATGCAAGAAGGTTCGTCTGTAGTGCAGTTTGTGCTAAAGATGAATGGGTACATCCAACGGCTAGCCACCCTCGGGTTTGTGATTTATCATGAATTAAGTATTGTCTTAATTCTGCATTGTTTGCCCAAGAGTTTCTCACAATTTGTGATGAACTATCGGATGAACAAATTAGAATCCACTATTCCTGAGCTCCTCAATATGCTGAAGACTGTGGAGCCTTCTGTGAAGCATGAGGAGAAGGCAGTTATGTTAGTTGATTCCTCAAAGAAAGGTTCTAAGAGGAAGGCAAAGGAACAGAAGAAAGGGAAGAACAAGAAGGAAAAGAAGGCAGAACCAGCAAAAAAGGGCACTTGCCATCATTGTGGCAAGGAAGGCCACTAGCGAAGAAACTGCAAGATTTATCTTGAGTCCATGAAGAAGAAGAGGGCATCCGATGCCCCATCCTCTTCAGGTATCTTCGTTATTGATTGTCATTCTATTTCCTTAGACACTTGGGTATAGGATACCGGGTGTGGCTCACATATATGTAATGACATAAAGGGGCTAAGGAATAGAAGAAGACTCGTCAAAGGGGAGTCAAATTTGCGAGTTGGCAATGGAGCAAAGGTTGCTGCGGTCGCCATCGAAACTTATTTGCTGAAGCTCCCTAGTGGACTAGTCTTGGAACTGGACAATTGCTATTGTGTTCCTTCTCTAATAAAGAACATTGTTTCTATTTCCTATTTAAATATAAATTGTTACCATTTGACATTTAGTAACAATTATTGTTATATAACTTTGAATGGCGTAATTTATGGAACTGGAACTTTGAGCAATGGTATTTATACGTTGGACGTATCCAGTGACATTTTCATTATTGAAGCGAGCAACAAGCGTGCTCGAAAGGATAATCAAATAGACTCCTACATGTGGCATTGTCGTCTTGGCCATGCAAGCAAGAAATGCATGTCCGAATTACACCGATGTGGAATTCTAGAATCGTTTGAATTAGATTCATACGATACATGTGAATCATGCTTAAAAGGTAAGATGACTAAGTTACCTTTTACAGGAAAAGGTGAACGAGTGGGAGAGTTGCTAGGTCTAATACATACTGATGTATGTGGACCTATGTCAACTCAAGCTTTAGGAGGCTATAACTACTTCATTACCTTCACCGATGATCACTCACGGTTTGGATATGTGTTCTTGATGAAACACAAGTCTGAAGCCTTTGAAAGGTTCAAAGAATTCAGAAATGAAGTAGAGAAACAACATGACAAGAGTATTAAAATACTTCGATCGGATCGAGGTGGTGAATACTTAAGTCAAGAGTTTCTAGATTATTTAAGAGACAATGGTATATTGTCTCAATGGACTCTGCCATATACACCACAACATAATGGTGTATCTGAGCGGCGTAACCGGACCTTGTTGGACATGGTCAGGTCAATGATGAATCATGCGAATCTTCCCATGTCCTTTTGGGGCTATACACTTCAGACAGTTGTTTACTTATTAAACAGAATGCCAACCAAGGTAGTCTCCACTACTCCATATGAGATATGGAATAGTAAGAAACCTCATGTATCTTACTTGAAGATATGGGGTTGTCTTGCTTATGTGAAGCGGACTGTATCAGACAAATTGGATGCTAAGTCTGATAAATTTCTATTTATTGGATACCCTAAGGAAACAAGGGGGTACAAATTCTATCATCATGTGGAACAAAATGTGTTTGTTTCAAGGCATGCTGTGTTTCTAGAGAAAGAGTTTCTCTTGCAAGAAAACAATGGGAGTGTCATCGAGCTTGAGGAGGCTCGAGAGACTCAAATAGACATTGATGAGATACCTGGTGAAGCACAACAGCCAATAACTCATAGTGATGAGCCATCGGTTGGACCTATTATGACACCACATCTTCGTAGATCTGGTAGAACATGCAATATTCTTGAGAGATATGGATTTCTCGTAAGTGAATCGAATGACGTGTTACTCATTGATGATGAGGAGCCTACCAATTATGAAAAAGTTTTGACAAGTTCAAAAAGGGATAAGTGGCTTGAAGCCATGAAGTCGGAAATAGATTCCATGTATGAAAACCAAGTTTGGAACTTGGTTGACCCACCTGAAGGCATAAAGCCTATAGGGTGCAAGTGGGTTTTCAAGAAGAAAACCGACATGGATGGTAATGTGATTACCTATAAGGCTAGACTGGTGGCGAAGGATATGAAATCGAAAATAAGGTGTTGATTATGTGAAACCTATTACTTTGTATAGCTATGCTTAAATCCATTCGGATGCTCCTGGCCATAGCAGCTCATTATGATTATGAGAAATGGCAGATGGATGTGAAAATAGCTTTCCTTAATGGAAATCTGCTCGAGGACGTGTATATGATACAGCTTGAGGGTTTCACATCGGTTGATAAAACCAAGGTATGCAAATTGCGAAGATCCATATATGGATTGAAGCAAGCATCCAGGAGCTGGAATATCCATTTTGATGAGACTATCAAAAAGTTTGATTTCTCATAAAATCCAGACGAACCTTGTGTGTACAAGAAGGTTAGTGGGAGTGCAGTCGTGTTCCTAGTATTGTATGTCGATGACATATTACTTATAGGAGACGATGTTTCAATCTTACAGTCAGTGAAGATTTGGTTATCCAAGACATTCTCCATGAAAGACCTGGGAGAAGCAATCTACATCCTCGGGATTAAGATCTATAGAGATAGATTAAAATGGTTGCTTGGTCTTTTGCAGTCTACATATATAGACCGAGTGCTAAAGAGGTTTAGCATGTCGAAATCCAAGAAAGGTTTCCTACCCATCAGGCATGGGATACACCTTTCGAAGTTTATGTGTTCGCACACAGAAGATGAGAGGATTTGCATGAGTAAGATTCCCTATGCATCCACAATAGGATCTATCATGTATGCTATGTTATGTACGCGGCCCGATGTATCGTATGCTCTGAGTGTCACGAGTAGATACCAGTCTGATCCAGGAATTGATCATTGGGTGGCTGTTAAGACAATCCTTAAGTACTTAAGAAGAACTAAGGATGTGTTCCTAATATATGGAGAAGGGTACATGGTGATACGTGGGTATACGGATGCCAGCTCCAGACAGACAAGGATGATTCCATGTCTCAGTCTGGGTATGTATTCACCTAGAATGGAGGTGCAATAAGTTGGAAAGGTTCCAAGCTTGACACTATAGCGGATTCTGCCACTAAGGCAGAATACATTGCAGCTTCGGAAGCAGCAAAGGAAGCAATTTAGATCAAGAAGTTCATTTATGAACTTGGTGTGATTCCAGCCATTGTTGAAGCAATACCGATCTACTGTGACAACAATGGAGCAATTGCACAGGCGAAAGAGTCAAGGTCTCATCAACGATCCAAACATGTGCTTCACCACTATCATCTTATCAGAGAGATCATCTGTAGGAAAGAAATACAAATCAAGAAAAACCCCACTGAAAGGAACTTAGAAGATCCTTTGACTAAGGCATTACCTCAAAGTAAGTTTAAGGGTCATGTTAGAGCCTATAGTATATGATACCGTAGCGATTGGCATTAGGCCAAGTGGGAATTTGTTAGTGATATATGAGAGATGTCCTAATGCAAACGCCTTATGTTTGAACCATTTATATGATAAATGAAGATTCACTATTTGAGTATACATGTTTTCATGTATTTGATTAGATCTTAAACTCATTTACTAAATATCCACGATACGATTCACAGCATGAGAGAATTTTTGATTGGATCACAACTAGTGAGTATATCTACATGTGTAATTGTGATGTATCGGAATTATCCCTAGTCGATGAATTGATGGATTTGGACACCATTGATTCTGTCAAGACTAGCACGAGGTATACTCCTTGGTGTATCCAAGCAGCTGATTCTCACTGGCTGGAGACATTGTGATGTCCGGAGTTAATCGTGGATGCTAGTTATGGTAACTAGTTCTTTGGAGTGACCAGCCGTAAGACTTCATATGGTTCTCTGCATATATAGATATGCCAATGAAGTTCTTACTGTAGCTTAAGTGCGATGTTCCTTTGACTTGCAGTATTCAAGTCATCTTAATCATGATGACTTATGCTTTGACATCTTAAGCAAGCATCTCTGAGGAGATGTGGACCCGGGATGATTGGGTATAAGTCAAAGTGATCGAAGGTGTTTGAATAGCCTATAAAGGATGCACCACTCCTTGTGAGGAGATGTATACCCATGGCCTCTCGTCGGATTGTTACTAAAGTCTTTGGCCAAAGCATTACATGTTTAGAGTAAGGTACTCTTCGATACATGTGCAGTAACTAGAATCCTTAGGATGAGGAAATGATACTTGGGCTAGGTGTGACGTAGTCAGCCTAGTGGGAACTGACACTATAGACCATGTCCTGAACCAAGTGGGTATAAGATGAGTGAAGGGAATGAGGCACGATTCATTCGAGCTGCTGAAGGGTTTCAGAAATCATTCTGGATCAACCTTTGATCTTTTCGGTTAATTGGGGATCATGATGTACTACTAGGTGTCACTCATGATCGTTCTATAATTAATGGTTAATTTTAGACGGCCAAAATAAACTGAGAACCTATTTTGTCACACGCATAACGAGCGTAATCCGAAGGATTTAAAACAAGCTTGAGAATGAGATTCTTAGACCGAGAGAAACTAGGTTTGGTTGGACCAAACATGGAGCGAGCATGAAATTGTTTCAGTCGCAATGTAAGCATGGATGGGTCGTGTCTTATGAAGACATGATGGATGAACCAAATTGGTTTGGTTCTAATCCAATGGAGGAGAATAAACCAAAGGGTTTGGTTAGTTTTAAACGAATGAACCAAAGTTGGTTCGGTTCGTTTTAACTTAAAATAAACCATCATGGTTTGATTTATTTTAACTTAAATTAATGGATTGGGTTAACGGGCTTTTGGTTATGATCCGATAACCATTAAGAGAATTTGTTCTCTATAAAATAGGGCTTAAGGGAAGCAACCCTAATAGTTGCCGCCCCCTCCTCTCCTTGGTGAAGTCAGCGCCAACAGCCCCCCTCTCCGCCGCCCACCACCTAGCTCCCTTGCCAGCGTCCAGAAGGAGCTGTCCTTCCCTCTTGCCGGTGTCGAGCTACTGCCGGAGAAGCTCCGGTGATCTCCTTTGGGTTCGGCAATAAGGTGAGCTTCAACCTTCCCTTTTGGCCAGCCCTTATTCCTCCACCAAAGCTGTCCAGTTTTCTGGACAGCTTGTTTCCTTCTCGTCAGAGCATCGTTTGGACGACGTTTGGAGCTCCAACAACAGTAGCCTTGGTGGGGATTCGATCTCCGGTAATCCTCATAGGTGGAGGACGAAGGATTCGTCAAACGGTTGACGAATACCTCTCCGGAGAAGCGAGTTTTTGAGGACTCATTTTTTATCCGAATTTTGATTCGGATCGTGATCTTCTCTCAATCACATCGTCTTCAACACAAGGCTAGTAACCCGTATGAAGATGAGGCTCGTGACTTTGTGAAGTCATCCCGAAGATACTCGGCGTGGATACGGATAGAGACGATTCTAGCGAGAATCGTTCCGGTTGATGCCTTTCCCGCTACACGTGATACGTCAGGTATACGTAGTGTAAATTTTCTTTTATTGCAAAATTTAAATTTATGGTTATGTCTACACATGTTGTACTATGCATGCGTGTGATGTGTGTGTTGTAATAAATTAGATTTATTATTTTATTCCTTCCGCTGTGCGCATGTTTACGAAACATGTTCGAACACACACTCGCCGCGGTGCCGGAAACCCAACAAAGATGACCAAGAGGCCTTTTAAGGCCAAGGAGTATAGAGCCAAAGATGTGTTAGAATTTGTTCATTCTGATTTGTCTGGTCCTATGACTATCGTGGTAAGAGGTGGTCTTGAATATTTCATCTCTTTCATAGACGATTATTCAAGATATGGATGACACTACGATCTGATCGAGGTGGTGAGTACCTCTTGGGAGAGTTAAGGAACTACTTATCAGAGGCTGGGATTCAATCCCAATTGACTGCACCTGGCACACCCCAGCAGAATGGTGTAGCAGAGCGAAGGAATAGGACTCTTATGGAGATGGTTAGATCGATGATGAATTATTCTGACTTGCCAGATTCGTTCTAGGGATATGCTCAAGATACGGCGGTGTACAATCTGAACTTGGTTCCATCTAAATCAGTGTCTTCTACTCCCACAGAATTGTGGACTGGGTGAAAGCCTAGTCTAAGACATGTGCTGAAGGCGGATGCTGGTAAGTTGGAACCTCGTACAGAAGTACGCATGTTCGTTGGCTATCCCAGGGGAACGAAGGGTGGATTGTTTTATAGTCCTAGAGATCAGAGGGTGATCGTTAGCACGAACGCCAGATTTCTAGAAGAAGACTATGTGATGAGCCACAAGCCCAAAACTAAAATTATTCTGGAGGAGTTAAAAGGGGAAGTCACTTCTTTAGTACCATCGGTACAAGAAGATATACCACATGTCACTGCATCGTGTGTCAGAGAGGATACACAGGTGATACCTCGTCGAAGTGGGAGGGTTGTTAGACAGCCTGATAGATTCATGTTCTTGGGAGAATCTTCTGATTTAGTCCCTTGCGAACATGAACCTGATCCCTGGACATATGATGAGGCAATCCAAGATAAAGATGTAGTATCTTGGCAAAGTGCAATGAATGCTGTGATTGAATCTATGGATTCAAATCAGGTCTGGGAGCTAGTAGAACCACCCGATGGTGTAAAAACCATTTGATTCAAGTGGATCTACAAGAGAAAGAGAGGAATAGATGGGAAGGTTGAGACCTTCAAAGCGAGTCTTGTTGCGAAGGGGTATACTCAGAAAGAGGGTATCAATTATGAGGAGGCCTTTTCGCCGGTAGCCATGCTTAAGTCTATCCGGATTCTCTTATGCATGGCAACTCATATGGATTATGAGATGTGTCAGATGGATGTCAAGACATCTTTCCTTAATGGAAGTCTTAAGGAAAACATCTATATGAAGCAACCAGAGGGATTCATTGCTAAGGGCAAAGAGCATCTTGTATGTAAGCTTAATCGGTCCATTTATGGATTGAAGCAAGCTTCGAGGTCTTGGAACATCCGCTTTGATGAGGAAATCCAATCTTTTGGATTTATTCAAAGTCCGGATTAGTCTTGGGTATACAAGAGATGTAACGGAAACATAGTGGTTATTCTTGTACTATACGTAGATAACATTTTGGTGATTAGCAACAATATCAAAGTGTTATCGAGCGTAAGGGTATGGTTGTCCAAACAGTTTGATATGAAGAACTTGGGAGAAGTGGGACACATCCTTGGGATCAAGGTTATTGTGCTTATCCCAAGCTTCATACATAGACACGATTTTGGATCGTTTTAGCATGCAGAACTCCAAGAAAGGTTTTCTACCTTTCAGGCATGGAGTTCCTTTATCTAAGGAGATGTGTCCTAGATCATCTGAGAAGATAGAGGAGATAAAGGCGGTTCCTTATGCTTCGGCAGTAGGAAGCCTCATGTATGTGATGCTATGTACGAGACCTGATATCTGCTTTTCTGTGGGCATGGTTAGCAAATATCAGAGTAGTCCAGGACAGGGACATTGGACTGCGGTAAAGTATATATTGAAGTGCCTAAGAAAGACTAGGGAATATATGCTAGTCTACCGGGCAGACCAATTACTCCCTGTGGGTTACATGGATTGCGACTTCCAATCAGATAGGGATAACAGTAAGTCTACCTTAGGTTTTGTGTTTACTTTAGGAGGTGGAGCCATTGTATGGAGGAGTGTCCAGCAGAAATGCATGGCGGACTCCACCATGGAATCTTAGTATGTGGCAGCCTCTGAGGAGGCCAAAGAAGCTGTATGGCTCAGGAACTTCCTAATGGACTTGGATGTGATTCCTGGTTTGCCCAGAACTATCACAATTTATTGTGATAATAATGGTGTAGTTGCAAACTCAAAGGAACCACGAGCCCATAAGGCTAGTAAACACATAGAGCGCAAGTACCACCTGATATGAGAAATCGTAAAGGAGGTAGAAGTTGTTTTCGCCTAAATTGCATTAGAGGATGACCTCGTAGACCCTTTCACTAAGGCCCTTCTAGCGAGAGCTTTGATAGGCATGTGGAGGGAAGGGGAATCAGATGTATGGCAGTTTGATGACAGCATAGTCTTTTAGTATAAGTGGGAGATTGTTAGGATGTATACTGAAAAGTCTATCTTTTGTATGAACATCTTTATTTTGAAATAAGAATCACATGATCATTGTTTGCATATTTATATGGTTATGCAATATTGTCTAATACATTACATTGTAGATAACATGGTGTGTGGTGTCACACGGGAGATCATGTTATCAGCCCCTTGAAAAGTATAAGTAAAGGCTCACAACCGAGATGGCTTTGGACAAATCATCGGAATGGTTGTAGTGTGATTTGGTATTGGTTTGTCTTGACCATAGAATCACACTAGTGCACTTTGTTTGTATTGAGCAGAATCGACATAGAGGTGATTCGATTTATTGCTGACTACATAATCGAATCGGACCTCAGATATTATTTTGTACAAGCTCTTAATCCCGATATAATAACGGGTACATATACTTAGTAGTCATCTCTTTGATTTACCAATGGGCGAGATTTATAGATTAAATTGTTGGGATGTATACTGAAAGCCTAGCACTTTTGTATGGACATCTTTATTTTGAAATAAGAATCACATGATCATTGTTTGCACGTTATATTTATATGTGTGCATATTGTCTAATATTTTACATTGTAGATAATATGGTGCCTGGGTGCGGCACAGAAGATCATGTTATCAGTCCCTTGTAGAATATAAGTAGAGGCTCACAACCAAGATGGTTTTGGATAAACCATTGGCATGGTTGTAGTGTAGCTTGGTATTGTTTTATCTTGAACATAGAGTTACACTAGTACACCTCGGTGTATTGAGCAGGACCGACATAGAGGTGATTCAATTTATTGCTGACTACATAATTGAATCGGACCTCGGATATTATGTTGTACATGCTCTTAATCCCGATATAATAACGAGCACATGTACTTAGTATTTATTTCTTTGATTTACCAGAGGGTGAGATTTCTATGGATTAAATCAATATGCCCGGTAAGTTGGGAAGTGATATTATTTACATGGTGTGTCGTTGATTATAGGAGGAATGCGTGTCCTATATATTAGGTTGATGATGTCCCCTTGAGGAGCTCATAAGGTTCATCATGTAAACCCTGCAGGTTGACTTAGTCAACATGATGATAAGGTTGAGTGGTATTACTCGAGGAGTTAGATGTTAATTAATTGATGGTCAGTAAATCAATTAATTGACGGACATTCGATATCTTAAACACGGGGAGATGGATGTACAAATAATATATGGAGCCCATATTGATTTATGGGGGTTGGTGAGGTAGTTCGATGATGATCCTCTAGTGGAATGGAACATCATTGATGGATCAAGATTGTGTGGTTCCGATCCATCGGGTGGCCAAGACCCAACTCCTCCTCATGGTCCCTATCGTAGCCTAATATAAACCTCATGAAGTCTAGATCAAATGATGGAAAACAAAACTCTAGAACTGACGGTTGAGATTAAATCTCTAGATCCGACGGTTGGGCTTAAATCCCTAGAACCGATGGTTGAGATTAAATCTCTAGATCCGATGGTTGGGATTAAATCCCTAGAACCAACGGTTGAGATTAAATCTCTAGATCCAACGGTTGGGATTAAATCCCTAGAACCGACGGTTGAGATTAAATCTCTAGATCCGACGGTTGGGATTAAATCCCTAGAACCGATGGTTGAGATTAAATCTCTAGATCCGAAGGTTGGGATTAAATCCCTAGAACCGCAGTGGATTAAATCTCTAGAACGAGGAGATTAAATATCTAGAACCGACGGATTAGATCAAATCTCGAGATCCGACGGTTGAGATTAAAACCATAGATCCAATGGAGGAGATTAAACCTAGGCCTAAACCTAACTCTATATATATGGGCTTAGGCTTTGGTGGCAATGGCTTATGGAAAACCTAATGGGGAATAGGTTGCTTGGGCGGCAAGAAAGAGGAGGTGGCTAGGGTTTTGGGTTTGGTTCATTGATGTTGGGCGGCAACAAGGAGAAGGAGGCTTCTTCTTCATCTTCCCAATTGTGGCCGGCACCTTTTCTTGCTCCTTCCTCCTTGGTTTGACCGGCGCCCAAGCTTCTCCCCTTGATCAATGGCTTGTGGTGGATAAGAAGTTGGTTGCTTCCCATGGGCGGCAACAAGTTCTAGATGGGATAGGAATAGGAGTGGGGGCTAGGGTTAGGGTTTGGTTGTTGGTGTTGGGCGGCAACAAGGAGAAGGAGATTCTTCTTCATTTTCCTTTGATGGCCGGCCCTTCTTCCTTCTTCCCTCTACCTTGGCCAAAGCTCAAGCTATTCTACTTCCCTTCATCCTTAGCCGGAAATTAAGGAGAGCCTAGTTTAGGGTTTGGGCGGCAACAAGGAGAAGGGGTGTTTTCTTTCTTCTTCTCCAAGTGTTGGCCGGCGCTCATACCCTTGGTATTTCTCTTTTGGTTGGTTTTCATACTCCATTATATCTTCCTTGGCCGGCGGCAACATCGAGTTTAATGACTTGGTGGCCGGTTCTAGAAAGGAAGATGAGTTTTGTTTTAGGATCTTCCTTTGTTCCTAGTGAACAAGGAAAGGAAGATTGGTGACCTAAGAAGCTTCAACTTGTGGAGGATCTTCGCCCACACGAAGTCTACAAGGAGGTTAGGACATACGATAGAAGATCAAGAGGTATACAAGTTTTATAACTTTTATTTATGATCTTTGCATGTTTCTATTCTTATTTGATATGCTAGCTTATGTTCTTTATGTTAGTATATGTTGATTATACTAGTTTACATTTGCATGTATTTGTATAATTATGGACTCCGATAAGAAAAACAAAAACCGGCGATCCGTCCGTCGTCTCTTCCGCGGCTAACCGACTAGAAGAGTTGGGTTGCTTGAACAACTAGTTTGTTCAAGCGATCGCTCAAGTCGTTAGCACGACGATGAATTGGTTGTGCTTAGGAAACTCATCCCATCCGGATTAGTTTTAATTAGTGAAAATTTTAATCCGGGGACATGGGAGCCTATGAGCATTCCGAGAAATAGCACGGTTGCCAACAATTGGTATCAAAGCCACGGTTTTCGATTTTGTGTGTTTTGGATTCGGTTACTTTCATGCACATATCATATATTTTGTATGCCGGATAATAGTAGGATGTGCGTAGGCTAACTTTTTGGTTGCAGGCATAAGATCCGACTATTATGGCTATATGTGTGTATGTGATTGTTTGTGTATGACTGTATATTATTTGAATCCTCGGGGTTGACGAGGCTAGATTAGTATTTAATTTTTGTAATTAAATACGGCATTGTTTAGCCACTCTTTATTTTATTTTACTTTCGATCTAGATTTCATGTACACTCCCTCGTGGAGTATAGGATCGATGGATGCAAAATAAAATAGGTTTTATTCTCGGCTCGGATCTCCGGATGGCTCGTACATGGCATAGGAGGAGCGGACGAGGTGGCGACACGACGGGAAGCATATTGGAGAACAATGCCATAATAGTTGGAAAAATTCTGATTTTTCCATATTTATTGCTGATTTGTTTTATATGCATGTTGTGTGTGCTTGAAAATTCCTCATTTTAAATTTACTAAGTGGGAGAGGGATATTTTAATTAATTCCCGCGGCCTCCATTACAATTTGACGTGTGATGCAACAAACTTGCGTGTCGGCTCTGAGTGCCTTCCTCCCTGCGGATGAGTTTGTTTGCGGATCACTAGGTCAAATAATGGTTATAGAAAATTATCTAGGAGCATGTGTACTTCCACAGTGGTAAGACACATAATCCGAAATAATTCCCTTAGTACCGTGTAATGGTGCACACTTAGATGCAAATAAAAAGTAGTTTTATTTGTAGGGCCGAAGAGAAACCAACTATTAATTTTATTTGTCAAAAGTAAGGTTGACAAGATAATAAAATTAATGGGTTAAACCTCCTCTTACAAATGTAGAATTTGTATACGTCCAAACAGCGTGGCATACGATATTCTCGGTGTTTGAGGTGTTAGTGGATTTAAAAATTTTATTGTTTGAGGAATCAATAATTTTTATTGAAATCTACAGTAATAATAAGCATGTTGTGTGTGCTTGAAAATTCCTCATTTTCAATTTACTAAGTGGGAGAGGGATATTTTAATTAATTCCCGCGGCCTCCATTACAATTTGACGTGTGATGCAACAAACTTGCGTGTCGGCTCTGAGTGCCTTCCTCCCTGCGGATGAGTTTTTTTGTGGATCACTAGGTCAAATAATGGTTATAGGAAATTATTTAGGAGCGTGTGTACTTCCACAGCGGTAAGGCACATAATCTGAAATAATTCCCTTAGTATCGTGTAATGGTGCACACTTAGATGCAAATAAAAAGTATCCTCCCCATCGGAGTCACTGCTTTTATTTGTAGGGCCAAAGAGGAACCAACTATTAATTTATTTGTCAAAAAGTAAGGTTGACAAGATAATAAAATTAATGGGTAAAACCTCCTCTTACAAATGTAGAATTCGTATACGTCCACACTGCGTGGCATGCGATATTCTCGGTGTTTTGAGGTGTTGGTTGATTTCGAAATTTTATTGTTTGAGGAATCAATAATTTTTGGAAATCTAAAGTAATGATCTATGTGATTCTTAGGATTTTCAAAATTGACTTTCAGTCCACTTACTGTGATACTAAAAGAAAAAAAACTTACTGTACCTAAATAATGTTGATTGGAAAAGATTCAAGATATTGTCTTATCTGCTAAGGAGTACAAGTATGCACTCTTTAAAGAGTGTCCTCAAGCCATCATTGCTCAAAAGGGTTTCTACTTCTAAGCCGAAAGGCAAGAAGAAAGAGAAACAAGGTGGAGCAAATGTGGTAGGAGGATCTCAGGGAGGAGTGAAGAAGCCGAAAGGCAAGTACGTCACTTACAAGCAGGATGGACATTGGTAAGAGGACTGTCCCAATCCAAAATAGATCAAAAGTATATCTTTTGGTCTAGTCGTTGTAACATGGTTAGCGGTGTTATCTACCGGCACCTGGTGTGTAGATACGAGAGCCACTAATCATGTCTGCAATACTTTGTAGGGTTCGAAACCGACTAGCTAAAGGGGATATTACCATTTACTTGGGCAATGCCATGAAGATGGCGGCTATTGCAGTGGGAGATGTTTTATTTATCTTTTGAGAAAAATAAAGGTTTTTGGTTCTTAAGAATTTCCTTTATGTACCCTTATTTAGAAAGAATTGATTTCGGTTTCTAAATAGTTTTTGGATGGATAATCTATTTCTTTTCATGACAGATTTGTTATAAAAGGAATAGGGACATTATCTATTCAGGTACATAGATAGGAAATTTATAACTTGAACCACAAGCTCCCACGATGCAAATAGAAGTTAATAACTCATCTTCTAATTCTAATAAGAGAAAAGAACCTTCGAAGATGAACCAAACATATCTTTGGCTTCTTAGGCTTGGTCACATTAACCTAAGCAGAATTCAAAGGTTGATAGCTGATGGACCTTTGGGTTCATTAGTCGTAGAGGATCTCCCAACCTACGAATCTTGCTTGGAGGGTAAGATGACCAAGAGGCCTTTTCAAGGACAAGGGGTATAGATCAAAAGATGTGTTGTAATTGGTTCATTCTGATTCGTATGGTCCTATGTCTAACCAGGCAAGAGGTAGTTTTGAATATTTTGTCTTTTTCATAGACAATTATTCAAGATGACACTACGATCTGATTGTGGTGGTGAGTACCTCTTGGGAGAGTTTAGGAACTACTTATCAGAGGTTGGGATTCAATCCCAATTGTTGCACTGGCAACCCAGTGAGCGATGTAGCGATGCGAAGGAATATGACTCTTATGGTGATGGTTAGATCGATGATGAGTTATTCTGACTTGTTTTGTAGTCCTAGAGATCAGAGGGTGATCGTTAACACGAATGTCAGATTTCTAGAGGAAGACTATGTGATAAGCCACAAGCCCAAGAGTAAAATTGTTCTAGAGGAGTTAAAAGGGAAGTCACTTCTTTAGTACCACCAGTACAAGAGGATATACCACATGTCATGGCGTGTCACGGAGGATACAGATGATACCTCGTCATAGTGGGAGGGTTGTGAGACAGCCTCCCAGATTCATGTTTTGGACAAATCTTCTGATTTGGTCCCTAGCAAACATGAACCTGATCCCTAGACATACGACGAGGCAATCCAAGATATAAATACAATATCTTTGCAAAGTGCAATGAATACTGAGATTGAATCTATGGGTTCAAGACAGGTCTGGGAGTTCTTATGCATAGCAACTCATATGGATTATGAGGTGTGGCAGATGGATGTCAAGACAGCTTTCCTTAATGGAAGTCTTGAGGAAAACATCTATATGAAGCAACCAGAGGGATTCATTGCTAAGGGCAAAGTGTGTATTGTATGTAAGCTTAATCGGTCAGTTAATGGGTGAAGCAAGCTTGAAGTCTTGGGACATCCGCTTTGAGGAAGTAAATCCAGTCTTATGGATTTATTCAAAGTTCGGATGGGTCTTGTGTATATCAGAGATGTGACGGAAACGTAGTGGTATTTTTGTACTATACGTAGATGACATTTTGGTGGTTGGAGACAACATCGAAGTGTTATCAGACATAAGGGTATGGTTGTCCAAACAGTTTGATATGAAGGACTTGGGAGAAGTGGGTCACAACCTTGGGGATCAAGGTTGTTGTGCTTATCCTAAGCTTCATACATAGACATGGTTTTGGATCGTTTTAGCATACAAAACTCCAAGAAGGGTTTTCTACCCTTCAGGCATGGAGTTCCTTTATCTAAGGAGATGTGTCCTAGATCATCTGAGGTGATAAAGGAGTTGAAGGCAGTTCCTTATGCTTCGGTAGTAGGAAGCCTCATGTATGCTATGTACGAGACAAGATATCTGCTTTGCCGTGGGTATGGTTAGCAGATATTAGAGTAATCCAGGACAGGGACATTGGACTGTGGTAAAAGCATATATTGTAGTGCCTGAGAAGGACTATGGATTATTTGCTAGTTTATCGGGCAGACCAATTACTCCCTCTGGGTTGCATGGATTGCGATTTCCAATCAGATAGGGATAACAGTAAGTCTACCTTAGGTTTTGTGTTTACTTTAGGAGGTGGAGCCATTGTATGGAGGAGTGCCCAGCAGAAATGCGTGGCAGACTCCACCATGGAAGTTGTGTGGCTCAGGAACTTCCTGATGGACTTGGATGTGATTCCTGGTTTGCCCAGAACTATCACAATTTATTGTGATAATAATGGTGCAGTTGCAAACTCGAAGGAACCACGAGCCCATAAGGCTAGTAAACACATAGAGTGCAAGTACCACCTGATACGAGAAATCGTAAAGGAGGTAGAAGTTGCTGTCGCCTAGATTGCATCAGAGGATGACCTGGTAGACCCTTTCACTAAGGCCCTTCTAGCGAGAGCTTTGATAGGCATGTGGAGGGAAGGGGAATCAGATGTATGGCAGTATGATGACAGCATAGTCTTTTAGTATAAGTGGGAGATTGTTGGGATGTATACTGAAAGCCTAGCTCTTTTGTATGAACATCTTTATTTTGAAATAAGAATCACATGATCATTGTTTGCACGTTATATTTATATGTGTGCATATTGTCTAATATTTTACATTGTAGATAACATGGTGCCTGAGTGCGGCACAGAAGATCATGTTATCAGTCCCTTGTAGAATATAAGTAGAGGCTCACAACCAAGATGGTTTTGGACAAACCATTGGAATGGTTGTAGTGTAGCTTGGTATTGTTTTATCTTGAACATAGAGTTACACTAGTACACCTCGGTGTATTGAGCAGGACCGACATAGAGGTGATTCAATTTATTGCTGACTACATAATTGAATCGGACCTCGGATATTATGTTGTACATGCTCTTAATCCCGATATAATAACGAGCACATGTACTTAGTATTTATTTCTTTGATTTACCAGAGGGTGAGATTTCTATGGATTAAATCAATATGCCCGGTAAGTTGGGAAATGATATTATTTACATGGTGTGTCGTTGATTATAGGAGGAAACCGTGTCCTATATATTAGGTTGATGATGTTCCCTTGAGGAGCTCATAAGGTTCATCATGTAAACCCTGCAGGTTGACTTAGTCAACATGATGATAAGGTTGAGTGGTACTACTCGAGGAGTTAGATGTTAATTAATTGATGGTCAGTAAATCAATTAATTGACGGACATTCGATATCTTAAACACGGGGAGATGGATGTACAAATAATATATGGAGCCCATATTAATTTATGGGGGTTGGTGAGGTAGTTCGATGATGATCCTCTAGTGGAATGGAACATCATTGATGGATCAAGATTGTGTGGTTCCGATCCATCGGGTGGCCAAGACCCAACTCCTCCTCATGGTCCCTATCGTAGCCTAATATAAACCTCATGAAGTCTAGATCAAATGATGGAAAACAAATCTCTAGAAGCGGTTGAGATTAAATCTCTAGATCAAGCGGTTGGGATTAAATCCTAGAACCGACGGTGGAGATTAAATCTCTAGATCCGACGGTTGGGATTAAAACCCTAGAACCGACGGTTGAGATTAAATCTCTAGATCCGACGGTTGGGATTAAATCCCTAGAACCGACGGTGGAGATTAAATCTCTAGATCCGACGGTTGGGATTAAATTCCTAGAACCGATGGTTGAGATTAAATCTCTAGATCCGACGGTTGAGATTAAAACCCTAGAACCGACGGTGGAGATTAAATCTCTAGAACAGACAGTGGAGATTAAATATCTAGAACCGACGGATGAGATCAAATCTCGAGATCCGACGGTTGAGATTAAAACCATAGATCCAATGGAGGAGATTAAACCTAGGCCTAAACCCAACTCTATATATATGGGCTTAGGCTTGGGCGGCAATGGCTTATGGAAAACCTAATGGAGACTAGGTTGCTTGGGCAGCAAGAAAGAGGAGGTGGCTAGGGTTTTGGGTTTGGTTCATTGATGTTGGGCGGCAACAAGGAGAAGGAGGCTTCTTCTTCATCTTCCCAATTGTGGCCGGCACCTTTTCTTGCTCCTTCCTCCTTGGTTTGGCCGGCGCCCAAGCTTCTCCCCTTGATCAATGGCTTGTGGTGGATGAGAAGTTGGTTGCTTCCCATGGGCGGCAACAAGTTCTAGATGGGATAGGAATAGGAGTGGGGGCTAGGGTTAGGGTTTGTTGTTGGTGTTGGGCGGCAACAAGGAGAAGGAGATTCTTCTTCATTTTCCTTTGATGGCCGGCCCTTCTTCCTTCTTCCCTCTACCTTGGCCAAAGCTCAAGCTATTCTACTTCCCTTCATCCTTAGCCGGAAATTAAGGAGAGCCTAGTTTAGGGTTTGGGCGGCAACAAGGAGAAGGGGTGTTTTCTTTCTTCTTCTCCAAGTGTTGGCCGGCACTCTTACCCTTGGTATTTCTCTTTTGGTTGGTTTTCATACTCCATTATATCTTCCTTGGCCGGCGGCAACATCGAGTTTAATGACTTGGTGGCCGGTTCTAGAAAGGAAGATGAGTTTTGTTTTAGGATCTTCCTTTGTTCCTAGTGAACAAGGAAAGAAAGATTGGTGATCTAAGAAGCTTCAACTTGTGGAGGATCTTCGCCCACACGAAGTCTACAAGGAGGTTAGGACATACGATAGAAGATCAAGAGGTATAAAAGTTGTATAACTTTTATTTATGATCTTTGCATGTTTCTATTCTTATTTGATATGCTAGCTTATGTTCTTTATGTTAGTATATGTTGATTATACTAGTTTACATTTGCATGTATTTGTATAATCATGGACCACGATAAGAAACACAAAAACCGATGATCCGTCCGTCGTCTCTTCCGCGGCTAACCGACTAGAAGAGTTTGGTTGCTTGAACAACTAGTTTGTTCAAGCGATCGCTCAAGTCATTAGCACGACGATGAATTGGTTGTGCTTAGGAAACTCATCCCATCTGGATTAGTTTTCATTAGTGAAAATTTTAATCCGGGGACATGGGAGCCTATGAGCATTCCGAGAAATAGCACGGTTGCCAACATAAATCGATAGGCTTGGTAAGTTGGTAGATGATATTATTTATATGGTGTGTCATTGATTATAGGAGGAAACCGTGTCCTATATATTAGGATGATAATGTCCCTTTGAGGAGCTCATAAGGTTCATCATGTAAACCCTGCAGGTGGACTTGGTCCAGCATGATGAAAAGGTTGAGTGGTACTACTCAAGGAGTTAGATGTTGATTAATTAATGGTTAGTAAATTAATTAATCGACGGACATTCGAGATCTTAAACACGGGGAGAAAATGTACAAATAATATATGGAGCCCATATTATCATATGGGGGTTGGTGAGGTAGATCAATGATGATCCTTTAGTGGATTAGATCATCTTTAGTGGATGGGACTTTATGTGGGCTTGATCCATGGGTGGCCAAGATCCAACTCCTCCTCATGGTCCCTAATGTAGCCTATTAATACCTCATGAAGCTTAGATCCAATGGATAGAAACAAAACTCTAAGATCCAAAGGTAGAGACTAAATCTCTAGATCCGACGGTTGAGATTAAATCTCTACATCCGACGGTTGAGATTAAATCCCTAGAACCAATGGAGGAGATTAAATCATGGCTTGAGCCCAACTCTATAAATAGAGATCATAAAGTGGGTGGCAAGATGATGATGGCTTAAGGGGATTAGGGTTTTCTTCCTTTGGAGGCTAGGAATCCTAGTTGGTTTAGGATTAGGTTTGGGTGGCTAGGGTTTTGGGAGCTTATGGGTGGGTGGCAACTCAAGGAGGAGTTTTTCTTCTTCTTCCTAAGGTGTGGCTGGTTCCTTCCATCTTCCCTCTACCTTGGCTTGTGCTCATCCTAATCTTCTTCCCCACTTCAATGGCCGGCCATTAGGAGAGCTAGGATTAGGGTTTGGAGGCTTAGGGTTTAGGAGGCTTGGGTGGCACCAAATAAGGGAGTAGTTTGCTTTCTTCTTCATATCTTTTGTTGGCCGGCACCCATAGCCCTATCCTAGATCTTGGCCGGCATCCAAAGACTCCTTCTCCTTCTGCTTAGGTGGTGGAAACAATATATAGGGCTTTCCCTTGGTGTCTTGGCCGGTTTCCACCATTATCTCCTTCTCCTTGTTGGCCGGCGGCAAGCATTCTCCTTGTTGCTTGTTGGTTGGCCAGAGGAAGGAGAAGAGCTTTGTTTCTATTCTTTCTCTTGCTTTGGAAGAGAAAGGAAGGAAGATTTGCGATCTAGGAGCTTCGACTTTTGGTAGATCCTCGCCCACACGACGTCCGAAAGGAGGAAGGTCATACATTAGAAGATCGAGAGGTATATCGATTCTCTAATCTTTATATGTTACATGTTTGTATTTGTTTTTCAACTATGAGCATGATATAAATCTGTATATGGCTAAATAATACTTGGATCCTGAGCATAAATACAAAAACCAGCGATTCGGACATCGTCTATTCCGCGGCTACTCGTAGGTAGAGGATGGTCGCTTGAACAACGAGTTTGTTCAAGTGACCTCTCTAAACGAATAGCACGACGATGACTTGGTTGTTTGGGCAATCCCTTTTGTCTAGGATTAAATTTTTTAATCTGGGGACATCGATGGGATCGCCATGAACAAACGACCGAGGTGAAGTGGGAAGCGAAGTTTCCCCTCATGGACTCAATAAACAAAACCCTACAATTGGTATGAGAGCTTCCAGGCAAAAACCCTTCATTCAGAACATTTTTTGAACCCTTCAGCAACTTCAGTTGTTCGTGCCTATTTTCTTTCACTCATCCTATACCCACTTGGTTCAAGACATGGTGTCTGTGTTCGTCCCTACTAGGCTGACTATGTCACACCTTGCCCAAGTTATTTTCCTTATCCTGTAGATTCAAGTTACTCCTACATGTTCCCAAGAAGACCATCTTCTTAACATGCTTGCTCTGGTCAGAGACTTCTGAGTAACAATCCTGACAAGAGGCCTATGGTATACATATCTTTTATCAGGAGTGGTGAATCCTCTGTGGGCTATTCAAACACCTTCGATCACTTTGACTTATACCTAATCATTCCGGAGTTACACCTACTATGTAGATGGCTGCGAAGAAGTCAAAGTACAAGGCGCCATGATCAAGGTGACTTGAATACCTCAAGTCTAAGGAAGCTCGCACTCAAGATACAATGAGATCTTCAACGACATATAGAACCATATGAAGTCTCATAATATGCCACTCCAATGAACTAGTTACCATAACTAGCATCCACATGTTCACTCTCATCATCCCTATGTTTCCATTCAGTGAGTACCAAATGCTTGGATAAAGCAAGGAGCATAACATGTGCTAGTCTCACAGAATTGATTATGTCTAATCTCATCAATTCATCGACCAGGGATAGTTTCAATACTTGCATATTTACACTGTAGATTTTGCCCGAAAGCTCTGATACGAATTGAAGGGTTTTGCTTATCGAGTTCGTGAGGGGAAACTTCGCTTCCCACTTCACCTCGGTAGCTTGACAATGGCTATCCCTTCGATGTCCCCGGATTAAAAAAATTTAATCCTAGATAAAAGGGATTGTCCAAACCACCAAGTCATCGTCGTGTTATTCGTTTAGAGAGGTCACTTGAACAAACTAGTTGTTCAAGCGACCATCCTCTATTCTACGAGTAGCCGCGGAATAGACGATGTCCGGATCGCCGGTTTTTGTGTTTATGCTCGGGATCCAAGTATTATTTAGCCATTTACAGATTTATAACATGCTTATAATTGAAAAACAAAAACAAGCAACAAACAAAAGAAGAAAGTAGAATAGGTATACCTCTCGATCTTCTAATGTATGACCTTCCTCCTTTTGGACGTCGAGTGGGTGACGATCCACCAAAAGTCGAAGCTCCTAGATCGCAAATCTTCCTTCATTGATCTTCCAAAGCAAGAGGAAGAATAGAAACAAGGTTTTTCTCCTCACTAGAAACAACCAACAAGGAACCAAAGCTTTCCTTGCCGCCGGCCAACTAGATGAAGAAGAAGATGGTGGGAAACAACCAAGACACCAAGGGAAGCCCTATATCTTGTTTCCATCACATAAGGAGAGGGAGAAGGGAGCTTTTGGGCACCGACCAAGGGCTGGGAAGGGGATGGAAACTTGCTGGACGCCGGCCAAAAGACAAGGAAGAAGAAAGGAAACCTTGCCTTATTTGGTGCCGCCACAGCCTCCAAACCCTAACCCTAATCCTAATCCTATCTCAACTAGGATTCCCTTCTCTTGCCGCCCAAGCCTTGCTCTCTTCAATATGTGTTCACGCCAACCCCTTTGACACCCTTTTATAGAGTTAGGGATAAGTCATGAATTAATCTTCTCCATTGGTTCTAGGGATTTAATCTCAACCGTTGGATCTAGAGATTTAATCTCAACCGTCGGATCTTAAGGATTTAATCTCTACAATTGTATCTTAGAGTTTTGTTTCTATCCATTGGATCTAAGCATCATGAGGTGTTAATAGGCTACATTAGGGACCATGAGGAGGAGTTGGGTCTTGGCCACCCATGGATCAAGCCCACATAAAGTCCGATCCACTAATGATGATCCAATCCACTAAAGGTTCATCATTGATCTACCTCACCAACTCCCATATGATAATATGGGCTTCATATATTATTTGTACATTTTCTCCCCGTGTTTAAGATCTCGAATGTCCATCGATTAATTAATTTATCGACCATTAATTAATCAACATCTAACTCCTTGAGTAGTACCACTAAACCTTTTCATCATGCCGGACCAAGTCCACCTGCAGGGTTTACATGATGAACCTTATGAGCTCCTCATGGGGACATCATCATCCTAATATATAGGACACGGTTTCCTCCTATAATCAACGACACACAATATAAATAATATCATCTCCCAACTTATCGAGTCTATCGATTTAATCTATAAATCTCGCCCATTGGTAAATCAAAGAGATGAGTACTAAGTATATGTGCCCGTTATTATATCGGGATTAAGAGCATGTAATAAATAATATCTGATGTTCGATTCGATTATGTAGTCAGCAATAAATCGAATCATCTCTAAGTCGGTCCTGCTCAATACACACAAAGTGCACTAGTGTAATTCTATGGTCAAGACAAACCAATACCAAATCACACTACAACCATTCCGATGGTTTGTCCAGAGTCATCTCGGTTGTGAGTGTTTACTTATACTTTTCAAGGGGTCGATAACATGATCTCCTGTGTGACACCACACACCATATTATCTACAATGTAAAGTATTAGACAATATTGCATAACCATATAAATATGCAAACAATGATCATGTGATTCTTATTTCAAAATAAAGATGTTCATAAAAAAGATAGACTTTTCAGTATACATCCCTACAATCTCCCACTTATACTAAAAGACTATGCTGTCCTCAAACTGCCATACATCTGATCCCCATTCCCTCCACATGCCTATCAAAAGCTCTCTCCAGAAGGGCCATAGTGAAAGGATCTTCCAGGTTATCCTCCGATGCAATCTTGGTCACAGTAACTTCTCCTCTCTTTACGATTTCTCGTATCAGGTGGTACTTGCGCTCTATGTGTTTACTAGCCTTATGCGCTCGTTGTTCCTTCGAGTTTACAACTGCACCACTATTATCACAATAAATTGTGATAGTTCTGGGAAAATCAGGAATCACATCCAAGTACATCAGAAAGTTCCTGAGCCACACATCTTCTTTGGCCGCCTCAGAGGCCGCCACATACTCAGCTTCCATGGTGGTGTCCGCCACGCATTTCTGCTTGACACTCCTCCATACAATGGCTCCACCTCCCAATGTTAACACAAAACCTGAGGTAGACTTACTGTTATCCCTATTAGATTGGAAGTCGGAATCCGTGTAACCTACAGGGAGTAATTAGTCTGCCCGGTAAACTATCATATAATCCCTAGTCCTTCTCAGGTACTTCAATTGTTGGAATGTATACTGAAAGCCTAGCTCTTTTTGTATGAACATTTTATTTTGAAATAAGGATCACATGATCATTGTTTGCACTTTATATATTTATTATATATGTGTGCATATTGTCTAATATTTTACATTGTAGATAACATGGTGCATGGTGTGGCACAGAAGATCATGTTATCAGTCCCTTATAAAATATAAGTAGAGGCTCACAACCCAAGATGGTTTTGGACAAACCATTGGCTTGGTTGTAGTGTAGCTTGGTATTGTTTTGTCTTGAACATAGAGTTACACTAGTACACTTAGGTGTATTGAGTAGGACCGACATAGAGGTGATTCAATTAATTGCTGACTACATAATTGAATCGGACCTCGGATATTATGTTGTACATGCTCTTAATCCCGATATAATAACGGGCACATGTACTTAGTATTTATTTCTTTGATTTACCAGAGGGTGAGATTTAGATGGATTAAATCAATATGCCCGGTAAGTTGGGAAATAATATTATTTACATGGTGTGCCATTGATTATAGGAGGAAACCGTGTCCTATATATTAGGTAGATGATGTCCCCTTGAGGAGCTCATAAGGTTCATCATGTAAACCCAGCTGGTTGACTTAGTCAACATGATGATAAGGTTGAGTGGTACTACTCGAGGAATTAGATGTTAATTAATTGATGGTCAGTAAATCAATTAATTGACGGACATTCGATATCTTAAACATGGGGAGATGAATGTACAAATAATATATGGAGCCCATATTAATTTATGGGGGTTGGTGAGGTAGTTCAATGATGATCCTCTAGTGGAATGGAACATCATTGATGCATCAAGTGAGTGTGGTTCCGATCCATCGGGTGGCCAAGATCCAACTCCTCCTTATGGTCCCTATCGTAGCCTAATATAATCCTTGTGAAGTCTAGATCCAAGAATGTAAAACAAAACCCTAGAACCAACGGTTAGGATTAAATCCCTAGATCCGATGGTTAGGATGAAACCCTAGAACCAACGGTTGGGATTAAATCCCTAGATCCGATGGTTAGGATGAAACCCTAGAATCGACGGTTGGGATGAAACCCTAGATCCGACGGTTGGGATGAAATCCTAGATCCGACGGTTGGGATGAAACCCTAGATCCGACAGTTGGGATAAAGCCCTAGATCCGACGGTGGAGACTAAATCCCTAGATCCGACGGTGGAGATTAAAGGAGGCTTAAGGCCAATTCTATAAATAGAGGGCTTAGGCTTGGGCGACAAGATAATTAAATTTGACTTAGGGTTTGGGTCTTCTAAAGGTGGGCAGCTAGGGTTTGGGAGCTAGGGCTTGGGCAGCAATCTTCTTCAATCAAATTGTTGCCGGCGCCCATCTTCCTCCATCAAGACTTGGCCGGCGCCCATCCTCTAGGCCACTCTCTTATTCCTTGGCCGGTGGTTCTCCTTCCATTGGTGGCCGGCGTTCACTCTTCCAATCTCTCCAAGGTGGCCGGCGGTTCTCCTTCCATTGGTGGCCGGTGCTTCATCCATTCGTTCCTTGGCCGGCGGTTGCATCAAACTCCTTTGCTTGGTGGCCGGTTCTAGAAAGGAAAGGTTTTGTTGGTTCTTCTCTTTGTTCGCAGCGGACAAGGAAGAGAAGAACGCAATCTAGAAGGCTTCTACTCGTGGAGGATCTTCGCCCAAACGTCGTCCACGAGGAGGATAGGACATACGGTAGAAGATCGTAAGGTATAAAGTGGTACAACTTTATTTTCAGATTTGAGCATGTTGTTTTAATTGTTGATTATACAATTATGCATATGTATATATTTTGTATAATCTTGGACCTCGAAGACAAACATAAAAATCGGCGATCCGTCCGTCGTCTCTTCCGCGGCTAACCAACTAGAAGAGTTGAGTTGCTTGAACAACTAGTTTGTTCAAGCGACCACTCAAGTTGTTAGCACGATGACGAATTGGTTGTGCTAAGGAAACTCATCCCATCCGGATTAATTCTTTCATTAGTGAAAATTTTAATCCGGGGACATGGGAGCCAATGAGCCTCCGAAGCATCCGCCTACAAGTGGTATCAGAGCCATAGGTTTCCGGTTTTGTGTGTTTTAGATTCGGTTACTTTCATGCACATATCATATATTGAGTATGCCGAATAATAGTAGGATGTGCGTAGGCTAACTTTTTGGTTGCAGGCATAAGATCCGACTATTATGGCTATTTGGTTTTATCCGATTGTTTTGTGTGTGATTGTATGTATATTATTTGAATCCTTGGGGTTGACAAGGCTAGATTAGTATTTAATTTTTGTAATTAAATATGACATTGTTTAGCCGCTCATTTTAGTTTACTTTCGATCTAGATTATTTGTACACTCCTTTGTGGAGTATAGGATCGATGGATGTAAATTAAAATAGTTTATCTCGGCTCGGATCTCTTTGGTGACTTGCGCACGGGAAAAGATGGAGCGGACGAGGTGGCGACACGATGGGATGCGTATTGGAGGACAATGCCATAATAGTTGGAAAAATTCTATTTTTTTCCATATTTATTGCTGATTTGTTTTATATGCATGTTGTGTATGCTTTAAAATTCCTCAATTGCAATTTACTAAGTGGGAGAGGGATATTTTAATTAATTCCCGCAGCCTCCATTACAATTTGACGTGTGATGCAACAAACTTGTGCGTTGGCTCTGAGTGCCTTCCTCCCCATCGGATGGGTTTGTTTGCGGATCACTAGGTCAAATAATGGTTATAGGAAATTATTTAGGAGCGTGTGTACTTCCCCATCGGTAAGGCACATAATCCGAAATAATTCCCTTAGTATCGTATAATGGTGCACACTTAGATGCAAATAAAAAGTATCCTCCCCATCGGAGTCACTGCTTTTATTTGTAGGGCAAAAGAGGAACCAACTATTAATTTTATTTGTCAAAAAGTAAGGTTGACAAGATAATAAAATTAATGGGTAAAACCTCCTCTTACAAATGTAGAATTCGTATACATCCACACTATCGTGGCATGTGATATTCTCGGTGTTTTGAGGTGTTGGTTGATTTTGGAATTTTATTGTTTTTGAGGAATCAATAATATTTGAAATCTAATATTTTGATCATTGTGATTTTTAGGATTTTCAAATGGCTTTCAACCCACTTGCTGTGATTTTAAAAGAAAATAAGCTTACTGTGTTGGATCAATGTGGTTCGCTAGAGGGGGGTGAATAGCGAAAGAAAAAAACTTTTTCGAATTCGTTTCAAGACAAATATGCGCAGCGGAAAGATAAGCAAAACAAAAAGTAAAGGAGACAATAGAAACAAGATATTTACTTGGTTCGTAGCCGGAGGCTACTACTCCAAGGCCCTAGTGGTCCTTGACCACGCACGGAGGGCAAATCACTAAACAAACTCCTCCTCGTTGGAGGTAGGAGTTAATCGATACAAAAAAAACTTGAGGTAGAGGGACACTCCCCCTCTCCTCGTTACGATAGAAAAATAGCTTCGAAGAATGTAAATGAGCAACGACACTAAAATTAAAACCGACGTACAAAAATAAAGGAAATGAAACACAGAAGACGCAGAACAAGAATCACCTTGTTGTCGGTAGCTTTGCTGAGACTTTTTGGAATATTATATTTATTGTTAAAACCCTAGGTTTTGCCCTCCTTTTATAGCCTTTGAGCCCCTTTTCGAGTGGGTCTTCAACCAATCACAAATGGACACCAAACCGCTTTGAGGTGGAGTGATAAGCCTTGACTCCTCGAATCTGATCATTGACCATCGATATGGCCATCATCGATCGGATGGCGATCGATCGACCTTCGGACCGGTGATCGATACATGGCGATCGAGTCCTCCGTAGCGATCGGTGATGCTTCTTGCAAGTCAAAGTTAGCTCAACAAAAACATAATTCCGACGGTCTTCGACCGTCCGATCTCGACCTAGACCACCTATAAGTGGTCTTTGGTCGGATCTACGCTTAAGATCATCCCCGTAAAGAGGATACGACCTTACTTACTCTCGCACACACGAGCTTACCTCGATACTTACGTGTCGCTTTTGCTTCCGGCCTTCCACTCGATTCCTTCGGCTCCCTCCGAAGTAACTCGAGTATCGCCCGACCACCGCGGCTTCCTCCGGGTGTCGCTAGCCTTCAGCTCCAGCTATAGCAATCTTCTGCACACTCGATTCAGCTCGTGAGATAACAACATAAGCTTAACTTTGTATCGTTTGCTATAATCAAAACTTAGGTTCGACTTGGGTGTCCACTGCACCAACATACTGGACCAAACTACAATGATTGGAAAAGAAATCTGGATATTGTCTTAACTGCGGAGGAGTACAAATTTGTACTCTTCGAGGTCTGTCCTCCTAAGCCCTCCGATGACTCTGATGAAAAGGAGAAAGAACGTTATAAGAAATGGGTCAAGGCAGATGAGATGGCGCGGTGTTACATTTTGGCATCTATGTCAAATGTGCTGCAACATCAGCATCAGGCCATAGCCACAGCTTATGACATGATGTTCAATCTCAAGGAACTTTTCAGTCATCAGAGTAGGGCGACTAGACAGGAGGCGATGAGAAACTTGATGACGACCACCATGATCGAGGGAACACCCGTTAGGGATCATGTTCTCAAGATGATGACTCATCTTAATGAGATGGAAGTCCTCGGAGCTAAGATCGATGGGGAAACCCAGGTCGATATCATTCTCCAGTCTCTGCCTAGGAGTATTGAGCAGTTCCGCCTCAACTACAACATGAACAAGAGGTTGTATTCGTTGGCAGAGCTTCTGACAGAACTCCAGGCGGTAGAGGGGTTTTTCATCAAAGTGCACAAGCCATGGTCGCTCAGAAGGTTTCTTCCTCTAAACTGAAAGGTAAGAAGAAGAAGAAGCAAGGTGGGGCGAAGAAGGTGGCAGTGGGACCTCAGGCAGGAGTGAAGAAGCCGAAAGGCAAGTGCTTCACTTGCAAGCAGACTGGACATTGGAAGGCGGACTGTCCTCGCCGAAAGAACAAAGGTATATCTTCTTGTTTAGTTGTTGAAACATGTTTAGTGATGTTATCTACCAGTGCCTGGTGTGTAGATACAGGAGCCACTGATCATGTCAATGTACGGGGTTCCAGAAACATGACTAGTTGAGGAGAGATTACTTCATGGGCAATGCTTGTGGCGGCTATTTTTATTTATCTTTTGATAAGAATAAAGTTTTGGTTTTGAGAAATTATCTTTATGTACCTACTTTTAGAAAGAATTTAATTTCAGTTTCTAAATTGTTTATGGATGGATATTCTATTTCTTTTAATGACAAAGTGGTTATAAAAGGGAATAGGGAGATTATCTGTTCTGGTACATTGGTTGGCAATTTATATACTCTTGAACCGAAACTACCACGATGCATATAGAAATCAATAACTCATCTTCTAAGTCTAATAAGAGAAAAGAACCTTCGCAAATGAACCAGACATATCTTTGGCATCTAAGGCTTGGTCATATTAACCTAAGTAGAATTCAAAGGTTGATAGCTGATGGACCTTTGGGTTCATTAGTGGTGGAGGATCTCCCAACCTACGAATCTTGCTTGGAAGGTAAAATGACCAAGAGGCTTTTCAAGGCCAAGGGGTATAGAGTCAAAGATGTGTTAGAATTGGTTCATTCTGATTTGTGCGGTCCTATGTCTATCCAGGCAAGAGGTGGTTTTGAATATTTCGTCTCTTTTATAGACGATTATTCAAGATATGGATACATTTACTTGAAGTCCGAAGTCAATGCTTTGACAGTTCAAAGAATTCAAGGTGATGGATAACCGCCAAGGTAAAAGTATTAAGACATTACGATCCGATCGTGGTGGCGAGTAATTCTTGGGAGAGTTTAGGAGTTACTTATCAAAGGTGATTCAATCCAATTGTCCGCACCGCACACCTGAATGGAATGGTGTGGCGGAGCGAAGGAATAGGACTCTTATGGAGATGGTCAGATCGATGATGAGTTATTCTGAGTTACCTGATTCGTTCTAGGGGTTTGCTCTGGAAACAGCAGCACACATTCTGAACTTGGTTCCATCTAAGTCAGTACCCTCTACTCCCACAGAATTGTGGACTTGACGAAAGCCTAGTTTAAGACATATTCGGATTTGGGGTAGTCCAGCACATGTGCTGAAGGGAGATGCTGGTAAGTTGGAATCTCGTACAGAAGTACGCTTGTTTGTTGACTACCCTAAGGGAACGAAGGGTGGTTTATTCTATAGTCCTAGAGATCAGAAGGTGATCGTGAGTACGAATGCCAAATTTCTAGAGGAGGACTATGTGATGAATTACAAGCCCACGAGCAGGATTGTTCTTGAGGAGTTGACAGGGGAAGTCCCGACTTCAGTACCACCGGTACAAGAGGAGACACCACAAGTTACTGCACTGCGTGTCACAGAGCATACACAGGAGGCACCTCGTCATAGTGGTGTTGGGAGTATGAGGAATACAATCAAAGTCCCACATTGGTAAGACATGGAAAAGATCATGTGCTTATAAGAAAAAAGATATCTCCATTGGCATGAGGCCTTTTGGGTAAAGCCCAAAAATAAAACCATGAGGGCTTAGACCCAAAGTGGACAATATCATGCCATTGTGGAGATATGTGGAGCTTATAAGCACTAACAATTGGTATCAGAGCCATGGTCCATGTCAAGCCATGAACCTCGAACGAAGGAAGTTGAGCTCCCACGTCCGGATCAAGAGAACCAGACATCAGGAAGGAAGTCTAGTTGGTGGGACCAACAACCGGCGGGGAAGTTACAGTGGGTTGAAGATCGGACATCAAGCAGAGAAAATCCTTCGAGGAGGGAGGAGGGATAGGCTTGAGGGGGGGCCCAATGTGGTCCTTCGTTTGAGGGGGGGATTGTTGGGAGTATGAGGAATACAATCAAAGTCCCACATTGGTAAGACATGGAAAAGATCATGTGCTTATAAGAAAAAAGATATCTCCATTGGTATGAGGCCTTTTGGGTAAAAGCCCAAAAATAAAACCATGAGGGCTTAGGCCCAAAGTGGACAATATCATATCATTGTGGAGATATGTGGAGCTTATAAGCACTAACAAGTGGGAGGGTTGTTAGACAACCCAAGAGATTCATGTTTTTGGGAGAGTCTTCGGACTTAGTCCTTGGTAAACATGAACCGGATCTCTGGACATATGACGAGGCACTCCAAGATAGAGATGCGGTATCTTGGCAAAGTGCGATGAATTCAGAGATAGAATCTATGGATTCTAATCAGGTCTGGGAGGTAGTAGAACCACCCGATGGTGTAAAAGCCATTGGATGCAAGTGGATCTACAAGAGAAAGAGAGGAGTATACGGGAAGGTTGAGACCTTCAAAGCTAGGCTTGTTGCGAAAGGGTATACTCAGAAAGAGGGTATCGATTATGAGGAGACCTTTTCGCCGGTAGCTATTCTTAAGTCTATCCAAATTCTCTTATCTATAGCTGCTCATATGAATTATGAGATTTGGCAGATGGATGTCAAGACAACTTTCCTTAACGGAAGTCTTGAGGAGAACATCTATATGCGACAACCAGAGGGATTCATTGCTAAAGGCAAAGAGCATCTTGTATGTAAGCTTAATCGGTCCATTTATGGATTGAAGCAAGCTTCTAGATCTTGGAACATCCGCATTGATGAGGTAATCCAGTCATATGGATTTATTCAAAATCCGGATGAGCCTTGTGTATACAAGAGATGTGACGGAAACGTAGTGGTGTTTCTTGTACTATACGTAAATGACATTTTGTTAGTTGGCAATAATATAAAAGTGTTATCAGACGTAAGGGTATGGTTGTCTAAACAGTTTAATATGAAGGACTTGGGAGAAGTGGGACACATCCTTGGGATCAAAGTTATAAGGGATCACAAGAAAAGGATGTTGTGCTTGTCTCAAGCTTCATACATTAACACAATCCTTTCTCGTTTTAGCATGCAGAACTCTAAGAAAGGTTTTCTACCTTTTAGGCATGGAGATCCTTTATCTAAAGAGATGTGTCCCAAAACATCAAAGGAGATAGAGGACATGAAGGCGGTTCCTTATGCTTCGGCAGTAGAAAGCCTCATGTATGTTATGCTATGTACGAGACCAGATATCTGCTTTGCCATGTGCATGGTTAGCAGATATCAGAGTAATCCTGGACAGGGACATTGGACTGCGGTAAAGCATATATTGAAGTACCTGAGAAGGACTAGGGATTATATGCTGGTTTACCGGGCAGATCAATTAGTCCCTGTAGGTTACACGGATTCGGATTTCCAATCAGATAGGGACAAGAGTAAGTCTACCTCGGGGTTTGTGTTTACTTTGGGAGGTGGAGCAATAGTATGGAGGAGTGTCAAGCAGAAATGCGTGGCGGACTCCACCATGGAAGCTGAGTATGTGGCAGCCTCTGAGGCAGCCAAGGAAGCTGTATGGCTCAGGAACTTCTTGATGGACTTGGATGTGATTCCTAGTTTGCCCAGAACTATCACAATTTATTGTGATACCAGTGGTGCAGTTGCAAACTCGAAGGAACCACGAGCCCACAAGGTGAGTAAACACATAGAGCGCAAGTACCACCTTATACGAGAGATCGTAAAGCGAGGAGAAGTTGTTATCGCCAAGATTCCATCAGAGGATAACCTGGCGGATCCATTCACTAAGGCCCTTCCAGCGAAAGCGTTTGATAGGCATGTGGAGGACATGGGGATCAGATGTATGGGAGTGTGATGACGGCATAGTCTTTTAGTATAAGTGGGAGATTGTTGGAATGTATACTGAAAGCCTAGCTCTTTTTGTATGAACATTTTATTTTGAAATAAGGATCACATGATCATTGTTTGCACTTTATATATTTATTATATATGTGTGCATATTGTCTAATATTTTACATTGTAGATAACATGGTGCTTGGTGTGGCACAGAAGATCATGTTATCAGTCCCTTGTAAAATATAAGTAGAGGCTCACGACCAAGATGGTTTTGGACAAACCATTGGCATGGTTGTAGTGTAGCTTGGTATTGTTTTGTCTTGAACATAGAGTTACACTAGTACACTTAGGTGTATTGAGTAGGACCGACATAGAGGTGATTCAATTAATTGCTGACTACATAATTGAATCGGACCTCGGATATTATGTTGTACATGCTCTTAATCCCGATATAATAACGGGCACATGTACTTAGTATTTATTTCTTTGATTTACCAGAGGGTGAGATTTAGATGGATTAAATCAATATGCCCGGTAAGTTGGGAAATAATATTATTTACATGGTGTGCCGTTGATTATAGGAGGAAACCGTGTCCTATATATTAGGTAGATAATGTCCCCTTGAGGAGCTCATAAGGTTCATCATGTAAACCCAGCTGGTTGACTTAGTCAACATGATGATAAGGTTGAGTGGTACTACTCGAGGAATTAGATGTTAATTAATTGATGGTCAGTAAATCAATTAATTGACGGACATTCGATATCTTAAATACGGGGAGATGAATGTACAAATAATATATGGAGCCCATATTAATTTATGGGGGTTGGTGAGGTAGTTCAATGATGATCCTCTAGTGGAATGGAACATCATTGATGGATCAAGTGAGTGTGGTTCCGATCCATCGGGTGGCCAAGATCCAACTCCTCCTTATGGTCCCTATCATAGCCTAATATAATCCTTGTGAAGTCTAGATCCAAGAATGTAAAACAAAACCCTAGAACCAACGGTTGGGATTAAATCCCTAGATCCGATGGTTAGGATGAAACCCTAGAAACAACGGTTGGGATTAAATCCCTAGATCCGATGGTTAGGATGAAACCCTAGAATCGACGGTTGGGATGAAACCCTAGATCCGACGGTTGGGATGAAATCCTAGATCCGATGGTTGGGATGAAACCCTAGATCCGACGGTTGGGATAAAACCCTAGATCCGACGGTGGAGATTAAATCCCTAGATCCGACGGTGGAGATTAAAGGAGGCTTAAGTCCAATTCTATAAATAGAGGGCTTAGGCTTGGGCGGCAAGATAATTAAATTTGAGTTAGGGTTTGGCTCTTCTAAAGGTGGGCGGCTAGGGTTTGGGATCTTGGGCTTGGGCGGCAATCTTCTTCCATCAAATTGTTGTCGGCGCCCATCTTCCTCCATCAAGACTTGGTCGACGCCCATCGTCTAGGCCACTCTCTTATTCCTTGGCCGGTGGTTCTCCTTCCATTGGTGGATGGCGTTCACTCCTCCAATCTCTCCAAGGTGGCCGGCGGTTCTCCTTCCATTGGTGGCCGGTGCTTCATCCATTCGTTCCTTGGCCGGCGGTTGCATCAAACTCCTTTGCTTGGTGGCCGGTTCTAGAAAGGAAAGGTTTTGTTGGTTCTTCTCTTTGTTCGCAGCGGATAAGGAAGAGAAGAACGCAATCTAGAAGGCTTCTACTCGTGGAGGATCTTCGCCCACACGTCGTCCACGAGGAGGATAGGACATATGGTAGAAGATCGTAAGGTATAAAGTGGTACAACTTTATTTTCAGATCTGAGCATGTTGTTTTAATTGTTGATTATACAATTATGCATATGTATATATTTTGTATAATCTTGGACCCCGAAGACAAACACAAAAACCGGCGATCCGTCCGTCGTCTCTTCCGCGGCTAACCAACTAGAAGAGTTGAGTTGCTTGAACAACTAGTTTGTTCAAGCGACCACTCAAGTTGTTAGCACGATGATGAATTGGTTGTGCTAAGGAAACTCATCCCATCCGGATTAATTCTTTCATTAGTGAAAATTTTAATCCGGGGACATGGGAGCCAATGAGCCTCCGAAGCATCCGCCTACATCAATATATGCTTTACCGCAGTCCAATGTCCATGTCCTGGATTACTCTGATATCTGCTGACCATGCTCACGACAAAGAAGATATCTGGTATTATACAGAGCATCACATACATGAGGGTTCCTACTGCCGAAGCATAAGGAACCGCCTTCATCTCCTCTATCTCCTCAGATGATCTAGAACACAAATCCTTAGATAAAGGAACTCCATGCCTGAAGGGTAGAAAACCCTTCTTGGAGTTCTGCATGCGAAAACGCTCCATAATCATGTCTATGTATGAAGCTTGTGTTAGTAATATATGAGAGATGTCCTAAGGCAATCGCCTTATGTATGAACCATTTATATGATAAATGAAGATTCACTATTTGAGTATACATATTTTATGTATTTGATTTGATCTTAAACTCATTTATTGAATGTCCACGATACGATTCACACCATGAGAGAATTTGTGATTGGATCACAACTAGTGAGTATCTCTACATGTGTAATTGTGATGTATCGGAATTATCCCTAGTCGATGAATTGATGGATTTGGACACCATCAATTCTGTCGAGACTAGCACGAGGTATACTCCTTGGTGTATCCAAGCAGCTGATTCTCACTGGCTGGAGACATTGTGATGTCCGGAGTTGATCGTGGATGCTAGTTATGGTAACTAGTTCATTGGAGTGACCAGCCGTAAGACTTCATATGGTTCTCTACATATATAGATATGTCAATGAAGTTCTTACTGTAGCTTAAGTGCGATGTTCCTTTGACTTGCGGTATTCAAGTCATCTTGATCATGGAGACTTATGCTTTGACATCTTAAGCAAACATCTCTAAGGAGATGTGGACCCGGGATGATTGGGTATATGTCGAAGTGATCGAAGGTGTTTGAATAGCCTATAAAGGATTCACCACTCCTTGCGAGGAGATGTATACCCATGGCCTCTCGTCGGATTGTTACTAAAGTCTTTGGCCAAAGCATTACATGTTTAGAGTAAGGTACTCTTCGATACATGTGGAGTAACTAGAATCCGTAGGACGAGGAAATGATACTTGGGCTAGGTGTGACGTAGTCAGCCTCGTGGGGACTGACACTATAGACCATGTCCTGAACCAAGTGGGTATAAGATGAGTGAAGGGAATGGGGCACGATTCATTCGAGCTGCTGAAGGGTTTCAGAAATAGTTCTGGATCAACCGCTGATCTTTTCGCAATTGGGGATCATGATGTACTACTAGGTGCCACTCATGATCATTCTATAATTAATGGTTAATTATAGACGGCCAACATAAACCGAGAACCTATTTGGTCACACGCACAACGAGTGTAATCCAAAGGATTTAAAACGAGCTTGAGAATGGGATTCTCAGACCGAGAGAAACTATGTTTGGTTGGACCAAACATAAAGCGAGCATGAAATTATTTCAGTCGCAATGGAAGCGTGGATGGGCCGTGTCTTATGAAGACATAATGGATGGACCAAAATGGTTTGATTCTAATCCAATGGATGAGAATAAACCAAAGGGTTTGGTTTATATTAAAACGAATGAACCAAAAGTTGGTTCGGTTCGTTTTAACTTAAAATAAACCATCATGGTTTGGTTTATTTTAACTTATCTTAATGGAGCGGGTTAACGGGCTTTATGGATATGATCCATTAACCATTAAGAGAATTAGTTCTCTATAAAATAGGGCTTAAACCCTAATCCTAAAACCCTAATTGGAGTTGCCGCCAACCTAGTTGTGCGCGCCTCCTCTCTCTCCACTAGTCGGCGCCAACCCTAGGTGTGCCGCCAGCTTTTGTGCCGCCGTCCAAGTCATTGCCGGCGACCAAGCTTCAGCCGGTGAACCTCCGGCGACCCTCCGGTGATCTCCTCAAGGTTCGGTGATAAGGTGAGCTTCTATCTCTCCTTGGCCGGCCTCTATTCCTCCACCAAAAGCTGTCCAGTTTTTCAGGACAGCTGGTGTCTTTGTTGTCGAGGCCGCTTGACGCGTTAGTGCCCGATAGCGCCTTACTTACTGGGGATTTGATCTCCGTAATCCTCTGAGGTGGAGGACGGCGATTGGCCAATTGGTTGATGAATACCTTCCGGAGAAGCGAAGTTTGAGAACTCGCTTTAGGATCCGAATTTGGATTCGGATCGTGATCATCTTCTCGATCACATCGCCTTCAACACGAGGCTAGTAACCCGCACGAAGACGAAGCTCGTGACTTAGCGAAGTCATCCCGAGGAGCTCGGCGTGGATACGGATAGAGACGATTCTTACGAGGATCGTTCCGGTTGATGCCGTTCCCGCTACACGTCATACGAAAGGTATAACGTAGATAATTTCTTTTAATGCAAATTTTAATTTACGGTTATGTCTACACTTGTTGTAATAGCATGCGTGTGTTGTGTGTTTTGTAATAAATATAGATTTATTATTTTTAATTGCTTCCGCTGTGCTCATGTTTACGAAACATGATCGAACACACACACGCCGCGGTGCCGGAAACCCAACAGTGGTATCATAGCCCAGGTTGTGTTTCGACATAATCGTAAAAATGGTTTTGCGATAGTCATAATGTATTTCTGGAAATTTTCTAATTTTGGAAATTTAGAAGTATTTATGGAAATTTTTCAATTTTGGAAAGTCTAGAAGTATTTATGGAAATCTTCCACTTTTGGAAAGTTGGAAGTATTTATGGAAATTGATATTTTCCATAAATAAAATATTTGATTAGATTCTGGAAATTTGTTTCCTAATTTAATCATGATTTGATTTGGGAAATTAAATCTTAAAATATTTTATTTCCATAAGTAGTTTCAATGATTTAGGAAATTGGTTTCCTAAATAGATTTTCCTTAATCAAATAATTCCATGAATAAAATATGTGATTAGATTTGGAAATTTGTTTCCTAATTTAATTATGATTTGATTTGGAGAATCAAATCTTGAACATATTTTATTTCCATAAATAGTTATGACATATAAGGAAATTATATACATGACATAATTGTATACCATGTAATTGCATTAGATGCATAACATTATGCCATGCGTGTCGTGACATGTAGATGTATGACATGTATGTCATGCCATGTAGATAATAGTTATTTGCATGCAAAGAGGATGAGACATAAAAACCCTTAATCAATATTAAAGCCTACACCTTCCATTAATATGGTTAGAACCAGAGTTCTGTTCCTTGTTTGGGTTGTTGGACTCTCTCCAAGCCCGGCTCGAACCTGAATATGTTCAAACCATGGAATAGTTTAATAATAATATGGTAAGAGTCAGAGGTCAATCGTTAGCTTTGGTTGTTGGACTCTCTCCAAGCTGGGCTAATTGGTTGAATGCGCTCTAACCATATTAAAACTATGTCCTGATTAATGGGTTGGCTTTAACCTGGAGCATCGATTTGTTGGACTCTCTCCAAGGTCGATGTAAAGGGAGGTGAAGTTGGGTGCTATGCATATGATGCATACTTGTTAATGTGTTAACAACCCGATGTATGTGTGAACATTCAATTAGTTGATAGCACATTGTGATAGTTGCATATACGTGATATGCAATCGGTATAGTTGATACCTACCGTCGTAGTTATGAATGGCTTGTTGGACTCTCTCCAAGGTTGTTCATAACTATGATGGATATCAGCCCATTCAGAGATGGACCTACGATCTCCCGAAGTGATTTTGGGGTTTTTGAAATTCGAAAAATGAATGGGATTTATAAATGTATATTGATGCATTTTTAAAATCATCTTTCTCATATATGCTCGTTTTGTATTTCTAAGTTAATATATTGATCATGATGTGTTTGAATTTGCGTTCCATTTTGGATTCAAATAAATTGACTGGGCCGAACTTCTTGGACTGGCTTAGAAACTTGAGAATTGTTCTCAAGGTGAAAAGCTTGTGTATGTCCTCGAAGCGCCTCTTCCCGCCCGTCCTAGTGACGATGCAACTTTGGACCAATTGTTGGCCTATCAGAAACATGTGAGTTATTCTGAACAAATGAGTTGCATCATGCTAGCCGCGATGGAACCCAAGCTACGAAAGCAGCATGAGCATATGGATGCTCATATCGTAGTCCTTCATCTCTGTGAGTTGGTTGATGAGCAAGTGAGATTCGAAAGGTTCAAAGTCTCCAAGCTCCTCTTCACCTCTGAGATGCAAGGAGGTTCATCTGTGGTACTGTTCAACATGCTGAAGACTGTGGAGCCTTCTGAGAAGCATGAGTAGGGGACAGTGTTGTTAGTTGATTCCTCGAAGAAAGGTTCTAAGAGGGAGTCAAAGGAACAAATGTAAGGGAAGAAGAAAAAGGCTAAAAGGCGTAACAGTTCAAAGGGCACTTGCCATCATTATGGCAAGGAGGGTCATCGAAGAAATTGCAAGGTTATCAAAGTCAGTGAAGAAGGATAAGGCATCGGATGCCCCATCTTCTTGAAATCTTCTTTATTGATTGTCATTCTATTTCCTTAGACACTTGGGTATTGGATCTTTGGGTGTGGCTCACATATATGTAATGACATACATGGGCTAAGGAATAGAAGAAGACTCGTCGAGGAGAGTCAAATTTACGTGTTGGGAATGAAGCAAGGTTCTTGCACTCGCCATCGGAACGTATTTGTTGAAACTCCCTGCAGGACTTGTCTTAGAACTGGACAATTGCTTTTATATTCCTTTGTTGATAAAGAACATCATTTCTATTTCTTGTTTAAATAGAAATGGTTTCCATTTGACGTTTAGTAACAATTGTTGTTACATAACTTTGAATGGGGTTCTTTATGGGACTGGAACTTTAAGCAATGGTGTTTATACGTTGGACGTATCCAGTGACATTTGCAGTATCGAAGCGAGCAACAACAGTGCTCGAAAGGATAATCACATAGACTCCTATATATGGCATTGTCTTCTTGGCCATATAAGCAAGAAACACATGTCCGAATTACACCGATGTGGAATTCTGGAATCGTTTGAATTGGATTCATACGATACATGCGAATCATGCTTAAAAGGCAAGATGACTAAGTTACCTTTTACGGGAAAAGGTGAACGAGTGGGAGAGTTACTAGGTCTAATACATACTGATGTATATGGACCTATGTCAACTCAAGCTTTAGGAGGCTATAGCTACTTCATTACCTTCACCGATGATCACTCACGGTTTGGGTATGTGTTCTTGATGAAACACAAGTCCAAGCCTTTGAAAGGTTCAAAGAATTCAGAAATGAAGTAGAGAAACAACATGACAAGAGTATTAAAATACTGATCGGATCGAGGTGGTGAATACTTAAGTCAAGAGTTTCTTGATTATCTAAGAGACAATGGCATATTGTCTCAATGGACTCCGCCATATACACCACAAAGATAATGGTGTATCCGAGAGGCGAATCGACCTTGTTGGACATGGTCAGTCAATGATGAATCATGCAACTCTTCCCAAGTCCTTTTGGGGCTATGCACTTCGCATATTGCTTACTTGTTAAATGTAATGCCTACCAAGGTAGTCTCAACTACTCCATATGAGATATGGAATAGTAAGAAACCTCATGTATCTTACTTGAAGATATGGGGTTGTCCTCGCTTATGTGAAGTGACTTGATCGCATAAATTGGATGCTAAGTCCGATAAATGTCTATTTATTGGATACCCTAAGGAAACAAGGGGTTACCAATTCTATCATCCTGTGGAACAAAAGGTGTTTGTTTCAAGGCATCGTTTTCTAGAGAAAGAGTTTCTCTTGCAAGAAAACAAGTGGGAGTGTCGCCGAGCTTGAGGAGGCTCGAGAGACTCAAATAGACATTGATGAGATACTGGTGAGCACAATGTACATACAACTCATAGTGATGAGCAATCTACTGACCTATTGTAACACCACATCTTCGTAGATCCGGTAGAACACGCAATATTCCCGAGAGATATGGATTTCGTAAGTGAATCGAACGACGTGTTACTCATTGATGATGAGGAGCCTACCAGTTATGAAGAAGTGCTGACAAGTTCAGAAAGGGATAAATGGCTTGGTGCCATGAAGTCGGAAATGGATTCCATGTATGGAAACCAAGTTTGGAACTTGGTTGACCCACCTGAAGGCATAAAGCCTATAGGGTGAAAGTGGGTTTTCAAGAAGAAAAACTGACATGGATGGTAATGTGATTACCTATAAGGCTAGATTGGTGGCGAAAGGATATCGTCAAAAGCAAGGTGTTGATTATGACAAAACCTATTCGCCTGTAGCTATGCTTAAATCCATTCGGATGCTCCTGGCCATAGCGGCTCATTATGATTATGAGATATGGCAGATGGATGTGAAAACAGCTTTCCTTAATGGAAACCTGCTCGAGGACGTGTATATGATACAGCCTGAGGGTTTCACATCAGTTGATAAAACCAAGGTATGCAAATTGCGACGATCCATTTATGGATTGAAGCAAGCATCCAGGAGCTGGAATATCCATTTTGATGAGACAATCAAAAGTTTGATTTCTCACAAAATCCAGACGAACCTTGTGTGTACAAGAAGGTTAGTGGGAGTGCAGTCGTGTTCCTAGTATTGTATGTCGATGACATATTACTTATAGGAAACGATGTTTCAATCTTACAGTCACTGAAGGTTTGGTTATCCAAGACATTCTCCATGAAAGACCTGGGAGAAGCAACCTACATCCTCGGGATTAAGATCTATAGAGATAGATCGAAACGGTTGCTTGGTCTTTCGCAGTCTACATATATAGACCGAGTGCTAAAGAGGTTTAGCATGTCAGAATCCAAGAAAGGTTTCTTACCCATCAGGCATGGGGTACACCTTTCGAAGTCTATGTGTCCGCGCACAGAAGACGAGAGGATTTGCATGAGTAAGATTCCCTATGCATCCGCAATAGGATCTATCATGTATGCTATGTTATGTACGAGGCCCGAAGTATCGTATGCTCTGAGTGTCATGAGCAGATACCAGTCTGATCCAGGAATGGATCATTGGGTGGCTGTTAAGACGATCCTTAAGTACTTAAGAAGACAAGGATGCGTTCCTAATATATGGAGAAGGGTACATGGTGATACGTGGGTATACGGATGCCAGCTCCAGACAGACAAGGATGATTCCATGTCTTTGTCTGGGTATGTATTCACCTGAAATGGAGGCGCAATAAGTTGGAAAGGTTCCAAGCTTGACACTATAGCGGATTGTAATACATCAGCCTTTGGGAAGCAAAGGAAGCGGTTTGGATCAAGAAGTTCATCTCTGAACTTGATGTGGTCTCATCAATGATCCAAACATGTGCTTCGCCGCTATCATCTTATCAGAGAGATCATCAGTAGGAACGAAATACAAATCAAGAAAATTCCCACTGAAAGGAACTTAGCGGATCCCTTGACTAAGGCATTACCTCAAAATAAGTTTGAGGGTCATGTTCGAGCTTATGGTATTGGATACCGTAGCGATTGGCATTAGGCCAAGTGGGAGTCTGTTAGTAATATATGAGAGATGTCCTAAGGCAATCGCCTTATGTATGAACCATTTATATGATAAATGAAGATTCACTATTTGAGTATACATATTTTATGTATTTGATTGGATCTTAAACTCATTTACTGAATGTCCACGATACGATTCACAGCATGAGAGAATTTGTGATTGGATCACAACTAGTGAGTATCTCTACATGTGTAATTGTGATGTATCGAATTATCCCTAGTCGATGAATTGATGGATTTGGACACCATCAATTCGCCGAGACTAGCACGAGGTATACTCCTTGGTGTATCCAAGCAGCTGATTCTCACTGGCTGGAGACATAGTGATGTCCGGAGTTAATCGTGGATGCTAGTTATGGTAACTAGTTCATTGGAGTGACCAGCCGTAAGACTTCATATGGTTCTCTGCATATATATATAGATATGTCAATGAAGTTCTTACTGTGGCTTAAGTGCGATGTTCCTTTGACTTGCGGTATTCAAGTCATCTTGATCATGGAGACTTATGCTTTGACATCTTAAGCAAACATCTCCGAGGAGATGTGGACCCGGGATGATTGGGTTATAAGTCAAGTGATCAAGGTGTTTGAATAGCCTATAAAGGATTCACCACTCCAGGAGATGTATACCCATGGCCTCTCGTCGGATTGTTACTAAAGTCTTTGGCCAAAGCATTACATGTTTAGAGTAAGGTACTCTTCGATACATGTGGAGTAACTAGAACTGAGGATGAGGAAATGATACTTGGGCTAGGTGTGACGAGTCACTTAGTGGGGACCGACACTATAGACCATGTCCCAACCAAGTGGGTATAAGATGAGTGAAGGGAATGGGGCACGATTCATTCGAATCAAGGGTTTCGTAAATAGTTCGGATCAACCGTTGATCTTTTCGGTTAATTGGGGATCATGATGTACTACTAGGTGCCACTCATGATCGTTCTATAATTAATGGTTAATTATAGATGGCCAACATAAACCGAGAACCTATTTGGTCACACGCACAACAAGTGTAATCCAAAGGATTTAAAACGAGCTTGAGAATGGGATTCTTAGACCGAGAGAAACTATGTTTGGTTGGACCAAACATAAAGCGAGCATGAAATTGTTTCAGTCGCAATGGAAGCGTGGATGGGCCGTGTCTTATGAAGACATAATGGATGGACCAAAATGGTTTGGTTCTAATCCAATGGATGAGAATAAACCAAAGGGTTTGGTTTATATTAAACGAATGAACCAAAGGTTGGTTCGGTTCGTTTTAACTTAAAATAAACCATCATGGTTTGGTTTTTTTAACTTATCTTAATGGAGCGGGTTAACGGGCTTTATGGATATGATCCATTAACCATTAAGAGAATTAGTTCTCTATAAAATAGGGCTTAAACCCTAATCCTAAAAACCTAGTTGTGCCGCCCCCTCCCTCTCCTCCACTAGTCGGCGCCAACCCTAGGTGTGTCGCCGCCCAGCCTTTGTGCCGCCGTCCAAGTCATTGCCGGCGACCAAGCTTCAGCCGGTGAACCTCCGGCGACCCTCCGGTGATCTCCTCAAGGTTCGGTGATAAGGTGAGCTTCTATCTCTCCTTGGCCGGCCTCTATTCCTCCACCAAAAGCTGTCCAGTTTTTCTGGACAGCTTGTTTCTTTGTTGTCGGAGCATCGTTTGGACGACGGTTAGTGCTCCGATAGTGCCTTAATTACCGGGGATTTGATCTCCGGTAATCCTCTGAGGTGGAGGACGAAGGATTCGTCAATTGGTTGACGAATACCTCTCCGGAGAAGCGAGTTTTGAGAACTCATTTTAGGATCCGAATTTGGATTCGGATCGTGATCATCTCTCGATCACGTCGTCTTCAACACGAGGCTAGTAACCCGTATGAAGACGAAGCTCGTGACTTAGCGAAGTCATCCCGAGGAGCTCGCCGTGGATACGGATAGAGACGATTCTTACAAGGATCGTTCCGGTTGATGTCGTTCCCGCTACACGTCATACGAAAGGTATAACGTAGATAATTTCTTTTATTGCAAATTTTAATTTACGGTTATGTCTACACTTGTTGTAATAGCATGCGTGTGTTGTGTGTGTTGTAATAAATATAGATTTATTATTTTTAATTGCTTCCGCTGTGCTCATGTTTACGAAACATGATCGAACACACACACGCCGCGGTGCCGGAAACCCAACAGATTGGGATAAGCACAACATCCTTTTCCTGCGATCCCTTATAACCTTGATCCCAAGGATGTGTCCTACCTCTCCCAAGTCCTTCATATCAAAATGTTTGGACAACCATACCCTTACGTCGGATAACACCTTGATATTGTTGTCAATCAACAAAATGTCATCTACGTATAGTACAAGAAATACCACTACGTTTCCGTCACATCTCTTGTATACACAAGACTCATCCGGACTTTGAATAAATCCATAAGACTGGATCACCTCATCAAAGCGGATGTTCCAAGACCTCGAAGCTTGTTTCAATCCATAAATGGATCGACTAAGCTTACATATTAGATGATCTTTGCCCATAGCAATGAATCCCTCTGGTTGCTTCATGTAGATGTTTTCCTCAAGACTTCCATTAAGGAAAGCAGTCTTGACATCCATCTGCCACACCTCATAATCCATATGAGCTGCTATGCATAAGAGAATCTGGATAGATTTAAGCATGGATACTGGCGAAAAGGTATAATCGATACACTTTTTCTGAGGATACCCCTTCGCAACAAGCCTCGCTTTGAAGGTCTCAACCTTCCCATCTATTCCTCTCTTTCTCTTGTAGATCCACTTGCATCCAATGGTTTTTACACCATCGGGAGGTTCTACTAGCTCCCAGACCTAATTTGAATCCATAGATTCAATCTCAGCATTCATTGCACTTTGCTAAGATACTGCATCTTTATCTTGGATTACCTCGTCATATGTCCAGGGATCAGGTTCTTGTTCGCCAGGGACCAAATCAGAAGATTCTCCCAAGAACATGAATCTATCAGGCTGTCTCGCAACCCTCCCACTACGACGAGTTATCACCTGTGTATCCTCTATGACACGCGGTGCAGTGACATGTGGTATATCCTCTTATACCGGTGGTACTAAAGAAGTGACTTCCCCTTTTAACTCCTCCAGAACAATTTTACTCTTGGGCTTGTGGCTCATCACATAGTCTTCCTGTTAGGGATCGTTTGGAAGCTAGAGGGGGGGTGAATAGCGTTTTTCGGTTTCTACAAAAATGATTAGCGGAAGCAAACACAATGATATAAGTAAAAACAATAGCAAACGCAAACAAAGCCTTTTACGTGGTTCGGAGATAGCGCTCCTACTCCACGGCGATCCTTAAGGTGGATCAATCCAAGCAAATCCACTAATAAGCTTTCTTTACACACAACTCCTCTTCTTTACAAAGAATGAAGATCTAAGCTTAGAGAGAAGAGGAGGAGATTTAAATCACTTAGAAAGCTAAAGAATTCGTGGAGGCTCTTGAGAAAGATTAGGAAATAAGCATTAACCCCAAAAACCTCCACCAGCCCTCTTTTTATAGAGAAGAGGCTGATTTTCCCGTTGGAGCATGATCAGTCGACTGCTGGCGTGGTTAACGGCTTCTGAATAGCCGGATTCGCGGGATTCAGAGTCGTTTCATCCAACGACACTTTCATCAGTCGACTGATCCCTCCATCAGTCGACTGATGGAGTGATCAGTCGAGTGATCACGACCGCAGTCGAGTGCAACTCCATTCTGTGCTCATTTTTATGTCTATCAGTCGACTGACACTATTGGCAGTCGACTGATTGCAACATCGATCAGCGCTTGGTCAGCGATCGCTAGTCGAGTTTCACCGGCTCGATCGAGCACTGACGGTCGGCCGATCGATACATCGTATCAATCGACTGATACTCATCAAGTGTGAATATTTCACACTTGATTTCTCCCCCTAGACCTAGACTTAACCTCCTAGCTCTTCCTTAAGCCTTGCGCCTCAGATCCCTCCGAGTCCGCGACTTGTTCATCCTTTGCGCTTTGCTTCCAAGAGCTCCTTTGGTTTTGTCATGTCTAGAGTTTTCCTTTGCCAAGCGTGCTTGGACTTTACTCGCCAAGTCTACATGCTTGGACTTACGTCAAGACTTGCTTTTGGACTCCCTTTGCCAAGGTCCGTTTGGACTTAATGCTGCCAAGACAACATGCTTGGTCTTATGCCGCCAAACCTTTACCTTGGACTTTTCTTTCACCAAGTCTTCATACTTGGATTTCCCTGTCACTTAGATATCATCATAATTTAGATCACAATTTGTTGCCTAACTTAGATGATTATCCAAACATCAAAACATACAAATGCTTGGGGGCATTATTGCAACAATCTCCCTTTTGATGTTTGACAATCATTTAAGTTAGGTCTTTTAAAGATACGCATATTATCACATTATATATCCAATTCCAATTCTAACTTAAACATTTCTTCTCCCCCTTTGACATACATCAAAAAGAGAAGAAAGATAAAAGCATATATTTCATGAAACGATTGAGTGTTTGACAATCTTGAACTAAGGCATAGATTTTAAAATTTTAACTCCCCTTAATCCAAGATACAGATTATGATGAATAAAATACATGTGGAGCTAAAGTCATCAAAAAAATTTGAAAGTTTAAATCCTAACTTTGCACCAACAATGTAAATTTTGGAGGAGAAAGATATATTTTGTGAAACTCCCCCTAAAACACGGCATTAAACATCCATACACGTTGTTTATACTCAATACAACCATGTTATTTCTTTAGGATATCAACAATACACTAAACCTCAAAAAATGAGGCTAATTTTCCGAAACCACAGAGTATCAGTAGTCATTGGTTTACGAACGATCACTATATAATCTGTCAGCCTTTTCAGGCCAAGTTCAGAAATGCGTCAGAAATTCTAAAAACCTTGAAAAATCATGAAACTTTGTGTACACATTTTTGAAATCATACTTTATCAAGAAAAAATATTTTGAAAAATATATATTTTCCAGATTTCAATATTGATACAAATTTGGAAACTAGCAAAAGGTTCTAAAATTTTACAAACTTTGTATCACTTTTGTGATACACTTAAAAACTGTTTTTCAAAGTATGATAATAATAGTTGAAAATATGTTTTATTTGACATTTCCAACCATGTTCTTGGAGCTATATGCACATCAATTGTGTATAAGCCTTCCCAATGATTGGTCCAATTAAGGATTAATGTCTCTAGATGACACTTTGGTCCATAGTAATGCATCATAACAAGCATTATGAACCAAATGTATCTTTCTATCATCTCACATGTTGTCTAGGTGGCTCAATACCAAAATCATGATTTCTTAAGTATTTTGTGAGATGGTTAAAGGTATGAAATCTAGTATTTCTATAGGATCATGAAGACCTACACCTTCACTCAACCAAGCACATTCCAAGTTCTCTCCTAAGTGATGAAAATTCTACTGGGAGAGCCTTGGTAAATATACTCCTAGTTGGACTTGGATTCAATATAATTGAGCTCAATATCCCCCTTAGCCACATGGTCTCTAATGAAGTGATGCTTCACTTCAATGTGCTTGGTCCTAGAGTGATGCACCGGATTTTTGGTCAAGTTAATGGTGCTCACATTATCACAAAATACTTTCATGTTAGAGTAAGATAGCTCATAATCTTCTAATGTATGTTTCATCCATAAGAGTTGAGCTACACAACCACTCATAGCCACATATTCGATTTGGTGGATAAAGCAACACAAGGTTGCTTCCTACTACTCCAACTCACTAGGGAGGACCCAAGGAATTGGGATCCACCACTAGTGCTCTTCCGATCCAATTTGCAACCGGCATAATCGGAATCGGTATACCCAATTAAATCAAAAGACCTAGTCCTAGGGTACCATAGACTTACATTTAGTGTTCCCTTGACATATCTTAAAATTCTTTTAACGGTAACTAAATGAGATTCCTTAGCACATGATTGATACCTAGCACACATACCAACTGCAAATAGTATGGCGGGTCTACTAGCGGTTAAATACAAGAGGCTACCAATCATGCTCCTATAAAGGGTAAGATCTATTTGTTTTCCTTCACTATCACTATCTATTTTAGTATTGGTTGCCATTGGAGTTGACACTACCTTAGCATTTTCCAAACCAAATTTCTTAATCATTTCCTTAGCATATTTGGTTTTATAAATGTAAATTCCTTCACTTGTTTGTTTAACTTGCAAACCTAGGAAGAAATTTAATTCTCCAACTAGACTCATCTCAAACTCTTTCTCCATATTTTGAATAAAGTCTTGAAGAAGTTCATCATTTGTTGACCCAAAGATAATGTCATCGACATACACTTGGGCTATAAAGATGTCATTAGATGTTGACTTTATAAAGAGAGTTTGATCTATACTACCCCTTTTGAAATCCTTAGAGATTAGGAAAGTTGACAATCTTTCATACCAAGCCCGGGGATCTTGTTTCAAACCGTATAAGGCTTTCCTAAGCTTGTATACATGGTTTGGGTAGTCCGTATTTTCAAACCCGGGAGGTTGGTCTACATACACCTCTTCCTTAATAAACCCATTTAGGAATGCCGATTTGACATCCATTTGATGGAGTTTGAAACCCATATAGGAGGCATATGCTAAAAGTATTCTAATGGACTCTAATCTAGCAACCGGGGCATATGTTTCATCATAATCAAGTCCTTCAACTTGATTAAAACCCTTGCCACTAATCGTGCTTTATTTCTAGTGATATTCTTGGTCATCTAGTTTGTTCCTAAAGACCCATCTTGTAGTAATAATAGTGTTTTCACTTGGTCTAGGAACTAACTCCCACACTTGACTCCTTTCAAATTGAGCTAACTCATCTTGCATTGCTAAGATCCAATCCGATCAAGTAATGCATCTTTAATTGTTTTGGGCTCAATTTGAGAAATTAGAGCTATATGACTAGTGGGATCCCTATGGAATGACCTAGTCCTAACTCCTTGAGATAATTCACCCACAATTTGATCTAATGGGTGACTTTGATGAACTCTTATGGTTCTAGGAGGTGTATTAATTTGAGTTTGATCATGATTAACTTCAATCCTATGTTCATCATCGGAGTCATCCCTTACTCCCTTGATCCAATCCTCCCCTTGATCATTACCCCCTAAGGTTAAATCTTGCAATTGTTGGGTAATTCCTTGATTTTCATTGTTTATGTCATCATTAATAGGGGATTTCCTAGGGTATGTATTTGAATTTTCATCAAATTGAACATTCAAAGATTCTTCAATCTTTTGAGTCCTTTTATTGTAAACTCTATATCCTACACTAGTGGATGAGTATCCAACTAGGATTCCCTCATCCGCTTTGGACTCAAACTTACTTAGGTTGTCCTTGGTATTTAAGATATAGACTTTACATCCAAAGACCTTAAAATAATGAATTGTTGGAATTGTACCATTCCACAATTCAAATGGAGTTTTTCCTAAGAACCTATGAATCAATACCCTATTTTGGATATAGCAAGCGGTATTAACCGCTTCCGCCCACAAGTAGCTAGGTAAGGAATATGCATTAAATATTGTCCTAGCCGCTTCTTGTAGGGCACGATTTTTCCTTTCCACAACCCCATTTTGTTGGAGTGTTCTAGGACAAGAAAATTCATGCTTGTACAGTTGTTCTAAGCAAAAAGTTGAAAAGTTAGAATTCTCAAACTCTCCACCATGATCACTACGGATCCGGTTGATTTTGAGTTTTCTTTCATTTTCTACTCTTTTGCTAAATCCTATGATTATTTCTAAAGTTTCATCTTTATTTTTCAAGAAAAACACCCAAGTAAACCTAGAAAAATCATCTACTATTACCAAGCAATATTTACTACCAATTATAGATGGGGTACTATGACAATCAAATAGATCCATATGTAATAATTCTAACGGTAAAGCGGTACTAAGTAAATTTTTACCTTTGTGTGATGTTTTCGATTGCTTCCCTTCTTGGCAAGCATCACACATCTTGTCCTTGAGAAATTTGACTCTAGGCAATCCTTTGACTAGCTTCAATTTTACTATTTTGGCTATATTCTTCATGTTTATGTGTCCTAGCCTCCTATGCCAAAGCCAACTTTCTTCCTCTTTTGCAATAAGACACTTAGTGGAAGAATTAGTAGCATAGGATAAATCAACATAATATATATTTGATTTCCTAAAGCCTACTAACATGCAATCATTTATAGTTTTGTGTCTTATAACGCATTTTGAGGAATCAAATTTAACATCAAAATTTGCATCACATAATTGGCTTACACCAAGTAGGTTAAATTTCATATTTTTAACTAATAGAACTTTATGAATGGCAAGATTGGGAGATACCTCAATGGTGCCCTTTCCTAGAATTTTAAGTTTACCGCTATTACCAAATGACACCTTTCCTTTGCTAGTATGGTTGATAGTGGAGAATTTTCTCTCATCCCCGGTCATATGCTTTGAGCACCCATTATCAACTATCCACAAGCTTGGTTCTTCTACCTATATCACATGAAAAACACAATCCTTAGGTACCCAAATCTTAGGACCACTAGCATCAATTATAAATTTCTTAGGTACCCATGCCTTTCTCCCCTTGCTTTTAATCATTGATTTTCTACTAACTAGGGATGCAAATGCTACCTCTTTCTCCTTAGGTCTATATCCTAATCCGGCCTTATTGTAAATTGCCCTTTGATCTTTAATAATCGTATCTAGATATTTAGAACCATTTGTGAACTTTTCTAGGCATGCTCTTAATTTACCTATTTCTTTTCTTAACTCATCATTTTCATCCCTAAGAGTACAATCATCATTATCACTAGATGGTTTATCACATGATGTATCTACATTCTTCAATGATTTGATCTCTAATTTTAGATCCTTAATCCTAGTTTTTGATCTATTTAAAGCATTTTGTAAGCATGCAATAGTCTTATAAAGTAAATCTACTTTGGGTGAGTTGTTTACCTCATCATCATCACTTGATGATGATTCATCGCTTGAAGAGGAAGAAGACTCCTCGCTTGAGCTTCCGGTTTCTTTCAATGCCATGAGGGCTAAGTTCTGGGTTGTATGGAAAACTTCTTCATCGTCGGAGACTCCTCCATACTTAGAGTATCCCATGTTTGTGCCATCATCGCCTCCTTCTTCTTCTTTTCCTTCTTTTCCGTCTTCTTCTTTTCCTTCTCCTCCTTTTTCTTTAGTTCCGGGCAATTTGGCTTTATATGCCCTTTCTTGTTGCAACCAAAACACGTCACGTTAGAAATAGAATTTGAATTGTTTGAAGATTTACCTCTTGAGGATTGAAACATCCTCTTCACATCTTTCTTGGTGAGCCTCCTTGACTTCCCACCAAATTTCTTGACGTAGTGTGCCACCTCACTTGCCGATAGCTCATCCTCACTACTTGATGAGTCTTCCTCGGATTCGGATGAGGAAGACACCTCCTTCTTTTCCTTTTCCTTCTTCTCCTTCTTTCCTACAAAAAGAGCTATACCCTTCCCTTTGGATGAAGTGTTAGCTTGTTCATGCAATTGAAATTCACAAAATAGCTCATCTAATTTAACTAATGAAAGATCCCTAGAGACCTTATAGGCATCTACCATTGAGACCCATAAGGTGGTCCTAGGGAAAGCTTGTAATACATACCTTACAAGGTCTCAGTTGTCGACCTTTTCACATATAACGTGTAGTCCGTTGACTACTTCCTTGAAGCGCCCGTGCATTTGGCTCACGGTTTCATTTGTCTTCATAGTGAAGCTTTGGAGTTGCCCAATCAGAAGATCCCTCTTGGCCCTTCTTGTCTCTTTGGATCCTTCATTGAGTTCGATGAGCTTCTCCCAAAGCTCTTTTGCGGAGTTGAATGGCCCGACCTTAGAGAGTTTCTCCTTGGATAGACCACATTGAAGTGTGGTCATTGCTTTTGCATTTGCTTGTGCTTTCTTAGCCATCTCTCTTGTCCAATCTTTTGTTGGTAGTGGTGCTCCGAATTCGTCGACCGACTTCTCAAAACCATCTACAACACTAAACCAATTCTCAATATCGTTCATTAAATAATACTCCATCCTACCTTTCCAATATCCAAAATCGTTGCCGTCGAAGAACGGAGGCCTCGCCGTGCTATACCCCTCTTGAAATGTCATCTTTGCTCCGGTTGATTGCTAGATCTTCCGATGCGATCCGGGCTCTGATACCACTTGTTAGGGATCGTTTGGAAGCTAGAGGGGGGGTGAATAGCGTTTTTCGGTTTCTACAAAAATAATTAGCGGAAGCAAACACAATGATATAAGTAAAAACAATAGCAAACGCAAACAAAGCCTTTTACGTAGTTTGGAGATAGCGCTCCTACTCCACGGCGATCCTTAAGGTGGATCAATCCAAGCAAATCCACTAATAAGCTTTCTTTACACACAACTCCTCTTCTTTACAAAGAATGAAGATCTAAGCTTAGAGATAAGAGGAGGAGATTTAAATCACTTAGAAAGCTAAAGAATTCGTGGAGGCTCTTGAGAAAGATTAGGAAATAAGCATTAACCCAAAAACCTCCACCATCCCTCTTTTTATAGAGAAGAGGCTAATTTTCCCGTTGGCATCGACGATCTGACTGATGTACACATCGGTCATCCGGCGTGGTTAACGGCTTCTGAATAGCCGGATTCGCGGGATTCTGAGTCGTTTAATCCAACGACACTTTTCATCGATCGATCCCTCCATCGGTCGGTGATGGATGATCGATTGAGTGATCGCAGTCGCAATGAGTGTGACTCCATTCTCATGCTCATTTTTATGTCTATCACGATCGACACTATTGGCGTGGGTGATTAACATCAATCGATCGCCTTAGTCACAATGTGACGATCGCTAGTCGTGGTTTCACCGACTCGCCGAGCACCGACTCGACTGATACATCATATCAGTCGACTGATACTCATCAAGTCTTAATATATCACACTTGATTTCTCCCCCTAGACCTAGACTTAACCTCCTAGCTCTTCCTTAAGCCTTGCGCCTTCAGGATCCCTCCGAGTCCGCGACTTGTTCATCCTTTGCGCTTTGCTTCCAAGAGCTCCTTTGGTTTTGTCATGTCTAGAGTTTTCCTTTGCCAAAGCGTGCTTGGACTTTACGCCGCCAAGTCTACATGCTTGGACTTACGCTGCCAAGACTTGCTTTTGGACTCCCTTTGCCAAGGTCCGTTTGGACTTAATGCTGCCAAGACAACATGCTTGGTCTTATGCCGCCAAACCTTTACCTTGGACTTTTCTTTCACCAAGTCTTCATACTTGGATTTCCCTGTCACTTAGATATCATCATAATTTAGATCACAATTTGTTGCCTAACTTAGATGATTATCCAAACATCAAAACATACAAATGCTTGGGGCATTGTTGCACCAACACTTCCTCTAGAAATCTGGCGTTCGTGCTAACGATCACCCTTTGATCTCTAGGACTATAAAACAATCCACCCTTCGTTCCCCTAGGATAGCCAACGAACAAGCGTACTTCTGTACGAGGTTCCAACTTATCACCATCTGCCTTCAGCACATGTGCTGGACTCCCCCATATCCGAATATGTCTTAGACTAGGCTTTCGCTTAGTCCATAACTCTGTGGGAGTACAAGGCACTGATTTAGGTGGTACCAAGTTCAGAATGTACACCGCCGTATCTAGAGCATATCCCCAGAACAAATCTGGCAAGTCATAATAACTCATCATCGATCTAACCATCTCCATAAGAGTCCTATTCCTTCACTCTGCTACACCGTTCTGCTGGGGTGTGCCAGGTGCAGTCAATTGGGATTGAATCCCAGCCTATGATAAGTAGTTCCTAAACTCTTCCAAGAGGTACTCACCACCACGATCAGATCGTAGTATCTTGATACTTTTACCTTGATGTTTCTCCACATCAGCCTTGAATTCTTTGAACTTGTCAAAGCATTCAGACTTGCGGCGCATCAGGTAAATGCATCCATATCTTGAGTAATCGTCTATAAAAGAGACGAAATGCTCAAAACCACCTCTAGCCTGGATAGACATAGGACCACACAAATAAGAATGAACCAATTCTAACACATCTTTTGCTCTATAGCCCTTGGCCTTAAAAGGCCTCTTGGTCATCTTACCCTCCAAGAAAGATTCACAGGTTGGGAGATCCTCCACCACTAATGAACCCAAAGGTCCATCAGCTATCAACCTTTGAATTCTGCTTAGGTTAATGTGACTAAGCCTAAGATGCCAAAGATATGTTTGGTTCATGTTCGAATGTTCTTTTCTCTTATTGGAATTAGAAGATGAGTTATTAACTTCAATTTGCATCGTGGGAGGTCTTGGTTCAAGTGTGTACAAATTTCCTTTCAATGCACCCGAACAGATAATGTCCCTATCTCTTCTTATAACAACTCTGTCATTAAAAGAAATAGAATATCCATCCATAAACAATTTAGAAACTTAAATTAAATTCTTTATAAATAAGGGTTTATAAAGGCAATTCTTAAGAACCAAAAGTTTATTTTTCTCAAAAGATAAATGAACATCTCCCACTGCAACAGTCGCCACCTTCGTGGCATCACCCAAGTACACGGTAATCTTCCCCTCAGCTAGTCGTCTGGTTTCCTTGAACCCCTGCAAAGTATTGCAAACATGATCAGTGGCTCTCGTATCTACACACCAGGTGTCGGTAGATAACACCGCTAAATATGTTTCAATGACTAGACCAAAAGATATACCTTTGTTCTTGCGGTTGGGGCAGTCCTTCTTCCAGTGTCCAGTCTGCTTACAAGTGAAGCACTTGCCTTCCGGCTTCTTCACTCCTCCCTGAGTACCTCCCACCGCCTTCGCCCCAGTTTGTTTCTTCTTCTTCTTGGCTTTCGGCTTAGAAGTAGAAACCTTCTGGGTCACCACGGCATGCGCCTGAGCACTCTGATGAAATAGTCCCTCTGCCGCCTGGAGTTCTGTCAGAAGTTTCGCCAACGAATACAACCTCTTGTTCAAGTTGTAGTTGAGGCGAAACTGTTCAAAACTCCTAGGCAGAGACTGGAGTATGATATCGACCTGGGTTTCCCCATCGATCTCAGCTCCTAGGACCTCCAGCTCATTCAAATGAGCCATTATCTTGAGAACATGATCCCTCACGGGTGTTCCCTCGATCATGGTGGTCGTTATCAAGTTTCTCATGGCCTCTTGCCTCGCAATCCGATTATGGTGTCTGAAAAGCTCCTTGAGATTGAGCATTATATCATAAGCAGTGGACATGGCTTGATGCTGATGTTGCAGTACATTTGACATAGATGCCAAAATGTAACACTGTGCCATCTCATCGGCCTTGATCCACTTCTTATAGCTCTCTCTCTCCTTTTCCCCAGAATTATCTGCAAGCTTGGGAGGGCACTCTTCAAGGAGTACATATTTGTATTCCTCGGCAGTCAAGACAATGTCTAGATTCCTCTTCCAATCTATATAGTTGGGTCCAGTAAGTTTGTTCTCTTTCAGTATCACATCAAGTGGGTTGAAAGTCATTTTGAAAGAAAACCTAAGAATCACATAAATCAAAACATTAGATTTCAAAAAATTATTGATTCCTCAAACAATAAAATTTTAAAATCAACCAACACCTCAAAACACTGAGAATATCGTATGCCACGATAGTGTGGACGTATACGAATTCTACATTTGTAAGAGGAGGTTTTACCCATTAATTTTACTATCTTGTCAACCTAACTTTTTGACAAGTAAAATTAATAGTTGGTTCCTCTTTGGCCCTACAAATAAAAACAGTGACTCCGATGGGGAGGATACTTATATTTGTATCTAAGTGTTCACCATTACTCGGTACCAAGGTAATTATCTCGGGTTATGTGCCTTACGATGGGCAAGTACACACGCTCCTTAATAATTTCCTATAACCATATTTGACCTTGTGATTCGCAAACAAACCCATCCGATGGGGAGGAAGGCACTCAGAGCCGACGCGCAAGTTTGTTTGCATCACTTGTATAATTGTAATGGAGGCCACGGGAATTTATAAAAATATCCCTCTCCCACTTAGTAATTTGAAATTGAGGAATTTTCCTAGACTACGACATGCATATCAAACAAAAAGCAACAAATATGAAAAATAAATTATTTTCCAACTATTATGGCTTTTGTCTTTAATATGTCTCCCATCGCATCGCAATCTCGTCCACTCCTCCTACGCCATGTACTAGCCATCCGGAGATCCGAGCCGAGACTAAAACCTATTTTAATTTACATCCATCGATCCTATATTCCACGAGGGAGTGTACATGAAATCTAGATCGAAAGTAAAATAAAATAAAGAGCGGCTAAACAATGCCGTATTTAATTTACCAAAAACTAAATACTAGCCTCGTCAACCCCGAGGATTCAACAAAATAAATATTTACACACATACAATCACATACACACATGTGGCCATAATAGTCGGATCTTATGTCTGCAACCAAAGAGTTAAACTACGCATATCCTACTATTATTCGGCACATATAATATATGAAAAAGTGCATAAAAATTAACCGAATCCTAAACACACAAAACCAGAAACCTTGGCTCTGATACCAATTGTAGGTTTTGCCCGGAAGCTCTGATACCAATTGAAGGGTTTTGCTTATCGAGTCGGTAAGGGGAAACTTCGCATCCCACTTCACCTCGGTAACTTGACCATGGCTATCCCTTCGATGTCCCACGATTAAAAAAAATTTAACCCTAGACAAAAGGGATTGTCCAAACCACCAAGTCATCGTCGTGCTATTCGTTTAGAGAGGTCACTTGAACAAACTAGTTGTTCAAGCGACCATCCTCTATTCTACGAGTAGCCGCGGAATACACGATGTCCGGATCGCCGATTTTTGTGTTTATGCTCGGGATCCAAGTATTATTTAGCCATTTACAGATTTATAACATGCTTATAATTGAAAAATAAAAAAAAAGCAACAAACAAAAGAAGAAAGTAGAATAAGTATACCTCTCGATCTTCTAATGTATGACCTTCCTCCTTTTGGACGTCGTGTGGGCGACGATCCATCAAAAGTCGAAGCTCCTAGATCACAAATCTTCCTTCCTTGCTCTTCCAAAGCAAGAGGAAGAATAGAAACAAGGTTTTTCTCCTCACTAGAAACAACCAACAAGGAACCAAAGCTTTCCTTGCCGCCAGCCAACTAGATGAAGAAGAAGATGGTGGGAAACAACCAAGACACAAAGGGAAGCCCTATATCTTGTTTCCACTACCTAAGGAGAGGGAGAAGGGAGCTTTTGGGCGCCGGCCAAGGTCTGGGAAGGGGATGGAAACTTGCTAGACGCCGGCCACAAGACAAGGAAGAAGAAAGGAATCCTTGCCTTATTTGGTGCCGCCCTAGCCTCCATACCCTAACCCTAATCCTAATCCTATCTCAACTAGGATTCCCTTCTCTTGCCGCCCAAGCCTTGCTCTCTTCAATATGTGTTCACGCCAACCCCTTTGACACCCTTTTATAGAGTTAGGGATAAGTCATGAATTAATCTCCTCCATTGGTTCTAGGGATTTAATCTCAACCGTCGGATCTAGAGATTTAATCTCAACCATTGGATCTTAGAGATTTAATCTCTACCAATGGATCTTAGAGTTTTGTTTCTATCCATTGGATCTAAGCATCATGAGGTGTTAATAGGCTACATTAGGGACCATGAGGAGGAGTTGGGTCTTGGCCACCCATGGATCAAGCCCACATAAAGTCCGATCCACTAATGATGATCCAATCCACTAAAGGTTCATCATTGATCTACCTCACCATCCCCCATATGATAATATGGGATCCATATATTATTTGTACATTTTCTCCCCGTGTTTAAGATCTCGAATGTCCATCGATTAATTAATTTACCGACCATTAATTAATCAACATCTAATTCCATTAGTAGTACCACTCAATCTTTTCATCATGCCGGACCAAGTCCACCTGCAGGGTTTACATGATAAACCTTATGAGCTCCTCAAGGGGACATCATCATCCTAATATATAGGACACGATTTCCTCCTATAATCAACGACACACCATATAAATAATATCATCTCCCAACTTACCGAGTCTATCGATTTAATCTATAAATCTCGGCCATTGGTAAATCAAAGATATGAGTACTAAGTATATGTGCCCGTTATTATATCAGGATTAAAATCATGTACTAAATAATATCTGGGGTCCGATTCGATTATGTAGTCAGCAATAAATCGAATCACCTCTAAGTCAGTCCTGCTCAATACACACAAAGTGCACTAGTGTGATTCTATCGTCAAGACAAACCAATACCAAATCAAACTACAACCATTCCGATGGTTTGTCCAAAGCCATCTCGTTGTGAGCCTTTACTTATACTTTTCAAGGGATCGATAACATGATCTCGTGTGTGACACCACACACCATGTTATCTACAATGTAAAGTATTAGACAATATTTCATAACCATAAAAATATGCAAACAATGATCATGTGATTCTTATTTCAAAATAAATAGAACCAACCGCCTTGATATCTAATACCATAGGCTTCTATATGCCTCTCGAACTTTTCTTGGGCAAGAGGCTTTGTCTAGGGATCTGCTAGATTCCTATCAGTGGAAACTTTCTCTATTTGTACGTCTCTTCTACCAATGATCTCTCTGATCAAATTGTAAATATAATAGTATGTATGATTAATAAAGACTGATTCATAGATCCCTAATCAATGGCGCATTATTGTAGTAAACTGGTAATGCTTCAACAATGCTCGGAACTACTCCAATTTCAGTAATGAACTTCTTGATCCAAACCGCCTCTTTTACTGCTTCAAAAGTTGCAATGTACTCTGCCTCCGTTGTAGAATCAACAACGGTGTCTCGCTTGGAACTCTTCCAACTCACCGCACCTCCATTCAAGATAAATATGTATCCATATTGAGATTTGGAATCATTCTTATCTGTCTGGAAGCTGGGATCAGTATACTCACTTGCTACCATATCACCTCCTCTATATACCAAGAACAAATCCTTAGTCCTTCTCAAGTACTTTAGGATTGTCTTGACAGCCACCCAATGGTCCATACCAGGATTCGACTAGTATCTACTCGTAACGCTCAAAGGGTAAGATACATTAGGCCTTGTACATAACATAGCAAACATGATCAATCCTATAGCTGATGCAAATAAGATCTAACTCATGCGAATCCTCTCGTCTTCACTACGTGGGCACATAGACTTCGAAAGGTGAATCCCATGCCTCATGGGAATAAAACCTTTCTTGGATTCTTCCATGCTAAACTGTTAAAGCACTTTGTCTATGTATGTAGACTGCGAAAGACTAAGCAACCAATTCGATCTATCTCTATAGATCTTAATCCCCAAAATATAGGTTGCTTCTCCCATGTCTTTCATGGAGAACATTTTGGACAACCAGACCTTGACTGTTTGCAAAATAGGAATATCATTTCCTATAATTAATATGTCATCGACATACAATACTAAGAACATGACCGCACTCCCACTAACCTTTTTATACAACAGGGTTCCTCAGGATTTTGTGAGAAATCAAACTATTTGAATTCCTCATCAAAATGAATATTCCAACTCCTGGATGCTTGCTTCAATCCATAAATGGAACGTTGAAGCTTGCAAACTTTTTTGTTGTCAATAGATGTAAAACCCTCAGATAGGTTTCCATTAAGGAAAGCTATTTTCACATCCATCTGCCATATCTCATAATCAAAGTGAGCCGCCATGGCTAGGAGTATCCGAATGGGTTTAAGCATAGCTACTGGTGAAAAAGTTTCGTCATAGTCAACACCTTGTCTTTGATGATAGCCTTTTGCCACTAATCTAGCTTCATAGGTAATAATATTACCATCCATGTCGGTTTTCTTCTTGAAAACCAACGTGCACCCTATAGGCGTTATGCCTTTGGGTGGGTCTACCAAGTTCCAAACCTGGTTTTCATACATGGAATCCATTTCTAATTTCATGGCTATTAGCCATCTTTCTCTGTCTGAACTATTCAATGCCTCTTCATAACTAGTAGGTTCCTCATCATCTATGAGCAACACGTCATTAGATTCACTTATGAGAAATTCATATCTCTCAGGAATCCTACATGTCCTACTAGATCTACGAGGAGGTGCTGTATTATCAGGTTCAGCTATTACCTCATCCGAATGAGTAATCAATTGTGATTCTTGACTAGGCATTTCTTCTGTGTCTACTGAAGCCTCTTGAACTACACTTAGTTCAACCTCACTTCCACTATTTTCCTGTAAGAGAAACTCCTTCTCTAGGAATACAACATGCCTTGAAACAAACACTTTTTATTCCAAGGGATGATAGAATTGGTAACTGTAGGTTCGTAGGTAGCCGGCTAGAGGGGAGTGAATAGCCCTCTTTCTTCGTACGGTGGAATTCGCTCTTAATCGTTTACAATTATTGTTAGCGCAAGCGGAAATATAAAGCTAAGACAATTAAGAACAACACAAAATAAAGAACAATGCTAACAAAAGATATAACGTGGTTCACGACCTCGCCGCTAATCCACGGTCCGATTCGTCTCCCGTGAATCACTCCGAAACCAATCCAATATGGTCTCTCTCTTTAGCCAAAGCAAGGTGGAGGTAAACCTTCTTACAACACAACACTCCTTCTTACAATAAGATTGAAGTAAGCACAAGAAGAAGGAGTTTATGACTTGTGGAGCACTTGGATGATCAATTGGAGTATAAGCATTACCTATCAAAAAGCCCACACCTTCTCTATAAATAGAGAAGGTTATTTTCTTCTCGTTGGCCACTAGCAGTTGACTGATGCCCTGATCAGTCTACTGCTCCTGTAGTCGTTGCCCAATAACAGCTTCTTCCACGTTGGATTTCATCCAATGGCTCCCACATCAGTCGATTGATCATCCCATCAGTTGGCTGATGGAGCTCACCGAGTGGTGATGGAGCGAGCACCACACCATTCTGCGGCTCAAACCTCGCGACGTTACTACCATCGCCAGTCGACTAATGGTCTTGGCAATGACGATGGTCTAGTCGATTGCTAACGATGGCGGTCGATGATGGCATAAACTTCGACTCAATCAGTCGAGTTTGATTGGGAGGCTCGACTCCCATGTCATGGCAGTCGATTGATGCTGTGTAAACCTCAATCTTTACATCCGTTTGAGCGTCCGGTGGTCGGGTAAACCTCAACCCTTACGGTCGAGCCTCTGACAATTAGCCATTCGGCTAAGTTCACCTAATGAGCTACTTACATTTCACTCATTCTTTCATCTCACTTGAAGTCCCTCACGTCGCTCTTCGTCACCTCCACGCAGACCGCACGACTTCGCAATGCTCCTTCGCGCCTCTTGCCCTCGGCCGCCTCCTTCGCTTCAAGTCATCTCTTCGCGGTCCCTTGATGCAGTCTTAATGCTCCTTTGCCGACTCAAGCACGAGGTTGTGAGTTGGTTAAACATGCCAAAGCTCCATGTGTGAATTACTAAGTCCTGAAAGACTCCAACGCACATATCAAAACAATAACAACCTAACTTAAACCCTTTGCCACACACATCAAAACCATATCACATGGGTTGATTGCCCTAACAATCTTCCCCTTTTTGATGTGTGGCAATCCGTTTAAGTTAGGTAAAACAAATAACAATAAACATAAGCAAGGAAAGCATGTAAATAATATGAGCATCAAAACTCCCCCTTAAACATGCAACTCCCTCTTATGACATGCTAAATTTTCCCTTTTAGCATGATTAACTTAAACCTATCAATTCTCCCCCTTTGACACCATCAAAAACATTATCTAAATGGCATACACATATGACATCAACTCTAAGGAGGAAAAATACCCAAAAACCAAACAAAACATGATAAAATCAGGTTACTGTTCGATCAGACATACATCACCAATCGGACTACGGCACACAAATTCGAGTTTTGATTTTCAAATCCAATAATAAATGCGTTAAATTTTTTAGAAAATTCAAAAAATCATGAAATTTGAAATACATATTTCTTGTGAGTTCCTTTATCAGTGAAAAATTATTTTTCATGAAAATTCATTTTATTTTTGAAAGTTAGGCAAAAACTCAAAAGTTGTAAAATATCTAAACTTTGTATCCACTTTTAAAACTAGTTTTGCCTTGTAACTTTTAAAAACATGAACTCACTGTTTGAAAAATATAAAATGGTTTTTAAAATCATTTGAAATATCCAACCATGATCTTTGGGCAATATGTCTATGAATTAAACATGTGCTTTCCCCATGATTGGTCTATTATTTCTCTATTGATACCTTTAATGACCCATCTAAGTGCCATAATCATTAGTGGACCATTTGTATCATCTCACCCATGCTATGTTTTTAATCAAAGTTAGCCTTATATTGGGATGTGAGATGTTCCTAAAGGCATTTGTACTTAACCAAAATTTCATGCATTTCTACCCATGGTTAAGTATCATACTGACATACCACATGATCATAAAGACATATATGCATTCATTTCACATTATGATCATGAAACAAATGTATCAATCAAATTGTAATCATGAATTTGGTATAAAATCATGATAATAAGTCAAGTATCACCCAAAGCATGATTTAAACTATTTATGGGTGCATTATCATCACCCAACACTATTTTAAAAATTAAGTTCCGATCATCCTAAGTCAACCAATCAACATGATATAAGTAAAAACCTCATGGTTGACTATCCTAGGGTTTTTCCAACCCTTAAGGATGGATTTAGGAACCCAATACAAGTTCTTTCCTATAGGGTTGACTAAATATTCTTTAGGGATCCATTTTTTAGCTATTGTCTTGTTCTTGGCTTGACCCCTAGCAATTAAACATTTATAGGTCTTTTCAATTTTATTTCCCTTATATCCTAGGCCTTTCTTATTAAAGCTTGCCCTTTGGCTCCCTATAATCATATTCAAGGAATTGGAGCCTATGGTGAATTTTTCTAGGGCCTTAGTCAAATGGTCTACCTTTTCTCTTAAAGCCCTATTTTCCTCAATGCATGCATCATTAACATCAAAAGGCATGTAGTTATCTTGTTACCATGCATTATCAAAACTAGAAGAAATATTATCATTAATATTTAAACATGCTTGTTCTAATTTTTTTCTAGGGCCTTAATTTCATCTAGCATGCTCTTATTTTTCATTTTAGCCCTAAATAATTCTTTAGTTAGGCTAGAAATCATTGACATAATTTTCTTGGGAGGTAGATTCGTTACCTCACTTACCAAATCCTCTTCCGATGATGAGGATGATGAAGAGCCTCCCCCTTCACTTGAGCTCTCCTCACTTGAGCTTCTTTCTTCTTTTTCAGAGGAGGAGGTGGTGTCCACATCTTCTATTGCCATTAGAGATAAATTTGTGACAAAGACAATTTCTTCCTCCGATGATGAAGATGAAGGATCATTCTATGTCCTTGCTTTTAGTTCTTTGGCCTTCCCCTTTTCTTTGGCCTTCTTCTCTTCTTCCTTCTTCTTGCTCCCCTTCTTCTTTTCCTCTTTCTTCCTCCTCTCTTCTTTGCTCTTGTTCAAGAGAGGACAATCATCTCTTATATGCCCCTCTCCTTGGCAATTATAGCATATGATCTTCCTCTTGTGCCTTCTCCTATCATAAGATTTGTTAAATTTTAAATTTCTTAAGGCACGCCTTACCTTCCTTACCATATAAGCATCTTCATTTCTATTCATGAAAGATGAGGAGGTGTCTTCATCGGATGAGGAGGGAGTCTCCTTCTTCTTCTTCCCCTTGTTGGCTACTAAGGCTACTCCTTTTGATGACTTGATGCTTGATTCTTCAATTAATCCCTCAAGCCTTGTTTCATGTAGCTCCATGGTGGAGAAGAATTCCTCTATAGTGCTCACTTCTAGATTTTTGGAGATGTAGAAAGAGTCCACCATTGAGCTCCACTTCGAGGACCGGGGAAAGACATCTATAGCCTTCATTACCATATTCCAATTCAAGAGTTTTTCTCCTACACTCGTTAGTCCAATTAAAATTTCTTTAAACCTAGAATGTAAAGAATTTACCTTCTCTCCCTTTTCGAGTTTGATGTTGCTTAATTGGGAGCGAAGGAGGTCTCTCCTTGCAAGCTTAGCCTCAGAAGTGCCTTCATGGAGCTCTATGAGTTTCTCCCACATTTCCTTGGCGCTTGCACATTCCCCTATCCGGTTGATCTCTTGTTGGGGGAGCACATTAAAGAGGTGGTGCTTGGGCATTGAATTTGCAAGGTGCTCCTCCCTTTGCTTTTTAGTCCACCTTGACTTCTCTATTGGTTCACCCTCTTCGTCCCTAGGCATCTCAAAACCATTTTCCATTATAAGCATAATATCGAAATCAGTTTCAAAGAATACCTCCATTCTCTTCTTCCACCAAGAGAATTCTCCCTCAAACTTCGGTGGGTGAATGTTGGAGTCGGCCATCGATGTTGTTGTGCTTGTTGTGGCGGTTAGTCCAGTGACAAGCGCCTTGGCTCTGATACCACTTGTTGGATCGTAGGTGGCCGGCTAGAGGGGTGCATAACATGTGCTAGTTTCACAGAATTTATGATGTCAAATCTCATCAATTCATCAACCAGGGATAGTTTCAATACTTGCATATTTACACATGATGAGATACCCACTAATTGTGATCCAATCACAATTTCTCTCATGCTATGCATCATATTATGGGCTTCAATACATGAGTTTAATGTACACTCAAATAGTGCATTTTATTAATAACTTCTAAGGCGATTGCCTTAGGACACCTCTCAGTTACATCAAGTCAACCTTGATAACATAGTATCAGGACGCGACGAGATGATAATATGTAAGGGAAACGAAGTCTTGTGTGTCCGAGTTAGATAAGGCGTATCTAGCTTGGTGCACTCGATTAAGTTGAACTAGCTAAAGCTACCTTGCCACATCCTAAACTAGTTAGACCAGGAAGTGACTCTAAGTGACTTAAGTGAACATTTTATTAAAATTAGCTTTGTCCAAGGAAGTGGTCTTTGTTCCGATCAAATAAGACCTTTATGCCTCGCCATGACCTGGAAGCTAGTCTCTCAAAAAGTTTACTTAACGATCTAGGGGTTAAATCCTAATCTAACCCAAGGTTAATTATCTTGAAATCACTAAACTTAATCAAGTAAAATTGAAGTCATCTCACAAAACATATAAGGTGAATATGTTTGATCATGTAGAAAAGGGTGAGATGACTCCTAGGATTAAAAAGTTTCAACCAACTCTTAAAATTCCAATATCTGATCCAACTACTATATGTGTAGGATTAATGGATGTTGGATAGTGGGTGCTCCCGACACATGGCCAGAGACCGACAAAAGTTTTTGAAGCTCAGATTCAAAAGTCAAGGATCGATAGTATTCGGAAACAATAGGAAGCTTAAAATCATCGGTTCAGGTGAAATTGAGCTAAACTCGAACTTTATAATTTGTAATGTACTTTTAGTTGAGCATTTCGAATTTAATCTTCTTAGTGTTAGTCAATAATGTGATAATAACCATAAGGTCATCTTTTTACAAAATGAATGCCTAATTAAAAGTAATGATACTTCAAAAACTATACTTAAGGGAACTAGAAATAGTAACATTTATACAATCAATTTACCTAACTCCTCAACTAAGTGTCTAATAATGACACAACAAGAGGAATCTTGGTTGTGGCACTGACGACTCGGCCACTCTCACTCAAGACTCGTACATAAAATGAGTCAGAGTGGCTTAGTTAGAGGTCTACCTAACCTTAATAACTTAGAAAATAAATTTTGTAATGCTTGTCAAGAAGGTAAATAAACTAGGACCTCACATCAACTAACTAACCAAGATAGAACCAAAAGTGTACTTGAGCTCCTACACTTAGACCTCTTTGATTCTCATGGAGCCAAGTCACTAAACAAAAGCCAATATTGTCTAGTTATAGTCGATGACTACTCTAGGTTCACATGGGTTAAGTTTTTAAAACATAAGAGCGAAACCTTATAAAAACTCACCAAGTTATGCAAATTAATGAAAAATGAAAAGAATCTTAAGATAAAAAGAATTAGAAGCGATCATGGTGGTGAATTCGAAAACCAAAGGTTTACCGACTTTTGTAAACAAAACGGATACCACAATGAGTTCTCCTATCCTAGGACCCTACAACAAAATTGTCTAATCGAGTGTAAGAATAGAACCCTACAAGAAGCCACTAGAACCATGTTGAATGAGTATAACCTACCTAATAGGTTTTGGCCAGAAGCAGTCAATACGACATGCTATGTTCAAAATAGGATCCTACTAGTTAAAAGACACCTTAAAGCTTCATATGAATTCTATTACGAAAAATTACCAAACATTAAGTATTTTAGGGTCTTTGTTTGTAGGGTGTACATATTGAACACTAAATATTACTTAAGGAATTTCACCTCTAAAACAACTACCAAAATATTTCTAGGATACTCAACCACTAGTAAAGCATATAGAGTGTATAACAATGAAACCCTAAAAATCGAAGAAATAATTAATGTAGTATTTGATGAAGAAAACAAAACTACAAAACTCAGATTAGAAGTGATTAATGAACCTGACTCTAGACCTGAACCTGAACCTAACTCTAACTCTAGACCCGAATCTAACTCACAAAATGAATCTAGTAGATCCTAACCCAAATCAATCTAGGTTTCAAACAAATCATCCTATTGATCAAGTAATAGGTGATCCCAATTTAGGGGTTCGAACTAGAGCATCCTATAGCAACCTAAGCCAAATTTCACTCATCTCAAAAATCGAACCCAAAACAATTAAACAAGTTCTTCTTCATCCTGATTGGATTATAGCTATCCAAGAAGAGTTAGCTCAATTTATTAAAAGTGAAGTTTGGGAATTAGTACCCCCGCCTAAGCGAAAAACAATAATTGGAACAAGGTGGGTATTTCGAAATAAACTTGATGATAAAGGAGATGTTGTTAGGAATAAAGCTAGTCTAGTTGCTAAAGGATTTAATCAAGTCGAGGGGTTAGACTATGATGAAACATATGCACCCATAGCTCGACTTGAATCGATTAGAATGTTATTAGCCTACGCTACATATCGAGGATTCAAGTTATTTCAAATTGATGTTAAGTCAGTGTTTTTGAATGGATTCATTAAGGAAGAGGTGTATTTTAGGAAACCACTTGGATTTGAGAGTCTAGACAAACCTGACCATGTCATTAAACTTAGAAAAGCCTTATATGATTTAAAACAAGATCCTAGAGCTTGGTATGAAAGGATTTGAATTTATCTCAAGTCTAAGGGATTTAATCAAGGTTTAGGGGACCCAACCCTATTTGTAAAATCCATAGGAAAAGAGATATTTATTGCCCAAATTTACATAGATTAAATAATATTTGGAACAACCAATATGACCTTACTAAATGAGTTCATTTCTCTCATGGAAAGTGAATTCAAAATGAACTTAGTAGGAGAACTAACCTTTTTCTTAGGCTTACAAATCAAACAAACTAAGGAAGAAATTTACTTACATCAATGAAAATATGCTAAGGAATTAATTAATAGATTTGGAATGCAAAAAGATAAGGAAATTAATACACCAATGGCTACTAATGTAAATATAGGAGAAGACTTAGAAGGAAAAACAATAGATTTAAAATACTATAGAAGCGCAATAGGTTGAAGGTAGGAAACTTCGCTTCCCACTTCAACTCGGTCGCTTGTTCATGGCAATCCCTTCTACGTCCCCGGATAAAAAAATTTATCCTTGAAAAGAGGGATTGCCCAAGCAACCTTGTCATCGTCGTGCTATTCGATTAGAGTAGTCACTTGAACAAACTTGTTGTTCAAGCAACCAACCTCTATTCTACGAGTAGCCGCGGAATAGACTGTTAGGGTGGATGCTTCGGAGGCTCATTGGCTCCCATGTCCCCGGACTAAAATTTTCACTAATGAAAGACTTAATCCGAATGGGATGAGCTTCCTTGGCACAACCTATTCGTCGTCGTGCTAACAACTTGAGTGGTCGCTCGAACAAACTAGTTGTTCAAGCAACTCTACTCTTCTAGTTGATTAGCCGCGGAAGAGACGACGGACGGATCGCCGGTTTTTGTGTTTGTCTTCGGGGTCCATGATTATACAATATATTTTCACACACACACATGCATAATCAAAACAAATAAGAACATGCTCAGATCTGTACATAAAGTTAAAATAACTTTATACCTCACGATCTTCTACCGTATGTCCTATCCTTCTCGTGGACGACGTGTGGACGAAGATCCTCCACGAGTAGAAGCCTTCTAGATCGAGTTCTCCTCTACCTTGTCCGCTGCGAACAAAGAGAAAAACCAACAATACCTTTCCTATCTAGAACCGGCCACCAAGCTAGAGAGTTTGATGCAACCGCCGGCCAAGGAACAAAAGGATGAAGCGCCGGCCACCAATTCAATGGGAACCGCCGGCCACCTATGGAGAAAGGAGAAGTGCCGGCCACCAAGTCTTGGAGAGCCGCCGGCCACCAAAGGATGAAGGGAGGATGGCTTAGAAGATGGGCGCCGGCCAAGTGTGGATGGAGGAATATGGGCGCCGGCAACAACTAGAAGAAAGGAAGTTACTACCCAAGCCTTTTCTCCAAAACCCTAGCCGCCCACTAATCTCCAAACCCTAACTCCAATTCCAATCACTTAGTTGCCGCACAACCCTAAGCCATCTATATATAGAGTAGGGCCTAAACCTCCTTTAATCTCCACCGTCGGATCTAGGGATTTAATCTCCACCGTCGGATCTAGGGTTTTATCCCAACCGTCGGATCTAGGGTTTAATCCCAACCTTCGGATCTAGGATTTCATCCCAACCGTCGGATCTAAGGTTTCATCCCAACCGTCGGATCTAGGGATTTATCCCAACCGTCGGATCTAGGGATTTAATCCCAACCGTCGATTCTAGGATTTCATCCTAACCATCGGATCTAGGGATTTAATCCCAACCGTTGGTTCTAGGGTTTCATCCAACCATCGGATCTAGGGATTTCATCCCAACCGTCGGATCTAAGGTTTCATCCCAACCGTCGGATCTAGGGATTTAATCCCAACCGTTGGTTCTAGGTTTTGTTTTACATTCTTGGATCTAGACTTCACAAGGATTGTATTAGGCTACGATAGGGACCATAAGGAGGAGTTGGGTCTTGGCCACCCGATGGATCGGAACCACACAAACTTGATCCATCAATGATGTTCCATTCCACTAGAGGATCATCATTGAACTACCTCACCAACCCCTATAAATCAATATGGGCTCCATATATTATTTGTACATAAATCTCCCCGTGTTTAAGATATCGAATGTCCGTCAATTAATTGATTCACTGACCATCAATTAATTAACATCTAATTCCTCGAGTAGTACCACTCAACCTTATCATCATGTTGACTAAGTCAACCAGCTGGGTTTACATGATGAACCTTATGAGCTCCTCAAGGGGACATCATCAACCTAATATATAGGACATGGTTTCCTCCTATAATCAACGGCACACCATGTAAATAATATTATTTCCCAACTTACCGGGCATATTGATTTAATCCATCTAAATCTCACCCACTGGTAAATCAAAGAAATAAATACTAAGTACATGTGCCCGTTATTATATCGGGATTAAGAGCATGTACAACATAATATCCGAGGTCCGATTCAATTATGTAGTCGATCTAAATCAATCACCTCTATGTCGGTCCTACTCAATACACCTAAGTGTACTAGTGTAACTCTATGTTCAAGATAAAACAATACCAAGCTACACTACAACCATGCCAATGGTTTGTCCAAAACTATCTTGGTTGTGAGCCTCTACTTATATTTTACAAGGGACTGATAACATGATCTTCTGTGCCACACCAAGCACCATGTTATCTACAATGTAAAATATTAGACAATATGCACACACATATAATAAATATATAAAGTGCAAACAATGATCATGTGATTCTTATTTCAAAATAAAATGTTCATACAAAAAGAGCTAGGCTTTCAGTATACATTCTAACAATCTCCCACTTATACTAAAAGACTATGCCATCATCACTCTGCCATACATCTGATCCCCATGTCCTCCACATGCCTATCAAACGCTTTCGCTGGAAGGGCCTTAGTGAATGGATCCGCCAGGTTATCCTCTGATGCAATCTTGGCGACAGCAACTTCTCCTCGCTTTACGATCTCTCGTATAAGGTGGTACTTGCGCTCTATGTGTTTACTCGCCTTATGGGCTCGTGGTTCCTTCGAGTTTGCAACTGCACCACTATTATCACAATAAATTGTGATAGTTCTGGGCAAACCAGGAATCACATCCAAGTCCATCAAGAAGTTCCTGAGCCATACAGCTTCCTTGGCTGCCTCAGAGGCTGCCACATACTCAGCTTCCATGGTAGAGTTCGCCACGCATTTCTGCTTGACACTCCTCCATACTATGGCTCCACCTCCAAAAGTAAACACAAACCCCGAGGTAGACTTACTCTTGTCCCTATCTGATTGGAAATCCATATCCGTGTAACCCACAGGGACTAATTGATCTGCCCGGTAAACCAGCATATAATCCCTAGTCCTTCTCAGGTACTTCAATATATGCTTTACCGCAGTCCAATGTCCCTGTCCAGGATTACTCTGATATCTGCTAACCATGCCCACGGCAAAGCAGATATCCGGTCTCGTACATAGCATAGCATACATAAGGCTTCCTACTGCCGAAGCATAAGGAACCACCTTCATGTCCTCTATCTCCTTTGATGTTTTGGGACACATCTCTTTAGATAAAGGAACTCCATGCCTAAAAGGTAGAAAACCTTTCTTGGAGTTCTGCATGCTAAAACGAGCAAGGATAGTGTCAATGTATGAAGCTTGAGATAAGCACAACATCCTTTTCTTGCGATCCCTTATAACTTTGATCCCAAGGATGTGTCCCACTTCTCCCAAGTCCTTCATGTCAAACTGTTTGGACAACCATACCCTTACGTCTGATAACACTTTGATATTGTTGCCAACTAACAAAATGTCATCTACGTATAGTACAAGAAACACCACTACGTTTCCGTCACATCTCTTGTATACACAAGGTTCATCCGGACTTTGAATAAATCCATATGACTGGATTACCTCATCAAAGCGGATGTTCCAAGATCTAGAAGCTTGCTTCAATCCATAAATGGACCGATTAAGCTTACATACAAGATGCTCTTTGCCTTTAGCAATGAATCTCTCTGGTTGCCGCATATAGATGTTCTCCTCAAGACTTCCGTTAAGGAAAGCTGTCTTGACATCCATCTGCCAAATCTCATAATCCATATGAGCAGCTATAGATAAGAGAATCCGGATAGACTTAAGCATAGCTACCGGCGAAAAGGTCTCCTCATAATCTATACCCTCTTTTTGAGTATACCCTTTCGCAACAAGCCTAGCTTTGAAGGTTTCAACCTTCCTGTCTACTCCTCTCTTTCTCTTGTAGATCCACTTGCATCCAATGGTTTTTATACCATCGGGTGGCTCTACTAGCTCCTAGACCTGATTAGAATCCATAGATTCTATCTAAATTCATCGCTCTTTGCCAAGATCTGCATCTCTATCTTGGATTGCCTCGTCCATATGTCCAGGATCAGTTCATGTTCACTGTGACTAAGTCCAAGACTCTCCCAAAAACATGAATCTATCGGGTTGTCTAACAACCCTCCCACTCTGACGAGGTACCTCCCGTGTGTATGCTCTGTGACACGCGGTGCGTTGACTTGTGGGGTATCCTCTTGTCGGGGTGAATGCTGAACTTCCCGCCAACTCCTCAAGAACAATCCTACTCTTGGGCTTGTGGTTCATTACATAATCCTCCTCTAGAAATCGGCGTTCGTGCTAACGATCACCCTCGATCTCTAGGATTATAAAATAAACCACCTTCGTTCCTTAGGGTAGCCAACAAACACGCATACTGCACGAGGTTCCAACTTACAAGATCACCCTTCAAAGACATGTGGCCGGACTCCCCATATCCAATATGTCTCAGACTAGGCTTTTGCCAAGTCCACAATTCTACAGGGGTAGAAGGTACTGATTTAGATGGAACCAAGTTCAGAGTATACATTGCCGTATCCAGTGCATACCCCCAGAACGAAACAGGTAACTCAGAATAACTCATCATCGATCTGACCATCTACATAAGAGTCCTATTCCTTCGCTCCGCTACACCATTCTGCTGGGGTGTGCCAGGTGCAGACAATTGGGATTGAATCCCAGCCTCTGATAAGTAACTCCTAAACTCTCCCAAGAGGTACTCGCCACCACGATCAGATCGTAATGTCTTGATACTTTTACCTTGACGGTTCTCCACATCAGCCTTGAATTCTTTGAACTTGTCAAAGCATTCAGACTTGCGGCACATCAAATAAATGTATCCATACCTTGAATAATTGTCTATAAAAGAGACGAAGTATTCAAATCCACCTCTTGCCTGGATAGACATAGGACCGCACAAATCAGAATGAACCATTTCCAACACATCTTTGGCTCTATACCCCTTGGCCTTGAAAGGCCTCTTGGTCATTTTACCTTCCAAGCAAGATTCGCAGGTTGGGAGATCCTCCACCACTAATGAACCCAAAGGTCCATCAGCTATCAACCTTGAATTCTAGGTTAATACGACTAAGCCTTAGATGCCAAAGATATGTTTGGTTCATTTGAAGGTTCTTTTCTCTTATTAGATTTAGAAGATGAGTTATTTATTTCTATATGCATCGTGGGAGTTTTTGGTTCAAGAGTATATAAATTGCCAACCAATGTACTGTAATGTATAATCTCCCTATTCCTTTTATAACCACTTTGTCATTAAAAGAAATGTAATATCCATCCATAAACAATTTAGAAATCAAATTAAATTCTTTCTAAAAGTAGGTACATAAAGACAATTTCTCAAAACCAAAACTTTATTCCTATCAAAAGATAAATAAACGCCTCCCATCGCAATAGCCGCCACCTTCAAGCATTGCCCATGAAGACTGGTAATCTCTCCTCACTAGTCGTCGGTTTCGAACCCCGCAAAGTATTGCAGACATGATCGCGGCTCTCGATCTACACACCGTAATCGTAGATAACACCGCTAAACATGTTTCAACAACTAAACAAGAAGATATACCTTTGTTCTTTCGAGGACAAATTCCGCTTCCAATGTCCAAGCTTGCAAGTGAAGCACTTGCCTTCGCTTCTTCACTCCGCCGAGGTCCTCCGCCACTTTCTTCGCTCCACCTTGCTTCTTCTTCTTACCTTTCTTTAGAGGAAGAAACCTTCGAGCGACCATGGCTTGAGAACTCTGACGAAAAGCCCTCTCCACTCGAGTTCTACGAAGCTCCGCCAACGAATACAACCTCTTGTTCATGTTGTAGTTGAGGCGAACCGCTTCAAAACTCCTAGGCAGAGATCGGAGAATGATATCGACCGGGTTTCCCATCGATCTCACCTCCGAGGACTTCCATCTCATTAAGATGAGCCATCATCTTGAGAACATGATCCCTAACGGTGTTCCTCGATCATGGTGGTCGCCATCAAGTTTCTCATTGCCTCCCGCCTAGCCGCCCTACTCGATGTCCGAAAAAGTTCTCGAGATTGAACATCATGTCATAAGTCAGGGCTATGGCCTCGATGTCGATGTTGCAAAGACATTTGACATAGATGCCAAAATGTAACACCGCGCCATCTCATCCGCCTTTAACCCATTTCTTATAATGTTCTTTCTCCTTTTCATCGAGTCATCCAGGGCTTAGGAGGATGACTCAAGAGTACAAATTTGTACTCCTCCGCAGCTTAAGACAATATCCGTGTTTCTTTTCCAATCAATGTAGTTTGACCAAGAAGTTTGTTTTCTTTAAAATCACATCAAGTGGGTTGAAAGCCATTTGAAAATCCTAAAATCACAATGATCAAAATATTAGATTTCAAATATTATTGATTCCTCAAAACAATAAAATCCCAAATCAACCAACACCTCAAAACACCGAGAATTTCAGATGCCACGCATGTGGACGATATAAACCTACATTTGTAAGAGGAGGTTTTACCCATTAATTTTATTATCTTGTCAACCTTACTTTTGACAAATAAAATTAATAGTTGGTTCCTTCTTGGCCCTACAAATAAAAGCAAAGGACTGGGGGGAGGATACCTTTATTTGCATCTAAGTGTGCACCATTACACGATACTGAGGGAATTATTTCGGATTATGTGCCTTACCGCCGTGGAAGTACACATGCTCCTAGATAATTTCCTATAACCATTATTTGACCTAGTGATCCGCAAAAAAACCCATCCTCAGGGAGGAAGGCACTCAGAGCCAACACACAAGTTTGTTTGCATCACACGTCAAATTGTAATGGAGGCCGCGGGAATTAATTAAAATGTCCCTCTCCCACTTAGTAAATTGCAATTGATGAATTTTAAATCACACACAACATGTATATAAAACAAATAAGCAATAAATATGGAAAAAACAGAATTTTTCCAACTATTATGGCATTGTCCTCCAATATGCATCCCGTCGTGTTGCCACCTCGTCCGCTCCATCTTTTCCCGTGCGCAAGTCACCAAAGAGTTCCCAGCCGAGATAAATCATTTTATTTACATCCATCGATCCTATACTCCACGAAGGAGTGTACAAATAATCTAGATCGAAAGTAAACTAAAATGATCGGCTAAACAATGCCGTATTTAATTACAAAAATTAAATACTAATCTAGCCTCGTCAACCCCGAGGATTCAAATAATAAATTTTTACACACATCCATTCACATACACACACATGGCCATAATAGTCGGATCTTATGCCCCGCAACCAAAGAGTTAAACCACGCATATCCTACTATTATCCGCACACATATAATATATGAAAAATGCATAAAAATTAACCAATCCAAAACACACAAAACCTAAACCATGGCTCTGATACCAATTGTTGGGTGGATGCTTCGGAGGCTCATTGGCTCCCATGTCCCCGGATTAAAATTTTCACTAATGAAAGACTTAATCCGGATGGGATGAGCTTCCTTGGCACAACCTATTCATCGTCGTGCTAACAACTTGAGTGGTCGCTTGAACAAACTAGTTGTTCAAGCAACACAACTCTTCTAGTTGGTTAGCCGCGGAAAAGACGACGGATGGATCGCCGGTTTTTGTGTTTGTCTTCGGGGTCCAGGATTATACAATATATATTCATACACACACATGCATAATCAAAACAAATAAGAACATGCTCAGATCTGTACATAAAGTTAAAATAACTTTATACCTCACGATCTTCTACCGTATGTCCTATCCTTCTCGTGGACGGCGTGTGGACGAAGTTCCTCCACGAGTAGAAGCCTTCTAGATCGAAGTTCTTCTACCTTGTCCGGCCAAGTAACAAAGAGAAAACCAACAAATACCTTTCCTATCTAGAACCGCCACCAAATTAGAGAATTTGATGCAACCGCTGGCCAAGGAACAAAGGATGAAGCGCGCCACTAATGAAGGAACCGGGCCACCTTGGAGAAAGGAGGAAGATGACCGCCACCAATGGGAGGAGAACCGCCGGCCAAGGAAGAAGGAGAAGGGAAGAGGATGGGCGCGCCAAGGATGGAGGGAAGAGATGGGCACCGCCAATAGAAGAAGGAAGACGCTTCCCCTCTCCAAAACCCTAGCCAAACCCACTAATCTCCAAACCCTAACTCCCAATCACTTAGTTGCCCAACCCTAAGCATCTATTTATAGAATAGGGCCTAAACCTCCTTTAATCTCCACCGCTTGATCTAGGATTTAATCTCCACCGTCTGATCTAGGGTTTTATCCCAACCGCCGATCTAGGGTTTAATCCCAACCTCGATCTAGGATTTCATCCCAACCGTGATCTAGGTTTCATCCCAACCGTCCGGATCTAGGGATTTATCCCAATGATCTAGGATTTAATCCCAACCGTCGATTCTAGGATTTCATCCTAACCATCGGATCTAGGATTTAATCCCAACCGCTGGTTCTAGGTTTCATCCAACCATCGGATCTAGGATTTAATCCCAACCGCTGGTTCTAGGTTTCATCCCAACCATCGGATCTAGGATTTAATCCCAACCGCTGGTTCTAGGTTTTGTTTTACATTCTTGGATCTAGACTTCACAAGGATTATATTAGGCTACGATAGGGACCATAAGGAGGAGTTGGGTCTTGGCCACCCGATGGATCGGAACCACACAAACTTGATCCATCAATGATGTTCCATTCCACTAGAGGATCATCATTGAACTACCTCACCAACCCCTATAAATCAATATGGGCTCCATATATTATTTGTACATTAATCTCCCCGTGTTTAAGATATCGAATGTCCGTCAATTAATTGATTTACTGACCATCAATTAATTAACATCTAATTCCTCGAGTAGTACCACTCAACCTTATCATCATGTTGACTAAGTCAACCAGCTGGGTTTACATGATGAACCTTATGAGCTCATCAAGGGGACATCATCAACCTAATATATAGGACACGGTTTCCTCCTATAATCAACGGCACACCATGTAAATAATATCATTTCACAACTTAATGCATATTGATTTAATCCATCTAAATCTCACCCACTGGTAAATCAAAGAAATAAATACTAAGTACATGTGCCCGTTATTATATCGGGATTAAGAGCATGTACAACATAATATCCGAGGTCCGATTCAATTATGTAGTCTGCAATAAATTGAATCACCTCTATGTCGGTCCTGCTCAATACACCTAAGTGTACTAGTGTAACTCTATGTTCAAGATAAAACAATACCAAGCTACACTACAACTATTCCAATTGTTTGTCCTAATCTATCTTGGTTGTGAGCCTCTACTTATATTTTATAAGGACTGATAACATGATCTTCGTACACACCAAGCACCATGTTATCTACAATGTAGAATATTAGACAATATGCACACATATATAATGAATATATAAAATGCAAACAATGATCATGTGATTCTTATTTCAAAATAAAATGTTCATACAAAAGAGAACTAACAAAATGTCATCTAATAGTACAAGATCACATCTTTTGTATACACAAGGCTCATCCGACTTTGAATAAATTCATAATTATCAAAGGGATGTTCCAAGATCTAGAAGCTTGCTTCAATTCATAAATGGACCGATTAAGCTACATACAAGATGCTTCTTTTGCCTTTAGCAATGAATCCTCCGTTGCTTCATATAGATGTTTTCCTCAAGACTCCAAGGAGAAAGATGTTGACATCCATCCGCCAAATCTCATAATCTGAGCAAAATAGATAAGAGAAGATAGACTTAAGATATTAACGGCTAAAAGGTCTCATAATCGATACCCTTTCCGAGTATACCTTTTCGCAAAAAGCCTAGCTTAAGGTCTCAACCTTCCCGCTTCACTCTCTTTTCTCTTGTAGATCCACTTGCATTCCAACAATGGCTTTACACCATCGGGTGGATCTACTAGTTCTCAGACATAGGAATCCATAGATTCTATCTCTCAAATCGCCGCTGCCAAGATATGATTCTATCTTGGAGTGCCTCATATATGTCAAGTGGATCAGTTCATGTCTACCGTGACTAAGTCCAAGACTCTCCCAAGAACATAATCTCTGTAAAGTTATCTAACAATCCCACTACACGAGGTGCTCCCTGTATTTTGTGACACTAAGTACTGTGGTATTCTCTCTTTAATGGTGGTATCAAGTACTTAACGTTAACTCCTCAAGAACAATCCTACTGCTAGGGTTCATCACATAGTCCTCCTCTAGAAATCTGCCAGTCACGATCACCTCGATCTCTAGACTATAGAACAAACCACCCTTCGCTTCTTTAGGGTAGCCAACAAACAAGTGACATTCTCACGTAGGTTCTAACTTACCAAAGATCTCCTTCAAAGACATTTGGTCGACTACCCCAAATCCAAATATGTCTTAGACTAGTTTTCAAATCCCACAATGGAGTAGAAGAAGAAGAGTTTAGATGGAACCAAGTTCGTAGAGTATAAGCATTAGCTCTCAAGAGCAAACACCTCTCTAATATGTAACTCGCATAACTCATCATCGACCGACCATCTCCATAAGAGTCCTATTCCTTCGCCTCCGACACCATTCTCGTCAAGCCAGTGGATAATGGGATTGAATCCCTCCGATAAGTAACTCCTAAACTCTCCTAAGAGGTACTCGCCACCACGATCGATCAGAGTGTCTTGATACTTACTCGAGCTTCACATCATCCTTGAATTCTTGAACTCCGCCAAAGCATTCCAATTTGCGGAAGATCAAGTAAATGTATCCATACCTTCAATAATCGCTCTATAAAAGAGACAAAATATTCAAAGCCACCTCTAGCCGGATAGACATAGGATCCAAGATTAAATCAATGAACCAATTCCAATACATCTTGGCTCATACCCTTGCTCTAAAGGCCTCTTGTCATCTTACCTATCCAAGCAAGACTCGCAGTTGGGAGATCCTCCACCACTAATGAACCCAAAGGTCCATCAAATCAACCTTTAATTCTACTCTTATTAATATGACTAAGCCTTAGGTGCCAAAGATATGCTCTGCATTTTCAATTCTTCTTTTTCTTATTAGACTTAGAAGATGAGTTATTATTTCTATAGCATCTAGTTTTGTCAAGATATACAAATCAACCAATATAAAACAATAATCTCCTATTCCTTTATAACAACTTTGTCATTAAAAGAAACAATATATCATAAACAATTTAGAAACAAATTAGATTCTTTTCTAAAAGTAGGTACATAAAGACAATTTCTCAAAACTAAAACTTTATTCCTATCAAAAGATAAATAAACTCCCATGCAATAGCCACTCAAGCATTGCTATCAAGATGGTAATCTCTCTCGCCTAGTCGATTTCGAATTTCAAAGTATTGCACATATGATAATTTCAGATTACAAAATGATGAGTATAACATTCAAACATGATTTGTAATTAAAAGATAATAGCCGAGATTCCACCTTCCAATTTTTGATGTTGAAGTAAATCCTTTTAACCTTTTCTTGAATTTTCCAAAAAACATCACATTTTATTAAAATATGAAATATGATCTTTGAAATATGATTAGAAAAGAAACCTTTGAGCAAAAAAATGGCCAGTATAGTGGTTTGTATCATCCTAATATCTGCCATGCTACAACCTCTTGTTCATGTTGTAGTTGAGGCGTGAGATGCTCAAATCTAGGGAGGTATTTGTAGAATTAAATATCGATCATGGTTTCCTAATCTACATTAGACTTCCACCATGAGATGATACATCATCTAATTTCATTATATCTATATCATGGTGGTTATATGATTAATCATCATATACTCAAAAATGTGCCTGATGATAAATTAAATATCAATATCATATAAATGTCAACAAAGAACAATTAAACCAACATGTAACACATTAATCCATCTCATTTATTATCCATTCATTTTCTCCATTTCTCATCGAGCCATGTTGTTTAGAGGATCACACCAAGAGTCAAATTTTATCTCGCTAAGACAATATCCAAATTTCTTTCCAATCAATATAATTTTCAACAAATTTATTTTCTTTTAAGCATCAAAGCCATTTGCTTAAAATCCTAAGAATCACAATGATCAAAATATTAGATTTTTCATTTTTCTTTGACTCAATAATAATTTCTCAACCAACACTCAAAAATATCGATTCCACTAATTGTCTGGACTAATTATTTAATCTTTGGTAAAGAACCCTTTAATTACCTCTTGAACCTAACTTTTTCCTTATAAATGTGCATTTTCTCTTGGCATCCACAAATAAACTAAGCATGTTATGAATATTTTATTTGCATCTAAGTGTGCACCATTACAACATACTAAGGAATTATTTAGACATGTCTTTTCATTACACACCTACTTCTATAACCATTATTTGACCTAGTGATCTAGCAAACTCATCCGATAAACTATATCTTCTAAGTTTGTTGCAAGGAGGATGTAGAAGCTCCCTTCACTTGAGCTCTCCTCTGAGCTTGATCCTTCATTTTCGGAGGAAGAGCAATCCAAGTCATCAAAGGCCATCAAGGCCAAATTGGTGACAAAGGCATTCTCCTCATCCGATGATGATGAGGAGGATGAGGATGGGTCATCCCAAGTCCTTGCCTTTAGGGCTTTGACCTTTCCCTTTTCCTTTGTCTTCTTCTCCTCTTCCTTTTTCTTCTTGCTCCCCTTTTTCTTCTTCTTTTCTTCCTTCTTTTTCTTTTCTTCTTTGCTTTTGTTTAGGAGGGGACAATTGTCCCTTATGTGCCCCTCTCCTTGGTAATTGTAGCATATGACCTTCCCCCTTGGTCTTCTATTCCTATCATTAGATTTATCAAATCTAAAATTCTTAAATGCACGTCTTACCTTCCTTACCATATAAGCTTCTTCGGTGCTATCCATGGAGGAGGAGGAAGATGCTTCGTCATCGGAGGAGGAGGGGATTTCCATCTTCTTCTTCCCCTTATTTGCCAACAATGATACTCCCCTTGAAGGTTGAATTTTTGGCTCTTCTTGTATTCCTTCAAGCCTAGATTCATCTAATTCCATAGTGGAGAAAAATTCATCTAGAGTACTTACCTCTAGATTCTTTGAAATGTAAAATGAGTCCACCATTGAACTCCACTTGGATGATCGGGGGAAAGCATCTATAGCCTTCATTATCATATCGCGATTGGAGAGCCTTTCTCCTACACTTGTTAGTCCATTTAAAATTTCTTTGAATCTAGAATGCAAAGAAATTACCTTTTCTCCCTTTTCTAATTTGATGTTGGATAGTTGGGAGCGGAGGAGATCTCTCCTTGCTAGCTTTGCCTCGGATGTGCCTTCATGAAGCTCAATTAGCTTCTCCCACAACTCCTTGGCGCTTAGGCATTGTCCTATTCGGTTGATTTCTTGTTGGGGGAGCACATTGAAGAGATGATGCTTGGCTTTTGAATTTGCAAGGTGCTCTTCCCTTTGCCTTTTGGTCCACCTAGATTTCTCTATTGGCTTCCCCTCTTCATCCCTAGGCAAAACGAAACCGGATTCCATTGTAATCATAATGTCAAAATCCGCTTTCAAAAATACCTCCATTCGCTTCTTCCACTGCGAATTCTCCTTCAAACTCGGAGGATGGATGTTGAGCCGCCATTTTTGATGTAGCTTGTTGTGGCGGTTAGTCCTCGACAAGCTTTCCTTGGCTCGATACCACTTGTAGGGATCGAACGGCCGGCCAGAGGGGGTGAATAGCCCTTTTACGATGGACGGAATTCGCTCCTCTACAAAACTAATTAGCGCAAGCGAAGCATAAACTAACAAAGACAAACAAATAAATGAGAAAACAAACGCTAACAAAGAATGTAACGTGGTTCACGGCCGCCGCTAATCCACGATCCCGATTCGTCCGAGGTGAATCACTCCTTCAAAGCCAATCCAATATTGGTCTCTCCTTTGCACCAAGCTAGGTGGAGGTAACCTTTACAATCAAGATCACTCTTCTTACAAATAGAATGGAGTAAGAACAAGTAAGAAGAGTTTAGAGCTTTAGAGCTCAGGGGCACTAGGAAGATCACTTAGAGTATAAGCATTAGCCTCTCAAAGGCTACACCCTCGATGGACCTCATCGCCGATCGCGCCTATCGATCGGCCCGCGATCGGCTCGCTCGCTGCTTCAAAACCCGAACTGGATCCTACCGACCGCTTTCAGCAATGATCGATGATGGCCGATCATCGCCATCGATGCAGCACGATCACGCGGCTAATCCAATCAATGATACCACAAACTACACACTCGATTCGAGAATACCGCGCCATAACATGGCAATGACCGTGTCGAAAACCCATCCGACACTTGGCCAAATGGCCAATTATCACCTAAGAGCTACCCTTCCCCGGGTTACAATCGCTCACTCTCATCTCTCGGAGTCCCTCGCCTTCGAAGTTCTCTTCGTTCTCGGCCACGCCTCGGCAAAGATCCGCACACGACTGCAATGCTCCTTCGCGTCACTTGCCTCGAAGTCTACTTCCTCCGGCTTCACTCCAAGCTTCTCGTCCGGCGGTCCCTCGGATGCTCCAAGCGCACGACTTCCGCAAAGCTATCCTTCACCGACTCAAGGCACGAGTCATGAGATGTGAAACTCGCCACGGCTCCATGTGCGAATTACTAAGTCCTGCACGACTTCAACGCACATATCAAATCAACATATAAAACTAACTTAAACCCTTTGCCACACCATCAAAACCATATTACGGCAAGAGATTGCCCTAACAATTAGTAGTACCACTCAACCTTTTCATCATGCCGGACAAAGTCCACCTGCAGGGTTTACATGATGAACCTTATGAGCTCCTCAAGGGGACATCATCATCCTAATATATAGGACACAGTTTCCTCCTATAATCAATGACACACCATATAAATAATATCATTTCCCAACTTACCGAGCCTATCGATTTAATCTATAAATCTTGCCCATTGGTAAATACAAGAAATGAATTCTAAGTATATGTGCTCATTATTATATCAGGATTAAGAGCATGTACAATATAATATCTTAGGTCTGATTCGATTATGTAGTTAGCAATAAATTGAATCACCTCTAAGTCGGTCCTGCTCAATACACACAAAGTGTACTAGTGTGATTCTATGGTCAAGACAAACCAATACCTAATCACACTACAACCATTCCAATGGTTTGTCCAAAGTCATCTCGGTTGTGAGCCTATACTTATAATTTAAAAGGAGTCGATTGTTAGTTATAGCCCTAGAACCAATCATGTGATGGTTGAATAGGGATCATTTTGTATCATATTCTACAAAGGCAAAGGATTGGTTATTATATTTACGTCTTGCTTGTGCCAGCTAAATTAAATATAATAATTCCCTAGAAAAGTAGGTTCTTATCTACAACACATCAATTGGCAGAATTGATTATGAGAGGTTGTAGAGAACACTTTCCTAAATGTTCCTAGTCAAGTATTAATATGCAAGGGTAATATTAATACATAAAGACTAGCATGTAGGTCAATTGATGACTTGATCTCACAAGTCATGGATATATGATATCAAGTTGACACATGGGTATATATTAGAGAATATATACTGTACTGACCCGCCATGAGAAAGTTTCATGGATCGTCATATGAGTGTCATAAACTTTCTCATGTGACTATTGGTATGAATAGTCCTCAAACTTGAAGTCACTACGGTTCCCTACATAAGGAGTTATGTACTTTGGTATCGTCAAACGTCACCCGTAACAGGGTGGACCATAAAGGCGATTACTGGGTATATAACAAATTATGCGGAGGGATGTGAGTGATGTAGATGGGATCTATCCCTCCCATATGATGGGAGTGATATCTGTGGGCCCCTTGATTGAGTAGAACTACTAAAATGCATGGCCATGCTCGAATGAGTCAATATGAGATATTGAGCTCATTTGTTTGAGTTAGTTTACTCAGGGATCAAGAAACACATAGATTGATCGAGGATGACACGGTCTATGCCTCATTGGTCAATCTGATATCAAGGATAGAAGGACATGGTCATACATTATAGTAGTCACGGAAAGATTCGTCGAATCTTGACTTATTTCGTAAGTTGGGTAGCAATGATGTATTGCTAGATGCCGCTCATTGCTTGTGTATCTAAAAGATTTTAGATCCACTGCCAACGTTATGAGAGCCTATAGGGTCATACACAAAGAGCATGATGATTAGAAGAATTAGTGCATTCTAGTTTGACTAGAATAATTTGGGAATAAGCTTAAGTACAAAATGGTTTTTGGACTTTAAGCTTAATGAGAATTTTAGCTTATTGATTTAATGAGATTAATTCAATATGCTAATCTTAATTGATTTAATAAGATTAATTCAATATGTTACCTTATTGATTTAATGAGATTAATTCAATAAAATAACATAAGCTTATTGGATTAATAAGATTAATTCAACATGCATGAATGCCACATAAGCATGCCACCTAAGCATGCCACATAAGCATGCCACCTAAGCTTGCTGAGGTGGAAGGAGACAAAGGGTTTTGACCTTTGGAATTTCTCCACATGTGGTCGGCCAAACAAGGTATGTTTCAATGCAATTGATTGAATTGAATGTGATACAAGGTGAAAGGTTTTTTCAATCCTATAAAACACTCCATGGGGTGGCCGGCCAACTATGTGAAAAACTTGAGGCTTTGGTTGAAGCTTGAGGCTTGGAGAGAGCTTGGTGGTGAGAGGCTTTGGTTGTGTGGCTTTTGTGAGTGTAGGCTAGCAAGAAGAGTGGTCTTCTTCTTCCTTTCTCTTTTTCCCTACCTTCCTCTCCTTTAGGGACTTCTCTAGCAAGAAGTAAAGAAGAGCTCTTCTATTTTCTTTTGTGAGACAAGAGCTTGCTCGTGTGGATACATATAGAGGCAAGGACATTTGAACGTGCTAAAAGATCCAACAAACCCTAGGAGAAGCGGGATTAAAAAGGGCACGCAAAAAAGGTAATATTCTCCTATAAGATAGGTTTTGAGAAATTTATTTTTTGTACGAGGTTTTCTTTCGCAAGGATCACTTGGAAGGGATCCTATTTTTCTGTTGCGCATATGCTATTTTGCATAAAGATATCTCTACAGTGGTATCAGAGCCACTTGCTAAAGATCGTATAAAATTAGGTTTTCTCTATTTTATATGTGATATAGAAGTAGGATAAATTTTATTATGATTTGATAATTGCATTAGCAATTTTTCAAACATAATAAAATATCCGATGTCTTTTAAAAGTTAAAATTGACATGGTGCATGGTTATGGCCTAGTCCCAAAAAGTTTGTGAATGTGTGTGTTGTAATTCTTAATACGGCCTGCGTGTCGTGCCTTTCTCCTAAAATTCTTATTGTAAAATTAGTTTTAGACTCGAATGTAACTCGAGTATTTCTCCTTTTGTAATATACAAAATAAAGATGGTGGGTCCATTGGAAGATGACGTTACAAGGAGGAAGTCAACAAGACAAGACAACCAAAAGGAAGCACTTGGGAGAAGTTGCTATCCCTAGGTTGACTAATCAATCTTTTCATTGGCTTGAGAAGATTGTAGAATAAGGGTCATAACCATGACACGCTTAGTTTAATATGTATGTGACGCATTTTAATTTAGCTTATATGTGATGTATGCTAATATGTATGTGATGCATGTTTAAGTTTATTTCTTAATAAGTCAAAAACGATATGCCTACCAAAGTTTGGTACTCACTACTTCCTCGATCATTTGTTGTTGGGTTTGCCAAAGCAAAGCAATGCATTTTATCTTGGAAGAGTGCGAGTGGACAATCGTGATGTCCCGCTATCAAACTTGGTTATGACTTAATTAAGTTTTCTTAATTAATTAAGAAAGTAGAGGCATATATTAGCTTTGAACATAAGTTTTAAAAATTAGTTTTGTGTGATTTTCGAACATCAGCTTTGTCTTAGAAAGTGGTCGTTGCTCCGATATCAAAGAAGGCCTCTGTGCCTCGCCACGACCGAAGCCGGGTTTAGGAATAAGCACTAAACTAATCTAAACTTAACCAAAGCTATTAAAGAGTTACATCAGATGTAATTGGCAAAAGATTGCCTACCTAATCATACTACATCTTGGGCGATTAGCCAAAGCTAACTCAAGATGAAGTATGATGTGGATCTTTATCCCATATAAATTTATAGCTAAATAGAAGCTAATGATGTAAGCAAAATGTGTTTGCCTACATCAATGATTAACTCATATCAAAGCTATGAGAATTTAATGGGAGCCTCATTTAATTAAAGGCCTAATTAAATGACTTAGGTATGATACTTAATTTTGCATTTTAATGTTGTAGATCACCATGTCATCTAACACGACACACCCCCTCAACTTGCGATCTATCCTTGAGAAAGACAAGCTCAATGGAGCTAACTTTCTAGACTGGTATAGGAACTTGAGGATTATCCTCAAGCAAGAACGTAAACTGTATGTCCTAGAGCAGTCTATCCCTGAAACACCCGCCCCTGTAGCCACTCGTGCTGAAAAGAATGCTTATAAGAAGCATCAAGATGACGCATTAGATGTGTCATGTCTTATGCTTGCCACCATGAACTTTGAGCTTCAGAAGCAACATGAGAACATGGATGCCTTTGGTATGGTTGAGCATTTGAAACAACTATATCAAGGACAAGCTAGGCATGAGCATTTTGATGTGTCTAAGGCTCTTTTTGCATGCAAGATGCAAGAAGGAACACCTGTAGGAACTCAGGTACTTAAAATGATAGGGTACGTTGAGAACCTTGAAAGACTAGGTTTTCCACTGAGCCAAGAATTGGCAACCGATGTTATCCTGCAATCATTGCCGGAAGCATATAATCAATTCCATGAATTATAACATGAATGAAATTGATAAGCCTTTGCGATATTCTCGATGTTAAGAATCACAACCGAATCTCAAGAAGAAAGTTAGTAACGTACTAATGGTCAAGAAGGGTAAAGGTAAACGCAAAGGCAAGGGTAAGACCCAAGCCAAAGGCAAAGCCAATTCATCCACTTCAAAGGGTAAAGGCAAAGAACCTAAGGAAGGGGACTGTTTCCATTGCGGTGAGACTAGACACTGGAAGCGGAACTGCAAAGTCTACCTTGAGGAAGTAAAGAAGAAAAGAAGTGGGAATTCTGCCTCAGGTATACACGTTATAGAAGTTAATCTATCTATTTCTTCTACATGAGTATTAGATACCGGATGTGCATCTCACATTTGTACTAATGTACAGGGACTGAGAAATAGTAGACTAATGGCAAAGGGCGAAGTGGACCTACGAGTAGGCAATGGCGCAAAAGTTGCTGCTGTAGCTGTAGGAACATATTCTTTGTCTTTGCCCACTGGGCTTATCTTAGAACTAGAGGAGTGCTTTTATGTACCTGCATTAACGAAGAACATAATTTCTGTATCTTGTTTAGACAAGAAAAACTTTTCTTTTATAATAAGGGACAAATGGTGTTCCATTTATTTGAATGAAATGTTCTATTGTAATGCACCACTTATGAATGGTCTCTATGTTATAGATTTAGAAAACCCAATTTATAACGTAAATACCAAACGGTTCAAATCGAATAATTTGAACCAAACATATCTCTGGCACTGTCGCCTAGGTCACATAAATGAAAAATGCATATCCTAACTCCATAAAGATGGATTATTGGACTCATTTGATTTTGAATCATATGAGGTATGCGAATCTTGTCTTTTAGGAAAGATGACTAAAACTCCATTTAGTGGACATGGCGAGAGAGCGACGGACTTGTTAGGACTCATACATACTGATGTATGTGGCCCTTTTAATGTCGAAGCCAGAGGAAGCTATAACTACTTTATTACTTTCACTGATGATATGAGTAGATTTGGCTACTTATATTTGATGATACATAAGTCAGAATCCTTTGAAAAGTTCAAAGAATTCAAGAATGAAGTACAAAACCAACTTGGTAAGCGTATTAAGCTACTTCGATCAGATCGAGGTGGTGAATACCTTAGTCAAGAGTTTCGAGATCACCTGGCTGAGTGTGGGATAATATCCCAACTCACTCCACCTGGATCACCACAATGGATGGTGTATCTGAGAGGAGAAATCGTACTCTATTAGATATGGTACGATCAATGATGAGCCAGACTGATCTACCTACTTCCTTTTGGGGTTTAGCTCTAGAGACAGCAGCTTTCACACTTAATCGCGTCCCATCAAAAGCCGTAGAAAAGACACCATATACGTTATGGACTGGGAAGAGTCCCAAAATTGTCTTTTATAAAGATTTGGGGTTGTGAAGCTTATGTTAGACGTCAAGTCTCAGATAAACTAGGACCCAAATCAGATAAGTGTTATTTTGTAGGATATCCCAAGGAAACTAAGGTATATTACTTTTACAATCCCACACTTGGCAAAGTGTTTGTTGCCAGAAATGCTGTCTTTCTAGAAAGAGAATTTATTTCTAGAAAAACTAGTGGGAGTAAAATTCATCTTGAAGAAATTCAAGATGAAGATAACACTAAGGCTTCGATGGAAAATGAACAGGCACCACAAAGTGTTGTGGATGAGGAAATTGTTGCCCAAAGAGTTGTGGAGCAAACACCTGTTCAAGTAGACCAACCTCTTCGTAGATCTGATAAGATCCGTCATCAACCCGAGAGATATTCTTTTCTCTTGACTGACAACGATGATGTATTGCTTGTCGATCTTGACGAGCCTACATCCTATCAAGAAGCTATGATGAACCCAGATTCCGAGAAATGGCTAGAGGCCAGGAGATCCGAAATGGAATCCATGTACACTAACCAAGTATGGACTTTGGTTGATCCACCTGAAGGGGTAAAACCCATTGGGTGTAAGTGGGTCTTTAAAGTAAAGACTGACATGGATGGTAATAAGCATACCTATAAAGGGAGATTGGTGGCTAAAGGATTCAAACAAATTCATGGTATTGACTATGATGAAACCTTTTCACCAGTTGCGATGCTTAAATCCATTCGGATCATACTTGCTATTGCAGCCTACCACGATTATGAGATCTGGCAGATGGATGTCAAAACCTCTTTTCTGAATGGAAAGCTACTCGAGGATGTGTACATGACACAGCCTGAGGGTTTTAAAGATCCAAAGCATCCTGGAAAGGTATGCAAACTGCAAAGGTCCATTTATGGACTAAAGCAAGCCTCTCGAAGCTGGAATCTTCGATTCGATGAAGCAATCAAGGAGTTTGGTTTCATCAAGAATGAAGATGAACCTTGTGTCTACAAGATAAATAGTGGGAGCACAATTGTATTTCTTGTCTTGTATGTAGATGACATACTTCTCATCGGAAATGATATTCCCTCACTCCAGTCTATGAAGATGTGGTTAGGGAATTGTTTCTCGATGAAAGACTTAGGTGAAGATGCCTATATTCTAGGCATCAAGATCTATAGAGATAGATCTAAAAGATTACTTGGCCTAAGTCAGAGTACATACATTGATAAAGTGCTAGATCGTTTTGCTATGCAAAATTCCAAGAAAGGATTTCTGCCTTTATCACATGGTGTGAGTCTTTCGAAGAATCAATGTCCCTCTTCTAAGGAGGAGAGAGATCATATGGATAAGATCCCTTATGCATCTGCTATAGGGTCTATCATGTACGCCATGCTTTATACTCGTCCTGACGTCTCGTATGCTTTGAGCATGACGAGTAGATACCAGTCGGATCCAGGTGAAAGTCACTGGATAGCAGTCAAAAATATTCTTAAATACTTACGAAGAACGAAAGAATATTTCCTGATATTTGGAGGCAATGAGGAGCTAACTGTAAAGGGTTACAGTGATGCAAGCTTCCAAACAGACAAGGATGACTATAGATCGCAATCGGGGTACGTGTTTTGCCTGAATGGTGGAGCTGTGAGCTGGAAGAGTTCGAAGCAGGACACAGTTGCTGATTCTACCACAGAAGCCGAGTATATTGTTGCGTCTGATGCAGCAAAGGAGGATGGTTGGCTCCGCAAGTTCATCAGTGAACTTGGGGTTGTTCCTAGCATTGCAGATCCAATAGACCTCTATTGTGACAACAATGGGGCAATTGCACAGGCTAAGGAACCTCGATCACATCAACGGACCAAACACATACTGTGGCGCTTCCATCTCATTCGAGAGATCATCAATAGAGGAGATGTGAGGATATGCAGAGTACCGACAGAAGCTAACATCGCAGATCCATTGACCAAGGCTTTGGCACAGAGGAAGCATGATGGTCACACTAGGTCACTAGGTATTAGATATTATAGTGATTGGTACTAGTGCTAGTGGGAGATTGTTAGTTATAGCCCTAGAACCAATCATGTGATGGTTGAATAGGGAACATTTTGTATCATATTCTATAAAGGCAAAGGATTGGTTATTATATTTACGTCTTGCTTGTGCCAACTAAATTAAATATAATAATGCCCTAGAAAAGTAGGTTCTTATCTACAGCACATCAATTGGCAGAATTGATTATGAGAGGCTGTAGAGAACACTTTTCTAAATGTTCCTAGTCAAGTATTAATATGCAAGGGAAATATTAATACATAAAGACTAGCATGTAGGTCAATTGATGACTTGATCTCACAAGTCATGGATATATGATATCAAGTTGACACATGGGTATATATTAGAGAATATATACTGAACTGACCCGCCATGAGAAAGTTTCATGGATCGTCATATGAGTGTCATAAACTTTCTCATGTGACTATTGATATGAATAGTCCTCAAACCTGAAGTCACTACGGTTCCCTACATAAGGAGTTATGTACTTTGGTATCGTCAAACGTCACCCGTAACAGGGTGGACCATAAAGGCGATTACTGGGTATATAACAAATTATGCGGAGGGATGTGAGTGATGTAGATGAGATCTATCCCTCCCATATGACGGGAGTGATATCTGTGGGCCCCTTGATTGAGTAGAACTACTAAAACGCATGGCCATAATAGAATGAGTCAATATGAGATATTGAGCTCATTTGTTTGAGTTAGTTTACTCAGGGATCAAGAAACACATAGATTGATCGAGGATGACACGGTCTATGCCTCATTGGTCAATCTGATATCAAGGATAGAAGGACATGGTCATACATTATAGTAGTCACGGAAAGGTTAGTCGGATCTTGACTTATTTCGTAACTTGGGTAGCAATGATGTATTGCTAGATGCCGCTCATTGCTTGTGTATCTAAAAGAGTTTAGATCCACTGCCAACGTTATGAGAGCCTATAGGGTCACACACAAAGAGCATGATGATTAGAAGAATTAGTGCATTCTAGTTTGACTAGAATAATTTGGGAATAAGCTTAAGTACAAAATGGTTTTTGTACTTTAAGCTTAATGAGAATTTTAGCTTATTGATTTAATGAGATTAATTCAATATGCTAATCTTAATTGATTTAATAAGATTAATTCAATATGTTACCTTATTGATTTAATGAGATTAATTCAATATAATAACATAAGCTTATTGGATTAATAAGATTAATTCAACATGCATGAATGCCACCTAAGCATGCCACATAAGAATGCCACATAAGCATGCCACCTAAGCATGCCACATAAGCATGCCACCTAAGCTTGATGAGGTGGAAGGAGACAAAGGGTTTTGACCTTTGGAATTTCTCCACATGTGGCCGGCCAAACAAGGAGTGTAACTCTTTATTTGATTATGTTTCAATGCAATTGATTGCATTGAATGTGATAGGAGGTGAAAGGTTTTTTCAATCCTATAAAATACCCCATGGGGTGGCCGGCCAACTATGTGAAAAACTTGAGGCTTTGGTTGAAGCTTGAGGCTTGGAGAGAGCTTGGTGGTGAGAGGCTTTGGTTGTGTGGCTTTTGTGAGTGTAGGCTAGCAAGAAGAGTGGTCTTATTCTTCCTTTCTCTTTTTCCCTACCTTCCTCTCTTTTAGGGACTTCTCTAGCAAGAAGTAAAGGAGAGCTCTTCTATTTTCTTTTGTGAGACAAGAGCTTGCTCGTGTGGATACATATAGAGGCACGGACATTTGAACATGCTAAAAGATCCAACAAACCCAAGGAGAAGCGGGATTAAAAAGGGCACGCAACAAAGGTAATATTCTCCTATAAGATAGGTTTTGAGAAATTTATTTTTTGTACGAGGTTTTCTTTCACAAGGATCACTTAGAAGGGATCCTATTTTTCCGTTGCGCATATGCTATTTTGCATAAAGATATCCCTACACCGATAACATGATCTCCCGTGTGAAACCACACACCATGTTATCTACAATGTAATGTATTAGACAATATGCATAACCATAAATATGAAAACAATGATCATGTGATTCTTATTTCAAAATAAAGATATTCATACAAAAGATAGACTTTTCAGTATACATCCCAACAATCTCCCACTTATACTAAAAGACTATGCTGTCCTCAAACTGCCATACATCTGATTCCCATTCCCGCTACATGCCTATCAAAAGCTCTCGCCGGAAGGGCCTTAGTGAAAGGATCTGCTAGGTTATCCTCCGATGCAATCTTGGCCACAACAACTTCACCTCTCTTTACGATTTCTCGTATTAGGTGGTACTTGCGCTCTATGTGTTTACTTGCCTTATGGGCTCGTGGTTCTTTCGAGTTTGCAACTGTACCACTATTATCACAATAAACTGCGATAGTTTTGGGCAATCCAGGAATCACATCCAAGTTCATCAGGAAGTTCTTGAGCCACACAACTTTTTTGGCCGCCTCAGAGACTGCCACATACTCAGCTTCCATGGTGGAGTCCGCCATGCATTTCTGCTTGACACTCCTCCATACAATGGCTCCACCTCCCAAAGTAAACACAAAACCTAAGGTAGACTTACTGTTATCCCTATCTGATTGGAAGTCAAAATTTGTGTAACCCACAGGGAGTAATTGGTCTGCCTGGTAAACTAACATATAATCCCTAGTCCTTCTCAAGTACTTTAATTTATGCTTTACCGCAGTCCAATGTCCCTGTCCTGGATTATTCTGATATGTGCTGACCATGCCCATGACAAAGCAGATATCTGGTCTCGTATATAGCATCACATACATAAGGCTTCCTACTGCCGAGGCATAAGGAACCACCTTCATCTCCTCTATCTCCTTAGATGTTCTAGGACACATCTCCTTAAATAAAGGAACTCCATGCCTGAAAGGTAGAAAACCTTTCTTGGAGTTTTGCATGCTAAAACGATCCATAATAGTGTCTATGTATGAAGCTTGAGATAAGCACAACATCCTTTTCCTGCGATCCCTTATAACCTTGATCCCAAGGATGTGTCCCACTTCTCCCAAGTCCTTCATATCAAACTGTTTGGACAACCATACCCTTACATCCGATAACACCTTGACATTGTTGCCAATTAACAAAATGTCATCTACGTATAGTACAAGAAATACCACTACGTTTTCGTAACATCTCTTGTATACACAAGACTCATCCAAACTTTGAATAAATCCATAAGACTGGATTACTTCATCAAAGTGGATGTTCCAAGACCTCGAAGCTTGCTTCAACCCATAAATGGACCGATTAAGCTTACATACAAGATGCTCTTTGCCCTTCACAATGAATCCCTCTGGTTGCTTCATATAGATGTTTTCCTCAAGACTTCCATTAAGGAAAGCTGTCTTGACATCCATCTGCCACACCTCATAATCTATATGAGCTGCAATTCATAAGAGAATCTGGATAGACTTAAGCATGGCTACCAGTGAAAAGGTCTCCTCATAATCAATACCCTCTTTCTGAGTATACCCCTTCGCAACAAGCCTCGATTTGAAGGTCTCAACCTTCCCATCTATTCCTCTCTTTCTTTTGTAGATCCACTTGCATCCAATGGTTTTTACATCATCGGGTGGTTCCACTAGCTCCCAGACCTGATTTGAATCCATAGATTCAATCTCAGTATTCATTGCACTTTGCCAAGATACTGCATATTTATCTTGGATTGCCTCATCATATGTCCAGGGATCAGGTTCATGTTCGCCAGGGACCAAATAAGAAGATTCTCCCAAGAACATGAATCTATCAGGCTATCTCACAACCCTCCCACTAGGACGAGGTATCACCTGTGTATCCTCTGTGACACGCGGTGCAGTGACTTGTAGTATATCCTCTTGTACCAGTGGTACTGAAGAAGTGACTTCTCCTTTTAATTCTTCCAGAATAATCTTACTCATGGGCATATGGTTCATCACATAGTCTTCCTCTAGAAATCTGGCGTTCGTGCTGACGATCACCCTCTGATCTCTAGGACTATAAAACAAACCACCTTTCATTCCTCTAGGATATCCAACGAACATGCATACTTCTATACGAGGTTCCAACTTACCAGCATCCGCCTTCAGCACATGTGCTGGACTCCCCCAAATCCTATATGTCTTAGACTATGCTTTCGCCCAGTCCACAATTTTTTGGGAGTAGAAGGCACTGATTTAGATGGGACCAAGTTCAGAATATACACTACCGTATCTAGAGTATATCCCCATAACGAATCTGGCAACTCAGAATAACTCATCATCGATCTAACCATCTCCATAAGAGTCCTATTCCTCCGCTCTGCTACACTATTCTGCTGGGGTGTGTCAGGTGCAGACAATTGGGATTAAATCCCAGCCTCTGATAAGTAATTCCTAAACTCTCCCAAGAGGTACTCACCACCACGATCAGATCGTAGTGTCTTGATACTTTTACCTTGATGTTTCTCCACATCAGCCTTAAATTCTTTGAACTTGTCAAAGCATTTAGACTTGCGGTGCATCAAGTAAATGTATCCATATCTCGAATAATCATCTATAAAAGAGATGAAATACTCAAAACCACCTCTAGCCTGGATAGACATAGGACCACACAAATCAGAATGAACACATTCTAATACATCTTTGGCTCTATACCCCTTGGCCTTAAAAGGCCTCTTGGTCATTTTACCCTCCAAGCAAGATTTGCAGGTTGGGAAATCTTCCACCACTAATGAATCCAGAGGTCCATCAGCTATCAACCTTTGAATTCTGCTTAGGTTAATATGACCAAGCCTAAGATGCCAAAGATATGTTTGGTTCATCTTCGAAGATTCTTTTCTCTTATTGGAATTAGAAGATGAGTTATTAACTTTTATTTGCATCGTGGGAGCTTTTGGTTCAAGTGTGTATAAATTTCCTATCAATGCACCCTAACAGATAATATCTCTATTCCTTTTTATAACAACTCTGTCATTAAAAGAAATAGAATATCCATCCATAAACAATTTAGAAACTGAAATTAAATTCTTTCTAAATAAAGGTACATAAAGGCAATTCTTAAGAACCAAAACTTTATTTTTTTCAAAAGATAAATAAACGTCTCCCACTGCAACAGCCGCCACCTTCGTGGCATCGCCCAAGTATACGGTAATCTCTTCCTCAGCCAGTCATCTGGTTTCCTAGAACCCCTGCAAAGTATTGCAGACATGATCAGTGGCTCCCGTATCTACACACCAAGTGCTGGTAGATATCACCGCTAAACATGTTTCAACGACTAGACCAAAAGATATACCTTTGTTCTTCTTGCGGTTGGGGCAGTCCTTCTTCCAGTGTCCAGTCTGCTTACAAGTGAAGCACTTGCCTTTCGGCTTCTTCACTCCTTTCTGAGTTCCTCCCACCGCCTTCGTCCCAGTTTGTTTCTTCTTCTTCTTACCTTTCGGCTTAGAAGTAGAAACCTTTTGGGTCACCATGGAATATGCCTGAGCACTCTGACGAAATAGCCCCTCTGCCGCCTGGAGTTCTGTCAGAAGCTCCGCCAACGAATACAACCTTTTGTTCATGTTGTAGTTTAGGCAAAACTGCTCAAAACTCGTAGTAGAGACTAGAGAATGATATCGACATGGGTTTCCCCATCGATCTCAGCTTCGAGGACTTCCAACTCATTCAAATGAGCCATCATCTTGAGAACATGATCCCTCACGGGTGTTCCTTCGATCATGGTGGTCGTCATCAAGTTCCTCATGGCTTCCTGCCTTGCAGCCCGATTCTGGTGTCCGAAAAGCTCTTTGAGATTGAGCATCATGTCATAAGCAGTGGGCATGGCTTGATGCTGATGTTGCAGTACATTTGACATAGGTGACAAAATGTAACACCGCGCCATCTCATCGGCCTTTATCCACTTCTTATAACTCTCTTTCTCCTTTTCCCCAGAATCATCCACAGGCTTAGGAGGGCACTCTTCGAGGAGTACATATTTGTATTCCTCAGCAGTCAATACAATGTCAAGATTCCTCTTCCAATCAACATAGTTGGATCCAGTAAGTTTATTCTCTTTCAGTATCATAGCAAGCGGGTTGAAAGTCATTTTGAAAGAAAACCTAAGAATCACATAGATCAAAACATTATATTTCAAAAAATTATTGATTCCTCATAACAATAAAATTTTAAAATCAACCAACACCTCAAAACACCGAGAATATCGTATGCCACGATAGTGTGGACATATATGAATTCTACATTTATAAGAGAAGGTTTTACCCATTAATTTTACTATCTTGTCAACCTAACTTTTTGACAAGTAAAATTAATAGTTGGTTCCTCTTTGGCCCTATAAATAAAAGCAGTGACTCCGATGGGGAGAATACTTATATTTGTATCTAAGTGTTCACCATTACTCGGTACCAAGGTAATTATCTCGGGTTATGTGCATTCCGATGGGGAAGTACACACACTCCTTAATAATTTCCTATAACCATATTTGACCTTGTGATCCACAAACAAACTCATCCGATGGGGAGGAAGGCACTCAGAGCCGACACACAAGTTTGTTTGCATCACTTGTCAAATCGTAATGGAGGCCGTGAGAATTTTTAATAAAAATATCCCTCTCCCACTTAGTAATTTAAAATTGAGGAATTTTCTAGCCTACGACATGTATATCAAATAATAAGCAATAAATATGAAAAATAAATATTTTCCAACTATTATGGCTTTTGTCTTCAATATGTCTCCCGTCGTATCGCCATCTCGTCCGCTCCTACGCCATGTACGAGCCATCCGGAGATCTGAGCCGAGAAAAAAATATTTTAATTTACATTCATCGATCCTATACTCCACGAGGGAGTGTACATGAAATCTAGATCAAAAGTAAACTAAAATAGAAAGAGTGGCTAAACAATGCCGTATCTAATTTACAACAATTAAATACTAACCTCGTCAACCCCGAGGATTCAACAAAATATACAATTACACTCATACAATCACATACACACATATGACCATAATAGTTGGATCTTATGCCTGCAACCAAAAAGTTAACTTACGCATATTCTACTATTATCTGGCACATATAATATATGAAAAGTGCATAAAAGTAACCAAATCCTAAACACACAAAATCGGAAATCATGGCTCTGATACCACTTGAAGGTAGGAAACTTCGCTTTCCACTTCAACTCGGTCGCTTGTTCATGGCGATACCTTCTACGTCCCCGGATAAAAAAATTTATCCTTGACAAGAGGGATTGCCCAAGCAACCTTGTCATCGTCGTGCTATTCAATTAGAGTAGTCACTTGAACAAACTTGTTGTTCAAGCAACCAACCTCTATTCTACGAGTAGCCGCGGAATTGACGATGTACGGATCGCCGGCTTTTGTGTTTATGTTCGGGGTCCAAGTATATTTAGCCACAAAACAGAATATATCATGCATATATAATTGAAAACAATTACAAACATGTTACATATGAAGATAGATAAGTGTTATACCTCTCGATCTTCTATTGTATGACCTTCCTCCTTTCGGACATCGTGTGGGCGACGATCTACCAAAAGTTGAAGCTCCTAGATCACCAATCTTTCTTCCTTGCTCGCTCCGAACAAGAGGAAGAATAAAAACAAGACCCTTCTCCTTCCTTTAGCCAACAAACAAGCACCAAGCAAGTTGTTGCCGCCGGCCAACAAGGAAAAGGTATGAGAATGATGGATGCTGGCCAAGAGCTCCAAGGGAGGACCCTAAGCCTTGTTTCCACCGGCCAAGGAGAGGAGAAGAAGCTGGTTTGGATGTCGGCCAAAGGAGGGAAGAGCTGTATGGACATCGGCCACCAAGGAAGAAGAAGAAGATAAGGAAAAGATTTCCTTATTTGGTACCGCTAACTCCAAACCCTAACTCCAAGCCTCTTGCCGCCAACTTCAAAACTCCCTTGCTTCTAATTATTCTCCACGCCAACCCTTAAGCCCCTTTTTATAGGTTTAGGGATAAGCCTTGTTTTAATCTCCACCATTGGTTCTAGGGATTTAATCTCAACCGTTAGATCTAGAGATTTAATCTCAACCGTCGGATCTAGAGATTTAATCTCTCCCTTTGGATCTAGAGTTTTGTTTTCATCCATTTGATCTAAGCTTCATGAAGTATTAATAGGCTACAATAGGGACCATGAGGAGGAGTTGGATCTTGGCCACCCAATGGATTAAGCCCACATAAAGTCTGATCCAGTAATGATAATCCAATCCACTAAAGGATTATCATTGATCTACCTCACCAACCCCCATAAGTTAATTTAGGCTCCATATATTATATGTACATTTTCTCCCCGTGTTTAAAATCTCAAATGTTCATCGATTAATTAATTTACTGACAATTAATTAATCAACATCTAACTCCATGAGTAGTACCACTCAACCTTTTCATCATGCCGGACCAAGTCCACTTGCAGGGTTTACATGATGCACCTTATGAGCTCCTCAAGAGGACATCATCATCCTAATATATAGGACACGATTTCCTCCTATAAACAATGACACACCATATAAATAATATCATTTCCCAACTTACCGAACCTATCAATTTAATCTATAAATCTCGCCCATTGGTAAATAAAAGAAATGAATACTAAGTGTATGTGCCCATTATTATATCAGGATTAAGAGCATGTACAATATAATATCGGGGATCTGATTCGATTATGTAGTTAGCAATAAATTGAATCACCTCTAAGTCGGTCCTGCTCAATACACACAAAGTGTACTAGTGTGATTCTATGGTCAAGATAAATCAATACCTAATCATACTACAACCATTCCAATTGTTTGTCCAAAGTCATATCGGTTGTGAGCCTATACTTATACTTTACAAGGAGCCGATAACATGATCTCCCGTGTGACACCACACACCATGTTATCTACAATGTAATCTATTAGACAATATGCATAAGCATAAATATGCAAAAAATGATCATGTGATTCTTATTTCAAAATAAAGATGTTCATATAGAAGATAGACTTTTCAGTATACATCCCAACATAGGTAACCTTTTGTACTTAACTGCGAGTTGACCTGATATACTCTTCGCAGTGAGTATGTGTGCGAGATTTCAATCTTGCGCAAAGGAGTCGCACCTAATGCTGGTCAAACAAATTTTTAGCTACCTAAAAGGAACATTTAACGTAGGCATTTGGTACCCTAGGTCAAACAAGTTCGAACTAATCGGCTACTCGGACTCGAATTATGTCGGTAATAAACTTGATAGAAAGAGCACGAGTGGGTGTTGTCAACTGTTGAGAGCATGAGGAATACAATCAAAGTCCCACATTGGTAAGACATGGAAAATATCATGTGCTTATAAGATAAAAAAAATATCTCCATTGGCATGAGGCCTTTTGGGTAAAGCCCAACAACAAAACCATGAGGGCTTAGACCTAAAGTGGACAATATCATGCCATTGTGGAGATATATAATTCTTATAGGAACTAACAATTGGTATCAGAGTCATGGTCCATGTCAAACCATGAACCTCAAATGAAGGAAGTGGAGCTCCCATGTCCAGATCAAGTGAACCAAACACCAGGCAGGATGTCCAATTGGGCCAAAAGGGATGGACAACTGGAAGAAAGTCCAACTGGGTCGGAAGGATCAGACAGTTGGTAGGAAGTCCTGGTGGATTGAAGATCTGACATCAAGCAGAGAAAGTCCTTCGATGAGGGATAGGCTTAAGGGGGGGATCAATGTGGTCCTTCATTTGAGGGGGGATTATTGGGAGTATGGGGAATACAATCAAAGTTCTACATTGGTAAGACATGGAAAACATCATGTGCTTATAAGATAAAAAAAATATCTCCATTGGCATGAGGCCTTTTGGGTAAAGCCCAAAAGCAAAATGATGTGAGCAAAATATATAGGGTTTTAGGAGTAGTTTTCGCTCACATCTAATTGCATTGTGCGTCAGTTTCATGCATATGTTATGCTATTTTTGCATGCATTGCCTATTTTCTGGTTCGGAGGTCTGTTCGTTGTACTTTTTTGTGCAAGTTAGCTTTTTGGATGAAAAAGATGCATTTTCGGAGCAAAAGAAGGATATTTCATAGCTGGACGCAGAGTGGGATACGGCCAAGGCATGTGGATTCACACATATGTGTCCAATGGGCGAGATCAGCACCCTAGGACTGCACACGGCCTGGCCGTGTGGCGACCCGATGGATTTGCATGACTAGGGTTTTTTTTAGATTTTGCAGTGGTCCGAGGCGATGTCTATATAAGGATGGCTCCGCCCAAACCCTAGGGGGGAGGCACGATGGCTAGGACCGCACGCCGATGCCCTAAAAAGCTTCGGTAACTCACAACGGGGAGGAGGAACGCCACCGGAGGTCCACACCTTGCAACACAACGCCGGAGTGAAGATCACAGAAGCATTGTATATCTCTATTACTGTGTTTCATTCCTTATGTATTCAAACTTAGCCATGCTTTATGATTCTTCCTTCGTATACATGGAGTAGTAATTTCGACTCTAGGATTAGGGATTAGCTTGTGTTTATAAACAATGTTGGTTCATGTTAAATTCTGCCCATGAGTTTGATTTGACAATTGGTTGTTGCTCTTTACTATATATATGCGTATTTGGCTTTCTTTCCACTGTGCTTAGGCAATACGAGGGGTGAAAGCCCTCGCAATCTAAAATTTAAGAGATTTGATTAAGGAACCTAGGGGTAAACCTGATCTCCTGCAACTGCGGGGAGAAGGGTGCGGTAGAATCGGAAACGGTCCACCATAGGGATTGATTTGGCATCCTCATACCGTCTATCCCATCCGTGTAGGCGGAGATAGCTCCCAGTGAATGCGGCGGCTCTGCGAGAGAGTGTATGATGCCCCTTCCACAAAACCGTAGGTAAACGTCTAAACAACGCCAATTGACAACATTGTTCTGTGATACGCAAGCGAAATCAAAGTCCTAGAATCACCTTTGAAGACCTCGACACACTCCTTTCCTCCTCCCTGTGACACCGTACAGAGTAGAATCCACCGACATCCCTCACCAACTGTAACCTCTTAGAGATCATGTTCGAACAATTACGACCACTAAGTATATTGGTATTCAAATCTCAGTTCCTGTGGGATCGATAATCTTTATTACTTGATGACATCCGTGCACTTGCGGGCATTGATCGCGAGCGTGCGCTTTGAGTCCTCGATGGTACCCATCGCGAGATTTGAGGTCGCGTCGGTGCGCATCAAGTTTTTGGCGCCGTTGCCGGGGACTGATCGATTCGATATCAAATCGAATAGTGGTAAATTGGATCGGACATAGGATTAGATTATTTGTTTGCTTTATTTTCTTCCTAGTTTACTTTATTTGCTTTAGTTCAATTTTCCATATTTATATTTAGTTTTTATTTTTAGTAGTAGTTTCCTATTTACTTATTGCATCTTAGATTTTTATTTGCTAGATTGAGTTATTTTCTGCTTTTAGAATTAGATTAGCACTCTTAACTTTGTGGTTTGGTTCGTCGTATGCTTAGACGATTAGGGTCGGAAGGTCTAATTCTGATTGTCTTAGAAATTGTGCGAACTTTTCACCGTCGGAGAGCAGAACAACGAAATATGGAGGATCAAGCTGCATCCGTGGTGAACATAGTTAGCCGACCTCTACGGGACTACGCAGCTCCTAGCGCTAGAGGATTCAGGCCGAGTATAGCTGGATCATCTATTTCGACGAATAACTTTGAGCTGAAGCCGACACTTATACATATGGACCAGCAAAGCCAATTCGGGGGAGCTGCGACTGAAGACCCAAATCGGCACCTTACGGCATTTCTTGAAATCTTATCAACGATAAAAATAAACGGAGTCCCTACAGACGCGATTCGCCTGAGCCTTTTCCCATGTTCACTGCGGGATAAGGCTAAGGCATGACTTCACTCCCTACCTTCTAGCAGCATCACCACATAGGAGCAGTGTGAGCAGCAGTTTCTGAATAAATACTTCCCACCAAGTAAGACTGCTCACATATGCCATCTTATCACGAGCTTTCGTCAGAAGGAGGGGGAGTCCCTATTCGAAGCTTGGGATCGCTACAAGGGGCTACTCTACCAATGCCCCCACCACGGACTGGAGAGGTGGATGGTGATCCACATTTTCTATAATGGGATCGCTTACGCCACGAAGATGTCCCTAGATTTTGCCGCAGGAGGAGCACTGATGAATAAGATCATAGAGGAAGCGGGAGAGTTTATCAAAGAGGTGGCCCAGACCCACCATCAATGGGATTCTGAACGTGGTCAACCCACGCCTACAGCAGGACGATACACTGTCAACTTCATGGACCACCTTTCAGCAAGGATGGACGCGCTCAGCAGATGGTTTGAATCTTTGAATCCTTCATCTGCATGCGCGGCCATTGATTATGGAGAGGGAGCAGCAGTGTATCGAGAGGACCACTATGGAGGGCAAGGGACCTCAGACGGGCAGATTGAGCACTATGACGCGATTGGGGACTATGATCAAAGGCCCCACAACCCATACTCCAATACTTTTAATCCCGGATGGAGAAATCACCCAAATTTCTCTTACAAGAATAACACGGGAAACGCGCAACCATCAAGGGGGGGTATGGGCAGCAGTAGGACAATGGGAAGCGACCACAGAAGTTCATACTGGAACTGATGATGGAGGACTTCATCGCTACCCAAACAAAGGGCAATGAGGAATTTCGTTGCAAACATCAGAAGTCTGAAGAATCACTCAGAGACTTGAAGGCCACCGTTGATGGCCTTGCAAGTCATACCAGGATGTTGGAGACACAAGTGGCCCAAATAGCCCAATCCGTGTCACAACCTGTGAGGAGCTCTCCGGCAAGCCAAGGAAAAGAGGAAGGAGTGGGGCAAAGTAGACAATTCGCCAAGGGGTGTGCAGCCATGATTTTCAGCCTACCTGACCAAGAAGAGTTTGAAGAGAAGATTCCATTACAGCTTGAGGACCCTGGTGAATTTGTTATCCCCTGCTCGATTTATGGGGAGAGCTTCGACGAAGCGCTATGCGACTTGGGGTCATCAGTCAATGTGATGCCCTACGCATACTATCTGAAGATGGGACTGAGCGGGCTCCAACCCGCGAATCTTGGTATTCGTATGGGGGATGATTCAGATAAATTGCTCGTTGGCCTGCTACCAGACATGCCTGTGATGATAGAGGATTTCGTGATACCCACAGACTTCAACATACTAGACACAGGACCAAATCCCCAGAATTCCATCATTCTGGGAAGGCCTTTTCTAGCGACTGCAAGGGCGTGCATAGATGTGAAGGCACACTAGATCTCCCTAGAGGTAGATGGGGAGATCATCCTTTTTAGCCTTTCGGAGCATAGAACTCCCTACCTCTACGGCTTCACATTTAGTAGAATGAAGCTGAAACCTTCAGATCAAGATCCTGAGATGGATGAATGGAGGTTCACTGAACCACCAGAGCCGAGTTGATAGTGAACTGCGGTCGAGCTAAACGACCTTAAACAAAGCGCTTCTTTGGAGGCAACCCAAGTTTAGTTTTAGATTTCTCTTTTCTATTGCATTGCATACATTTGTTTGATTTTAGTTTTGATTTCCATCACCTTTAGAGTTAGGACTAGAAAAGAACTTTGCTAGGAAAAAATGAAATCCATATTAGCCTACACGGCGAAGTGTATGAGAAAATTCAGACCATGGTGCATAAATGGGCAAAAAATGGGGACACACGGCCTGGCCATGTGTTTTCACATGGTCATGGAGCGTGAGGTTAAAAGGGGCGAGCCGTGTGTTTTCACCCCATTTGCGCCGTGTGCTTCAAAAGTTCTTGCCCTAGCCATGTGATTTCGCCTTCCCCAACATCTAGAAGCATATTTAACCTCTAAAGAAGCCAAAAGGAGCAAGGATGAGGAGGACCAAGACCGAAGCACCCCGATCCGGTGCTTCGGAGCGACGAACAAGGAGACCCGACACCCCTCAAGCTTCGGAGGAGGGTGACGCCCTACCCACTCTACTTTTTTGCAATAATGAACATAGAGATAGATACAATATGCTCTCTACTCGTAAACTTACTGCTACAAGGTACTTAGATGAGGATTTGCTAGAATCTTTAGGGTTGTTGGGTGATATGCAAACCCTATTTGTAAAAATGGGGTGGGATGAGATTATGGGAATAAGGCACCTAACCTACCTTAGGATAGTTTTCGAATTTTTGAGTTCTTTAGAGGCGGAAGTTTTAACGGGTAGAGAAAGCGGGGAGGGTAGGATAACTTTTAGGTTTTTTAATATTGAGCATGAGTAGACCCTTCACCAATGGAACTCATGCTTTGGCTTGCCAAGTGGCGGAGAGAGAAAGACCCCTAATGGGTACAACTCTTGAATTTGGACTGAGTTGACAGGGGAGCACGCTTATGACCCATTTAGGGCCAAAGCGTCGCGCCTCCAAAACCCCGTCTTTTGATAGCTTCACCACATCATGGCAAGTACTATATGTGGTCGTGGGGAGAGTGACGGTGTAGTTAGAGCTAGCAAGCTGCTTTGCCTTTAGGATATGTTATAAGAAAGGAGTAGCATCGATGTAGGGTCACACTTCATCAGACACTTAGTGAAGATAGGCAAAGTAGCACGAGGAGAGATCAATGTGGGAGGCCTACTTACCCACATTTGCCATAGGATGGGGTACGATTACACAACATTAGAGAGTATAGAGGGGAGCCCTAGGATCGACCTAGGAGTATGCATGGCCATGAAGATGATTGTAAGAGAAGGAGACTCCTTATGCTTTGTAAGGAAAAATCTTACGACCCTTAGGCTCCCCGACCCAAATCATACCACCATCGCTATACGCACCAAATGGCGCTTGGACCTGATAGTGGAGTCCCCTCCACATAAGGGACCATCCATATCAGCGCATGTCTCTCTGCATTTATATCAATCTCCCTCCAGTCCACACATGCATAGGAGCCCACCTAGTCCACGCCGACATGAGCCTACATCTGCACCACCACCTTTTTCTACTTTTGAGCAGGATGCAGGTACGTTGGCCTATGATTTCTTAGAGTTTCGATCGTGCCTTGATGACATTTACACTGAGCAGTAGACGCAGAGGCAGCGATGGGAGGAGAAGAGTGCCTACCAGCAGGTGGAGTTCCAGGGATTCTGCGAGCATTTCCAGTGGGCTGAGGAGTTCTACGATGAGGCCCACATATACTTCCAGAAGGAGGCTGTTCGTTGTCAGGATGAGGCCACCTACCGTAGGGAGATGCGGCAGCACATGCATGCCCAGCAGGCACAGTGGGCTAGGGAGGAGGAGCACTGAGCAGCCGCTGCATCCACCAGCTCCCAGATCGACCACATGTATATGTGGTATCAGCAACTCAGTAGCAGGTTCTCCCAGGATCCAGAGATGCCCAGGCTCTCTGACTTTCCACCTCGTCCACCATATTAGAGGTATATTTTCGTTTAAGTCTAGGGGGAGACCCCAAGATTTATTTTGTTTTATTTCCTAGCAGTAGTTTTCTGGTATTTTCATTTATTCATGCCTATGTTGTTGAGTTTCTTTCAGTACTTAATTTTTGTTGTCTATAAAGCTACCTCAGTAGTATTTTTGAAAGTTGCTTGCATGAGTTGTTCCCATAGGTAGCTTAACTCTATTTATCTTGTGGTATTTTATTTTATTCGCTCTATTGAATGTTCTAGACTTACACTGGTTAGCTTTGTTTTTGCACTCACACATGTTGAACATTGTGAAAGGGAAAATCTAGTACATATCCTAGTTATGATTTACTTCAGTAGTCTAGTACTTTGGAATCCATAGGTGAATCTAGGTTTAGCATTTTAGTTACTAGAGATGCTCGGATTGTGTAAGCCCATTTGGAAAAATCAAAATCCCAGTGAGTCGAAAAATAAAAGAAAGAAAAAAAAGAGAGAAAAGAAATCAACAATAAAAAAGAGAGAGAGAAATGATTAAGAGGGATAAAAAACAGTTGTCGTGGGTGGAAATGGCTAGGTGCCCCTTTGAGACCGAGTTAGGTTACTGGGAAAACACCTACCAATTTCTCTCAATATCTACTACACCTTTGAGACTTTATGCTAGATCTAGGGAACGACTCTCACTTTGGGCAAGTAAGTGTTGGTGCAATCGGCCCAGGTCACGATTGACCAGACTCGAGTTTGACTCGAGTGATGTTTTGATGTTTGACAAAGGGATTTGACAAAATGGATTGACATTGATGTTGGACATTGATGTCGGTTAATATGTTGGGGAGATTGTTTATACAATCGACCCAGGTTATAATTGACTTTGATGGTTGACTAGGGTTGACCATGTGATTATGGGAAAGTCCAAGCATGGGTCTTGGCAAATGGAAAGTCCAACATGGGTTGGCAAAGGAAAAGTCCAACATTGGTTGGCAAGGAAAGTCCAAGCATGGGTCTTGGCAATGTAAAGTCCAACATTGGTTGGCAAGGAAAGTCCAAGCATGGTCTTGGCATGAAAAGTCCAACATGGGTTGGCAAGGGAAAGTCCAAGCTTGAGTCTTGGCATTTAAGAAGTCCAAGGGTTTGATATTGGCAGCGTAAAGTCCAAGCGGGAGTCTTGGCAGCATAAGTCCAATGGTTGGCGGCGTAAAGTCCAAGCGGAGTCTTGGCGGCGTAAGTCCAATGTGCCTTGGCGGTATAGACACCGTTACCATGACATAGCCGATGGAAGCACCTAGAAGCTAGCGCGATGGATGAACAAGTCATGGATGACTTGGAGGGATCCGAGAGGCGTGAGGCTGATGGAGGTGGCTAGAAGGCTTAGGTCTAGGCTAAGGGTGGTCTAGAAAGTATGGGGGCACCATACTTGGGTTAAAACCTCATTCTTGAGGTTGGCAGTCGACTGGCATTATGGCCGGTTCGACTGCCTTAAGTCGACTTGAGTTCGACTACCAGGTTAGAGCTGGGATTGCTCTGGCAGTAGATTGCTCATGGGAGCGATCGATGATAGCTCTAGCGATCGCTAAGGGATGGCGATCATTGCCGATCAGTGTCAAGCCGCGATCGCTCCGTAGCCGATCGGGCGGTCGATTACGCGCAAGCCGATCGCCAAGAGATCCGTTGGAGTTTTTCCAGCGTGGATCGATCCGTTGTCTCACGACAACAGTGGCATCAGTCGACTGGTGACTTATGGCAGTCGACTGATAGGCGAAAATCCAGCCCGATGCAGGTTATAAAGGCAGCTCGGAATGAGGGTTTTAGCAGTGATTTTTCTTGGACGTTTTTGAGGCGATTTGCTGCTGCAAATCAGGGTCTTCAACCACGATTCAAGCGATCAACAAGCAAGCTATCTAAAGAGCTTTTGTAAAGTGTTCTTTACTTCTCTTGTTGTATTTCCTATTATATTTGCTTGTTGTATTTAGATTATTGTTGTAATCTTATTGTAAGAGGTTTCTCCACCTCCGATTTGTGTCGAGAAGGAGTTATTTGATAGTGGTGTGTGTTTGGCATCGCTAGGGCTCGTTTGAGCCCGATCCGTGGAATAGGAACCGTTACGGTTCCGAACCACGTTATATCATCGTGTTCGTGTGTGATTGTATTTTGTGTATTGCTTTTATTATTATTATTCCGTTGCGCTAACACGAATTGTAGACAAACACGCGAACGATTTCCATCTATGTACGGGTCACAGGCTATTCACCCCCCCTCTAGCGGGCGTCTAATCTCCAACAGTAAGTGCCTATGAGCCGGAAACTTTAGGAAAGCTATGGGGTGACGACTTAACTCACCATGGAATGGGCATCCCCTAAGAATGATTCGTTTATCACGAGCATAAGGAGCTAACTTAGTGAATTTCTAGAACATATTTGTTTTGCTTAGATTGCAAATACTACCTGATAAATTTAGTTAACATGCTAATTATGGGACAATATCTTTTTAAAAAGTGCATGGCACTGAGGTTTGCTTGAGGACAAGCAAAGATTTAAGTCTGGGAGAAGTGATGTGAGCAAAACATATAGGGTTTTAGGAGTAGTTTTCGCTCACATCTCATTGCATTGTGCGTCAGTTTCATGCATATGTTATGCTATTTTTGCATGCATTGCCTATTTTCTGGTTCGGAGCTCTGCTCGTTGTACTTTTGTGTGCAGGTTAGATTTTCAGATGAAAAAGACGCATTTTCGGAGCAAAAGAAGGATATTTCGCAGCTAGACGTAGAGTGGGACACGACCAGAGCATGTGGATTCACATGACCATGTCCAATGGGCGAGATCAGCACCCTAGGGCCGCACATGGCCTGGTCGTGTTAAAACACACGGCCGTGTGGCGGCCCGATGGATTTGTGCGACTAGAGTTTTTTTTATATTTTGCAGCGGTCCGAGGCGATATCTATATAAGGATGGCTCCGCCCAAACGCTAGGGGGGGAGCACAATGGCTAGGACGACACGCCGAAGCCCTAAAAAACTTCGGTAACTCGCAATGGGGAGGAGGAATGTCGTCGGAGGTCCACACCTTGCAACACAACGCCAAAGAGAAGATCACGGAAGCATTGTATATCTCTATTACTGCTTTTCATTCCTTATGTATTCAAACTTAGACATGCTTTGTGATTCTTCCTTCATAAACATGGAGTAGTAATTTCGATTCTAGGATTAGAGAGTAGCTTGAGTTCATAAACAATGTTGGTTCATGTTAAATTCTGCCCATGAGTTTGATTTGACAATCGGTAGTTGCTCTTTACTATATCTATGAGTATTTGGCTTTCTTTCCACTGTGCTTAGGGGATACAAGGGGTGATAGCCCTCGCAATCTAAAATTTATGAGATTTGATTAAGGAACCTAGGGGTAAACCTGATCTCTTGCAACTATGGGGAGAAGGGTGCGGTGGAATCGGAAACGGTCCACCATAGGGATTGATTTGGCATCCTTGTACCGTCTATCCCGTCCGTGTAGGCGGAGATAGCTCCCGGTGAATGCGGCAGCTCTGCGGGATAGTGTATGATGTCCCTTCCACAAAACCGTAGGTAAACGTCTAGACAATGGCAATTGATAGCATTTTTCTATGATACGCAAGCGAAATCGAAGTCCTATAATCACCTCTGAAGACCTCGGCACACTCCTTTCCTCCTCCGTGTGACACCGTATAGAGTAGAGTCCACCGACAGCCCTCACCAATCGTAACCTCTTAAAGATCATGTCCGAACAATTACAACCACTAAGTATATTGGTATTCTAATCCCAGTCCCTATGGGATCGATAATCTTTATTACTTGACGACATCCGTGCACTTGTGGTCATTGAGCACGAGCGTACGCTTTGAGTCCTCGACGGTACCCATCGCGAGATTTGAGGTCGCATCCGTGCACATCACAAAACCATGAGGGCTTGGGCCCAAAGTGGACAATATCATGCCATTATGGAGATATATGATTCTTATAGGCACTAACACCAACTCTTATGCTCAAGTCTGGTTAGCTGGTGTAGTAAAAAGCAACATTGTATTGCCTTATCTACCACCGAAGGCGAGTACGTTGCGATGGGTGAGTGTGTAGCTCGGCTCCTTTGGATGAAGCACACTCTCCAAGACTTCCAATTAAACTTTCATAACACCAAAATCTTAATTAACTACATTAGTTCTATTAACCTAACTAAGAACCCAATTTGTCACTCTAGGACTAAACACATAGAGGTTAAACACCATTTTGTTCGAGAACACATAGCAAATGGAACAATACAACTCGAATATGTTGAGTCTAAATTGAACCTAGCAGACATTTTCACTGAACCCATACCCATAGTAGAATTTAGTCTACATAGGTGAAAATTACGAATGTGCGCAATAGAGTAGGACTTAAAATCTTACTTTTACTCTATATTTATTTTTTCATGCTACATGGAACTAGCTTAGGGTCTACCTTAGAAAGGATGTACCTATAGATTTATGGAGCCAACACATCTCACAACACATAGAATCAATGTGTTTGTGTATTGAGCCACGCAGATGGGCGTGAGATATTAGGACCTTACTCCTTATTCTAGATGTAGATCAAGTGCATCGATATGAGTCATGGAGTATAATTATTCAAACTAACCAACTATAATCAAGACTTATTCATTATTTTATATAAATTAAGTCAAAAAGAGTTGAACATGCTATTAGTTGAGCTTATTTTGAAACTATTATTTTCAAAATTAAAGGAACATGCTTGGACTTAAAAACATATTCTTCTCAAATGTTTTTGTGCACACCCCCAAATATTTTCAATTTATAGCAAAAGGGGGAGAAGAAAGGCCAAAGATAAGGGATCAAAAGTTTTTTTTTGAAAACTTAACTTACTTTCTTTAAGTGGAGAAAAGAGGCCAAAGTTAAGGGATCAAAAGTTTATTTTTGATCTATTTTTGAAAACCTTAACTTACTTAAACTTTCTTTAAGTGGTAAAACATTAAGGGGGAGAGCTAAGCTTCTTTTTCACTCACCCAAGGTCAAGAGGGAGGTAACCTTGAGGGGGAGGGTTTGAAAAAGAGCTTACTCATACTCATACTAAGTTAGTCATACTTATTTCTCACACTTACTTATGTTCACACTTACTTTTACACTTACTTATTTACTACAAGCTTCAAATGTTATTATTACTTCATTTCATGCTTAAATTCTCTTAACTTTGAATCAATTTGCCATATATCAAAAATGGGAAGATTGTTGGTGCAGTGGCACCAGATAATCGAACCTAGTTTTAATTATGGCAAAGGTTCAAAGTTAAGCTCTTATTGTTATCTCATGAGACGTGTTAAGTGTGCAGAAAGTGTTTAAGCGAAGCCCAAGGTCAAGCGACACCTGGAGAATCTTGAGTCGAGAAACCATGGTGGTCGGGCGATGCCAGGAGGACCTCGTGGAGTTGAGGAACCTAGGCGGAGACCATAAGCTAAGTGACAAGTCAGAAAGGACCAGAGGTAAGCACAATTGTGGAATGGTGGTGAGGTCATGTCCCTTGTACGGGGACAAACTTAGGCGGTGATCTGGCTAAGACTTCTCGGGGAAGGTCTAGGTCGAGATTGGATGATAAGGAACCATCAAAATATCCATTACTCGTATTTCTGTGCTAATTCTTTACTGCAGGAGAGTAACCAAGTAGGCAGTCGACTGCTGGCTATTGACAGTCGATTGTTGCTAGCAATAGTCGACTGATGAAGGCCATCAGTCGACTGCCATTTAAACTGTCCAGCTCGAAGAAAGTCAAGATAAGCTCCACTTATCTTGGGGATGTGAGGCTCTTTGATTCAGATCTGGATCTCAATGATCTAGGGCTTGGAGGGCTATAAAAGAAGGGGGTTTTCACCCTTTTGGATCATCTCTAATCGCTCCCAAAGTGCTCTGACAACACCGCACCTTCAAATGACAATACGACGCCACCGTAACGCCGATGATACACCTAAACTCCAGATCTTTGAGTCGGTGATTTTCATTTAGTTGTCTTTACTTTACATTTTTTAATTGTAATCGAGCTTTTTATCGTAAAGAGGAGAGGTTGGCTTGTACCTCTTCCTTGGTCTTGTTTTAATTGTATTTGTTGTCTCCTACCTCCAACGAGGAACAGATCTTTAGTGAATTACCCCTTCGTACGTGGTCTAGGATCGCGGAGCCTTTGAGTAGCAACCTTTTGGTTGCGAACCAAGTAAAAACAAAGTGTCTCCTTACTTTTGTTTTATCTTTTATTATTCCACTGTGATATTCAAGTCGAATCGAAAAGAAAAGTTTTTTATTGCTATTCACCCCCTCCCCTCTGGCGATTCTCTCCAATCTAACATAATTCTCTTTATCACACAGAAATGAACTGCCTACTGCTTAAATTGTCGAGCCCTTACTGGGTCACTCGACATCTTGTTATCTTGAAAAAATAAGACCAACTCTTTTCTCCAATCATCCTCTATTAACTCTTCTGATCTTTCTCCCTAAGGTAGTAATTCAATTTGTGTAATCACTTCACGAGTACTCCAACTCCCCAAAGAGCTAGCCAATTGAGCCAATTCATCAACCTTCTAGTTCTCTGTTCAAGTGATCTTTTTTATCAATATTTCTAAAGAATCCCCCTTGGATTGTTCTACCAACTCACAATAACTCCTACACTTATCATCCTTAACTTCAAATCCTCCCCCAGTCTATTGTACTACCAATTGAGAATCCATATGTACTATCACCCGCTCAGCTCTTACATTCTTAGCAGCCTGTAAAGCTATAAGTAAAGCTTCATACTCAACTTCATTATTAGAAGCCCTAAAGTGCAATCTAATAGCTAACTTAACCTCTTCTCCTTGCAATGAAATCAGAATTACTCCAACTCCACAACCTTCCTTTCTAGAAGACCCATCTGCATCAACCATCCATGGATCAAACTCCTCTTTATGTATGGTCTCCACCAAGAAATCAGCTAATGCCTGAGCCTTAATAGAGTTGCGAGGCTGATAGATAATTGAAGTAATTGAGAGGTGTCCTAAGGCAATCGCCTTAGAAGTTATTAATAAAATTTACCATTTGAGTATACATTATCTATGTATTTGATTGGATCTTAAACTCATGTATTGAAGTCCATAATACGATGCATAGCATGAGAGAAATTGTGATTGGATCACAATTAGTGGGTATTGTTGGTGCAGTGGGCACCAAAGTCGAACCGGTATTTTGATTATGGCAAAAGGCTCAATAGTTAAGGGTATATTTGTTATCTTACGAGCTCAATTAAGTGTGCAGAAATGCTAAAGTTGAGCGGAAGGTCTGCGACACCCGGTGGGAACCGAGGTGGTCGGGCAACGCCAGAGGGACTTCGGAGGAAGCCGAGGTACTCGGGTGAAGACTGGAAGCGAGGCTACAAGGTAAGCTCGTGTGAAAGCGAAGCAAGGTCGTTAAGCGTAGATCCGACCCAATACCTCCAATGGAAGGTCTAGGTCGAGATCAGATGGTTAGAACCATCGTACTTTATATTTTAAGCTAACTTGTACTGCAGTCCAAAACCCTTTGACTACAGTCAACTGCTAGTCAAGTTCCAGCCTCGAGAAGAGCTCGAATTTCAAGGGGGTGAATTTGGACTTGACTCGTGTTTTGGTACAAAGGGTGATGTGGCATCAAGGTGGACATCCAAACCATCACCAAGCTTCCTTGTGGTGGACGCCCAAAATAAGGTGAGTTGGCACAAGATGGTTGGCTCCCATGATGTGGCACAAGTTGAATGGCTCCAACAAGTTGGCGCCCAAGGAGGTTGGAGGTGGCACAAGGTGGTTGGATGAAACACCTCATCCTCAAGTTGGCGCCCAAGGAGGTTGGAGGTGGCACAAGGTGGTTGGATGAAACACCTCATCCTTGAGTTGGCGCACAAGAAGGTTGGAGGTGGCACAAGGTGGTTGGATGAAACACCTCATCCTTGAGTTGGGATAAGAACCTCACCTTGGACACTACCTATGTCTAAATTCATAGATCAATATCCATAAATAGACATGTTCAAGCCAAGCAAATAATAAGAATTCAAGAGCTCTCAACACGCTGTCGTAACGCCGCTACTACTACTCACATTTGCTACGACGAAGTGCCGCCGACAACGAAAGCTACATCTTCTACTTATAAGAGTTGTCGGTATATTTATTTAAGTTCTACTTCTTTAAATTGTCTTTGTGCTTTAATCGTAACAAGGAAAGGGGGAGTGTCCCTTGCCTTGATTTCTTTTTGTAATCGTTGCTCCTACTTCCAACGAAGAGGAGTGGTTTTAGTGAATTGCCCTCCGTACGTGATCAAGGATCACTAGGGCCGTGGATTAGCAATCGAAAGATTGTGAACCACGTAAAAATATCTTGTCTACTTTATATTTCCGCTGTGCATTCTCTACTTGCTTTTTACTTATTGCAAAAGTTTTTAACGACACCGTATCGCTATTCACCCCCCCCTCTAGCGACACTTTCGATCCAACAATTGGTATCAGAGCCGGGGGCGCTAAGATTCGGTGAAACCACCAATCTAGCTTTGTTTTTCTATTTTTTTACAGATTTTTTATTTATTTATTTCTGTTTTCGTATAATTATTTCACTTTCTTATCTTCTCCTACATATAGAATTGCATTAGAGGCTTTAGGATCCGGATAAGGTTGTCCTTCGGGTTAGATCCCGAGTAAGGTTGTCCTCCGGAACTTCAACGACATTCGCATTTGATTGTTTATTTCTTTTTGCAAGTTACATTTTATATATCTTTTTTTACTTCCCGCACTACTAATCCAAGACGAAAGTCTTGGAATATTCTTTCCGTGTGTGTTTTGCAAGATTCTTTTCGTCGTTCTTCTTCTTGTTTTTAAATGGCCCATCTCGAAGGGTTTAGCACCCACTTGACCCCGTTTTACAACGGTAATGACTTTCGTTATTGGAAGGGTCGGATGGAATGCTTTCTTAAAACCCATCGAGATGTGGATCGTAATCCAAACCGGTTTCACACTTCCTATTAATGAAGATGGTGAATCTTTGGGTTACGATCAATGGTCAAATTCCATGAAAAACAAGTAGAAGCCGATGCCAAGGCAACTCAAATCTTGCAATGTGGGTTGTCCAAGGAAGAGCTCAACCGCCGGCCCTTCATTAGTGCAAAGGACTTATGGACCAAGCTAGTGGAACTACACGAAGGCACCGACGACACGAAGGTATGTAAAAGAGATTTACTTTAAATAAATTGTATAACTTGAAAATGCAGGAAAACGAGACCGCAACTCAACTACATGCTCGATCCAAGACATCGACAACCAACTCCATGCCATCGACAAAAGGTCGAGAATCGCGACCTTATCGTATTCTCTTAACTCGCTTCCTAGGACCACCTTGTGGGCATCCATGGTCGATGCCTACAAGGTCTCCAAGGACCTTTCTAAAATTAGGTTAGACGAATTGTTTTCGAACTTGAATTACATGAGCAAACTAACGTGGTCCAGCCGAGAAGAGTATTGCGTTAGTTGCGGTGTTCCAAGAAGAAGAAGCCCGCAAGCAAGCCACCCAAGGAAGAAGATTTAGTCCGAATCGAAGTAGACTCGAATAGAATCCGAACTAGTCAATCTAGTTCTAAGATGATCAAGAGACTAAAAATGACCAACAACTCAAGGTAAGCCTAAACCTAATTCAAATACTTCTAATTTTAGATGCTATGAGTGCAACAGTGTTCGGCCACATCAAGTCCGAGTGCCCAAAGCTAAAGAATAACGCATCAAAGACCAAGAAAGCGCTAAACGCTACTTGGGAGGAGTTGTCGGAGGAAGAAGACGATATCCAAGCTCTAATGGCCAAGCCGACCGAGCACGACTCAAATCAAGAAGAGTCCGAGTCCGAATCCGATGATGAGCTTCCATTCAAGATAAGCCACTGATCCGTATCCGGTTCAAAAGAATCATTAAGGGTAAGTCGGTCGCTACTTAATACTTTGTATGGTGCAATTAAATTTTTAAATAAGAAACTAGCTAAGTCCGAGTCCAAGGTCGAGACCCTAATTGAGGAGGTTAACCTTCTCAAACATGAGGTCTCCTAACCTCTTCGACTACTCAGATTCAAGAGGAGGACTCAACCTGAAGTTGAAAAGCTTGAAGTTGAGAACTCGCTTGAAAACACAAGTCAAGACCTTAGGAACACGTTGAAAGGTTCACTTTGGGATCCAAGGGACTTGACCTCTTACTTGGATCACAAAGGGCCGTGGTACAACAAGGCCGACTCGGGTTTAACTCAAATACAACCAATAAGTCATATATGTCTATAGTAAACCAACATAAGAAAAATGTCCAAGCATGGGTCCCTAAGACCACTTTGATTTCAACTTTAGGATCTAACATGTATTGGGTTCCCAAGGACCAAATTCACTATGTGAATAGACCCACTCGATTCAATGGTCCAGGGGAGCCAATACAAAATGTATTTTTGTTAAGTCTTAGAAATTGCATGCTTAGTTTTTCCTTTATTTTTAGAATGGTTAGATAGGACTCATAACCAACTAAAATCCTCATGAAAAGATTGAGCCTCGGGAGCCTCTTTTCAAAAATAAACCAACTAAAATCCTATTTAAAAGATTGAGCCTCGGGAGCCTCTTTTCAAAAATAACTAGTTAGACCAAGACGTAGTCTCAAGTAAGTCGAGTTATCAATTTCTTGAAATTAGCTTTGTCTAAGGAATGTGGTCGTTGTTCCGATCAAAGAAGGCCTCGTGCCTCGCCACGACCGAAGCTAATCTCTTGAAAAGATTACTTGATGAGCTTAGACTAAATCCGAATCTAACCTAATGTTGGTTAATTTAAATTCATTAAAATTAATCAAGTAAAATTGAAAGTCATCTCACAATAACACATAGGAATAACATGTTTTGATCATGTAGATATTGGTGAGATGATTTAGGTTTAAAAACTTACAAACAACCCTTTAGTAATTCCAATATCCGATCCAACTACCTTATGTGTAGGATCAATAGATGTTGACAGCTGGTTGCTCCCGACACATGACCGGGATCAACTCAAATTTTCGGTTACGATTCAAACGACAAGGATCAGAGCCTTCGAATAACGCAAGCTCAAAATCATCGGATCGTGATATTGAGCTCAACTCTAACTTTACAATTCAAAATGTCTTATTAGTAGAAAACTTTCAATATAATTTACTTAGTGTAAGCCAATTGTGTGATAACAATTATAAGGTCATATTTCTAGAAAATGAATGCGTAATCAAAATAAATGCAACATCTAAAATAATACTTAAAGGAACTAGGAGTAGCAACATCTACACAATAAATTTACCCAACTCCTCAACCAAGTGTCTTATGACACAAGAAGAGGAATCTTGGTTATGGCACAAGACTGACACTGCACTCCAAGACTCGGCCCACAAGATGAGTCAGAGTGGCTTGGTTATAGGTTTGCCTAAACTAAACAACTTGGATAATAAAATATGTAATGCTTGTCAACAAGGTAAACAATCTAGGACACAACATCAATTAACTAATCAAGAACGAACCAAAAGTGTTCTTGAGCTCCTACACATGGATCTATTTGATTCACATGGAGCTAAGTCACTCAATGGTAGTCAATTTTGCTTAGTCATAATTGACGACTATTCTAGATTTACTTGGGTTAGGTTTATCAAACATAAAAATGATACCCTAGACCAACTAATCAATCTTTGTAGGTTAATCAAAATCAAAAGAACCTTAAGATTAAAAGACTTAGAAGCTTATCATGGTGGTGAATTCGAAACCACAGTTGTGTTTACAGAACCTAAACGGATACCACCATGAGTTTTCATGTCCTAGAACCCCACAACAAAATGGGTTAGTCGAACGGAAAAATAGAACCCTACAAGAAGCCGCTAGGACAATGTTAAACGAGTATAACCTACCCGATAGATTTTGGGCAGAGGCCGTTAGTACTACGGCTTGCTATGTCCAAAATAGGATCCTTATGGTAAAGAGGCACCAAAAGACCTCAGACGAGATTTATCACGATAAAATACCGAACATCAAGTACTTTAGGTATTTGGATGCAAGGTACATATCTTAAACACTAAGGATTACCTAGGAAATTCAAATCCAAAACCCCATCGAACCTTTCTAGGATACTCAACCACCAAGAGAGCTTATAGGGTATACAATCACGACACTCTTAGAGTCGAAGAAACCATTAATATAGTTTTCGATTTAAGGACACGAACCTGCTCAATCCTTAACAAAACCAACTAGCAAATCAACTTATAGCTAACCCGACTGATCTTGAACTTGAATCTGCCCCTAACCTAAGTCATCCTATCGACCAAGTGATAGATGACTCTAACCCAAGTCAAACTAGAACTCACCCAAGTCATCCTATCGACCAAGTGATAGATGACCCTAACCCGAGTCACACTAAGACTCAAACAAATCATCCTATCAATCAAGTTATAGGTGATCCAAATTTAGGGTTCAACTAGAGCTTCATATCGAAACCTTAGTCAAATCTCAAGTTAATTTCAAAATCGAACCCAAAACTATTGAACAAGCACTTCTTGATCCCGATCGATTATTGCTATGCAAGAAGAGCTAGCTCAATTCACTAGAAATGAAGTCCGGGAATTAGTACCACCACCTAAAGAAAAATCAATTATTGGAACAAGGTGGGTATTTCAAATAAACTTGATGATAAAGGTGAAGTAGTTAGAAATAAAGCTAGGTTAGTCGCAAAAGGGTTTAGTCAAGTCGAAGGTTTAGATTACGATGAGACCTACGCCCGTGAGCCGACTAGAGTCCATCCGAATGTTGTTAGCATATGCACATCGAGGTTTTAAATTGTTTCAAATGGATGTCAAGTCAGCATTTTTGAATGGATACATTAAGGAAGAAGTTTACGCTACCAACCTCCGATTCAAAATCTAGATAAACCCGACCATGTCCTTAGACTTAAGAAAGCCCTATATGGACTCAAACAAGCCCCAAGAGCTTGGTACGAAAGGCTTTCGATCTATCTTAAGTCCAAAGGATTCAACCAAGGTTTAGTCGACCCAACCTTATTCGTTAAAACCGTAGGAAAAGAAATCTTTATAGCCCAAATCTATGTAGATGATATAATTTTTGGAACTACCAACTCGATCCTCGCTAAACTAATTCATCTCACTTATGGAAAGTGAATTTGAAATGAATTTAGTGGGAGAGTTAAGTTTTTTCTTAGGTTTACAAATTAAACAAACTAAAGATGGAATATATTTACATCAACAAAAATATACTAAGGACTTAATAAATCGATTTGGAATGCAAGATGCTAAAATAATCAATACACCTATGGCAACTAATGTTAATATAAACGAAGATGTAGAAGGAAAACCCGCTGACCTAAAATACTATAGGAGCGCAATAGGAAGTCTCCTATACTTAACCGCGAGCCGACCCGACATTTTATTCGCGGTAAGTATGTGCGCAAGGTTACAAACCTGTGCCAAGGAGTCTCACCTAACCCTAGTCAAGCGTATCCTTAGATATCTAAAGGGCACGCTAAACGTAGGTATTTGATACCCTAGATCTACCGAGTTTAATCTAATCGGCTACTCGACTCGACTATGCCTGTAGTAAACTCGATAGAAAGAGCACGAGTGGTTGTTGTCAAATCTCTCGAGTCTAGTAAGTTGGTGCAAGAGGAAGCAAGATTGCGCTGCCTTATCTACCACCGGGCCGTTTAATACGCTATGATGGGTGAGTGTGTCTCTCACCCGTGGATGAAGCACACTCTCCAAGACTTTAGCTTAATCTTTAACAACATTAAAACCTACATAGATAACATTAGTTCAATTAACTTAACTAAAAATCCAATATGTCATTCTAGGACAAAACATATAGAAGTTAAACACCACTTCATTAGGGAACATGTAACTAATGGAACTATACAACTAGAGTATGTTGAGTCCAAATCAAACCTAGCGGACATCTTCACCAAACCACTACCCAGCGAATTTAGTTTATTAAGACGAAAGTTAGGTATGTGCGTAATAGAGTAGGATTTAAATTTTTCTATATATGTACTCTACTTTTGCTTCTTTTATGAAATTAGCCTAAGTCTTACCTTAGAAATCATATACCTATAGATTTAAGGAGCTAACACATCTCACAACACATAGGACTAATGTGTTTGTGTACTTAGCCACGACGGGCGTGAGATGTTAGGACCTTACTCTGGGTTCCGATGTAGATTCATGCATCGACATGAACCATGGAGTATAATTATTTAAATTAATCAACTCCTTCAAGACTTATTGATCATTCTATATCAATCAAGTCCAACCGAGTTGTACAATTTAGATGAACATATATTCAAGCTTATTATTATTTTAAAAAAAAATATATATATATATATATTTATATTGGGAACTTGCTTGGACTTACAAACCTTAAAATATATTTACAAACTTTTTGAGTTAAGGCAAAAGGGAGTGAAAGTCACAAAAGTAAGGAAGAAAGTAAACAAAATTATTACCTTTTATATTAAGTAATTCCGCTTACTTAAGCAACTATTAAGGGGAGTAAAATTATTTTTCAAGAACTCACCTTCGGTCAAGGAGGTTACCTCAAAGGGGAGAACTTGAAACAATAATATTTCACTCATGCTTAATCTTTATGCTAGCTCACTCATGCTTAATCTTTATGCTAGCTCATTCATACTTAATCATTATGCTAGCTCATTCATATTTAATCATTATGCTAGCTCATTCATATTTAATCTTTATGCTAGCTCATTCATATTTAATCATTATGCTAGCTCATTCATATTTAATCTTTATGCTAGCTCATTCATATTTAATCTTTATGCTAGCTCATTCATGCTTAATCATTATGCTAGCTCATTCATATTTAATCTTTATGCTAGCTCATTCATGCTTAATCATTATGTTTAATTTTTCCTTAACTTTTGTTTTAGCCTGCTTGCCATGAATCGTGGAGATTGTTGGTGCAAGTACCAAAGTCGAACCGGTATTTTGATTATGGCAAAAGGCTCAATAGTTAAGGGTATATTTGTTATCTTACGAGCTCAATTAAGTGTGCAGAAATGCTATAGTTGAGCGGAAGGTCTGCGACACCCGGTGTGAACCGAGGTGGTCGGGCATCGCCAGAGGGACTTCTGAGGAAGCCGAGGTACTCGGGTGAAGACCGGAAGCGAGGCTACAAGGTCAGCTCGTGTGAAAGCGAAGCAAGGTCGTTTAGCGTAGATCCGACCCAATACCTCCAATGGAAGGTCTAGGTCGATCGATGGTTAGAACCATCGCATTTTTATATTTTAAGGGTTAACTTGTATCATAGCCCAAAACCCTTTGACTACATAACCTGCTAGTCAAGTTCCACTCGAGAAGAGCTCAATTTCAAGGGGGTGAATTTGGACTTGACTCGTGTTTTGGTACAAAGGGTGATGTGGCATCAAGGTGGACATCCAAACCATCACCAAGCTTCCTTGTGGTGGACGCCCAAAATAAGGTGAGTTGGCACAAGATGGTTGGCTCCCATGATGTGGCACAGTTGAATGGCTCCAACAAGTTGGCGCCAAGGAGGTTGGAGGTGGCACAAGGTGGTTGGATGAAACACCTCATCCTCAAGTTGGCGCCCAAGGAGGTTGGAGGTGGCACAAGGTGGTTGGATGAAACACCTCATCCTTGAGTTGGCGACAAGAAGGTTGGAGGTGGCACAAGGTGGTTGGATGAAACACCTCATCCTTGAGTTGGGATAAGAACCTCACCTTGACACTACCTATGTCTAAATTCATAGATCAATATCCATAAATAGACATGTTCAAGCCAAGCAAATAACAAGAATTCAAGAGCTCTCAACACGCCGTCGTAACACCACTACTACTACTCACATTTGCTACGACGAAGTGCCGCCGACAACGAAAGCTACATCTTCTACTTATAAGAGTTGTCGGTATATTTATTTAAGTTCTACTTTTTTAAATTGTCTTTGTGCTTTAATCGTAACAAGGAAAGGGGGAGTGTCCCTTTGCCTTGATTTCTTTTTGTGATCGTTGCTCCTACTTCCAACGAGGAGGAGTGGTTTTAGTGAATTGCCCTCCGTACGTGATCAAGGATCAATAGGGCCGTGGATTAGCAAGCGAACGATGGTGAACCACGTAAAAATATCTTGTCTACTTTATATTTCCGCTGGGCAATCTCTACTTGCTTTGTACTTCTTCCAAAAGTTTTTAACGACATCAGACGCTTATTCACCCCCTCTAGCGACACTTTCGATCCAACAATTGGTATCAGAGCCGGGGGCGCTAAGATTCGGTGAAACCACCAATCTAGCTTTGTTTTTCTTTTTTTACAGATTTTTTATTTATTTATTTCTGTTTTCGTATAATTATTTCACTTGCTTATCTTCTCCTACATATAGAATTGCATTAGAGGCTTTAGGATCCGGATAAGGTTGTCCTTCGGGTTAGATCCCGAGTAAGGTTGTCCTCCGGAACTTCAACGACATTCGCATTTGATTGTTTATTTCTTTTTGCAAGTTACATTTTATATATCTTTTTTTACTTCCCGCACTACTAATCCAAGACGAAAGTCTTGGAATATTCTTTCCGTGTGTGTTTTGCAAGATTCTTTTCGTCGTTCTTACAATTATCACTGGGGGTTTTTACAATTATCAAAATAATTAAAATGCAAAATCAAAAGAAAACATGAGAATTAAACATGCAAAAAGTAAATCTAACTACCAAATAACAAGTAACAAGCAACTATCCTAATGCACAAAAGTAAGTGATCACGCACCACACTGTCACTATACGGTACAATGATCAAACAAATGTGAGCAATTCAACCATGCCTATACTCTGACAGTGATCAAAGCGATAACGAAAAACTAAGCTAATGTATGAAAAAGAAATCAACCAAGCATCGCACTGTCACTATACGGTACATTGATCAAACAAATGTGAACAATTCAACCATGCACCGCACTGTCACTATACGGAACAATAGTCAAACAGTCACTAAAAACTACAGTAAACGAAATGCAATAAACGAAAGCAATTCAACCAAGCACCGCACTATCACTATACGGTACATTGGTCGAATGTAAACAACTAAAGCATAACACAAATAAAACTCTAACTACGACTTGAATTAAACAAAAGTTAGAATACATAATAAAATACAAGGTAAACCGCATATTAAAATACAAAGTAAAATACTAGTGAAAACACAGATTACAAACACTAGTAAAAATACAGTTCAAGGTCACTGGTGAAAGCACATATTAAAAACACTAGCGAAAATACAATTGAAAATACTAATGCAAACACAATGTAATAACACCAGTGACAACACAAGTGCAAATACGAAGGAAAACACAAGTGCAAATACAAATGAAAACACAGTATGAATCATAACTGAAATCACAAACGGAAACACATAAAGTAACAAGGTAACACAGTAAAAAATTAACAAACACAATACTGAATCAACAGTAAATCAACAGTCATCCACAAACACTGGAAAGGTACCACTCTCTCCGGTGACCTACGACAATACCGAACATCTCCAAGGGTCTCAGGATGCGGATCTCTCGTCAGAACAATCCTCTGACGAAAGTTGGAATGGTGGAATGGATCACTGCTCCAGGGATGGACTTCGAGACTATCGCTACCACGACAGCAAAAGGGACCGAATCTGTGATCATCTACAAGTCTTCACCGATGCTAGAAATAGGGTTATGCCGTCGAAATTTAGGAATTGAAGGGCTGCCAGAATTTGGAAATACATGCTGCCGCTACCACGACAGTAGAAGGTCACCCCCAGCCTTCTGCGGCCATGTCCAGCTGGGTAGCTCAGCTCCGGTTGCCAGGCGTCAAAAGAATGCTGATGAAGATGGATAAAAACCCCTCTTCTCGGCAAAGCCACCGTCTGCGCAACGTCAGAACTTGACTCCACCGACCAAGGGAAGGATCTTCGGATGGATGGAGATGAAGGGGAAGCCGCTAGAGTTGCCGGAAAACCACCGCCGAAATCACTGTGGACGAAAGCCGCCGCCGCCGCGCGTGAAAAAGGGGGAAAAGCTATCGGAGAAGATGAGGAAAAGGAAGTAGGAAATGCCACCGTCGGCCTTGGTGGAGGAAGGGAACGGATAGCGGTGCTCCGGGTGTTAGAAATATATGAGAGATGTCCTAAGGCAATCGCCTTATGTAAGAACCATTTATATGATAAATGAAGATTTGCTATTTGAGTATACATGTTTTCATGTATTTGATTGGATCTTAAACTCATTTACTGAATGTCCACGATACGATTAACAACATGAGAGAATTTGTGATTGGATCACAACTTGTGAGTATCTCTACATGTGTAATTGTGATGTATCGGAATTATCCCTAGTCGATGAATTGATGGATATGGACACCACTGATTCTGTCGAGAATAGCACGAGGTGTACTCTTTGGTGTATCCAAGCAGCTGATTCTCACTGGCTGGAGACATTGTGATGTCCGGAGTTAATCGTGGATGCTAGTTAAGGTAACTAGTTCATTGGAGTTACCAGCTGTAAGACTTCATATGGTTCTCTGCATATATAGATATGTCAATGAAGTTCTTACTGTAGCTTAAGTGCGATGTTCCTTTGACTTGCGGTATTCAAGTCATCTTGATCATAAAGACTTATGCTTTGACATCTTAAGCAAGCATCTCGAGGAGATGTGGAACCAGATGATTGGGTATAAGTCAAGTGATCGAAGGTGTTTGAATAGCCTATAAAGGATTCACCACTCCTTGCGAGGAGATGTATACCCATGGCCTCTCGTCGGATTGTTACTAAAGTCTTTGGCCAAAGCATTACATGTTTAGAGTAAGGTACTCTTCGATACATGTGCAAGAATAACTAGAACTGTAGGACGAGGAAATGATACTTGGGCTAGGTGTGACGTAGTCAGCCTAGTGGGGACTGACACAATAGACCATGTCCTGAACCAAGTGGGTATAAGATGAGTGAAGGGAATGGGGCACGATTCATTCGAGCTGCTGAAGGGTTTCAAAAATAGTTCTGGATCAACTGTTGATCTTTTCGGTTAATTGGGGATCATGATGTACTACTAGGTGCCACTCATGACCATTCTATAATTAATGGTTAATTATAGACGGCCAACATAAACTGAGAAACTATTTAGTCACACGCACAACGAGCGTAATCCGAAGGATTTAAAACGAGCTTGAGAATGAGATTCTCAGACCGAGAGAAACTAGGTTTGGTTGGACCAAACATGGAGCGAGCATGAAATCGTTTCAGTTGCAATGGAAGCGTAGATGGGTCGTGTCTTATGAAGACATGATGGATGAACCAAATTGGTTTGGTTCTAATCCAATGGAGGAGAATAAACCAAAGGGTTTGGTTTGTTTTAAACGAATGAACCAAAGTTGGTTCGGTTTGTTTTAACTTAAAATAAACCATAAAGGTTTGGTTTATTTTAACTTAAATTAATGGAGCAGGTTAACGGGCCTTAGGTTATGATCCGATAACCATTAAGAGAATTTGTTCTCCATAAAATAGGGCTTAAGGGTTTTTGTTAAGCCCTAATCCAAAGCCTTGCAACCCTAATAGTTGCCGCCCCCTCCTCTCCTTGGTGAAGTCGGCGCAAACCCTAGTGCCGCCGCCCACCAGCACCTAGCTTCCTTGCCGGCGTCCAGAAGGTGCTGTCCTTCTGTCTTGCCAGTGTCGAGCTGCTGCCGGAGGAGCTTCGGTGATCTCCTTTGGGTTCGGCAATAAGGTGAGCTTCAACCTTCCCTTTTGGCCGGCCCCTATTCCTCCACCAAAGCTGTCCAGTTTTCTGGACAGCATGTTTCCTTCTCGTCGGAGCTTTGTTTGGACAACATTTGGAGTTCCGACAGCGGTAGACTTGCCGGGGATTCGATCTCTGGTAATCCTCATAGGTGGAGGACGAAGGATTCGTCAAACGGTTGATGAATACCTCTCCGGAGAAGTAAGTTTTTGAGGACTCTTTTTGGATCCGAATTTTGATTCGGATCGTGATCTTCTCTCGATCACATCGTCTTCAACACGAGGGTAGTAACCCGTACGAAGACGAGTCTCGTGACTTTGTGAAGTCATCCCGAAGATACTCGGCATGGATATAGATAGAGACGATTCTAGCAAGAATCGTTCCGGTTGATGTCTTTCCCGCTACACGTGATACGTCAGGTATACGTAGTGTAAATTTACTTTTATTGCAAAATTCGAATTTACGGTTATGTCGACACATGTTGTACTATGAAAGTGTGTGATGTGTGTGTTGTAATATATTAGATTTATTATTTTATTCCTTCCGCTGTGCACATGTTTATGAAACATGTTCGAACACACACTCGCCGCTCTGTCGGAAACTCAACAGTTGTATCAGAGCCCAGGTTATGTTTCGACATAATCATAAAATTGATTTGCGATAGTCAAAATGATATTTCTAGAAATTTTCTACTTTTGGAAAGTTAGAAGTATTTATGGAAATTTTTAAATTTTGGAAAGTCTAGAAGTATTTATGGAAAGCTTCTACTTTTGGAAAGTTGGAAGTATTTATGGAAATTGATATTTTCCATAAATAAAATATTTGATTAGATTTTGGAAATTTGTTTCCTAATTTAATCATGATTTGATTTGGGAAATCAAATCTTAAAATATTTTATTTCCATAAGTAGTTTTGATGATTTAGGAAATTGGTTTCCTAAATTGACTTTCCTTAATCAACTATTTCCACAAATAAAATATGTGATTAGATTTTGAAATTTGTTTCCTTATTTAATCATGATTTGATTTGGAGAATCAAATCTTAAACATATTTTATTTCCATAAATAGTTATGACATATAAGGAAATTTTGTACGTGACATAATTGTATGCCATGTAATTGCATTAGATGCATATCATTATGCCATGCGTGTCGTGACATGTAGATGTATACCATGTATGCCATGCCATGTAGATAATAGTTATTTGCATGCAAAGAGGATGAGACATAAAAACCCTAACTCAATATTAAAGCCTAAACCTTCCATTAATATGGTTAGAACAAGAGTTCCGTTTCTTGTTTGGGTTGTTGGACTCTCTCCAAGCCCGGCTCGAACCTGAACATGTTCAAACCAAGGAATAGTTTAATACTAATATGGTAAGAGTCAGAGGTCAATCGTTAGCTTTGCTTGTTGGACTCTCTCCAAGCCGGGATAATTGGTTGAATGCACTCTAATCAATCGTTTCTTGATTAATGGGTTGGCTTTAACCTGGAGCATCGGCTTGTTGGACTCTCTACAAGGTCGATGTAAAGGGAGGTGAAGTTGGGTGCTATGCATATGATGCATACTTGTTAATGTGTTAACAACCCGATGTAAGTGTGAACATTCAATTAGTTGATAGCACATTGTGATAGTTGCATATACGTGATATGCAATCGGTATATTTGATACCTACCATCGTAGTTATGAATGGCTTGTTGGACTCTCTCCAAGGTTTTTCATATCTATGATGGATATCAACCCATTCGGAGATGGACCTACGATCTCCCGAAGTGATTTTGGGGTTTTTGAAATTCGAAAAATCAATGGGATTTATAAATGTATGTTGCTGCATTTTAAAATCATTTTCTCATATATGCTCGTTTTGTATTTCTAGGTTAATCGATTGATCATGACATCTTTGAATTTGCGCAACATTTTGGATTCGAATAAATTGACTGGGTCGAACTTCTTGGACTGACTTAGAAACTTGAGAATTGTTCTCAAGGTTGAAAAGCTTGTGAATTTCCTTGAAGCGCCTCTTCCCGCCCATCCTAGTGACAATATAACTCTGGACCAATTGTTGTCCTATCAGAAACATGTGACTGATTCTGAAATGGCGAGTTGCATCATTCTAGCCATGATGGTACCTGAGCTGCGGAAGCAGCATGAGCATATGGATGCTCATACCATAGTCTTTCATCTTTATGATTTGGTTGATGAGCAAGTGAGATTCGAAAGGTTCGAAGTCTCCAAGCTCCTCTTCACCTCTGAGATGTAAGAAGGTTCATCTGTGGTACTTCTCAACATGCTGAAAAATGTGGAGTCTTCTGTGAAGCATGAGTAGGGGACGGTGTTGTAAGTTGATTCCTCGAAGAAAGGTTCTAAGAGGAAGTCAAAGGAATAGCAGAAGGTGAAGAAAAAGGCTAAGAAGGCAGAACCAGCACAAAAGGGCACTTGCCATCATTGTGGCAAGGAAGGCCACTGGCGAAGAAACTGCAAGATTTATCTTGAGTCCGTGAAGAAGAAGAAGGCATCCGATGCCCCATCCTCTTCAGGTATCTTCATTATTGATTGTCATTCTATTTCCTTAGACACTTGGGTATTGGATACTGGGTGTGGCTCACATATATGTAATGACATACAGGGGCTAAGGAATAGAAGAAGACTCGTCAGAGGGCAGTCAAATTTGCGAGTTGGCAATGGAGCAAAGGTTGCTGCGGTCACCATCAGAACTTATTTGCTGAAGCTCCCTAGTGGACTAGTCTTGGAACTGGACAATTGCTATTTTGTTCCTTCTCTAATAAAGAACATTGTTTCTATTTCCTGTTTAAATAGAAATTGTTACCATTTGACATTTAGTAACAATTGTTGTTATATAACTTTGAATGGCGTAATTTATGGAACTGGAACTTTGAGCAATGGTATTTATACGTTGGACGTATCCAGTGACAATTTCATTATCGAAGCGAGCAACATATGTGCTCGAAAGGATAATCAAATAGACTCATACATGTGGCATTGTCGTCTTGGCCATGCAAGCAAGAAACACATGTCCGAATTACACCGATGTGGAATTCTAAAATCATTTGAATTGGATTCATACGATATATGTGAATCATGCTTAAAAGGCAAGATGACTAAGTTACCTTTTATAGGAAAAGTTGAACGAGTGGGAGAGTTACTAGGTCTAATACATATTGATGTATGTGGACCTATGTCAACTCAAGCTTTAGAAGGCTATAGCTACTTCATTACCTTCACCGATGATCACTCACGGTTTGGGTATGTGTTCTTGATGAAACACAAGTCTGAAGCCTTTGAAAGGTTAAAAGAATTCAGAAATGAAGTAGAGAAACAACATGACAAGAGTATTAAAATACTTCGATCGGATCGAAGTGGTGAATACTTAAGTCAAGAGTTTCTTGATTATCTAAGAGACAATGGTATATTGTCTCAATGGACTCCGCCATATACACCACAGCATAATTGTGTATCTGAGATGCGTAACTGGACCTTGTTGGACATGGTCAGGTCAATGATGAATCATGCGAATCTTCCCAAGTCCTTTTGGGGCTATGCACTTCAGACAGCTGTTTACTTGTTAAACAGAATGCCAACCAAGGTAGTCTCTACTACTCCATATGAGATATGAAATAGTAAGAAACCTCATGTATCTTACTTGAAGATATGGGGTTGTCCTGCTTATGTGAAGCGGACTGTATCAGACAAATTGGATGTTAAGTCTGATAAATGTCTATTTATTGGATACCCTAAGGAAACAAGGGGTTACTAATTCTATCATCCTGTGGAACAAAAGGTGTTTATTTCAAGGCATGCTGTGTTTCTAGAGAAAGAGTTTCTCTTGCAAGAAAATAGTGGGAGTGTTGTCGAGCTTGAGGAGGCTCGAGAGACTCAAATAGACATTGATGAGATACCTATTGAAACACCACATCTTCGTAGATCTGGTAGAACACGCAACATTAATAAGAGATATGGATTTCTCGTAAGTGAATCGAACGACATGTTACTCATTGATGATGAGGAGCCTACCAGTTATGAAGAAGTGCTGACAAGTTCAGAAAGGGATAAGTGGCTTGATGCCATGAAGTCAGAAATGGATTCCATGTATGAAAACCAAGTTTGGAACTTGGTTGACCCAACTGAAGGCATCAAGCCTATAGGGTGCAAGTGGGTTTTCAAGAAGAAAACCGACATGGATGGTAATGTGATTACCTATAAGACTAGATTAGTGGCGAAAGGATATCGTCAAAAACAACGTGTTGATTATGACGAAACCTATTCGTCTGTAGCTATGCTTAAATCCATTCGGATGCTCCTGGCCATAGCGGCTCATTATGATTATGAGATGTGGCAGATGGATGTGAAAACAGCTTTCCTTAATGGAAACATGCTCGAGGACGTGTATATGATACAGCCTGAGGGTTTCACATCGGTTGATAAAACAAAGGTATGCAAATTGCGACGGTCCATATATGGATTGAAGCAAGCATCCAGGAGCTGGAATATCCGTTTTGATGAGACAATCAAAAGGTTTGATTTCTCATAAAATCCAGACGAACCTTGTGTGTACAAGAAGGTTAGTGGGATTGCAGTCATGTTACTAGTATTGTATGTCGATGACATATTACTTATAGGAGACGATGTTTCAGTCTTACAGTCAGTTAAGATTTGGTTATCCAAGACATTCTCCATGAAAGACCTGGGAGAAGCAACCTACATCCTCGGGATTAAGATCTATAGAGATAGATCAAAATGGTTGCTTGGTCTTTCACAGTCTACATATATAGACCGAGTGCTAAAGAGGTTTAGCATGTCAGAATCCAAGAAAGGTTTCCTTCCCATCAGGCATGGGATACACCTTTCGAAGTCTATGTGTCCGCGCACAAAAGACGAGAGGATTTGCATGAGTAAGATTCTCTATGCATCCGCAATAGGATCTATCATGTATGCTATATTATGTACGAGGCCCGATGTATCGTATGGTCTATGTGTCATGAGCAGATACCAGTCTGATTCAGGAATTGATCATTGGGTGACTGTTAAGACAATCCTTAAGTGCTTAAAAATAACTAAGGATACGTTCCTAAAATATAGAGAAGGGTACATGGTGATACGTGGGTATACGGATGCCAGCTCCAGACAGAAAAGGATGATACCATGTCTCAGTCTAGGTATGTATTCACCTAGAATGGAGGCGCAATAAGTTGGAAAGGTTCCAAGCTTGACACTAAGGCAGAATAAATTGTAGCTTTGGAAGCAGCAAAGGAAGTGGTTTAGATCAAGAAGTTCATCTCTGAACATGATGTGGTCTCATCAATGATCCAAACATGTGTTTCGCCACTATCATCTGATCAAAGAGATCATTAGTAGGAAGGAAATACAAATCGAGAAAATCCCTACTGAAAGGAACTTAGCGGATCCTTTGACTAAGGCATTACCTCAAAGTAAGTTTGAGGGTCATGTTAGAGCCTATGGTATTGGATACCGTAGCGATTTGCATTAGGCCAAGTGGGAGTTTGTTAGAAATATATGAGAGATGTCCTAAGGCAATCGCCTTATGTATGAACCATTTATATGTTAAATGAAGATTCACTATTTGAGTATACATGTTTTCATGTATTTGATTGGATCTTAAACTCATTTACTGAATGTCCACGATACGATTAACAACATGAGAAAATTTGTGATTGGATCACAACTTGTGAGTGTCTCTACATGTGTAATTGTGATGTATCGGAATTATCCCTAGTTGATGAATTGATGGATATGGACACCATTGATTCTGTCGAGACTAGCACGAGGTGTACTCCTTGGTGTATCCAAGAAGCTGATTCTCACTGGCTGGAGACATTGTGATGTCCGTAGTTAATCGTGGATGCTAGTTAAGGTAACTAGTTCATTGGGGTGACCAGCTGTAAGACTTCATATGGTTCTCTGTATATATAGATATGTCAATGAAGTTCTTACTGTAGCTTAAGTGCGACGTTCCTTTGACTTGCGGTATTCAAGTCATCTTGCTCATAAAGACTTATGCTTTGACATCTTAAGCAAGCATCTCTGAGGAGATGTGGACCCGGGATGATTGGGTATAAGTCGAAGTGATCGAAGGTGTTTGAATAGCCTATAAAGGATTCACCACTCCTTGCGAGGAGATGTATACCCATGGCCTCTCGTCGGATTGTTACTAAAGTCTCTGGCCAAAGCATTACATGTTTAGAGTAAGGTACTCTTCGATACATGTGCAGTAACTACAATCCGTAGGACGAGGAAATTATACTTGGGCAAGGTGTGACATAGTCAGCCTAGTGGGGACTGACACTATAGACCATGTCCTGAACCAAGTGGGTATAAGATGAGTGAAGGGAATGGGGCACGATTCATTCGAGCTGCTGAAGGGTTTCAAAAATAGTTCTGGATCAACTGTTGATCTTTTCGGTTAATTGGGGATCATGATGTACTACTAGGTGCCACTCATGATCGTTCTATAATTAATGGTTAATTATAGACGGCCAACATAAACCAAGAACCTATTTGGTCACACGCACAACGAGCGTAATCCAAAGGATTTAAAACGAGCTTGAGAATGAGATTCTCAGACTGAGAGAAACTAGGTTGGTTGGACCAAACATGGAGCGAGCATGAAATCGTTTCAGTTGCAATGGAAGCATGGATGGGCCATGTCTTCTAAAGACATGATGGATGAACCAAATTGGTTTGGTTCTAATCCCATGGAGGAGAATAAACCAAATGGTTTGGTTTGTTTTAAACGAATGAACCAAAGTTGGTTCGGTTTGTTTTAACTTAAAATAAACCATCATGGTTTGGTTTATTTTAACTTAAATTAATGGAGCGGGTTAACGGGCCGTAGGTTATGATCTGATAACCATTAAGAGAATTTGTTCTCTATAAAATAGGGCTTAAGGGTTTTTGTTAAGCCATAATCCAAAGCCTTGCAACCCTAATAGTTGCCGCCCCCTCCTCTCCTTGGTGAAGTCGGCGCAAACCCTAGTGCGGCTGGCCATCACCACCTAGCTCCCTTGCCGGCGTCTAGAAGGTGCTGTCGTTCCCTCTTGCCGGCGTCGAGCTGCTGCCGGAGGAGCTCCGGTGATCTCCTTTGGGTTCGGCAATAAGGTGAGCTTCAACCTTCCCTTTTGGCCGGCCCCTATTCCTCCACCAAAGCTGTCCAGTTTTCTAGACAGCTTGTTTCCTTCTCATCGGGGCGTCGTTTGGACGACATTTGGAGCTCTGACAGCGGTAGACTTGCCGGGGATTCGATCTCCGGTAATCCTCATAGGTGGAGGAAGAAGGATTTGTCAAACGGTTAACGAATACCTCTCCGGAGAAGCGAGTTTTTGAGGACTCATTTTAGATCCGAATTTTGATTCGGATCGTGATCTTCTCTCGATCACATCGTCTTCAACACGAGGCTAGTAACCCATACGAAGATGAGGCTCGTGACTTTGTGAAGTCATCCCGAAGATACTCGGCGTGGATACGGATAGAGACGATTCTAGCAAGAATCATTCCGGTTGATGCCTTTCCCGCTACACGTGATACGTCAGGTATACGGTGTGTAAATTTCCTTTTATTGCAAAATTTGAATTTACGGTTATGTCCACACATATTGTACTATGCATGCGTGTGATGTGTGTGTTGTAATAAATTAGATTTATTATTTTATTCCTTCCGCTGTGCACATGTTTACGAAACATGTTCGAATACACACTCGCCGCGGTGTCGAAAACCCAACAGTGGTATCAGAGCCCAGGTTGTGTTTCGACATAATCGTAAAATTATTTTTCGATAGTCATAATGATATTTCTGGAAATTTTCTACTTTTGAAAAGTTAGAAGTATTTATGGAAATTTTTAAATTTTGGAAAGTTTAGAAGTATTTATGGAAATCTTCTACTTTTGGAAAGTTGGAAGTATTTATGGAAATTGATATTTTCCATAAATAAAATATTTGATTATATTTTGGAAATTTATTTTCTAATTTAATCAAGATTTGATTTAGGAAATCAAATCTTAAAATATTTTATTTCCATAAGTAGTTTTGATGATTTAGAAAATTGGTTTCCTAAATTGACTTTCCTTAATCAACTATTTCCACAAATAAAATATGTAATTAGATTTGGAAATTTATTTCCTAATTTAATCATGATTTGATTTGGAGAATCAAATCTTAAACATATTTTATTTTCATAAATAGTTATGACATATAAGGAAATTTTGTACGTGACATAATTGTATGTTATGTAATTGCATTAGATGCATATCATTATGCCATGCGTGTCGTGACACGTAGATGTATGCCATGTATGCCATGCTATGTAGATAATAGTTATTTGCATGCAAAGAGGATGAGACATAAAAACCCTAACTCAATATTAAAGCCTACACCTTCCATTAATATGGTTAGAACCAGAGTTCCGTTTCTTGTTCGGGTTGTTGGACTCTCTCCAAGCCCGGCTTGAACCTGAACATGTTCAAACCATAGAATAGTTTAATACTAATATGGTAAGAGTCAGAGGTCAATCGTTAGCTTTGGTTGTTGGACTCTCTCCAAGCCGGGCTAATTGGTTGAATGCACTCTAACCATATTAAAACTATTTCTTGATTAATGGGTTGGCTTTAACCTGGAGCATCGGCTTGTTGGACTCTCTCCAAGGTCGATGTAAAGGGAGGTAAAGTTGGGTGCTATGAATATGATGCATACTTGTTAATGTGTTAACAACCTGATGTATGTGTGAACATTCAATTAGTTGATAGCACATTGTGATAGTTGCATTTACGTGATATGCAATCGGTATATTTGATACCTACCATCGTAGTTATGAATGGCTTGTTAGACTCTCTCCAAGGTTGTTCATATCTATGATGGATATCAGCCCATTCGGAGATGGACCTACGATCTCCCGAAGTGATTTTGGGGTTTTTGAAATTCGAAAAATGAATGGGATTTATAAATATATGTTGATGCATTTTAAAATCATTTTCTCATATATGCTCGTTTTGTATTTCTAGGTTAATCGATTGATCATGATGTCTTTGAATTTGTGCACCATTTTGGATTCGAATAAATTGACTGGGTCGAACTTCTTGGACTGACTTAGAAACTTGAGAATTGTTCTCAAGGTTGAAAAGCTTGTGAATCTCCTCGAAGCGCCTCTTCCCGCCCATCCTAGTGACAATGTAACTCTGGACCAATTGTTGGCCTATCAGAAACATGTGACTGATTCTGAAATGGCAAGTTGCATCATGCTAGCCATGATGGTACTTGAGCGGCGGAAGCAGCATGAGCATATGGATGCTCATACCATAGTCTTTCATCTTTATGATTTGGTTGATGAGCAAGTGAGATTTGAAAGGTTCTAAGTCTCCAAGCTCCTCTTCACCTAGATGTAAGAAGGTTCATCTGTGGTACTGCTCAACATGCTGAAAAATGTGGAGTCTTCTATGAAGCATGAGAAGGGGACGGTGCTGTAAGTTGATTCCTCGAAGAAAGGTTCTAAGAGGAAGTCAAAGGAATAGCAGAAGGGGAAGAAAAAGGCTAAGAAGGCAGAACCAACACAAAAGGGTACTTGCCATCATTGTGGCAAAGAAGACCACTGGCGAAGAAACTGCAAGATTTATCTTGAGTCCGTGAAGAAGAAGAAGGCATCTGATGCCCCATCCTCTTCAGGTATCTTCATTATTGATTGTCATTCTATTTCCTTAGACACTTGGGTATTGGATACTGGGTGTGGCTCACATATATGTAATGACATACAGGGGCTAAGGAATAGAAGAAGACTCGTCAGAGGGCAGTCAAATTTGCGAGTTGGCAATGGAGCAAAGGTTGCTGCGGTCACCATCAGAACTTATTTGCTGAAGCTCCCTAGTGGACTAGTCTTGGAACTGGACAATTGCTATTTTGTTCCTTCTCTAATAAAGAACATTGTTTCTATTTCCTGTTTAAATAGAAATTGTTACCATTTGACATTTAGTAACAATTGTTGTTATATAACTTTGAATGGCGTAATTTATGGAACTGGAACTTTGAGCAATGGTATTTATACGTTGGACGTATCCAGTGACATTTTCAATATCGAAGCGAGCAACAAGCATGCTCGAAAGGATAATCAAATAGACTCCTACATGTGGCATTGTCGTCTTGGCCATGCAAGCAAGAAACACATGTCTGAATTACACCAATGTGGAATTCTGGAATCGTTTGAATTGGATTCATACGATATATGCGAATCATACTTAAAAGGCAAGATGACTAAGTTACCTTTTATAGGAAAAGTTGAACGAGTGGGAGAGTTACTAGGTCTAATACATACTTATATATGTGGACCTATGTCAACTCAAGCTTTAGAAGGCTATAACTACTTCATTACCTTCACCGATGATCACTCACGTTTTGGGTATGTGTTCTTGATGAAACACAAGTCTGAAGCCTTTGAAAGGTTCAAAGAATTCAGAAATGAAGTAGAGAAACAACATGACAAGAGTATTAAAATACTTCGATAGGATCGAAGTGGTGAATACTTAAGTCAAGAGTTTCTTGATTATCTAAGAGACAATGGTATATTGTCTCAATGGACTCCGCCATATACACCACAGCATAATGGTATATTTGAGATGCATAACTGGACCTTGTTAGACACAGTCAGGTCAATGTTGAATCATGTGAATCTTCCCAAGTCCTTTTGGGGCTATTCACTTCAGACAACTGTTTACTTGTTAAACAGAATACCAACAAAGGTAGTCTCTACTACTCCATATGAGATATGGAATAGTAAGAAACCTTATGTATCTTACTTGATGATATGGGGTTGTCCTGCTTATGTGAAGCGGACTGTATCAGACAAATTGGATGCTAAGTCTGATAAATGTCTATTTATTGGATACCCTAAGGACTCAGTGGGAGTTTTTCGAGCTTGAGGAGGCTCGAGAGATTCAAATAGACATTGATGAGATACCTGGTGAAGCACAACAGCCGATAACTCATAGTGATGAGCAATCGGCTGGACCTATTGAAACACCACATCTTCGTAGATCTGGTAGAACACGCAATATTCCTGAGAGATATGGATTTCTCGTATGTGAATCGAACGACGTGTTACTCATTGATGATGAGGAGCCTACCAGTTATGAAGAAGTGCTGACAAGTTCAGAAAGGGATAAGTGGCTTGATGCCATGAAGTCAGAAATGAATTCCATGTATGAAAACTAAGTTTGGAACTTGGTTGACCCACCTGAAGGCATCAAGCCTATAAAGTGCAAGTGGTGTTAGGGCAATCTCTTGCCATGATAAGGTTTAGATGTGTGTGGCAAAGGGTTTAAGTTAGTTTGTAATTGTGATTTGATATGTGCGTTGGAGTCGTGCAAGGCTTAGTAATTCGCACATGGAGACTAGGCGAGTTTCACATCTCATGACTCAGTCCTTGACTCGGTGAAGGATGGCTTTGCGGAAGTCCTGCGCTTGGAGCATCCGGGGGACCGCCGGACGAGGAGCTTGGAGTGAAGCCGAAGGAAGTAGACTTCAGGGCGAGACGCGAAGGATGGCGCTGCAGAGCCGTGCGCTTGGCGCATCCGAGGGACATGGTCGGACGAAGAGAACTTCGAAGGCGAGGGACTCCGAGGGATGAGAGTGAGCGAATGTAACCCGGGAAGGGGTAGATCTTAGCCATTTGGCTAAGTGTCGAATGAGCTTTCCCGACACCATTCGACTGCCATGGACTGGCAGTCGACTGCTCTGATTCGAACTCGGTTCGACTGGTTTAAGCCTAGGGTTTAGTGCTTGGCAATCGACTGCCATGGATCGGCAATGATCGATGTCGACGGAGTCGATCGACAAGACGCGGCATGGGCATGTAATGTAGTCGACTTCGCGAGCACTCGATCGATCGAGCATCACGATCGATCGATGCATCGCTGGATGAAATCCAACGTGGAAAACGACCGTTATTGGGCAACGACTACAGGACCAGTCGACTGATTGGGACATCAGTCGACTGCTCCTGTGTCAACGGGAAGAAACCCTCTTCCTCTATAAAAAGGAAGGGGATGGGGCTTTGGGAGGTTAATGCTTCAACACTAATCTTCTCTCAAAGTGCTACAAACATCTTCCCACTCTTCTTACTTGCTTTTACTTCATTCTTATTGTAAGAAGAGTGATCTTGATTGTAAAGGTTACCTCCACCTAGCTTGGTGCAAAGGAGAGACCAATAGTGGATTGGTTTTGGCGGAGTGATTCACCGAGGACAAATTGTTGGATCGATACGGTTTGCTAGAGGGGGGGGTGAATACTGAAAAACCTTTTCTTTTTCTTTCGTTCGTTAAAACTCTAGAGAAAATAATTAATTGCAGCGGAAATGTAAATATAAAATAAAAGAGACAATCGACACAAGGGTTTTACTTGGTTCGTAGCCGAAGGATACTACTCCAAGGCCCTAGTGGTCCTTGACCACGTACGGAGGCGAAGCACTAAAGGAACTCCTCGCTGGAGGTAGGAGTTAATCGATACAAAACTTTAAGGTAGAGGGACAATCCCCTCTCCTCGATAATGATAAAAGCTCCGAAAAGTAGATGAACAACTGATAACAAAATAATACCGATGTACAAAGACAAATAAGAAAAATTAAACCTAGACGTCGGAAGGAAGGACTTCGTTGTCGGAGAATTGTAGCTTTGCGGAGACTTTTTGGAGTCTTAGAATTGTTGATGAAACCCTAGGTTTGGCCCTCCTTTTATAGCCTTTGAGCCCCTTTACGAGAGGAACCCTAGCCAATCAAATTTGAGCACATCTTCCCTTGAAATTTGGTGATAATCCTTGACTCCTCGAATCTGATCATTGACCATCTGATCGATGGCCATCATCACCGATCGATGGCGATCGCCGATTGCGACCTTCTAATGATCGCTTGACGGCAATGAGTCCTCCAAGTCGGCAATGATCGATGCTTGTCGCAAGTCAAAGTTAGCACAACAAAAACATAATTTCGATGGTCGTCGACCATCCGATCTCGACCTAGACCATCTATAAGAAGTCTTTGGTCGGATCTATGCTTAAGATCATCCCCGTAAAGAGGATACGACCTTACTTACTCTCGCACACTCGAGCTTACCTCGATGCTTACGTGTTGCTTTTGCTTTCGGCCTTCCACTCGATTCCTTCGGCTCCCTCCGAAATCACACGAGTGTCGCTCGACCACCACGGCTTTCTCCGGGTGTCGCTAGCCTTCAGCACCAGCTATATCAATCTTCTGCACACTCGATTCAGCTCTTGAGAAAACATAATAGACTTAACTTTGTGTCTTTGCTATAATCAAAACACAGGTTCGATTTCGGTGCCTCACTGCACCAACAATCTCTCCCTTTTTGATATATGGCAAAAACACACAAAGTTAAGGAAATTAAGTGCATGAAACAGTAAAGACAAGAAGCCAAAGTAGGAGTAGTAAAAATATTTCTCAAGTTCTCCCCTTAGAGGAACCCTCCCCCTTGACCGAGGGTGAGTACTTGAAAAAGACTTTTAGTTCTCCAAACACAAAAGATAATGAGTTAAGTAAATGGCATTACTTAACTTAGGCTTCTTAGAGTCAAAAATAAGTGCAAGTTATGTAATCAAAAGTTAAGTCAAAAGGTTAATTATTCAAAAGGTTTAACTTTTGATTTCTTAACTTGGGCCTTTAAAGTTTTCAATTCCGAAGAGTTGAAACCTAAACCTTACTCCCCCTTAACTTAGGCCAGAATCAAAGTTTTGTTAAGTTATCAATTTCAAAAATTTGAAATTGAACTTTACCTTTTCTTGAACCTTAACTTTGGCCTTTCTCCCTTTGACATAAATCAAGGAAAAGTGGGGGTTTTAAGAAACCCTAAGTCCAAGCATGATGATTTTAAAAATAGTATGTGAAAATATTTCATCTAAATGTTCAACTCTAGTTTTAATTTATTGAAATGATATTATCTACAATTACTGATTAGAGTTGGTTAATATTAGTTGCATATTTATACTCCGAGGTTCATATTGACGCACTTGATCTACATCTTGGAAACTGGAGTAGGGTCCTAACATCTCACGCCCATCTACGTGGCTAAGTACACAAACACATTAGTCCTATGTGTTGTGAGATGCACCGCTCCTTAAATCTATAGGTGCATGATATCTAAGGTATGTCCTATGCTAGTTCCATCAAAATGAAAATAAGAAATAGTAGTAAGAATATATAGTTTGCAAGTTCTTATTCTATTACATGCCCAATTTTCGCCTTAATAGACTAAATTCGCCGGGTAGGGGTTTAGTAAATAGGTCCGCTAGGTTAGATTTCGATTCGACGATTCGAGTTGTATGGCTCCGCTGGCCACATGTTCTCGAATGAAATGGTGTTTGACTTCTATATGTTTGGTCCTAGAGTGACATATTGGATTCTTTGTAAGATTAATTGAACTAATGTTATCTACGTGAAGTTTAGTATTCGTGAAAGTCTAACTTAAAGTCGCGGAGGGTTTGCTTCATCCAAAGAAGTCGAGTGACACACTCACCCATCGCGATGTATTCTTGGTAGACAAGGCAACACAATGTTGCTTCCATCGCACTAACTCACTAGACTCGAGCCGAGTAGTTGACAACAACCACTCGTGCTCTTTCTATCGAGTTTACTACCGGCATAATCCGAATCGGAGTAGCCGATTAGTTCGAACTCCGTAGATCTAGGGTACCAAATACCAACGTTAAGTGTACCCTTTAGATATCTAAGGATACGCTTAACTAGGGTTAGGTGAGACTCTTAGCACAGTTTGAAATCCACACATACTTCATCGCAAATAAGATATCGTGCTCATAGCTAAGTAAGGAGACTCCTATTACACTCCTATAGTATTTTAAGTCAATGGACTTACTTTCTAGGTCTTCCTATGTTAACATTAATCGCCATTGGGGTGTTTATTATCTTAGCGTCTTGCATTCCAAATCTTTTAATTAACTCCTTAGTGTATTTTTGCTGATATAGGTATATACCATCCTTAGTTTGTTTAATTTGTAGACCTAAAAACAAACTAAACTCGCCTACCAAGTTCATTTCGAACTCACTTTCCATGAGTGAAACGAACTCGCTTAGTAAGGTCGAGTTAGAGGTTCCAAAATTATATCGCCTACGTAAATTTGAGCTATGAATATTTCTTTACCTAAGGTTTTTACGAAGAGAGTTGGGTCAACTAAGCCTTGGTTAAACCCTTTGACTTAAGATGGATTGAAAAGTCTCATACCAAGCTCGAAGAGCTTGTTTAAGTCCATAGAGAGCTTTCTTAAGTTTTAGAACATGGTCGGGTTTATCTAGATTTTCGAATCCGAGGGGTTGGCTAACATAAACTTCTTCTTTAATGTATCCATTTAGGAATGCCGACTTAACATCCATTTGAAACAGCTTAAATCCTCGATGTGCAGCATAAGCTAGCAACATTCGAATGGATTCGAGTCTAGCTACTGGGGCATAGGTTTCGTCGTAATCTAAGCCTTCGACTTGGCTAAAACCTTTGGCGACTAACCTAGCCTTGTTTCTAACTACTTCACCTTTATCATCAAGCTTATTTCAAAACACCCACCTTGTTCCAATTATCGTTTTGTCTTTAGGTGGTGGTACTAATTCCCACACTTCATTCCTAGTAAATTGAGCTAGCTCTTCTTGCATTGCAATAATCCAATCGGGATCAAGAAGAGCTTGTTCAATTGATTTGGGTTCTATCTTTGAAATTAAGGAAATTTGACTAAGGTTCCTATAGGATGCTCTAGTTCGAACTCCTAGATTAGGATCTCCTATCACTTGATCGATAGGGTGGTTAGTCTGAATCCTAGATTGGGTTGGGTTTGTGTCACCTAATGCTTGATCAATGGGGTGACTTGGTTGAACACTTGTTTGGTTGGAGTCATCTATCACTTGATCAAAAGAGTGACTAGGTTGACCTAGGTTGGGATTAACACTAGACCTGATCTTCGGATCAGAGTTAGGTCTAGTATGAATCGGCTCGCTAATTGGGGTTGCCGGGGGTTTTGTAGGTTCATGTCCTTCATCAAATACTACATTGATAGTCTCCTCGACTCTGAGGGTGTCGTGGTTATATACTCTATAAGCTTTACTTGTAGTCGAGTATCCTAGAAAGATTCCGGTGGTGGTTTTGGATGTAAATTTCCCTAGGTAATCCTTAGTGTTTAGGATATGTACCTTACACCCAAATACCCTAAAGTACTTGATGTTAGGTATTTTATCGTGATAAATCTCGTACAAGGTCTTAAGGTGCCTCTTTACCATAAGGATCCTATTTTGGACATAGCAAGCCGTGCTAACTCTGCCGCCAAAATCTATCGGGTAGGTCGTATTCATTCAACATGGTCCTAGCGGCTTCTTGTAGAGTTCGGTTTTTCCGCTCCACTAGGCCATTTTGTTGAGGGGTCCTAGGGCAAGAGAATTCATGGTGGTATCCGTTTAGGTTACAGAAGTCGGTGAACCTTTGATTTTCGAATTCACCACCATGATCGCTTCTAAGTCTTTTAGCCTTAAGGTCTTTTTGATTCTCGATTAATTTGAATAGATTGATTAATTGATCTAGGGTATCATTTTTATGTTTGATGAACCTAACCCAGGTAAACCTGGAGTAGTCGTCAATTATGACTAAGCAATATTGACTTCTATTGAGTGACTTGGCTCCATGTGAATCGAATAGATCCATATGCGTGAGCTCAAGTACACTTGAGGTCTGCTCTGGTTAGTTAACTTGTTTTGTGTCCTAGGTTGTTTTCCTTGTTGACAAGCATTACAGATTTTATTAACTAAATTATTGAGGTTGGGTAAGCCTCTGACTAAGCCACTCTGACTCATCTTGTGGACGAGTCTTGGGTGCGAGTGACCGAGTCGTCGGTGCCACAACCATGATTCCTCTTGCCGTGTCATAAGACACTTAGTTGAGGAGTTGGTTAAGTTGATCATATAAATGTTGTTATTTCTAGTTCCTTTAAGAATTGTTTTAGAGGTTTCGTTGGTATTAATTACGCATTCATTTTCTAGAAATATAACCTTATAGTTATTATCACACAATTGGCTTACACTAAGTAAATTATATTCAAAATTCTCTACAAGTAATACATTTTTAATAACAAAATTCGTGTTAAGCTCGATATCACCTGATCCGATGATTTTGAGCTTGCCGTTATTCCCAAAGGCTACCGATCCTTGTCGTTTGAATCGAAGCTTTACAAATTTGAGTTGATCCTGGTCATGTGTCGGGAGCAATCGTCCAACATCCATTGATCCTACACACAAGGTAGTTGGATTGGATGTTAGATTTTTGTTAAGAAAATTGGTTGTAAGTTGTTAACCCTAGGTTATCTCACCGGAGTCTATATGATCAAGCATGTTATACTTATGTGTTTATTTTGAGATGACTTCTAATTAAGTTGATTAAGTGGATTTAGGTTCAAGTAATTTTATGTTAGATTTGGATTTAACCCTAGGCTTGTCAAGTTTACCTTTTCAAGATCATGGCTTCCAGGTCGTGGCGAGGCACAGGGGCCTTCTTTTATCGGATCATCGACCACTTCCTTAGACAAAGCCATTTTCAAGAAAATGATGACTTGACTTACCTAAAATTATTTCCTCGTCTAACTAGTTATTTTTGAAAAGAGGCTCCCCGAGGCTCAATCTTTTCGAAGAATTTTAGTTGGTTATGTTTTTGAAAAGAGGCTCCCCGAGGCTCAATCTTTTCGAAAAATTTTAGTTGGTTATGTTTTTGTTCTAAGTGAGTTCACAAGATTTAAAGTACAAACTTTCTAAGTTAAAGCATGCAATTTCTAAGTTAAAGCATAAACATTCTAAGTTAAAACATGCAATTTCTAAGTTAAAGCACAAACATGTTTTGTACTGGCTCCCCCTAGACCGTTGAATCGGTTCGGTCTATCCACATAGTGGATTTGGTCCTTGGGAACCCAGTACGGGTTGGATCCTAGAGTTGAAATCAAAAAGTTCTTAGGGACCCATGCTTGGACATGTTTCTTATGTCGACTTACAATCGACATATACGACCTATTAGTCGTGTTTGAGTTAAACCCGAGTACAACCTTGTTGTACACGACCCTTTGAGATCTAAGTAGGAGGTCAAGTCCTTTGGATCCCGAAGTGAACCTTTCCAACGTGTTCCTAAGATCTTCGACTTGACTTTTCAAGAGAGAGTTCTCAACTTCGAGCTTTTCAACTCGAGTTGAGTCCTTCTCTTGAACTCGACAAGTCGAAGAGGTTAGGGAGACCTCGTGTTTGAGGAGTTTAACCTCCTCAACAAGGGTCTCGACCTTGGACTCGGACTTAGCTAACTTCCTAGACAAATACCTAACCGTATTATGTAAAGTATTAAATAAAGTTCGACTCACCTTAAGGGTATCTTTTGAACCGGATGCGTATCCGTGGCTTGACTTGAAGGTAGCTTCATAGTCCGAGTCATCCTCAGGTTCTGACTCAAGTTTGGTCTCCGTGTCTGACTCAATTGATTTCGCCATGAAGACGTGGTCTTCGTCTTCTTCGGATGACGCTTCTTCCCATGTCGCGTTGAGGGCCTTCTTGTGCTTAGGTGCTTGGTGGTTGAGCTTGGGGCACTCAGACTTTATATGTCCAAACCTGTTACACTCATAACACCTAATATTAGAACTTTTAGGCTTACCTTGGTTGGGTCGAGTTGTGGTTCGCTTTCGTCCCTTGGCTATCCTTCGAGCTAGGTTCATTAGTTCGGCAGTCAATTCCGGGTCAACTTCTTCTTCGGACTCATCTTCCTCCTCGGGTGGTGGTGGCTTGCTTGCGATTTTCTTCTTCTTTGAACCTGCAAACAAGGCTATACCCCTCTCGGGTTCCGAGTTGGACTGCTCATGTAATTCAAAATCCGAAAAGAGTTCATCTAATCTAAGTTTAGAAAGGTCCTTAGAGACCTTATAGGCATCAACCATGGATCCCCATAAGGTAGTCCTCGGAAAAGAGTTTAGGACATACCTAATAAGGTCGCGGTTTTCGACCTTTTGCCCGATTGCGTGTAGGTTGTGTTGGGTTTCCGGCACCGCTGCATGAGTGTGTTCGATCATGTTTCGTAAACATGAGCACAGCGGAAGCAATTAAAAATAATAAATCTATATTTATTACAACACACACAACACACACATGCATATTACAACAAGTGTAGACATAACCGTAAATTAAAATTTGCAATAAAAGAAAATTATCTACGTTATACCTTTTGTATGACGTGTAGCGGGAACGGCATCAACCGGAACGATCCTCGTAAGAATCGTCTCTATCCGTATCCACGCCGAGCTCCTCGGGATGACTTCGCTAAGCCACGAGCTTCGTCTTCGTACGGGTTACTAGCCTCGTGTTGAAGACAACGTGATCGAGAGATGATCACGATCCGAATCAAAATTCGGATCCAAAACCGAGTCCTCAAATCTCGATTCTCCGGAGAGGTATTCGTCAACCGTTTGACGAATCCTTCGTCCCCCACCTCAGAGGATTACCGGAGATCAAATCCCCGGTAAGTTAGCTGCTGTCGGAGCACTAACCGTCGTCCAAACGACGCTCCGACAACAAAGAAACAAGCTGTCCAGAAAAACTGGACAGCTTTTGGTGGAGGAATAGAGGCCGGCTAAGGAAAGATGGAAGCTCACCTTATCACCGAACCCAAAGGAGATCGCCGGAGGGTCGCCGGAGGTTCTCTTGCTGAAGCTTGGACGCCGGCAAAGACTTGGACGGCTGCACACAAGCAGGGCGGCGGCAGCTTTAGGGTTGGCGCCGATTAACTCGAAGGTGGAGGTGGGCGGCAACTCAATGGGGCTAGGGTTTGGATTAGGGCTTAATTATCCCTTAAGCCCTCTTTTATAGAGAACTACTTCTCTTAATGGTTATTGGATCATAACCATTAGGCCCGTTAACCCGCTCCATTAGGATAAGTTAAAATAAACCAAACCATGATGGTTTATTTTAAGTTAAAACGAACCGAACCAACTTTTGGTTCATTCGTTTAAAATAAACCAAACCCTTTGGTTTATTCTCATCCATATGATTAGAACCAAACCATTTTGGTCCATCCATTATGTCTTCATAAGACATGGCCCATCCACGCTTCCATTGCGACTGAAACAATTTCATGCTCGCTTTATGTTTGGTCCAACCAAACATAGTTTCTCTCGGTCTGAGAATCTCATTCTCAAGCTCGTTTTTAAATCCTTTGGATTACACTCGTTGTGCGTGTGACCAAATAGGTTCTCGGTTTATGTTGGCCGTCTATAATTAACCATTAATTATAGAACGATCATGAGTGGCACCTAGTAGTACATCATGATCCCCAATTAACCGAAAAGATCAACGGTTGATCCAGAACTATTTCTGAAACCCTTCAGTAGCTCGAATGAATCGTGCCCCATTCCTTTCACTCATCTTATACCCACTTGGTTCAGGACATGGTCTATTGTGTCAGTCCCCACTAGGCTGACTACGTCACACCTAGCCCAAGTATCATTTCCTCGTCCTACGGATTCTAGTTACTCCACATGTATCGAAGAGTACCTTACTCTAAATATGTAATGCTTTGGCCAAAGACTTTAGTAACAATCCGACGAGAGGCCATGGGTATACATCTCCTCGCAAGGATTGGTGAATCCTTTATAGGCTATTCAAACACCTTCGATCACTTCGACTTATACCCAATCATCCCGGGTCCACATCTCCTTAGAGATGTTTGCTTAAGATGTCAAAGCATAAGTCTCCATGATCAAGATGACTTGAATACCGGAAGTCAAAGGAACATCGCACTTAAGCCACAGTAAGAACTTCATTGACATATCTATATATGCAGAGAACCATATGAAGTCTTACGGATGGTCACTCCAATGAACTAGTTACCATAACTAGCATCCACGATTAACTCCGGACATCACTATGTCTCCAGCCAGTGAGAATCAGCTGCTTGGATACACCAAGGAGTATACCTCGTGCTAGTCTCGACAGAATTGATGGTGTCCAAATCCATCAATTCATCGACTAGGGATAATTCTGATACATCACAATTACACATGTAGAGATACTCACTAGTTGTGATCCAATCATAAATTCTCTCATGCTGTGAATCGCATCGTGGACATTCAGTAAATGAGTTTAAGATCCAATCAAATACATTAAACATGTATACTCAAATAGTGAATCTTCATTTATCATATAAATGGTTCATACATAAGGCGATTGCCTTAGGACATCTCTCATATATTACTAATAGACTCCCACTTGGCGTAATGTCAATCGCTACGGTATCCAATATCATAAGCTCGAACATGACCCTCAAACTTATTTTGAGGTAATGCCTTAGTCAAGGGATCCGCTAAGTTCCTTTCAGTGGGAATTTTATCGATTTGTATTTCGTTCCTACTGATGATCTCTCTGATAAGATGATAGCGGCGAAGCACATGTTTGGATCATTGATGAGACCTTGGCTCTTTCGCTTGTGCAATTGCTCCATTATTGTCGCAGTAGACCGGTATTGCTTCAACAATGGCCGGAATCACACCAAGTTCATGAACGAACTTCTTGATCCAAACCGCTTTTTTTGCTGCTTCCGAAGCTGCAATATATTCTGCCTCAGTTGTAGAATCCGCTACAGTCTCTTGTTTGGAACTTTTTCAACTCACTGCGCCCCCATTCAAGGTGAACACGTATCAAGAATGAGACCTGGAATCATCCTTGTCTGTCTGGAAGCTGGCATCCGTATACCCGCGTATCACCATGTCCCCTTCTCCATATATTAGGAACACATCCTTAGTTCTTCTCAAGTACTTAAGGATCGTCTTAACAGCCACCCAATGATCCATTCCTGGATCAGACTGGTATCTGCTCGTGACACTCAGAGCATATGATACATCGGGCCTCGTACATAACATAGCATACATGATAGATCCTATTGCGGATGCATAAGGAATCTTGTTAGTAATATATGAGAGATGTCCTAAGGCAATCGCCTTATGTATGAACCATTTATATGATAAATGAAGATTCACTATTTGAGTATACATGTTTAATGTATTTGATTGGATCTTAAACTCATTTACTGAATGTCCACGATGCGATTCACAGCATGAGAGAATTTGTGATTGGATCACAACTAGTGAGTATCTCTACATGTGTAATTGTGATGTATCGGAATTATCCCTAGTCGATGAATTGATGGATTTGGACACCATCAATTCTGTTGAGACTAGCACGAGGTATACTCCTTGGTGTATCCAAGCAGCTGATTCTCACTGGCTGGAGACATAGTGATGTCCGGAGTTAATCGTGGATGCTAGTTATGGTAACTAGTTCATTGGAGTGACCAGCCGTAAGACTTCATATGGTTCTCTGCATATATAGATATGTCAATGAAGTTCTTACTGTGGCTTAAGTGCGATGTTCCTTTGACTTGCGGTATTCAAGTCATCTGATCATGGAGACTTATGCTTTGACATCTTAAGCAAACATCTCTAAGGAGATGTGGACCCGGGATGATTGGGTATAAGTCGAAGTGATCGAAGGTGTTTGAATAGCCTATAAAGGATTCACTACTCCTGAGGAGATGTATACCCATGGGCCTCTCGTCGGATTGTTACTAAAGTCTTTGCCAAAGCATTACATGTTTAGAGTAAGGTACTCTTCGATACATGTGGAGTAACTAGAATCAGAGGGACGAGGAAATGATACTTGGGCTAGGTGTGATGTAGACCTAGTGGGTGACACTATAGACCATGTCCTAACCAAGTGGGTATAAGATGAGTGAAGGGAATGGGGCAGATTCATTCGAGCCATCAAGGGTTTCAGAATAGTTCTGGATCAACCGTTGATCTTTTATGTTAATTGGGGATCATGATGTACTACTAGGTGCCACTCATGATCGTTCTATAATTAATGGTTAATTATAGACGGCCAACATAAACCGAGAACCTATTTGGTCACACGCACAACGAGTGTAATCCAAAAGATTTAAAACGAGCATGAGATTCTAGATCGAGAAACTATGTTTGGTTGGACAAACATAAAGCGAGCATGAAATTGTTTCACCAAATGGAAGCGTGGATGGGCCGTGTCTTATGAAGACATAATGGATGGACCAAAATGGTTTGGTTCTAATCCAATGGATGAGAATAAACCAAAGGGTTTGGTTTATATTAAACGAATGAACCAAAGGTTGGTTCGATTCATTTTAACTTAAAATAAACCATCATGGTTTGGTTTATTTTAACTTATCTTAATGGAGCGGGTTAACGGGCTTTATGGATATGATCCATTAACCATTAAGAGAATTACTTCTCTATAAAATAGGGCTTAAACCCTAATCTTGGTGTTGCCGCCACCCTTGAAGGAGTTTTCGCGCCAACCCTGCCGCCAACCTTTTGTGCAGCCTTCCAACTTGTTGCCGGCGACTGCAAGCTTCAGCCGTGAACCTCCGCGACCTCCGTGATCTCCTCTAGGTTCGGTGATAAGGTGAGCTTCCATCTCCTCGGCCGCCTCTATTCCTCTCACAAAAGCTGTCCAGTTTGTCCGACAGCTTGTTTCTTTGTTGTCGGAGCGCCGCTTTGGACGACGGTTAGTGCCCGATAGCGCCTAACTTACCGGGATTTGATCTCCAGTAATCCTCTGAGGTGGAGGACGGCGATTCGCCAAACGGGTTGACGTACCTCTCCGGAGAAGCGAAGTTTTGAGAACTCTTTAGGATCCGAATTTAGATTCGGATCGTGATCATCTCTCGATCACGTCGTCTTCAACATGAGGCTAGTAACCCGTACGAAGACGAAGCTCGTGACTTAGCGAAGTCATCCCGAGGAGCTCGGCGTGGATACGGATAGAGACGATTCTTACGAGGATCGCTCCGCTGATGCCGTTTCGCTACACGCCATACGAAAGGTATAACGAGATAATTTCTTTTATTGCAAATTTTAATTTACGGTTATGTCTACACTTGTTGTAATATGCATGCGTGTGTTGTGTGTGTTGTAATAAATATAGATTTATTATTTTTAATTGCTTCACTGTGCTCATGTTTACGAAACATGATCGAACACACACACGCTGTCAAACCCAACAAAGGGTATCGAGCCCAGGTTGTGTTTCGACATAATCGTAAAATGGTTTTGCGATAGTCATAATGTATTTCTGGAAATTTTCTAATTTTGGAAATTTAGAAGTATTTATGGAAATTTTTCATTTTTGGAAAGTCTAGAAGTATTTATGGAAATCTTCCACTTTTGGAAAGTTGGAAGTATTTATGGAAATTGATATTTTCCATAAATAAAATATTTGATTAGATTCTGAAATTTGTTTCCTAATTTAATCATGATTTGATTTGGGAAATCAAATCTAAAATATTTTATTTCCATAAGTAGTTTTAATGATTTAGGAAATTGGTTTCCTAAATATATTTTCCTTAATCAAATAAATACATGAATAAAAAATGTGATTAGATTTGCAAATTTGTTTCCTAATATAATTATGATTAGATTTGGAGAATCAAATCTTAAACATATTTTATTTCCATAAATAGTTATGACATATAAGGAAATATATACATGACATAATTGTATGCCATGTAATTGCATTAGATGCATAACATTATGCCATGCGTGTCGTGACATGTAGATGTATGCCATGTATGCCATGCCATGTAGATAATAGTTATTTGCATGCAAAGAGGATGAGACATAAAAACCTTTAATCAATATTAAAGCCTACACCTTCCATTAATATGGTTAGAACCAGAGTTCTGTTTCTTGTTTGGGTTGTTGGACTCTCTCCAAGCTCCGAACTCAATATGTTCAAACCATGGAATAGTTTAATACTAATATGGTAAGAGTCAGAGGTCAATCGTTAGCTTTGGTTGTTGGACTCTCTCCAAGCTGGGCTAATTGGTTGAATGCGCTCTAACCATATTAAAACTATGTCCCGATTAATGGGTTGGCTTTAACCTGGAGCATCGGCTTGTTGGACTCTCTCCAAGGTCGATGTAAAGGGAGGTGAAGTTGGGTGCTATGCATATGATGCATACTTGTTAATGTGTTAACAACCCGATGTATTTGTGAACATTCAATTAGTTGATAGCACATTGTGATAGTTGCATATACGTGATATGCAATCGGTATAGATGATACCTACCGTCGTAGTTATGAATGGCTTGTTGTACTCTCTCCAAGGTTGTTCATAACTATGATGGATATCAGCCCATTCGGAGATGGACCTACGATCTCCCGATGTGATTTTGGGGTTTTTGAAATTCGAAAAATGAATGGGATTTATAAATGTATATTGATGCATTTTAAAATCATTTTCTCATATATGGTAGATTTGTATTTCTAGGTCAATAAAACTATTTTAGGCCTAACTGAGAATTAAAAGCTTGCATATGTCCTTGAAGAGCCTATTTAAGGACGATGCAACTCACCAAATGTTGGTCTGCTAGCTGAGCATATGGATGCTAACACTATGGTCTTCCATCTTCATGAGTTGTCTGATGAGCAAGCGAGATCCAAAAGGTTCGAGGTCTCTAGGCTCCTCTTCACCACGAAGATGCAAGAAGGTTTCGTCTGTAGTCGATTTGTGCTAAAGATGAACGGGTACATCGAGCGGCTAGCTACCCTCGGTTTTGTGATGGATCATGAGTTAAGTATTGACTTAATTCTGCATTGTTTTCCCAAGAGTTTCTTGCAATTTGTGATGAACTATCGGATGAACAAATTGGAATCAACCATTCCCGAGCTCCTCAATATGCTGAAGACTGTGGAGCCTTCTGTGAAGCATGAGGAGAAGGCGGTTCTGTTAGTTGATTCCTCAAAGAAAGGTTCTAAGAGGAAGGCAAAAGAACAGAAGAAAGGAAAGAACAAAAGGCAAAGAAGGCGGAACTAGCAAAAGGGCACTTGTCATCATTATGGCAAGGAAGGCCACTGGCGAAGAAACTGCAAGATTTATCTTGAGTCCATGAAGAAGAAGAAGGCATCCGATGCCCCATCCTCTTCAGGTATCTTCGTTATTGATTGTCATTCTATTTCCTTAGACACTAGGGTATTGGATACTGGGTGTAGCTCACATATATGTAAAGACATACAGGGGCTAAGGAATAGAAGAAGACTTGTCAGAGGGGAGTCAAATTTGCGAGTTGGCAATGGAGCAAAGGTTGCTGTGGTCGCCATCGGAACTTATTTGCTGTAGCTCCCTAGTGGACTAGTCTTGGAACTGGACAATTGCTATTATGTTCCTTCTCTAATAAAGAACATTGTTTCTATTTCCTGCTTAAATAGAAATGGTTTCCATTTGACGTTTAGTAACAATTGTTGTTATATAACTTTGAATGGCGTACTTTATGGAACTGGAACTTTGAGTAATGGCATTTATACGTTGGACGTATCCAGTGACATTTTCAATATCGAAGCGAGCAACACGCGTGCTCGAAAGGATAATCACATAGACTCCTATATGTGGCATTGTTGTCTTGGCCATATAAGCAAGAAACGCATGTCCGAATTACACCGATGTGGAATTCTGGAATCGTTTGAATTGGATTCATACGATACATGCGAATCATGCTTAAAGGGCAAGATGACTAAGTTACCTTTTACTGGAAAAGGTGAACGAGTGGGAGAGTTACTAGGTCTAGTACATACTGATGTATGTGGACCTATGTCAACTCAAGCTTTAGGAGGCTACAACTACTTCATTACCTTCACCGATGATCACTCACGGTTTGGGTATGTGTTCCTGATGAAACACAAGTCTGAAGCCTTTGAAAGGTTCAAAGAATTCAGAAATGAAGTAGAGAAACAACATGACAAAAGTATTAAAATACTTCGATCGGATCGAGGTGGTGAATACTTAAGTCAAGAGTTTCTTGATTATCTAAGAGACAATGGCATATTGTCTCAATGGACTCCGCCCTATACACCACAGCATAATGGTGTATCTGAGAGGTGTAACCGGACCTTGTTGGACATGGTCAGGTCAATGATGAATCATGCGACTCTTCCCAAGTCCTTTTGGGGTTATGCACTTCAGACAGCTGTTTACTTGTTAAACAGAATGCCTACCAAGGTAGTCTCAACTACTCCATATGAGATATGGAATGGTAAGAAACCTCATGTATCTTACTTGAAGATATGGGGTTGTCCTGCTTATGTGAAGCGGACTGTATCAGACAAACTGGATGCTAAGTCTGATAAATGTCTATTTATTGGATACCCTAAGGAAACAAGGGGTTACCAATTCTATCATCCTGTGGAACAAAAGGTGTTTGTTTCAAGGCATGCTGTGTTTCTAGAGAAAGAGTTTCTCTTGCAAGAAAACAGTGGGAGTGTCGTCGAGCTTGAGGAGGCTCGAGAGACTCAAATAGACATTGATGAGATACCTGGTGAAGCACAACAGTCGACAACTCATAGTGATGAGCAATCGGCTGGACCTATTGTAACACCACATCTTCGTAGATCTGGTAGAACACGCAATATTCCTGAGAGATATGGATTTCTCGTAAGTGAATCGAACGACGTGTTACTCATTGATGATGAGGAGCCTACCAGTTATGAAGAAGTGCTGACAAGTTCAGAAAGGGATAAGTGGCTTGGTGCCATGAAGTTGAAAATGGATTCCATGTACAAAAACCAAGTTTGGAACTTGGTTGACCCACTTGAAGGCATAAAGCCTATAGGGTGCAAGTGGGTTTTCAAGAAGAAAACCGACATGGATGGTAATGTGATTACCTATAAGGCTAGATTGGTGGCGAAAGGATATCGTCAAAAGCAAGGTGTTGATTATGACGAAACCTATTACGTAGCTATGCTTAAATCCATTCGGATGCTCCTGGCCATAGCGGCTCATTATGATTATGAGATATGGCAGATGGATGTGAAAACAGCTTTCCTTAATGGAAACCTGCTCGAGGACGTGTATATGATACAACCTGAGGGTTTCACATCGGTTGATAAAACCAAGGTATGCAAATTGCGATGGTCTATTTATGGATTGAAGCAAGCATCCAGGAGCTGGAATATCCGTTTTGATGAGACGATCAAAAAGTTTGATTTCTCGCAAAATCCTGACGAACCTTGTGTGTACAAGAAGGTTAGTGGAGGCAATGTTCCTAGTATTGTATGTCGATGACATATTACTTATAGGAAACGATGTGTCAATCTTACACCGCTTAAGGTTTGGTTATCCAAGACATTCTCCATGAAAGACGGGAGAAGCAACCTACATCCTTGGGATTAAGATCTATAGAGATAGATCGAACGGTTGCTTGGTCTTTCGCAGCTACATATATAGACCGAAAAGCAAAGAGGTTTAGCATGTTAATCCAAGAAAGGTTATCTCCCATCGCATGGGGTACACCTTTCAAAGTCTATGTGTCCGCGCACAGAAGACGAGAGGATTTGCATGAGTAAGATTCCCTATGCATCCGCAATAGGATCTATCATGTATGCTATGTTATGTACGAGGCCCGATGTATCGTATGCTCTGAGTGTCACGAGCAGATACCAGTCCGATCCAGGAATGGATCATTGGGCGGCTGTTAAGACGATCCTTAAGTACTTGAGAAGAACTAAGGATGTGTTCCTAATATATGGAGAAGGGGACATGGTGATACGTGGGTATACGGATGCCAGCTTCCAGACAGACAAGGATGATTCCAGGTCTCAGTCTGGATACGTGTTCACCTTGAATGGGGGCACAGTGAGTTGGAAAAGTTCCAAACAAGAGATCAGAGCGGATTGTACCATCGAGGAATATATTGCGGCGAAGCAAAAAAAGCGGTTTGGATCAAGAAGTTCGTTCATGAACTTGGTGTGATTCCGACCATTGTTGAAGCAATACCGGTCTACTGCGACAACAATGGAGCAATTGCACAGGCGAAAGAGCCAAGGTCTCATCAACGATCCAAACATGTGCTTCGCCGCTATCATCTTATCAGAGAGATCATCAGTAGGAACGAAATACAAATCGAGAAAATTCCCCTTTGAAAGGAACTTAGCGGATCCTTTGACTAAGGCATTACCTCAAAATAAGTTTGAGGGTCATGTTAGCTTATGGTATTGGATACCGTAGCGATTGGCATTAGGCCAAGTGGGAGTCTGTTAGTAATATATGAGAGATGTCCTAAGGCAATCGCTTTATGTATGAACCATTTATATGATAAATGAAGATTCACTATTTGAGTATACATGTTTAATGTATTTGATTGGATCTTAAACTCATTTACTGAATGTCCACGATACGATTCACAGCATGAGAGAATTTGTGATTTGATCACAACTAGTGAGTATCTCTACATGTGTAATTGTGATGTATCGGAATTATCCCTAGTCGATGAATTGATGGATTTGGACACCATCAATTCGCTTAGACTAGCACGAGGTATACCTCGTGTATCCAAGCAGCTGATTCTCACTGGCTGGAGACATAGTGATGTCCGGAGTTAATCGTGGATGCTAGTTATGGTAACTAGTTCATTGGAGTGACCAGCCGTATATAGATATGTCAATGAAGTTCTTACTGTGGCTTAAGTGCGATGTTCCTTTGACTTGCGGTATTCAAGTCATCTTGATCATGGAGACTTATGCTTTGACATCTTAAGCAAACATCTCTAAGGAGATGTGGACCCGGATGATTGGGTATAAGTCAAGTGATCAAGGTGTTTGAATAGCCTATAAAGGATTCACCACTCCTCGCGAGGAGATGTATACCCATGGCCTCTCGTCGGATTGTTACTAAAGTCTTTGGCCAAAGCATTACATGTTTAGAGTAAGGTACTCTTCGATACATGTGCAGTAACTAGAATCCGTAGGACGAGGAAATGATACTTGGGCTAGGTGTGACGAGTCACTTAGTGGGGACCGGCACAATAGACCATGTCCCAACCAAGTGGGTATAAGATGAGTGAAGGGAATGGGGCACGATTCATTCGAAGCCATCAAGGGTTTCGTAATAGTTCGATCAACCGCTGATCTTTTCTGCTAATTGGGGATCATGATGTACTACTAGGTGCCACTCATGATCGCTCTATAATTAATGGTTAATTATAGACGGCCAACATAAACCGAGAACCTATTTGGTCACACGACAACGAGTGTAATCCAAAGGATTTAAATGAGCTTGAGAATGGGATTCTCGATCGAGAGAAACTATGTTTGGTCGATCAAACATAAAGCGAGCATGAAATTGTTTCTGCCGCAATGGAAGCGTGGATGGGCCGTGGTCTTATGAAGACATAAATGGATGGACCAAAATGGTTTGGTTCTAATCCAATGGATGAGAATAAACCAAAGGGTTTGGTTTATATTAAACGAATGAACCAAAGGTTGGTTGGTTCGCTTTAACTTAAAATAAACCATCATGGTTTGGTTTATTTTAACTTATCTTAATGGAGCGGGTTAACGGGCTTTATGGATATGATCCATTAACCATTAAGAGAATTAGTTCTCTATAAAATAGGGCTTAAACCCTAATCCAAAACCCTAGCCCTTGGTGTTGCCGCCCACCCCTTGTTGGAGTTTTCGGCGCCCAACCCTAAGCCGCGCCAGCTTTTGTGCAGCCTTCCAACTTGTTGCCGGCGACCAAGCTTCAGCCGGTGAACCTCCGGCGACCCTCCGGTGATCTCCTCTAGGTTCGGTGATAAGGTGAGCTTCCATATCTCCTTGGCCGGCCTCTATTCCTCCACCAAAAGCTGTCCAGTTTTTCTGGACAGCTTGTTTCTTTGTTGTCGGAGCGTCGTTTGGACGACGGTTAGTGCTCCGATAGCGCCTAACTTACCGGGGATTTGATCTCCGGTAATCCTCTGAGGTGGAGGACGAAGGATTCGTCAAACGGTTGACGAATACCTCTCCGGAGAAGCGAGTTTTGAGAACTCGTTTTAGGATCCGAATTTAGATTCGGATCGTGATCATCTCTCGATCACGTCGTCTTCAACACGAGGCTAGTAACCCGTACGAAGACGAAGCTCGTGACTTAGCGAAGTCATCCTGAGGAGCTCGGCGTGGATACGGATAGAGATGATTCTTACGAGGATCGTTCCGGTTGATGCCGTTCCCGCTACACGTCATACGAAAGGTATAACGTAGATAATTTTCTTTTATTGCAAATTTTAATTTACGGTTATGTCTACACTTGTTGTAATAGCATGCGTGTGTTGTGTGTGTTGTAATAAATATAGATTTATTATTTTTAATTGCTTCCGCTGTGCTCATGTTTATGAAACATGATCGAACACACACACGCCGCGGTGCCGGAAACCCAACAAATCTTTCTCATGCAAATCCTCTCGTCTTCTGTGCGCGGACACATAGACTTCGAAAGGTGTACCCCATGCCTGATGGGCAGATAACCTTTCTTGGATTCCAACATGCTAAACCTCTTTAGCACTCGGTCTATATATGTAGACTGCGAAAGACCAAGCAACCGTTTCGATCTATCTCTATAGATCTTAATCCCAAGGATGTAGGTTGCTTCTCCCAGGTCTTTCATGGAGAATGTCTTGGATAACCAAACCTTAACTGACTGTAAGATTGACACATCGTTTCCAATAAGTAATATGTCATCGACATACAATACTAGGAACACGACTGCACTCCCACTAACCTTCTTGTACACACAAGGTTCGTCTGGATTTTGCGAGAAATCAAACTTTTTGATCGTCTCATCAAAACGGATATTCCAGCTCCTGGATGCTTGCTTCAATCCATAAATGGACCGTCGCAATTTGCATACCTTGGTTTTATCAACCGATGTGAAACCCTCAGGCTGTATCATATACACGTCCTCGAGCAGGTTTCCATTAAGGAAAGCTGTTTTCACATCCATCTGCCATATCTCATAATCATAATGAGCCGTTATGGCCAGGAGCATCCGAATGGATTTAAGCATAGCTACAGGCGAATAGGTTTCGTCATAATCAACACCTTGCTTTTGACGATATCCTTTCGCCACCAATCTAGCCTTATAGGTAATCACATTACCATCCATGTCGGTTTTCTTCTTGAAAACCCACTTGCACCCTATAGGCTTTATGCCTTCAGGTGGGTCAACCAAGTTCCAAACTTGGTTTTCGTACATGGAATCCATTTCCGACTTCATGGCACCAAGCCACTTATCCCTTTCTGAACTTGTCAGCACTTCTTCATAACTGGTAGGCTCCTCATCATCAATGAGTAACACGTCGTTCGATTCGCTTACGAGAAATCCTTATCTCTCAGGAATATTGCGTGTTCTACCAGATCTACGAAGATGTGGTGTTACAATAGGTCCAGCCGATTGCTCATCACTATGAGTTTTCGGCTGTTGCGCTTCACCAGGTATCTCATTAATGTCTATTTGAGTCTCTCGAGCCTCCTCAATCTCGACGACACTCCCACTATTTTCTTGCAAGAGAAACTCTTTCTCTAGAAACAAAGCATGCCTTGAAACAAACACCTTTTGTTCCACAGGATGATAGAATTGGTAACCCCTTGTTTCCTTAGGGTATCCAATAAATAGACATTTATCAGACTTAGCATCCAATTTGTCTGATACAGTCCGGTTCACATAAGCAGGACAACCCCATATCTTCAAGTAAGACACATGAGGTTTCTTACTATTCCATATCTCATATGGAGTAGTTGAGACTACCTTGTAGGCATTCTGTTTAACAAGTAAACAGCTGTCTGAAGTGCATAGCCCCAAAAGGACTTGGGAAGAGTCGCATGATTCATCATTGACCTGACCATGTCCAACAAGGTCCGGTTACGCCTCTCAAATACACCATTATGCTGTGGTGTATATGGCGGAGTCCATTGAGACAATATGCCATTGTCTCTTAGATAATCAAGAAACTCTTGACTTAAGTATTCACCACCTCGATCCGATCGAAGTATTTTAATACTTTTGTCATGTTGTTTCTCTACTTCATTTCTGAATTCTTTGAACCTTTCAAAGGCTTCAGACTTGTGTTTCATCAAGAACACATACCCAAACCGTGAGTGATCATCGGTGAAGGTAATGAAGTAGCTATAGCCTCCTAAAACTTGAGTTGACATAGGTCCACATACACGCATGTACTAGACCTAGTAACTCTCCCACTGCTCACCTTTTCCAAAGAAAGGTAACTTAGTCATCTTGCCTTTTAAGCATGATTCGCATGTATCGTATGAATCCAATTCAAACGATTCCAGAATTCCACATCGGTGTAATTCGGACATGCGTTTCTTGCTTATATGGCCAAGACGACAATGCAACATATAGGAGTCTATGTGATTATCCTTTCGAGCACGCGTGTTGCTCGCTTCGATATTGAAAATGTCACTGGATACGTCTAACGTATAAATGCCATTACTCAAAGTTCCACTTCCATAAAGTACGCCATTCAAAGTTATATAACAACAATTGTTACTAAACGTCAAATGGAAACCATTTCTATTTAAGCAGGAAATAGAAACAATGTTCTTTATTAGAGAAGGAACATAATAGCAATTGTCCAGTTCCAAGACTAGTCCACTAGGGAGCTTCAGCAAATAAGTTCCGATGGCGACCGCAGAAACCTTTGCTCCATTGCCAACTCGCAAATTTGACTCCCCTCTGACAAGTCTTCTTCTATTCCTTAGCCCCTCTATGTCATTACATATATGTGAGCTACACCCAGTATCAAATACCCAAGTGTCTAAGGAAATAGAATGACAATCAATAACGAAGATACCTGAAGAGGATGAGGCATCAGATGCCTTCTTCTTCTTCATGGACTCAAGATAAATCTTGCAGTTTCTTCGCCAGTGGCCTTCCTTGCCACAGTGATGGCAAGTGCCCTTTTGCGCTGGTTCCGCCTTCTTTGCCCTTTTGTTCTTTCCTTTCTTCTGTTCTTTTGCCTTCCTCTTAGAACCTTTCTTTGAGGAATCAACTAACAGAACCGCCTTCTCTTCATGCTTACGTAAGGCCCACACTTTCAAAGATATTGAGGAGCTCGGGAATGGTGGATTCCAATTTGTTCATCCGATAGTTCATCACAAATTGCGAGAAACTCTTGGGCAAACAATGCAGAATTAAGTCAATACTTAACTCATGATCCATCACAAAACCGAGGATAGCTAGCCGCTCGATGTACCCGTTCATCTTTAGCACAAACTGCACTATAGACGAACCTTCTTGCATCTTCGTAGTGAAGAGGAGCCTAGAGACCTCGAACCTTTCGGATCTCTCTTGCTCATCGAACAACTCATGAAGATGGAAGACCATAATATTAGCATCCATATGCTCATGCTGCTTTTGCAGCTCAGGTACCATCGCCGCTAGCATGATGCAACTCGCCAGCTCAGAATCTGCCACATGTTTCTGATAGACCAACATTTGATGCAGGTTGCATCGTCCTTAGGGCCCGGTCGAGGAAGAGCTCTTCAAGGACATATGCAAGCTTTTCGCCTTGAGAACAATTCTCGAGGTTTCTAAGCGATCCGAAGTTAGGCCCGGTCGGTTTGTTGAATCCAAAATAGTGCAAATTCAAAGGCGTCATGATCAATTTATTGACCTAGAAATACAAAGCGAGCATATATGAGAAAATGATTTTAAAATGCATCAATATACATTTATAAATCTCATTCATTTTTAATTTCAAAAACCCCAAAAATCACTTGGAGATCGTAGGTCCATCTCCGAATGGGTGATATCCATCATAGTTATGAACAACCTTGGAGAGAGTCCAACAAGCCATTCATAACTACGATGGTAGGTATCAACTATACCGATTGCATATCACGTATATGCAACTATCACAATGTGCTATCAACTAATTGAATGTTCACACATACATCGGGTTGTTAACACATTAACAAGTATGCATCATATGCATAGCACCCAACTTCACCTCCCTTTACATCGACCTTGGAGAGAGTCCAACAAGCCGATGCTCCAGGTTAAAGACAACCCATTAATCGGGACATAGTTTTAATATGGTTAGAGCGCATTCAACCAATTAGCCCAGCTTGGAGAGAGTCCAACAACCAAAGCTAACAATTGACCTCTGACTCTTACCATATTAGTATTAAACTATTCCATGGTTTGAACATATTCAGGTTCGAGCCGGGCTTGGAGAGAGTCCAACAACCCAAACAAGAAACAGAACTCTGGTTCTAACCATATTAATGGAAGGTGTAGGCTTTAATATTGATTAAGGGTTTTTATGTCTCATCCTCTTTGCATGCAAATAACTATTATCTACATGGCATGGCATACATGGCATACATCTACATGTCACGACATGCATGGCATAATGTTATGCATCTAATGCAATTACATGGCATACAATTATGTCATGTATATAATTTCCTTATATGTCATAACTATTTATGGAAATAAAATATGTTCAAGATTTGATTCTCTAAATCAAATCATAATTAAATTAGGAAACAAATTTCCAAATCTAATCACATATTTTATTCATGGAATTATTTGATTAAGGAAAATCTATTTAGGAAACCAATTTCCTAAATCTTTAAAACTACTTATGGAATTTAAATATTTTAAGATTTGATTTCTCAAATCAAATCATAATTAAATTAGGAAACAAATTTCCAGAATCTAATCAAATATTTTATTTATGGAAAATATCAATTTCCATAAATACTTTCAACTTTCCAAAAGTGGAAGATTTCCATAAATACTTCTAGACTTTCCAAAATTGAAAAATTTCCATAAATACTTCTAAATTTCCAAAATTTAGAAAATTTCCAGAAATGCATTATGACTATCGCAAAACCAATTTTACGATTATGCCGAAACACAACCTGAGCTCTGATACCACTGTTGGGTTTCCGGCACCGCGGCGTGTGTGTGTTCGATCATGTTTCGTAAACATGAGCACAGCGGAAGCAATTAAAAATAATAAATCTTTATTTATTACAACACACACAACACACGCATGCATATTACAACAAGTGTAGACATAACTGTAAATTAAAATTTGCAATAAAAGAAAATTATCTACGTTATACCTTTCGTATGACGTGTAGCGGGAACGGCATCAACCGGAACGATCCTCGTAAGAATCGTCTCTATCCGTATCCACGCCGAGCTCCTCGGGATGACTTCGCTAAGCCACGAGCTTCGTCTTCGTACGGGTTACTAGCCTCGTGTTGAAGACAACGTGATCGAGAGATGATCACGATCCGAATCCAAATTCGGATCCAAAACCGAGTCCTCAAAACTCGATTCTCCGGAGAGGTATTCGTCAAACGTTTGACGAATCCTTCGTCCCCCACCTCAGACGATTACCGGAGATCAAATCCCCGGTAAGTTAGCCGCTGTCGGAGCACTAACCGTCGTCCAAACGATGCTCCGACAACAAAGAAACAAGCTGTCCAGAAAAACTGGACAGCTTTTGGTGGAGGAATAGAGGCCGGCTAAGGAAAGATGGAAGCTCACCTTATCACCGAACCCAAAGGAGATCACCGGAGGGTCGCCGGAGGTTCTCCGGCTGAAGCTTGGACGCCGGCAAAGACTTGGACGGCTGCACACAAGCTGGGCGGCGGCAGCTTTAGGGTTGGCGCCGATTAACTCCAAGGTGGAGGCGGGCGGCAACTCAAGGGGGCTAGGGTTTGGATTAGGGCTTAATTATCCCTTAAGCCCTCTTTTATAGAGAACTACTTCTCTTAATGGTTATTGGATAATAACCATTAGGCCCGTTAACCCGCTCCATTAGGATAAGTTAAAATAAACCAAACCATGATGGTTTATTTTAAGTTAAAACGAACCGAACCAACTTTTGGTTCATTCGTTTAAAATAAACCAAACCCTTTGGTTTATTCTCATCCATTGGATTAGAACCAAACCATTTTGGTTCATCCATTATGTCTTCATAAGACACGGCCCATCCACGCTTCCATTGCATTGAAACAATTTCATGCTCGCTTTATGTTTGGTCCAACCAAACATAGTTTCTCTCGGTCTGAGAATCTCATTCTCAAGCTCGTTTTAAATCCTTTGGATTACGCTCGTTGTGCGTGTGACCAAATAGGTTCTCGGTTTATGTTGGCCGTCTATAATTAACCATTAATTATAGAGCGATCATGAGTGGCACCTAGTAGTACATCATGATCCCCAATTAACCGAAAAGATCAACGGTTGATCCAGAACTATTTACGAAACCCTTGATCTCGAATGATTCGTGCCCCATTCCCTTCACTCATCTTATACCTACTTGGTTCAGGACATGGTCTATAGTGTCAGTCCCCACTAGGCTGACTACGTCACACCTAGCCCAAGTATCATTTCCTCATCCTACGGATTCTAGTTACTCCACATGTATCGAAGAGTACCTTACTCTAAACATGTAATGCTTTGGCCAAAGACTTTAGTAACAATCCGACGAGAGGCCATGGGTATACATCTCCTCGCAAGGAGTGGTGAATCCTTTATAGGCTATTCAAACACCTTCGATCACTTTGACTTATACCCAATCATCCCGGGTCCACATCTCCTTAGAGATGTTTGCTTAAGATGTCAAAGCATAAGTCTCCATGATCAAGATGACTTGAATACCGCAAGTCAAAGAAACATCGCACTTAAGCCACAGTAAGAACTTCATTGACATATCTATATATGCAGAGAACCATATGAAGTCTTACGGTTGGTCACTCCAATGAACTAGTTACCATAACTAGCATCCACGATTAACTCCGGACATCACTATGTCTCCAGCCAGTGAGAATCAGCTGCTTGGATACACCAAGGAGTATACCTCGTGCTAGTCTCGACAGAATTGATGGTGTCCAAATCCATCAATTCATCGACTAGGGATAATTCCGATACATCACAATTACACATGTAGAGATACTCACTAGTTGTGATCCAATCACAAATTCTCTCATGCTGTGAATCGCATCGTGGACATTCAGTAAATGAGTTTAAGATCCAATCAAATACATAAAACATGTATACTCAAATAGTGAATCTTCATTTATCATATAAATGGTTCATACATAAGGCGATTGCCTTAGGACATCTCTCATATATTACTAACAGGTTGTTGACTATGTCTTGGACACGGGCGTGGAGTTGCGTCGCGGACTCGTGTTCCTGCATTTTTAGTGTGTACAATTTATTGAATAACAAATCACGTTTGCAAACCTTAGCTTGATCCGATCCTTCGTGTAACTCGATTAGCTTTGTCCAAAGATCCTTTGCGCTTATGAAGGGGCCGACGCGATTTAGCTCCTCCTTGGACAAGCGGCATTGGAGTATTTGTGTTGCCTTGGCATCAGCTTCGACTTGTCGTTTTGTTGCAACGGTCCATTGATCATAATCCAAGGAGTCACCCACTTCATTAGTCGGAAGTGTGAAACCCGTTTGGATTATGATCCACATCTCGATTTGGGTTTTGAGAAAGCATTCCATCCGACCTTTCCAATAACGGAAATCATTGTAGGGGATCGATTGGCCGACTAGAGGGGGGTGAATAGCCCTTTTTGTTTGGATGCCGGTATTTGCTCGTCTACAAAACTATTTAGCGCAAGCGGAAGACTAATAAAGACAAACAAATAGAAATACGAGAAAACAATCGCTAACAAAGAATGTAACGTGGTTCACGGCTACGCCGCTAATCCACGATCCCCGATTCGTCCTCGGTGAATCACTCCACTTAACCAATCCACTAAATGGTCTCTCCTTTGCACCAAGCTAGGTGGAGGTAACCTTTACAATCAAAATCACTCTTCTTACAAATAGAATGGAGTAAAAGCGAGTAAGAAGAGTTTAGAGCTTGTGGGGCACTAGGAAGATCACTTAGAGCATAAGCATTAGCCTCTCAAAGGCTTACACCCTCTCTTTTTATAGAGAGGGCTGATTTCTTCCCGTTGGCGCCATCGGGCCAGCCGCCCTTGGCGATCGATTGCGTCCTACAACGGCCTCCGAACACGTCGGATCCAGGCCATTGTAGTCCAACGGAACTCTTGGCGGCGATGGACCTCGATGGACTCATCACCGATCCGCTCCGTAGTTGATCGCCGATCGGCCACGCCAGTTCTGCGGCCGAAACCCTATTGACGATCATTGCGCCCGCCGATCGGTGATGGTCTTCGATCGCGCCCCGTATGGCGATATCATCAGCCGAATCCGATCGATCGTATACGGTCGAACTACACTCGACAGAGAAAGTCGAGCCATGACATGGCGATCGTGTCGAAAACCCATCCGACACTTGGCCAAATGGCAAGTTTACCTAAGATCTACCCTTCCCGGGTTACAATTGCTCACTCATCTCTCTGAGTCCTCGCCTTGAAGTTCTCTTCGTTCGCCACGCGTCCCTCGGCGGATCGGCGCCGCGGCTCTGCAATGCTCCTTCCCTCAAGTCTACTTCCTCGGCTTCACTCCAAGCTTCTCGTCCGCGGTCCCTCGGATGCTCCAAGCGCCGCGGCCAGCAAAGCTATCCTTCACCGACTCAAGGCACGAGTCATGAGATGTGAAACTCGCCCGCGGCTCTATGTGCGAATTACTAAGTCTGCGCGACTTCAACGCACATATCACATCAACATATCAAACTAACTTAAACCCTTTGCCACACAATCAAAAAAAACTATATTACTACAAGAGATCGCCTCAACACCCCCCTTGATGTGTGGCAACCGCTTAAATTAGGTAAAAACATTTGATATAAATTCTAAGGTAAGAAAGCATGTAAAGATAAACATGATATAGCAACATGCAACTCCCTTAATCCATGAAACTCTATATTGCAAATTTTCTCCCCTATCATATATTTCTCCCCCTAAAATAATTAACTTAAACATAAATTATTTCTCCCCCTTTGACACCATCAAAAAGATTAACACTAAGTTATAAGCTCATGGGATCAAGTATAATGGAGGGAAAATACCAAAAACATGATTAAAATCTGAAATCAAAATGCTGATTTTGGTGAGCAATGATCAGCTATCGATATGGCAATGATCGGGCACAATTGATTCCGAAATTCTGATTTTCTGAGCGAATTTCAGAAATGCATTAAAAATTCCATAAAATTCGAAAAATCATGAAATTTGAGGAGCATATTTCTATTAAGTATATCTATCAAGGAAAAATAGTTTTTCATGAAAAATCATTATATTTTCTGAGATTTGCCAAAAATTCAAACACTTGAAAAACCACTAGTTTTTGAGCATGTTAGTATCCATTTTGACACCTAGTCTTGCTTTGAATTGATCCAAAACATGAATACATAGATTTTAGATTAAGGAATTGTTTTGAAAACATATGAAATATCCAACCATGATCTTTGGGCAATATGTCTATTAATTAAACATAAGTCTTCCCCATGATTTGTCTATTATTGCTATGTTGATACTTTAAATGACCATCTAAATGCCATAGGCATTAGTGGACATTTGTATCATCCTAACATCTCACCCATGCTAAGTTTGCAATCAAGTTAGCCTATAGTGAGTGTGAGATGCATCCTAGGGGGTATTTGTATATACTTAACCAATATATTCATGCAATTCTATCATGGTTAAGTATCAACCTAACAATTAACATGATCATAATGACATATATGAATGAATTCTACATTATGATCATGAAATGCATGTTTTCATTAAATTATAATCATGCATTAGGTATTATATGATGATAATAAACAAAGTGTCACCTAAAGCATGATTCAAACCTATTTCTCATGATAACGTGCCAAATATCAAAATCATAAATCATGATTTCAAACATACATAGAAATTACATTAATCATCATGATTTAAGCATTATTATCTATTTATGGGCATGTTATCATCACCCAACACTATTCTAAAAATGTTGTCCCGCCATCCTAAGTCAACCAAAATATGATATAGGTTAATTCCATATGGTTGACTACCCTAGGGTTATCCTAACCCTTAAGGATGGATTTTGGAACCCAAAATAAGTTCTTTCCTATTGGGTTCACTAAGTATTCCTTGGGGATCCATTTTCTAGCTATTACCTTCTTCTTATCTTGTCCCCTAGCTATAAGGCATTTGTAGGCCTTTTCATTTTTCTTTTCTTTGTATCCTAGGCCTTTCTTGTTGAAACTAGCTCTTTGGCTCCCTAAGATCATATTTAAGGTGTTGGAGCCAATTGTGAATTTCTCTAGGGCTTTGGTTAAATAATCTACCTTTTCCCTTAATGCCCTATTTTCCTCTATGCATGCATCATTAACATCCAAAGGCATATAATCATGTGAGCATGCATCATCATGGCAAGAAGAGGTATCATTATTATTTAAACATGCATTTTCTAGCTTATATTCCAAAGACTTAATTTGATTAAGCATGCTTTTATTTTTCTTTTTCATTCCAAATAAGTCCTTAGTTAAACTAGAAATTATGGAAACTATTTTCTTAGGAGAAGCTTTCGTTACCATAGTTTCCATATCTTCTTCTTCTTCTTCGGATGAGGAGGATGTAGAAGCTCCCCCTTCACTTGAGCTCTCTCCTCTTGAGCTTGATCCTTCATTTTCGGAGGAAGAGCAATCCAAGTCATCAAAGGCCATCAAGGCCAAATTGGTGACAAAGGCATTCTCCTCATCCGATGATGATGAGGAGGATGAGGATGGGTCATCCCAAGTCCTTGCCTTTAGGGCTTTGACCTTTCCCTTTTCCTTTGTCTTCTTCTCCTCTTCCTTTTTCTTCTTGCTCCCCTTTTTCTTCTTCTTTTCTTTCTTCTTTTTCTTTTCTTCTTTGCTTTTGTTTAGGAGGGGACAATTATCCATTATGTGCCCTTCTCCTTGGCAATTGTAGCATATGACCTTCCCCCTTGGTCTTCTATTCCTATCATGAGATTTATCAAATCTAAAATTCTTAAATGCACGTCTTACCTTCCTTACCATGTAGGCTTCTTCTGTGCTATCCATGGAGGAGGAAGACGCTTCATCATCGGAGGAGGAGGAGATCTCTATCTTCTTCTTCCCCTTATTTGCCAACAATGCTACTCCCCTTGAAGATTGTATTTTTAGCTCTTCTTGTATTCCTTCAAGCCTAGATTCATGTAATTCCATAGTAGAGAAAAATTCATCTAGAGTACTTACCTCTAGATTCTTGGAAATGTAAAATGAGTCCACCATTGAACTCCACTTGGATGATCGGGGGAAAGCATCTATGGCCTTCATTATCATATCACGATTGGATAGCCTTTCTCCTACACTTGTTAGTCCATTTAAAATTTCTTTGAATCTAGAATGCAAAGAAATTACCTTTTCTCCCTTTTCTAATTTGATGTTGGATAGTTGGGAGCGGAGAAGATCTCTCCTTGCTAGCTTTGCCTCGGATGTGCCTTCATGAAGCTCAATTAGCTTCTCCCACATCTCCTTGGTGCTTAGGCATTCTCCTATTCGGTTGATTTCTTGTTGGGGAAGCACATTGAAAAGATGATGCTTGGCTTTCGAGTTTGTAAGGTGCTCTTCCCTTTGCCTTTTGGTCCACCTAGATTTCTCTATTGGCTTCCCTTTTCATTCCTAGGCAAAACGAAATCGGATTCCATTGTAATCATAATGTCAAAATCCGTTTCGAAAAATACCTCCATTCGCTTCTTCCACCCAGTGAATTCTCCTTCAAACTTCGGAGGATGGATGTTGGAGCCAGCCATTTTGAAAGTTGCTTGTTATGGCGGTTAGTCCTCGACAAGCTTTCCACGGCTCTGATACCACTTGTAGGGGATCGATTGGCCAGCTAGAGGGGGGTGAATAGCCCTTTTCGTTTGGATGCCGGTATTTGCTCGTCTACAAAACTAATTAGCGCAAGCGGAAGACTAATAAAGACAAACAAATAGAAATACGAGAAAACAATCGCTTACAAAGAATGTAACGTGGTTCACGGCTACGCCGCTAATCCATGATCCCCGATTCATCCTCGGTGAATCACTCCACTTAACCAATCCACTAAATGGTCTCTCCTTTGCACCAAGCTAGGTGGAGGTAACCATTACAATCAAAATCACTCTTCTTACAAATAGAATGGAGTAAAAGCGAGTAAGAAGAGTTTAGAGCTTGTGGGGCACTAGGAAGATCACTTAGAGCATAAGCATTAGTCTCTCAAAGGCTTACACCCTCTCTTTTTATAGAGAGGGCTGATTTCTTCCGCCATCGATCGCCGCCTTGGGCCACTACAACGGCCTCCGAACACCGGATCCCGACCGCTGTGTAGTCCAACGGAACTCTTGGCGCGATCGATGGACTCATCCCGATCGCCGCCTCCGTAGTCGACGCCTACCCGGCTATGAACGGTTCGCGGGTAAACCCTATTGACTACCGATCCCGCCGGCTCGCCGATCGATGGTCTTGGCGCCGACCGCGATCACGATGGCGCCGATCCGCTACAATCCGGCCCGATATACCGAACTACACTGACTTAGAGAAGTCGATCGCCATGACATGGCAATGACCGTGGTGTCGGAAAACCCATCCGACACTTGGCCAAATGGCCAAGTTTCACCTAAGATCTACCCTTCCCCGGGTTACAATCGCTCACTCTCATCTCTCGGAGTCCCTCGCCGGTTCTCTTCGCTTCGGCCACGCCCCCGGCAAAGATCAGCGACGGCCTGCAATGCTCCTTCGCCTCTTGCCTCAAGTCTACTTCCTCCGGCTTCACTCCAAGCTTCGTCCGGCGGTCCTCTGATGCTCCAAGCGCACGGCTCGCAAAGCTATCCTTCACCGACTCAAGGCACGAGTCATGAGATGTGAAACTCGCCTACTCCATGTTACTAAGTCCTGCACGACTTCAACGCACATATCACATCAACATATCAAACTAACTTAAACCCTTTGCCACACCATCAAAACCATATTACGGCAAGAGGTTGCCCTAACAATCATCTCCGTTGTAAAACGGAGGTCGGACGGTGCTAAAACCCTCGAGATGGGCCATTAGAACAAAAAACAAGGAGACTAAAAAGAAGACCTAGCAACAAAAAAAAACACGAAAGTACCAAGACTTGCGTCTTGGATTAGTAGTGTGGGAAATAAAAAGAAACAAACGAAAAATAGAAAGTTAAGCAAAGAAATGAGAAACTAAATAAAAAGTAAGTACTCACAACCTTGATGTCCCAGAAGGCTACTAAACGTCGATTTTGAGGATGAAAACAACTTGTTACAGGGGGTAAACCCTGATAAGAAATGTAGATCTCACGAGGGCTTCGATTTGGTAGATAGACCGTGTCGTGGTCAACTTGTACAAAAGTTATGCCCATTTGACCGTCGGCTACTCCAAGCGAATACTTGCAAAACAAAATCAAGCGAAGAGTACCAAGACTTTCTTGGATTAGTAGTGCGGGAGAAAAATTTAAATGAATGAAAAACAAATCTGTAAAAAAAAATGTTAGATTGGTGGTTTCACCAAATCTAAGCGCCCCCGGCTCTGATACCAATTGTTGGATCGATGCGGTTCGCTAGAGGGGGGGGTGAATAGCGAAAAACCTTTTCTTTTTCTTTCGTTCGTTAAAACTCTAGAGAAAATAAATTAATTGCAGTGGAAATGTAAATATAAAATAAAAGAGACAATCGACACAAGGGTTTTACTTGGTTCGTAGCCGAAGGCTACTACTCTAAGGCCCTAGTGGTCCTTGACCACGTACGGAGGGCAGAAGCACTAAAGGAACTCCTCCTCGTTGGAGGTAGGAGTTAATCGATACAAAAAAAACTTTAAGGTAGAGGGACAATCTCCCTCTCCTCGTATAATGATAAAAGCTCAAAAAGTAGATGAACAACTGATAACAAAATAATACCGACGTCATAAAGACAAATAAGAAAAATTAAACCTAGACGTCGGAAGGAAGGACTTCGTTGTCGGAGAATTGTAGCTTTGCGGAGACTTTTTGGAGGCTTAGAATTGTTGATGAAACCCTAGGTTTGGCCCTCCTTTTATAGCCTTTGAGCCCCTTTTCGAGAGGAACCCTAGCCAATCAAATTTGAGCACATCTTCCCTTGAAATTTGGTGATAATCCTTGACTCCTCGAATCTGATCATTGACCATCAGTCGACTGATGGCCATCATCAGTCGACTGATGGCGATCGACCGATCGATCGATTCTTTCGACGATCGACTATTTGTGCGAATGAGTCCTCCGTGAAATGATCGATGCTGTAAGTCAAAGTTAGCACAATAAAAACATAATTTTGATGGTCGTCGACCATCCGATCTCGACCTAGACCATCTATAAGAAGTCTTTGGTCGGATCTACACTTAAGATCATCCCCGTAAAGAGGATACGACCTTACTTACTCTCGCACACTCGAGCTTACCTCGATGCTTGCGTGTTGCTTTTGCTTCCGGCCTTCCACTCGATTCCTTCGGCTCCCTCCGAAATCACTCGAGTGTCGCTCGACCACCATGGATTTCTCCGGGTGTCGCTAGCCTTCAGCTCCAGCTATATCAATCTTCTGCACACTCGATTCAGCTCGTGAGAAAACAAAATAGACTTAACTTTGTGTCTTTTCTATAATCAAAACACAGGTTCAATTTCGGTGCCTCACTACACCAACACAAATCGGGTCATGGATTAGCGGCGTAGTCGTGAACCACGTTAAATCTCGGTGTTTGTATTGTTTGTATTTCTCTTTGTTTAATTTGCTTGTCTTTGTTGTTTCCGTTACGCTAATCTCATTGTAGACGAGCAAATTACGCCATCCATCGTAAGAGGGCTATTCACCCCCCTCTAGCCGGCCAATCGATCACCAACAAGTGGGTTTTCAAGAAGAAAACCGACATGGATGGTAATGTGATTACCTATAAGGCTAGATTAGTGGCGAAAGAATATCGTCAAAAACAACGTGTTGATTATGACGAAACCTATTCGCCTGTAGCTATGCTTAAATCCATTCGGATGCTCCTGGTCATAGCGGCTCATTATGATTGTGAGATGTGGCAGATGGATGTGAAAACAACTTTCCTTAATGGAAACCTACTCGAGGATATGTATATGATACAGCCTGAGGGTTTCACATCGGTTGATAAAACCAAGGTATGCAAATTGCGACGGTCCATATATGGATTGAAGCAAGCATCTAGGAGCTGGAATATTCGTTTTGATGAGACAATCAAAAGGTTTGATTTCTCACAAAATCCAGACGAACCATGTGTGTACAAGAAGGTTAGTGGGAGTGCAGTCGTGTTCCTAGTATTGTATGTCGATGACATATTACTTATAGGAGACGATGTTTCAGTCTTACAGTCAGTTAAGATTTTGTTATCCAAGACATTCTCCATGAAAGACTTGGGAGAAGCAACCTACATCCTCGGGATTAAGATCTATAGAGATAGATCGAAACGGTTGCTTGGTCTTTCACAGTCTACATATATAGACCGAGTGCTAAAGAGGTTTAGCATGTCAGAATCCAAGAAAGGTTTCCTTCCTATCAGGCATGGGCTACACCTTTCGAAGTCTATGTGTCCGCGCACAAAAGACGAGAGGATTTGCATGAGTAAGATTCTCTATGCATCCGCAATAAGATCTATCATGTATGCTATGTTATGTACGAGGCCCGATGTAACGTATGCTCTAAGTGTCACGAGAAGATACCAGTCTGATCAAAGAATGGATCATTGGGTGACTGTTAAGACAATCCTTAAGTGCTTAAGAAGAACTAAGGATACGTTCCTAATATATGGAGAAGGGTACATGGTGATACGTGGGTATACGGATGCCAGCTCCAGACAGACAAGGATGATTCCATGTCTCAGTCTGGGTATGTATTCACCTAGAATGGAGGTGCAATAAGTTGGAAAGGTTCCAAGCTTGACACTATAGTGGATCCTGCCACTAAGGCAGAATACATTGCAGCTTTGGAAGCAGCAAAGGAAGCGGTTTGGATCAAGAAGTTCATCATTGAACATGATGTGGTCTCATCAATGATCCAAACATGTGCTTCGCCACTATCATCTGATCAGAGAGATCATTAGTAGGAAGGAAATACAAATTGAGAAAATGCCCACTAAAAAGAACTTAGCAGATCCTTTGACTAAGGCATTACCTCAAAGTAAGTTTGAGGGTCATGTTAGAGCCTATGGTATTGGATACCGTAGCGATTGGCATTAAGCCAAGAGGGAGTTTGTTATAAATATATGAGAGATGTCCTAAGGCAATCGCCTTATGTATGAACCATTTATATGATAAATGAAGATTCACTATTTGAGTATACATGTTTTCATGTATTTGATTGGATCTTAAACTCATTTACTGAATGTCCACGATACGATTAACAACATGAGAGAATTTGTGATTGGATCACAACTTGTGAGTATCTCTACATGTGTAATTGTGATGTATCGGAATTATCCCTAGTCGATGAATTGATGGATATGGACACCATTGATTTTGTCGAGACTAACACGAGGTGTACTCCTTGGTGTATCCAAGCTGCTGATTCTCACTGGCTGGAGACATTGTGATGTCCGAAGTTAATCGTGGATGCTAGTTAAGGTAACTAGTTCATTGGAGTGACCAGCTGTAAGACTTCATATGGTTCTCTGCATATATAGATATGTCAATGAAGTTCTTATTGTACCTTAAGTGCGATGTTCCTTTGACTTGCGGTATTAATCACGTTTGAAATAATCCTTTTAGCTCTAGATGAATCCATATTTGATCCACTGTGAGTCTAGTCCGGTGGCTTATCTCGATCTCCTAAAACAAAGATAAAATTTGCATATAAGTCCAAAAATTAGGAGAATTTATAATATGATCCAAAAATATATTCAACTCATAAAACATGATAATAATCAATAATAAATCACTCGAGAGGATAAAAATAGTGATATTAAGGACCTAAATAATACAACAAAATGACAGTTATCAACTCCCCCACACTTATTCTTGCGTGTCCCGGGCAATAATAAAAATAAAGAAAGTCTGACTCAATCACTCATTCCATAAACAATACCCAGATCAATAATTCAGAGACAGGAAAAATAAGTTACTTAGGATCACCAAATCGATCAAGATCCTAGGTAGTCAAAAAATCTGACTCCTACAACAGTCAACATGTATGATGATTTACAGTCAAATCAAATAGACTAAGCGTGATACAAAACCTTTCAAAATGGATAAATGCACTGATGCTCACATAATAACGTAGGAGTGGGGTACCCTCAGAACAACATGCAATTTTTTACTACCATAAGCTTGCTTATCATCTACTTCTCTACTGCTATCAATACATCTCATACATGAATCAAAAGGATTTATCAAGAATCGAAACAAGATCAAAAGTAGACTGTAGATAAAGTATGCAAAGAGTAGTACAAGACAAAGTTACAAATGAATAGGGAACAAGAGAAGAATTGGAGAAATAAACCTGATTAGTTGCTCTGTGAAATGCCCAGTAACCAGCAATACAGGAAGAGGCTAAGACATTTGGAAACTTTAGAATTGGATTTAGGATCAAATGACTCTATCCAACACATTGCAATCCCATTTGCCTGCATTACAATTGCACTTTTTTTTTCTTTTTTTCGTTTTTTTCTTTTTTTTTTCTTTTTAACAAAAGAAACATCAATGGCGCCATTTTTTTTGTGTGCAGAAACTCAAGTACTAATCACAGACAAATACATCTCAGGACCAATGACCTCTGAAAACTATGCCTTTCGTATCATGTTTCCAACAAAAGTAATATAGCTCCTCCCCCACACTTAAAAATTTTGTCCGTCTCGAACAATACAACCCATCAAACTATTCATCCCACATGGAAAACAATAGATATGAAAAAGATAATCCACAAAGATACAAAGACAATGGATAGCAATTGAAAAGATATGACAAGTAAGACATGGAATAAGTAAGTGTCACATGGATTAGACAAGCAAACCAAGTAAGAAAAGAGTCAAGAATGAAATCCTTCATCATATTCATGCAAGTAAATGTTACTGCAGTTTTGAAAAGACTCAAAGCAAATTCTAGAGTAACAAGAATCACATGTGTTATCACACAAAAGTGTGTAGATGATAAGAATGGCTTACAACCTCTCCAGCAACGGCGCCAAAATTTTGATCGAACGATTTTTAACTGTCGCAATACTATTCCCAAATTATTTATCGAACCCCCTAACTACACTAATGCAGTATAGGACTGACTCAGGTCATCTCCCAACGAACCTAATGGCTGGATGTTTGTTTTTAAACAGAAGTAAACACTAGGGGTTTTTACAATTATCAAAACAATTAAAATGCAAAATCAAAAGCAAACATGAGAATTAAACATGCAAAAAGTAAATCTAACTACCAAATAACAAGTAACAAGCAACTATCCTAATGCGCAAAAGTAAGTGATCACGCACTGCACTGTCACTATACGGTACAATGATCAAACAAATGTGAGCAATTCATCCATGCACCGCACTGTCACTATACGACACAGTGATCAAACAATCACTGAAAAACTAAGCTAACAGACAGAAAAGAAATCGACCAAGCATCGCACTGTCACTATACGGTACACTAATCAAACAAATGTGTGTTGGTGCAATCGTCCCAGGTTGACTTGAGTTTGACTTGAGCAGTACCTAGATGATATTTTGATGATAGACAAAACTCAGGACATGGGATTGTCATGGGAAAGTCCAACATGGGGTTGGCATGGAAAATCCAAGCATGGAGCTTGGTGTGGAAGTCCAAGGGGGAAGCCATGGCATGGGAAAGTTCAAAGCATTGCGAAGCCGTGCGCTTGGTGCTTGGCATGGGAAATCCAAAGCATTGCGAAACCGTGCGCTTGGTGCTTGGTGAGAAATGCATTGCGAAGCCGTGCACTTGGTGCATTTGGGAAGTCTTGAGAACTTGGCAAGTTCACTAGGCTCGGGTCCTTGAGTCGGTGAAGGATGGCATTGCGAAGCCATGCGCTTGGTGCATCCGAGGGACTGCCGGACGGGGAGCGAATGGAGTGAGCCCAAAGGGAAGCATACTTCTAGGGCATAAGACGTGAAGGATGGCATTGTGAAGCCATGCGCTTGGCGCATCCGAGGGACGTAGGCCGAGGGAAGAGAGCTTTGGTGGGGAACTCCATGAGGGATAAGGTGGACTTGGCCAAGTGGCTAAGACTGAGTGTCGGAGGCTCAAACTTGATGTTTGAGGGTTTACCCAACGATCGGATGCTAAAACAACTTGGTGGTTGAAGTTTTGCCCGACATCAGTCGATTGGCATAGGTGCCAGTTCGACTGATCCAAGTCGACTAGAGTTCGACTGGTGTAACGCTAGGGTTTTGTGCTTGGCAGTCGACTGCCATAGACTGGCAGTCGACTGTCGAGGGATGGCAGTCGACTGATGAAAGTGTCGCGAGCACAGAATGCTCTGTAGCCGACTGGGCAGTCGACTACTGGGTCACCAGTCGACTGATGGGCATTATCAGTCGACTGGTAGGTGATCCGTTGGAACTTGTCCGACGTGGATCTGGCCGTTGTGAGACAACGGCTACAGGGGTAGTCGACTGGGGCCTTTTGGTAGTCGACTGCTAGGCGCGAAAACAGCTCGATGCAGGTTATAAAAGGAGCTCGAGATGGAGGTTTTTGCCATGGTTTTTGTAGAGCTATTGGAGGGGAATTGCTGCTGCATTCCAATCCTTCAATAGCAACAAACAAGTGATCAAAAGCAATCGATGAAAAGTGTTTCTTTTGTATTGTATTTGTATTCTTGTTTGTATTTGTATATTACTGTTGTAATTGCTTGTGAGAGGTTTCTCCACCTCCGACGTGTAGTCGAGAAGGAGTTTGAGTATTGCCGTGTGCATCTCTATAGCTCGAGGAGCTCGCCCATGGAGTAGGAACCATTCGGTTCCGAACCACGTATATGCTTGCGTATTTGGTGTGCTTGTATTGTTGTTAGTATTATTGTTATTTCTATTGTTATTCCTCTGCGTATATTAATGACAATTGTAGACGAGCACACGAGAACGAACGAATTACGACATCCAACGAACGAGGTGTTGGAGATTTGAGGCCGCTAGAGGGGGGTGAATAGCGTTGAATTCGTACGTAGATGGAAATCGTTCGCGATCGTCTCTACAAAACTCGTTATGCGCAGCGGAATAGAAATAATAAAAGCAATAACGAAAAGATACAATCACGAACACAAGGATATAACGTGGTTCGGAACCGCACGGTTCCTACTCCACGGATCGGGCTCAAACGAGCCCTAGTGATGCCAATCACACACCACTAAGCAATAACTCCTTCTCGACAACAAGTCGGAGGTGGAGAAACCTCGTACAATGGATTACAACAAGTAATACACAAAAATACAAGCAAAATACAAGGAAATGTAAAGAACACTTTACAAACTAGGGTTTTGAGCGCTTGCTTGTTGGTTGCTTGGATGAGCTTGAAGGACCCTGAAATGCACCTGCAAATCGCCTTCAAATCGCCTCACCAAAGCTCCCAAAAATCTGATGCTTGAGCCTTCCACGAACAGCTGCTTTTATCCTCCATCGGGCTGGATTTCCGCCTAGCAGTCGACTGCCATAAGTCCCCAGTCGACTGCCAGCACTGTAGCTGTGAGACAACGGCTCAATCCACGTTGGACAAGTTCCAACGGGACTCTTGGCAGTCGACTGCCAACATTGGCAGTCGACTGCCAACGCCCGTAGTCGACTGGCCAGTCGGCTACGAAGCGTTCTGTGCTCGACACAGAACTAAGCGATGATCGACCCTTGGCGATGACTGTCGTAGACATCAGATCGCTCAATGAGCGATCGCCGAGCGATTCAGCTCTTAAATGGCAGTCGAACTCAAGTCGACTCACGGCAGTCGAACCGGCCATAATGCCAGTCGACTGCCAACCTCAAAGATGAGGTTTTAACCCAAGTATGGTGCCCCCATACTTGCTAGACCACCCTTAGCCTAGACCTAAGCCTTCTAGCCACCTCCATCAGCCTCACGCCTCTCGGATCCCTCCAAGTCATCCATGACTTGTTCATCCATCGCGCTAGCCTCCAGGTGCTTCCCTCAGCTATGTCATGCTAACGGTGTCTACACCGCCAAGGCACATTAGACTTACGCCACCAAGACTCCGCTTGGACTTTACGCTGCCAATATCAATTCCCTTGGACTTCCTAAATGCCAAGACTCAAGCTTGGACTTTCCCTTGCCAACCCATGTTGGACTTTCCATGCCAAGACCCATGCTTGGACTTCTCATTTGCCAAGACCCATGCTTGGACTTCTCATTTGCCAAGACCCAAGCTTGGACTTTTCATGCCAAGTACTCAAGACTTGGACTTTACCAAATGCCAAGTGTCCCACTTGGACTTTCCATGCCAAGTACCCATGACTTGGACTTTACCTTGCCAAGACCCATGCTTGGACTTTCCTATAATCACATGGTCAACCCCAGTCAACCATCAAGGTCTTCCTCGAGTCAAACTCGAGTCCAGTCAAACATGACTCGGGTCGATTGCTCCAACAATCTCCTCAACATATTAACCGACATTAATGTCAAACATCAATGCCAAACCACTTTGTCAAATCCCTTTGTCAAACATCAAAACATCACTTGAGTCAAACTCGAGTCTGGTCAATCGTGACCTGGGCCGATTGCACCAACAATCTCCCCCTTTTTGATGTTTGACAAAAACCAAACAAATCATTTGAGTTAGACCACTAACTCAAATCCCTTACCAATTATCCCAAATTGGTAAACACTCTCCAAATGTTCTCCCCCAAACATTCTCCCCCTTTTTTACTAACATCAAAAAGGTTTTCTCTCCAAGGAGGTCAATGTCTCATATCCCAATGAGATCTTACAATCTCCCCCTTGAACCAAAAATAAATACCTAGGATGCCTACCATCTTCCTAGTGATAATTCACATATCACTCAAGAGAGACAATCCTATACTCTCTCCCAATTTCTAAATTGGGTATCAAAAACCCATCAATTTTCCCAATTGATAATACTCTCCCAATAACTTCTCCTCTTCAAGGAGAAAAACACATCCATCATCCCAAGATGGATACCTCCCCCTAAAGACTTGCTCCCCCTTGACCATTGCACCAACAATGTCCTTGGGAAGCCCCTAAGCCAATAGGAACTCTAAACCATCAAAATTAAGGTTCTAAGTTCAACATAGACCTTTCACTCACCCTAAATTTGATACTTTGACCTAACACAGCTCCTAATCCATATCCAATGGATTTTCACCCTTTATAATGCTTCCCAAAGCATATCCTAGGGTTCGAAGTGGTTAGGGACCTTTACCATGGCTGAAAATGGGCTAAACAAACCTTGTTAACCCAAAATCAGACCTGGCAGTCGACTCGACGATGTCGATCGCCTCACATCGATCATTGCGCAGGCGGTTGGTGATACACCAAAATCTCGATTTTCAACTATTAGAAATGAATTTTGAAAATTCATAAATAATTATACGTAATTCGAAAAATTGTGAAAATTCATACGTATAATACTTATGACACACACAATGGGTGAAAAATATTTGAAAATTATTTTACGCAAAAAATAGTGAGTTTGATACAAAACTCAAAACCATTGAAATTTTCAATGTTTTGGCCCTATTTTGTATCAACTCTATCAATGGTGATTGCTATCAAAAGATAGACTTCACCAAGTTTTTTCAAAATGATTTTAAAATGTTTTCAAAACCTTATTTTGGATCATATTCCTTGGGCTCTATGTACATGACTTGTACACATGCTCTCCCAATGATCCACAAATGAAACAAGATGAGTTTTAGTTCATCTAGATGCAAAAACTATGCACCTTGAACTCAACTCATATCCTAGCATCTCACATGTATCAAAGGTGTATAAATATACATACATGTCAATTGGATGTGAGATGTTGGTTTTGGTTCATTTAAAACTAGGGTTTCATGCATTTTTCTAGGCAACCCTACTTGATTCCCTTATAAATGGGACTCCAAGTCATGCCATAGTACTTAAATCAATTTCAATTGAGATTTTCTTAAATGCATGAATGATTATGGCATTAATGATGACATAAATAAACATACGCTCATAACCATGATGTCATGACATAATATGAAATCTAAAACACATGACATTTAAATCCTTAAACCTAAGCATAATCATGACATATAAAATGATTAGAAATACACATGATGTCATGACATGGCATATGGCAAACAAGGCATGGCATATAAAATATATAGGTATAGTAATACCCAAATTTTAATATTAATTGTCATTTGATATAATTAGATATATTTTGCCATATTAACCTTAATCTCCCTAGTGTGCCAAAAACCCAAAATGGCACACTAACCTCTAAACCTAAATTGTGTCAATTTAATTGATTTTTCTTAAATTCAAAAGTGCATTGGCACATCCTAAAATCTTTTAGGATATTGATTCAAATCTATTTCCAAGGTAACCATCACCTTGAAACCATCCTAAAGTGTCACCTTTACCATGATTGAGTTAACTACCCATCCAATCAAGGTTGCCACACCCTAAACCCATCTAGCGTGAATCAATCACGCTCTTAGGAACCCAAAACCGATTTGAGCTCCTAGGGTTAATTAGGTATTCCTTAGGGATAACCTCCCAAGGTACCTTCCTAAGGACCCTCCTAGGCTTGTTAGCCTTGGTCATTTGGGTCTTACCTAGGTTGACTCTAGGGGTAACTCCCCTTGCAGCCTTCTTAGTGTTGGTGCAATCGGCCCAGCAGTACCTTGATGGTATTTTGATGATAGACAAAACTCATGACATGGGATTGTCATGGGAAAGTCCAACATGGTGTTGGCATGGAAAATCAAAGCATGGAGCTTGGTGTGGGAAAGTCCAACATGGGGTTGGCATGGAAAATCCAAGCATGGAGCTTGGTGTGGAAGTCCAAGGGGGAAGCCTTGGCATGGTAAAGTCCAAAGCATTGCGAAGCCGTGCGCTTGGTGCTTGGCATGGGAAATCCAAAGCATTGTGAAGCCGTGCGCTTGGTGGTTGGTGAGAAATGCATTGCGAAGGCGTGCGCTTGGTGCATATGGGAAGTCTTAAGGACTTGGTAAGTTCACTAGGCTCGGGGTCCTTGAGTCGGTGAAGGATGGCATTGTGAAGCCGTGCGCTTGGTGCATCCGAGGGACCGCCGGACGGGGAGCGAATGGAGTGAGCCCAAAGGGAAGCATACTTCTAGGGCATGAGACGCGAAGGATGGCGTTGCGAAGCCGTGCGCTTGGCGCATCCGAGGGACGTAGGCCGAGGGAAGAGAGCTTTGGTGGGGAACTCCATGAGGGATAAGGTGGACTTGGCCAAGTGGCTAAGACTGAGTGTCGGAGGCTCAAACTTGATGTTTGAGAGTTTACTCGACTGTCGGATGCTCAAACAACTTGGTGTTTGAGGGTTTTCCCGACATTAGTCGACTGGCATAGGTGCCTGTTCGACTGATCCAAGTCGACTAGAGTTCGACTGGTGTAAGGCTAGGGTTTTGTGCGCCATGGACATGGATCGAGTGATCGCCGAGGATCGGTCGATGGGAGTGTCGCGAGACGAGAACACTCTGTAGCCGATCGCGGTCGACTATTAGTCACCGATCGGTGATGGGCATCATCGACTGGTAGGTGATCCGTTGGAACTTGTCCGACGTGGATCTGGTCGTTGTGAGACAAACGACGGCCTTTTGGCACGAAAATAGCTTGATGCGTTATAAATGGAGCACAAGTTGGAGGATTTAGTCTTTTGTGAAGCTATTGGAATCGGTGAAAGTTTTATTTTGTATTGTATTTGTGTATTTGCTTGTATTTCTATATTACATTGTAATTGCTTGTGAGAGGTTTCTCCACCTCCGACGTGTTGTCGAGAAGGAGTGTTATAGTTAGTGTCGTGCGCATAACTAGAGCTCGGTGAGCTCGCCCGTGGAGTAGGAACTATTCGGTTCCGAACCACGTATATCTTGTGTTGTGAGATTGTGTATTGTTGTTAGTTTCATTATTATTGTTATTCCGCTGCGCTAATGACAATCGTAGACAAGCAACGCAAGAAGAACGAACAAATTACGACATCCATTGAACGAGGGCTATTAACCCCCCTCTAGCCGGCCGTACCGATCCCCTACAAGTGGTATCAGAGCCGAGGTCGCTCTTCAAGGACTAACCGCCGCGAGAGCACTACAAATGGCCGGCTTCATCCATCCACCGAAATTCGATGGAGATTTTACTTGGTGGAGGAAACTGATGGAGGTATATCTAGAAACCGAATTTGATTTTATGATTATTATAGAAAACAGTTTTGAAGTGCCTAGGGACAAGTACAACAAGCCAATTGAGAAGTCAAAATGGACCCAAGGCCAAATCAAAGACTTCAAGACAAATCTCAAGGTAATCAAGTTGATTAGTGATTTGTTGCCTAACACTATTTGGTCTAGATTGGGTGATTATAGGGATGCAAGGGAATTATGGAATAAGGTAATGAAATTCCAAGAAAATTCTCAATCGGCACAAGTAGAGGAGAATGCCGAAGAAGAAGCACCCACAACATTTGAAGATATTGATGATTTGGTGGAGACCTCCACCTCTAGCATTGAGGGGGAGGAAAGGCAATCTTCTATCCCGGAGCAAGAACAAGAAGCATGAAGTGATCATGAAGAGGCCTCCACCACCTCCCTAGGTAACTCAAGTGTCATTATTTTAAATATAAATCACATAATATGCTTTGAGTGTAGAGAGAAAGGGCACTACAAGAGTAAATGCCCTAAATTGGCTAAGAAGAAGGCATCGACACCAAAAGTCAACCCAAAGTCAAACGATGCCGGTGTTCCCAAAATCAAGAGCAAAGAGCACATTGTGTGCTTTAAATGCAACCAAAAGGGACACTATCGAAGCCAATGCCCTAGGGGGAGGAAGAAAGGGCAAGAAGGTGCAACTCATGTAGGGGGAGCTCCTAAAGCTAACCCTAAGGTACATTTAGTTAATGCACCTTCAATTCCTAAAGTCAAAAAGCATGACAAAAATTATTTTAGTTCTCTTGCAATTATAAATGAAAAGCATGCTAGGAGAAACAATAAGGTCTATTGCTTAGGAGCTAAGCGTGTTAGTTTCTCTAAGGACAAACCTAGGACCCAAAACACTAGACCTATCCTACCTAGGAAATCAATTAGAAGAATTGAAGAGAATTTGGGTATTAATCCCAAGAAATCTAGGCATATGCCGAAGAAGAAAACCAACTCCCAAAAGCCAAATGAAAATTCAAAATTGAGGAAATTGGAGTTAGAAAACCAAGTCTTGAGATCAAGACTTGAGAGAATGGAGAAAACCCTTAGAATCATAGAAAACTCAATTCTAGGGTCAAATGTCCAAAAATCAAGACCTAGGAAGCAAGAAATATCTAAGGGCAAGAAGGGTTTGGGTCACAAACCTATGTCCTACCATAATGTTCCATTTAATTATGGAACAACATCTAGGTCTAGAAAAACCAAGGCTAATAGGGAAGTTATCTCTAAGTCTAGCCATGGTGTATGTTTAGTGGCCAAGGACTTGAGAAAAACCAAGAAGGCCACTAGGAAGGTCAATGGAGGAGTCACCTCTAGAGTTGACCCAAGTAAGACCCAAAAGACTATGGCTTTAAATCCTAAAAGGGTCATTAGGAAGGTATCTAGGGAAGTTATCCCTAGGGAATACCTTGTTAACCCAAGGAGCTCCAATAGATATTGGGTTCCTAAGAGCGTGATTGATTCACGCTAAATGGGTTAGGGTGTGTCAACCCTAAGTGGATGGGTGGTTAACCTAGCCATTGTGAGTTGACACATTAGGGTGTGCCAATATGGTTTGAGAAGTTAAAAATGATTTAAATTGGCACAATTAGGTCTTAGAGGTATTGGTGTGCCATTTTGGGTTTTTGGCACACTAGAGAAATGAATGGCATTAAGGCAAAATGATTTTAATTCCTAGAAATGGCAAATTAATTTTAACACTTAGGTATTCTATACCTTAGTATATTTTACTTGCCATGCTTTATTTGCCTTGCCATGTCATGACATCATTTTCATTTTTATCTATAAAATGTCATGATCAAGTTTAGATTTATGTTTAGATGTCATGTATGCTTAAGTTTCGTTCACATGCCATGACATCATGATATTGGCATATGTTTTTATCTATATCATATCTATGCCATAATCATATCATGCATGAATTAAAATGGAGTTAAGGACTATGACATAATTTGAAAGGAATCAAATAATATTGCCTTAGAAATATGCATGAGACCATTTTAAAGAACAAAAACCCACATCTCACTAGATTAATTGCCTTGAATGTGTTTTTGCACATCTAGATATAAGTGAGATGTTTAAGGAAAAGAAATTAAAGGTTTTGAAAACTTTTGAAAACATTTTGAAAAACCTTGGTGAAGCCTATCTTTTGATAACTATCACCATTGAATGGGATGATACAAAGAGGGCTCTTTATTGAAGCTTTTCTAAACTTTTGAACTTTGTATCAATCTCCTAATTTAATGGGTAAAATAATTTTCCAATATTTTTCACCCATAATGTTTAGGATAAGTAATATGCATATGAAATTTCACGAATTTTAAACTTATGTATATTTACTAAATCCATTAAATGCTATGAATCATAGATTATCACGATCGCCATGGATGGCGATCCGATCAAATGATCGTGATTTCAATTTCGATTTCCGACAAAGCTGATTTCGGGTAAATCTTGTTGGTTAGGCCCATGTTCAGCTAGGTTAAGGTCCCCTAACCACTCCTAACCCTAGGATATGCTTGGGAGAGCATTAGAGAGGGTGGAAATCCATTGGATATGGATTAGGAGTTGGGTTGAGGGTGAGTATCAATTTTAAGGTGGAAGAGAGTTCATTGTTGAACTTTGCCTTAATTTTGATTTGGTTAATGTTCCTATTGGCTTAGGGACTCTCCAAGGACATTGTTGGTGCAATGGTCAAGGGGGAGCAAGCCTCTAGGGGGAGATATCCGTCATGGGAAGATGGATGTGTATTTCCTCATGGGAGGAAATTGGGTTGCCTCTCTTTAAGTGATATGGGATCACTAGAAAGATTATAGGCATGTGTTCCTTCAAGGGAGAGATTGTAAGATCTCATTGGGATATGAGACATTCATACCCTTGGGGAGGACCTTTTTGATGTAATGTCAAAAAGGGGGATAAGTTACGAAGTTACCAATTAAGGTTCGTTGGAATTCTCATTGGGATATGAGAATTACCAATATGGGAGAATTGGTAGACTTGAGATGGTAGTTTTGTCAATCATCAAAAAGGGAGAGATTGTTGGTGCAATCGGCCCAGCAGTACCTTGATGGTATTTTGATGATAGACAAAACTCATGACATGGGATTGTCATGGGAAAGTCCAACATAGTGTTGGCATGGAAAATCCAAGCATGAAGCTTGGTGTGGGAAAGTCCAACATGGGGTTGGCATGGAAAATCCAAGCATGGAGCTTGGTGTGGAAGTCCAAGGGGGAAGCCTTGGCATGGTAAAGTCCAAAGCATTGCGAAGTCGTGCGCTTGGTGCTTGGCATGGGAAATCCAAAGCATTGCGAAGCCGTGCGCTTGGTGCTTGGTGAGAAATGCATTGCGAAGCCGTGCGCTTGGTGCATATGGGAAGTCTTAAGGACTTTGTAAGTTCACTAGGCTCGGGGTCCTTGAGTCGGTGAAGGATGGCATTGCGAAGCCGTGTGCTTGGTGCATCCGAGGGACCGCCGGACGGGGAGCGAATGGAGTGAGCCCAAAGGGAAGCATACTTCTAGGGCATGAGACGCGAAGGATGGCGTTGCGAAGCCGTGCGCTTGGCGCATCCGAGGGACGTAGGCCGAGGGAAGAGAGCTTTGGTGGGGAACTCCAGGAGGGATAAGGTGGACTTGGCCAAGTGGCTAAGACTGAGTGTCGGAGGCTCAAACTTGATGTTTGAGGGTTTACCCGACGGTCGGATGCTCAAACAACTTGGTGTTTGAGGTTTTGCCCGACATCAGTCGACTAGAGTTCGACTGGTGTAAGGCTAGGGTTTTGTGCTTGGCAGTCGACTGCCATGGACATGGCAGTCGACTGAAGTCGACAGCAGTCGACTGCTGAGGGATGGCAGTCGACTGATGGGAGTGTCGCGAGCACAGAACGCTCCGTAGCCGACTGGGCAGTCGACTACTGGGTCACCAGTCGACTGATGGGCATCATCAGTCGACTGGTAGGTGATCCGTTGGAACTTGTCCGACGTGGATCTGGCCGTTGTGAGACAACGGCTACAGGGGCAGTCGACTGGGGCCTTTTGGCAGTCGACTGCTAGGCGCAAAAATAGCTTGATGCAGGTTATAAATGGAGCACGAGTTGGAGGATTTCGCCAAGTCTTTTGTGAAGCTATTGGAGGGGAATTGCTGCTGCATTCCAGTCCTTCAAGAGCCAATCAAAGCAAGCAACAAGCAAAGCGATCAAAGCAATCGGTGAAAGTTTTCTTTTGTATTGTATTTGTGTATTTGCTTGTATTTCTATATTACATTGTAATTGCTTGTGATTGGTTTCTCCACCTCCGACGTGTTGTCGAGAAGGAGTGTTATAGTTAGTGTCGTGCGCATAACTAGAGCTCGGTGAGCTCGCCCGTGGAGTAGGAACCATTCGGTTCCGAACCACGTATATCTTGTGTTGTGTGATTGTGTATTGTTGTTAGTTTCATTATTATTGTTATTCCGCTGCGCTAACGACAATCGTAGACAAGCAACGCAAGAAGAACGAACAAATTACGACATCCATTGAACGAGGGCTATTCACCCCCCCTCTAGCCAGCCGTACCGATCCCCTACACTTAGTGGCCACCCTGGGTTTCCTTGAAACCCTAGCCACTAGGCACACCCTTTGGTCAATTCTAGGGATGACTTCCCTATTGACCTTGGTCTTCCTAGACCTAGTTTGTGTTCCATAGTCAAATGGAACACTATGATAAGCCACTTTAGGCTTAGGTTTGTGACCCAAACCTTGCTTGCCCTTGGTTGACTTTTGACTCTTAGGTCCTAGGTGTTGACTTTGACTTTTGGACCCTTGATTTTGACCACTAGACCCTTTAAATTGATTTTGTATCTTATATAGAGTCTTTTCAAGTTTTTCAAGCCTTGACCTCAAGACTTGATTTTCCTTTTCTAATTGTCCAATTTTAGAATTTTGATTTAAATCTTGGGCATTGGACTTCCTAGGCATATGCCTAGTCCATTTAGGGTTTAGACCTAGGTGCTCTTGCACCTTTCTAATTGTCTCCCTAGGTAAAAATTTTCTAGAGTTATTTGACCTAGGTTTGTCCTTATATAAGTTGTTTTTAGGGACATTAGTCCCAAATTTCTCCCTATTATCTAAGTGAATATTTTTAGCTCCTAAACAAAAGTATTTATTTCTATTAGCATGCTTTTCATGGCAAATTGCTAGGGAATTGAAATTTCTAGCATGCTTTTGTCTACTAACTAAAGAAAGAGCATTATTAACTTGATATACCTTAGGGTTAGCCTTAGTAGCTCCCCCTACTTGTGATGCTCCCCTTTGCCCCTTCTTCTCCCCCTTCGGGCATTGACTCGAATGACCCTAGTAGTGCACATTTGAAGCAAATCACTTGCTCCTTGCTCTTTTTCATTGAGGCACCGGTCTCCTTGACTTTTGGCACGGGTGGAGTCTTCTTAACCCATTTAGGACACTTACTCTTGTAGTGTCCTTTCTCCCTACACTCAAAGCATATAATATTCATTTTATTATTAATTGACATGCTTGAGTTACCTAGGGTGGTTGTGGTGGTCGGAGTGGATTCATGAGCTTGCTCTTCCTCTCTACCGGATGTAGATGATTCTTCTTGTTGCTTTGGTATCGAGGATGCCATAATCTCCTACCCTTCTATCCTAGAGGTGGAGGTCTCCTCTTCTTCCATCACTTCTACCTCTTCCCATCCGGATGTTGATTCCCTATCAACCTCAGAATCCTCTAGCTCTTTGGATGTTTCTTCTTGAGCTTGAGAGAGTGATGGTCCTTCTTCTTGGACGGGTGATAGACTTTCATGGAGCTTGGCCAAATCGCTCCATAGCTCCTTGGCATCCACGTAGTCACCTAGGCTACACAAGAGATCATTAGGAATTAAATCAAAAATGAATTTGATTACCTTCTTGTTTTTATCGAATTGTTGGAGTTGCTCCTCACTCCATCTCTTCTTCATGAGAAACCCTCCCTTTGGTCCCTTAGGATATTCAAATCCTTCCATCAAGATAGACCATTCTTCGAAGTCCCTCATCATTAAGAAGTCTTCAATTCTTGGCTTCCATTGCTTAAACCCTTCTTGTCCATAGAAGGAGTAAGGGATCGGTGTGTTAATGTTCCATCTCAATTGTTCTTCCATCTTCACCCTCTAGCTTCTTTGTCCTAGCTCCCAGCGGTTAGTCCGTAGAAGAGCCCTGGGCTCTGATACCACTTGTTGGAAATTTGAGGCCGCTAGAGTGGGGGTGAATACCGTTGAATTCGTACGTAGATGGAAATCGTTCACGATCGTCTCTACAAAACTCATTATGCGCAGCGGAATAGAAATAATAAAAGCAATAACGAAAAGATACAATCACGAACACAAGGATATAACGTGCTTCGGAACACACGGTTCCTACTCCACGGATCGGGCTCAAACGAGCCCTAGTGATGCCAATCACACACCACTAAGCAATAACTCCTTCTCGACAACAAGTCGGAGGTGGAGAAACCTCGTACAATGGATTACAACAAGTAATACACAAAAATACAAGCAAAATACAAGGAAATGTAAAGAATACTTTACAAACTAGGGTTTTGAGCGCTTGCTTGTTGGTTGCTTGGATGAGCTTGAAGGACCCTGAAATGCACCTGCAAATCGCCTTCAAATCGCCTCACCAAAGCTCCAAAAAATCTGATGCTTGAGCCTTCCACGAACAGCTGCTTTTATCCTCCATCGGGCTGGATTTCCGCCTAGCAGTCGACTACCATGAGTCCCCAGTCGACTGCCAGCACTGTAGCTATGAGATAACGACTCAATCAACGTTGGACAAGTTCCAGCGGACTCTTGCGATCGCTAACATTGAGCCGATCGCTAATGCCCGTAGTCGATCGCATCGGCTACGAAGCATCGTGCTCGACACGAGACTAGACGATCGGCAGGCCCTTGGCGGTGAATCGTCAGACATCGCCGATCGCTTCCAATGAGCGATCGAGAGCGATTCGGCTCTTAAACGGCAGTCGAACTCAAGTCGACTCATGGCAGTCGAACCGGCCATAATGACAGTCGACTGCCAACCTCAAAGATGAGGTTTTAACCCAAGTATGGTGCCCTCATACTTGCTAGACCACCCTTAGCCTAGACCTAATCCTTCTAGCCACCTCCATTAGCCTCACACCTCTCGGATCCCTCCAAGTCATCCATGACTTGTTCATCCATCGCGCTAGCCTCCAGGTGCTTCCCTCGGCTATGTCATGCTAACGGTGTCTACACCGCCAAGGCACATTGGACTTATGCCGCCAAGACTCCGCTTGGACTTTACACTGCCAATATCAATCCCCTTGGACTTCCCAAATGCCAAGACTCAAGCTTGGACTTTCCCTTGCCAACCCATGTTGGACTTTCCATGCCAAGACCCATGCTTGGACTTTCCATTTGCCAAGACCCATGCTTGGACTTCTCATTTGCCAAGACCCATGCTTGGACTTCTTATTTGCCAAGACCCATGCTTGGACTTTTCATGCCAAGTACTCAAGACTTGGACTTTACGAAATGCCAAGTGTCCCACTTAGACTTTCCATGCCAAGTACCCATGACTTGGACTTTACCTTGCCAAGACCCATGCTTGGACTTTCCTATAATCACATGGTCAACCCAGTCAACCATCAAGGTCTTCCTCGAGTCAAACTCGAGTCCGGTCAAACATGACCCGGGTCGATTGCTCCAACAATCTCCCCAACATATTAACCGACATTAATATCAAACATCAATGCCAAACCACTTTGTCAAATCCCTTTGTCAAACATCAAAACATCACTCGAGTCAAACTCGAGTCTGGTCAATCGTGACCTGGGCCGATTGCACCAACACGAGGGCTATTCACCCCCCTCTAGCTGGCCGTACCGATCCCCCAACAAGTGGTATCAGAGCCGAGGTCGCTCTTCAAGGACTAACCGCCGCGAGAGCACTACAAAATGGCCGGCCTCATCCATCCACCGAAATTCGATGGAGATTTTGCTTGGTGGAGGAAACGGATGGAGGTATACCTAGAAACCGATTTTGATTTTATGATTATTATAGAAAACGGTTTTGAAATGCCTAGGGACAAGTACAACAAGCCAATTGAGAAGTCAAAATGGACCCAAGACCAAATCAATGACTTCAAGACAAATCTCAAAGAAATCAAGTTGATTAGTGATTTGTTACCTAACACTATTTGGTCTAGATTGGGTGATTATAGGGATGCAAGGGAATTATGGAATAAGGTAATGAAATTCTAAGAAAATTCCCAATCGGCAAAAGTAGAGGAGAATATCGAAGAAGAATCACCATCCACTTTTGAAGATGTGGATGACTTGGTGGAGACCTCCACCTCTAGCGTTGAGGGGGAGGAAAGGATTTCGATTCCGGAGCAAGATCAAAATGAAGCTTCTACCTCCGGAAGAAGTGAAGAGGCCTCCACCAACTCCCTAGGTAACTCAAGTGTTGTAATTTTAAATAAAAATCACATAATATGCTTTGAGTGTAGGGAGAAGGGGCATTACAAGAGCAAATGCCCTAAATTGGCTAAGAAGAAGGCATCGACACCAAAAGTCAACCCAAAGTCAAACGATGCCGGTGTTCCCAAAATCAAGAGCAAAGAGCACATTGTGTGCTTCAAATGCAATCAAAAGGGACATTACCGAAGCCAATGCCCTAAGGGTAGGAAGAAAGGGCAAGAAGGTGCAATTCATGTAGGGGGAGCTCCTAAAGCTAACCCTAAGGTACATTTAGTTAATGCACCTTTAATTCCTAAAGTCAAAAAGCATGCTAAAAATTATTTTAGTTCTCTTGCTATTATCAATGAAAAGCATGCTAAGAGAAATAATAAGGTGTATTGTTTAGGTGCCAAGCATGTTCATATAACTAAGGACAAACCTAGGACTCAAAACACTAGATCTATTTTACCTAGGGAGTCAATTAGGAGAATTGAAGAAAACTTGGGTGTTAATCCCAAGAAATCTAGGCATATGCCTAAAAAGAAAAACATTTTCCAAAAGATAAATGAAAATTCAAAATTGGGAAAATTAGAGTTAGAAAACCAAGCCTTGACATCAAGGCTAGAGAAATTGGAGAAGACCATAGCAATAATATCAAATTCGGTTAAGGGGTCTAATGTACAAAAGTCAAGACCTAGGAAACAAGAAACATCTAAGGGCAAGAAGGGTTTGGGTCACAAACCTATGTCCTACCATAATGTTCCATTTAATTATGGAACATCATCTAGGTCTAGACAAACCAAGGCTAATAGGGAAGCCATCCCTAAGTCTAGCCATGGTATGTGTTTAGTGGCTAACACCTCAAAGAAATCAAATGTAGCCACTAAGAAGGTCAATGGAGGAGTCACCTCTAGAGTTGACCTAGGAAAGACCCAAAAGACTATGGCTTCAAAGCCTAAAAGGGTCATTAGGAAGGTATCTAGGGAAGTTATCCCTAGGGAATACCTTGTTAACCCAAGGAGCTCCAATAGATATTGGGTTCCTAAGAGCGTGATCGATTCACGCTAAATGGGTTAGGGTGTGTCAACCCTAAGTGGATGGGTGGTTAATCTAGCCATTGTGAGTTGACACATTAGGGTGTGCCAATATGGTTTGAGAAGTTAAAAATGATTAAATTGGCACAATTAGGTATTAGAGGTATTGGTGTGCCATTTTGGGTTTTTGGCACACTAAGGAAATAATGGCATTAAGGCAAAATGAATTTAATCCCTAGAAATGGCAAATTGATTTTAACACTTAGGTATTTTACACCTTAGTATATTTTTCTTGCCATGCTTTATTTGCCTTGCCATGTCATGACATCATTTTCATTTTCATCTATAAAAATGTCATGATCATGTTTAGATTTATGTTTAGATGTCATGTATGCTTAAGTTTCATTCACATGCCATGACATCATGATATTGGCATATGTTTTTATCTATATCATATCTATGCCATAATCATATCATGCATGAATTAAAATGGAGTTAAGGACTATGACATAATTTGAAAGGAATCAAATAATGTTGCCTAGAAATATGCATGAAAACATAAACAAAACAAAACCCACATCTCACAAAAATTTGACTTGTATGTGTTTTACACATCTAGATATTGGTGAGATGTTTAGGAAAAAGAAAATATAGGTTTGAAAACATTTTGAAAACATTTTGAAAAACCTTGGTGAAGCCTATCTTTTGATAGCTATCACCATTGAATGGGATGATACAAAGAGGGCTCTTTATTGAAGCTTTTCTAAACTTTTGAACTTTGTATCAATCCCCTAATTTAGTGGGTAAAATAAATTTTCAATATTTTTCACCCATAGTGTTTAGGATAAGTATTATACGTATGCATTTTCAAGATTTTTAATATTACGTATATTTACTTATGGATTTCGAAAATCCAATTTTCTGAAATTGAAAGCTAGAAGATTATCGATCACTGTAATGGAAGTCGACTGATGGTAAGTCCAGTCGACTGGTATCTGACGGAGTCGACTGGCACAGGCTAATTTCGGGTAAACTTGATGGTTAGGCCCATGTTCAGCTGTGTTTTGGTCCCCTAACCACTCCTAACCATAGGATATGCTTGGGAGAGCATTAGAGAGGGTGGAAATCCATTGGATATGGATTAGGAGTTGGGTTGAGGGTGAGTATCAATTTTAAGGTGGAAGAGAGTTCATTGTTGAACTTTGCCTTAATTTTGATTTGGTTAATGTTCCTATTGGCTTAGAGACTCTCCAAGGACATTGTTGGTGCAATGGTCAAGGGGGAGCAAGCCTCTAGGGGGAGGTATCCATCTTGGGAAGATGGATGTGTATTTCCTCATGGGAGGAAAATTGGGTTGCCTCTCTTTGAGTGATATGGGATTACTAGAAAGATTGTAGGCATGTGTTCCTCCAAGGGAGAGATTGTAAGATCTCATTGGGATATGAGACATTCATACCCTTGGGGAGGACCTTTTTGATGTAATGTCAAAAAGGGGGAGAAGTTACCAAGTTACCAATTAGGGTTTGTTGGAATTCTCATTGGGATATGAGAATTACCAATATGGGAGAATTGGTAGACTTGAGATGGTAGTTTTGTCAATCATCAAAAAGGGGGAGATTGTTGGTGCAATCGGCCCAGGTTAACTTGAGTTTGACTCGAGCAGTACCTTGATGATATTTTGATGATAGACAAAACTCATGACATGGGATTGTAATGGGAAAGTCCAACATGGGGTTGGCATGGAAAATCCAAGCATGGAGCTTGGTGTGGAAGTCCAAGGGGGAAGCCTTGGCATGGGAAAGTCCAAAGCATTGCGAAGTCGTGCGCTTGGTGCTTGGCATGGGAAATCCAAAGCATTGCGAAGCCGTGCGCTTGGTGCTTGGTGAGAAATGCATTGTGAAGCCGTGCGCTTGGTGCATTTGGGAAGTCTTGAGAACTTGGCAAGTTCACTAGGCTCGGGTCCTTGAGTCGGTGAAGGATGACATTGCGAAGCCGTGCGCTTGGTGCATCCGAGGGACCGCCGGACGGGGAGCGAATGGAGTGAGCCCAAAGGGAAGCATACTTCTAGGGCATAAGACACGAAGGATGGCGTTGCGAATGTTGGTGCAGTGGGCACCAAAGTCGAACCGGTATTTTGATTATGGCAAAAGGCTCAATAGTTAAGGGTATATTTGTTATCTTACGAGCTCAATTAAGTGTGTAGAAATGCTAAAGTTGAGCGGAAGGTCTGCGACACCCGGTGGGAACCGAGGTGGTCGGGCAACGCCAGAGGGACTTCGGTGGAAGCCGAGGTACTCGGGTGAAGACCGGAAGCGAGGCTACAAGGTAAGCTCGTGTGAAAGCGAAGCAAGGTCGTTAAGCGTAGATCCGACCCAATACCTCCAATGGAAGGTCTAGGTCGAGATCAGATGGTTAGAACCATCGTACTTTATATTTTAAGCTAACTTGTACTGCAGTCCAAAACCCTTTGACTACAATCAACTGCTAGTCAAGTTCCAGCCTCGAGAAGAGCTCGAATTTCAAGGGGGTGAATTTGGACTTGACTCGTGTTTTGGTACAAAGGGTGATGTGGCATCAAGGTGGACATCCAAACCATCACCAAGCTTCCTTGTGGTGGACGCCCAAAATAAGGTGAGTTGGCACGAGATGGTTGGCTCCCATGATGTGGCACAAGTTGAATGGCTCCAACAAGTTGGCGCCCAAGGAGGTTGGAGGTGGCACAAGGTGGTTGGATGAAACACCTCATCCTCAAGTTGGCGCCCAAGGAGGTTGGAGGTGGCACAAGGAGGTTGGAGGTGGCACAAGGTGGTTGGATGAAACACCTCATCCTCAAGTTGGCGCCCAAGGAGGTTGGAGGTGGCACAAGGTGGTTGGATGAAACACCTCATCCTTGAGTTGGCGCACAAGAAGGTTGGAGGTGGCACAAGGTGGTTGGATGAAACACCTCATCCTTGAGTTGGGATAAGAACCTCACCTTGGACACTACCTATGTCTAAATTCATAGATCAATATCCATAAATAGGCATGTTCAAGCCAAGCAAATAACAAGAATTCAAGAGCTCTCAACACGCCGTCGTAACGCCGCTACTACTACTCACATTTGCTGGGCGTCACTGACAACGAAAGCTACATCTTCTACTTATAAGAGTTGTCGGTATATTTATTTAAGTTCTACTTCTTTAAATTGTCTTTGTGCTTTAATCGTAACAAGGAAAGGGGGAGTGTCCCTTTGCCTTGATTTCTTTTTGTAATCGTTGCTCCTACTTCAAACGAAGAGGAGTGGTTTTAGTGAATTGCCCTCCGTACGTGATCAAGGATCACTAGGGCCGTGGATTAGCAATCGAAAGATTGTGAACCACGTAAAAATATCTTGTCTACTTTATATTTCCGCTGTGCACTCTCTACTTGCTTTTTACTTATTGCAAAAGTTTTTTAACGACATCGTATCGCTATTCACCCCCCCCCCCGCTCGCGACACTTTCGTTCCAACAATTGGTATCAGAGCCGGGGGCGCTAAGATTCGGTGAAACCACCCATCTAGCTGTGGTTTTTTTTTTTACAGATTTTTATTTATTTATTTCTGTTTTCGTATAATTATTTCACTTGCTTATCTTCTCCTACATATAGAATTGCATTAGAGGCTTTAGATCCCGATAAGGTCAGTTCTCCGAACTTCAACGACATTCTGATTTGATTGTTTATTTCTTTTGCAAGTTACATTTTATATATCTTTTTACTTCAAGACTACTAATCCAAGACGAAAGTCTTGGAATATTCTTTCCGTGTGTTTTGCAAGATTCTTTTCGCTCTTCTTCTTGTTTTAAATGGCCCATCTCAAGGGTTTAGCATCACTCGAATTTCGCTTTACAACGGTAATGACGTTCGGTATTGGAAGGGTCGGATGGAATGCTTTCTAAAAACCCAAATCGAGATGTGGATCGTAATCCAAACCGGTTTCACACTTCCTATTAATGAAGATGGTGAATCTTTGGGTTACGATCAATGGTCAAATTCCATGAAAAAACAAGTAGAAGCCGATGCCAAGGCAACTCAAATCTTGCAATGTGGGTTGTCCAAGGAAGAGCTCAACCGCGTCGGCCCCTTCATTAGTGCAAAGGACTTATGGACCAAGCTAGTGGAACTACACAAAGGCACCGACGACACGAAGGTATGTAAAAGAGATTTACTTTTAAATAAATTGTATAACTTGAAAATGCAGGAAAACGAGACCGCAACTCAACTACATGCTCGTATCCAAGACATCGTCAACCAACTCCATGCCATCGACAAAAGGTCGAGAATCGCGACCTTATCAGGTATTCTCTTAACTCGTTTCCTAGGACCACCTTGTGGGCATCCATGGTCGATGCCTACAAGGTCTCCAAGGACCTTTCTAAAATTAGGTTAGACGAATTGTTTTCGGAACTTGAATTACATGAGCAAACTAACGTGGTCCAGGCCGAGAAGAGTATTGCGTTAGTTGCAGGTTCCAAGAAGAAGAAGCCCGCAAGCAAGCCACCCCCGAAGGAAGAAGACGAGTCCGAATCGGAAGTAGACTCAGAAATAGAATCCGAACTAGTCAATCTAGTTCGGAAGATGATCAAGAGACGAAAACGACCAACAACTCAAGGTAAGCCTAAACCTAATTCAAATACTTCTAATTTTAGATGCTATGAGTGCAACAGGTTCGGCCACATCAAGTCCGAAAGTGCCCAAAGCTAAAGAATAACGATCAAAGACCAAGAAAGTGCTAAACGCTACTTGGGAGGAGTTGTCGGAGGAAGAAGACGATATCCAAGCTCTAATGGCCAAGCCGATCGAGCACGACTCAAATCAAGAAGAGTCCGAGTCCGAATCCGATGATGAGCTTCCATTCAAGACAAAGCCACGGATCCGTATCCGGTTCAAAAGAATCATTAAGGGTAAGTCGTCGTTACTTAATACTTTGTATGGTGCAATTAAATTTTTAAATAAGAAACTAGCTAAGTCCGAGTCCAAGGTCGAGACCCTAATTGAGGAGGTTAACCTTCTCAAACATGAGGTCTCCTAACCTCTTCGACTACTCAGATTCAAGAGGAGGACTCAACCTGCTGAAAAGCTTGAAGTTGAGAACTCGCTTTGAAAACACAAGTCAAGACCTTAGGAACACGTTGGAAAGGTTCACTTTGGGATCCAAGGGACTTGACCTCTTACTTGGATCACAAAGGGCCGTACAACAAGGCCGGACTGGGTTTAACTCAAATACAACCAATAAGTCATATATGTCTATAGTAAACCAACATAAGAAAAATGTCCAAGCATGGGTCCCTAAGACCACTTTGATTTCAACTTTAGGATCTAACATGTATTGGGTTCCTAAGGACCAAATTCACTATGTGAATAGACCCACTCGATTCAATGGTCCAGGGGAGCCAATACAAAATGTATTTTTGTTAAGTCTTAGAAATTGCATGCTTAGTTTTTCCTTTATTTTTAGAATGGTTAGATAGGACTCATAACCAACTAAAATCCTGAAAAGATTGAGCCTCGGGGAGCCTCTATTCAAAAATAAACCAACTAAAATCCTACGAAAAGATTGAGCATCGGGGAGCCTCTTTTCAAAAATAACTAGTTAGACCAAGACGTAGTCTCAAGTAAGTCGAGTTATCAATTTCTTGAAATTAGCTTTGTCTAAAGAAGTGGTCGTTGTTCCGATCAAAGAAGGCCTCTGCCTCGCCATGACACGAAGCTAATCTCTTGAAAAGATTACTTGATGTTCTTAGACTAAATCAGAATATAACCTAATGTTGGTTAATTTTATTTCATTAAAATTAATCAAGTAAAATTGATAGTCATCTCAAAATAACAAATAGGAATACCATGTTTTGATCATGTAGATATTGGTGAGATGATTTAGGTTTAAAACTTACAAACAACCCTTTAGTAATTCCAATATCCGATCCAACTACCTTATGTGTAGGATCAATGGATGTTGGGCGATGGTTGCTCGACACATGACCGGGATCAACTCAAATTTTCGGTTACGATTCAAACGACAAGGATCGGTAGCCTTCGAAATAGCGGCAAGCTCAAAATCATCGGATCGGTGATATTGAGCTCAACTCTAACTTTACAATTCAAAATGTCTTATTAGTAGAAAACTTTCAATATAATTTACTTAGTGTAAGCCAATTGTGTGATAACAATTATAAGGTCATATTTCTAGAAAATGAATGCGTAATCAAAATAAATGCAACATCTAAAATAATACTTAAAGGAACTAGGAGTAGCAACATCTACACAATAAATTTACCTAACTCCTCAACCAAGTGTCTTATGACACGAAGAGGAATCTTGGTTATGGCAATCAAGACTCGGACACTCGCACCCAAGACTCGTCCACAAGATGAGTCAGAGTGGCTTGGTTATAGGTTTGCCTAAACTAAACAACTTGGATAATAAAATATGTAATGCTTGTCAACAAGGTAAACAATCTAGGACACAACATCAATTAACTAATCAAGAACGAACCAAAAGTGTTCTTGAGCTCCTACACATGGATCTATTTGATTCACATGGAGCTAAGTCACTCAATGGTAGTCAATTTTGCTTAGTCATAATTGACGACTATTCTAGATTTACTTGGGTTAGGTTTATCAAACATAAAAATGATACCCTAGACCAACTAATCAATCTTTGTAGGTTAATCGAAAATCAAAAGAACCTTAAGATCAAAAGACTTAGAAGCGATCATGGTGGTGAATTCGAAAACCACAGGTTTACAGATTTCTGTAACCTAAACGGATACCACCATGAGTTTTCATGTCCTAGAACCCCACAACAAAATGGGTTAGTCGAACGGAAAAATAGAACCCTACAAGAAGCCGCTAGGACAATGTTAAACGAGTATAACCTACCCGATAGATTTTGGGCAAAGGCCGTTAGTACGGCTTGCTATGTCCAAAATAGGATCCTTATGGTAAAGAGGCACCAAAAGACCTCGTACGAGATTTATCAAGATAAAATAACGAACATCAAATTCTTTAGGGTATTTGGATGCAAGTTACATATCTTAAACACTAATGATTACCTAGGGAAATTCAAATCCAAAACCTCTACTTGAACATTTCTAGGATACTCAACCACCAGTAGAGCTTTTAGGGTATACAATCACGACACTATTAGAGTCGAAGAAACCATTAATATAGTTTTCGACGAAGGACACGAACCCGTTCAATCCTTAACAAAACCAACTAGCAAATCAACTTATAGCGAACCCGACTCTGATCTTGAACTTGAATCTCGTCCTAACCCAAGTCATCCTATCGACCAAGTGATAGATGACTCTAACCCAAGTCAAACTAGAACTCACCCAAGTCATCCTATCGACCAAGTGATAGATGACCCTAACCCGAGTCACACTAAGACTCAAACAAATCATCCTATCAATCAAGTTATAGGTGATCCAAATTTAGGGGTTCGAACTAGAGCTTCATATCGAAACCTTAGTCAAATCTCGTTAATTTCCAAAATCGAACCCAAAACTATTGAACAAGCACTTCTTGATCCCGACTGGATTATTGCTATGCAAGAAGAGCTAGCTCAATTCACTAGAAAAAATATATTTATATTGGGAACTTGCTTGGACTTACAAACCTTAAAATATATTTACAAACTTTTTGAGTTAAGGCAAAAGGGGGAGAAAGTCACAAAAGTAAGGAAGAAAGTAAACAAAATTATTACCTTTTATATTAAGTAATTCCGTTTACTTAAGCAACTATTAAGGGGGAGTAAAAATTATTTTTCAAGAACTCACCTTCACCAAGGGAGGTTACCTCAAAGGGAGAACTTGAAACAATAATATTTCTCACTCATGCTTAATCTTTATGCTAGCTCACTCATGCTTAATCTTTATGCTAGCTCACTCATGCTTAATCTTTATGCTAGCTCATTCATACTTAATCATTATGCTAGCTCATTCATATTTAATCATTATGCTAGCTCATTCATATTTAATCTTTATGCTAGCTCATTCATATTTAATCTTTATGCTAGCTCATTCATGCTTAATCATTATGCTAGCTCATTCATATTTAATCTTTATGATAGCTCATTCATGCTTAATCATTATGCTAGCTTACTGTTATGCTTAATTTTTCCTTAACTTTTGTGTCGGTTTGCCATGAATCAAAAAGGGGGAGATTGTTGGTGCAGTGGGCACCAAAGTCGAACCGGTATTTTGATTATGGCAAAAGGCTCAATAGTTAAGGGTATATTTGTTATCTTACGAGCTCAATTAAGTGCGTAAATGCTAAAGTTGAGCGGAAGGTTCATGCGACACCGGTGGGAACCGAGGTGGTCGCAACGCCAGAGGGACTTCGGGAAGCCGAGGTACTGGGTGAAGAAGCGAGGCTACAAGGTAAGCTCGTGTGAAAGCGAAGCAAGGTCGTTAAGCGTAGATCCGACCCAATACCTCCAATGGAAGGTCTAGGTCGAGATCAGATGGTTAGAACCATCGTACTTTATATTTTAAGCTAACTTGTACTGCAGTCCAAAACCCTTTGACTACAGTCAACTGCTAGTCAAGTTCCAGCCTCGAGAAGAGCTCGAATTTCAAGGGGGTGAATTTGGACTTGACTCGTGTTTTGGTACAAAGGGTGATGTGGCATCAAGGTGGACATCCAAACCATCACCAAGCTTCCTTGTGGTGGACGCCCAAAATAAGGTGAGTTGGCACGAGATGGTTGGCTCCCATGATGTGGCACAAGTTGAATGGCTCCAACAAGTTGGCGCCCAAGGAGGTTGGAGGTGGCACAAGGTGGTTGGATGAAACACCTCATCCTCAAGTTGGCGCCCAAGGAGGTTGGAGGTGGCACAAGGAGGTTGGAGGTGGCACAAGGTGGTTGGATGAAACACCTCATCCTCAAGTTGGCGCCCAAGGAGGTTGGAGGTGGCACAAGGTGGTTGGATGAAACACCTCATCCTTGAGTTGGCGCACAAGAAGGTTGGAGGTGGCACAAGGTGGTTGGATGAAACACCTCATCCTTGAGTTGGGATAAGAACCTCACCTTGGACACTACCTATGTCTAAATTCATAGATCAATATCCATAAATAGGCATGTTCAAGCCAAGCAAATAAAAAAAAGAATTCAAGAGCTCTCAACACGCCGTCGTAACGCCGCTACTACTACTCACATTTGCTACGATGAAGTGCCGCCGACAACGAAAGCTACATCTTCTACTTATAAGAGTTGTCGGTATATTTATTTAAGTTCTACTTCTTTAAATTGTCTTTGTGCTTTAATCGTAACAAGGAAAGGGGGAGTGTCCCTTTGCCTTGATTTCTTTTTGTAATCGTTGCTCCTACTTCCAACGAAGAGGAGTGGTTTTAGTGAATTGCCCTCCGTACGTGATCAAGGATCACTAGGGCCGTGGATTAGCAATCGAAAGATTGTGAACCACGTAAAAATATCTTGTCTACTTTATATTTCCGCTGTGCATTCTCTACTTGCTTTTTACTTATTGCAAAAGTTTTTAACGACACCGTATCGCTATTCACCCCCCCCCCCTCTAGCGACACTTTCGATCCAACAGCGAAGCCGTGCGCTTGGCGCATCCGAGGGACGTAGGCCGAGGGAAGAGAGCTTTGGTGGGGAACTCCATGAGGGATAAGGTGGACTTGGCAAAGTGGCTAAGACTGAGTGTCGGAGGCTCAAACTTGATGTTTGAGGGTTTACCCGACAGTCGGATGCTCAAACAACTTGGTGTTTGAGGTTTTGCCCGACATCAGTCGACTGACATAGGTGCTAGTTCGACTGATCCAAGTCGACTAGAGTTCGACTGGTGTAAGGCTAGGGTTTTGTGCTTGGCGATCGCCATGGATCGGCAATGATCGAAGTCGGCAGCAATGACCGCCGAGGATGGCAATCGGTGATGGGAGTGTCGCGAGCAGAGCTCCGTAGCCATCGGGCCGACCTCTTTGAGTCACGATCGTGATGGGCATCATCAGTCGACTGGTAGGTGATCCATTGGAACTTGTCCGACGTGGATCTTGCCGTTGTGAGACAACGGCTACAGGGGACGTCGACTGGGGCCTTTTGGCAGTCGACTGCTAGGTGCGAAAATAGTTCGATGCAGGTTATAAAAGGAGCTCGAGATGGAGGTTTTTGCCATGGTTTTTGTGGAGCTATTGGAGGGGAATTGCTGCTGCATTCCAGTCCTTCAAGAGCCAATCAAAGCAAGCAACAAACAAGTAATCAAAAGCAATCGGTGAAAAGTGTTTCTTTTGTTTTGTATTGTTATTCTTGTTTGTATTTGTATATTACTGTTGTAATTGCTTGTGAGAGGTTTCTCCACCTCCGACTTGTAGTCGAGAAGGAGTTTGAGTATTGCCATGTGCATCTCTAGAGCTCGAGGAGCTCGCCCGTGGAGTAGGAACCATTCGGTTCCGAACCACGTATATGCTTGCGTATTTGGTGTGCTTGTATTGTTGTTAGTATTATTGTTATTTCTATTGTTATTCCGCTGCGTATATTAACGACAATTGTAGACGAGCACACGAGAACGAACGAATTACGACATCCAACGAACGAGGGCTATTCACCCCCTCTAGCCGGCCGTACCGATCCCCCAACAATGTGAACAATTCAACCATGCACCGCACTGTCACTATACGACAGAGTAATCAAACAGTCACTAAAAACTGCAGTAAACGAAATGCAATAAATGAAAGCAATTCAACCAAGCACCGCACTGTCACTATACGATACATTGGTCGAATGTAAATGAAACTAGCCTAACAACTAAAGCATAACACAAATAAAACTCTAACTACGACTCGAATTAAACACAAGTTAGAATACAGAATAAAATACAAGGTAAACCGCAGATTAAAATACAAAGTAAAATACTAGTGAAAACACAGATTACAAACACTAGTAAAAATACAGTTCAAGGTCACTGGTGAAAGCACATATTAAAAATACTAGCGAAAACACAATTGAAAACACTAATGCAAACACAATGTAATAACACCGGTGACAACACAAATGAAAACACAAGTGCAAATACGAAGGAAAACACAAGTGCAAATACAAATGAAAACACAGTATGAACCATAACTGAAATCACAAACTGAAACACATAAAGTAACAAGGTAACACAGTAAAACATTAACAAACATAATACCCAATCAACAGTAAATCAATAAAGTAAATCAACAGTCATCCACAAACACCGGAAAGGTGCCACCCTCTCTGGTGACCTACGACAATACCGAACAACTCCAAGGGTCTCAGGATGCGGATCTCTCATCAGAACAATCCTCCGACGAAAGATGGAATGGTGGAACGGATCACTGCTCCGATGATGGACTTCGAGACTGCTGCTACCACGGCAGTAGAAGGGACCGAATCTGTGATCGTCTACAAGTCTTCACCGATGCTGAAAATAGGGTTATGCCACCGAAATTTAGGAATTGAAGGGCTGTCGGAATTTGGAAATACATGTTGCCGCTACCACGGTAGTAGAAGGTCACCCCCAGCCTTCTGCGGCCACGTCCAGCTAGGTAGCTCAGCTCCGGTTGCCAGGCATCAAAAGAACGCCGGTGAAGATGGATGAAAACCCCTCTGCTCGGCAAAGCCATCGTCTGCCCAACTTCAGAACTTGACTCCACCGACCAAGGGAAGGATCTTCGGATGGATGGAGATGAAGGGGACGCCACTAGAGTTGCCGGAAAACCTTCGTCGGAATCGCTGTGGACGAAAGTCGCCGCTGCCGCAAGTGAAAAAGGGGAAAAAGCTATCGGAGAAGATGAAGAAAAGGAAGTAGGAAATGTCACCGTCGGCCTTGGTGGAGGAAGGGAACGACCGGCGGTGCTCCAGGCGGTGGCGTGGAGAAGAAACGCCGACGGTGTGCGATTGAGGAGGAAGCTGATGTCGTGATTTGGGAAGAAAGAACTGCGGCTTCTATTTCTTTTTCATGAAGCGTGAAGAAGATAGGTTGATTAAAGGATTTTTCTGAGCCATCCGATTGGAGCCTCCTCTGATCCTAGCCATCCAAACAAGTTAGGGTTTGATTGATATATTAATTTCTTAATTAAGCTGCTCCATCCAATGGCTAAAATCAGTCTGATTTGAAATGGACGGATCTGATCCATCTGAAGGGATAATCACGATCCAACAGTCCGAATGAACGACCAAGATGTGTAGATCTTAATGTATGGGCCAGATCGCTCCAGATCCAGATGGATGGCTCAGAATCGATCAGATCTCATCGGACGGTCAAGATTGACTAGATCTGAACCCTTTGATTAAACTGCTTCTGATCTTGATCAAAGGTCCGGATTAATCACGTTTGAAATAATCCTTCTATCTCTAGATGAATCCATATTTGATCCACTGTGAGTCTAGTCCGGTAGCTCATCTCGATCTCCTACAAACAAAGTTACGTATTGCTAAAATGTTCTAAAAAGTCGACGACTTCCACAATTGAGGTCATGATGTATCGCCAGGTGCCACTATGATCTATTCATAATTATAAGCAATTATCAATTTATCAACATAATCAGGAACCTATTCGGTCACACGCACTACGGGTGATCTTGAGATGTAAAACAAGTATGAGAATGAGATTCTCGTTGAGAGAGGATATATCTTGTTGAACCAAACCAAGGGTGTGTGAAACGGAGGCTATGGAACCTCCTATGGCCTTGTTGGACTTAGCATGACCATATCGCACCTAAACGAAGTCAAACGAACCATATAGAATCTCACACGACCATGCCTAACTTGGCACGGGCCATGCCTGACTCTGGCCAAAAAATGGTTAAAACTAGGTTGTGCCCAGAAGGACACACGACCGTCCGTGTGTCCTGGCATGGTTGTGCCTTTTTGGCACGGTCAACCATGTGTAAGACACATAGTCATGTTGCGATTCTGCCAATTTTGGAGATTTCTCTTATGGAAATTTCCTGGGTTGTTCTTACCTTAATTATGGGATAATTATGATAAGATATGTTCCATTTAAGCCTCCTAAGATGACCTGATCAAGAGATCTATAAATATATCCCTTGATAATCTTTGGAATAGTGGTGGTTTTAGGTTTCTCCCTTGGTAGCTGTCTTTCCTCTCTCCTCTCCTCTTGTCTCCGCCGGTTAGCTAACACCAATCGGAGACAAAGGCTTGCTACTCTATGAGTTGTCTCAGGTGATCCCGACATGGATACTGATAGAGAAAGGCCCGTTGGTCTTGCTTGTGGTTTCAAAAGATTCAAAAGAATCTCGAAGGTATAACTTCTCCTTCTCCTTGTGTGTGTTTTCATGTGATTATGCCAAAGAAAGTTTTCCTGGCCCCCAGGGGAGGTCTAAGATGTAATAAAAATTTTTTTATTCACTTTATTCTGCTGCACATGATCCCAGAATCACCAACAAGTGGTATCAGAGCCACCTTTTTTGTTTGGCATAGATTGCATGTTGTAGGAGAATATTTAAAGCATGTTCGATGTTTTAATATACCTGTGTCATGTTTATCTATATGATAGATTAGAGTATGCCTGATGTTACATATAGGATATGTTTGTAACTTAAAGGGAATACTGAGGATGTGCCTAGAAACACAAAAGGTGTTGGCTGCATCGTTAGAGCCTAAGCATAGACTCACGTCCACATCGGGAAATTTATTTTCTAATGTGACCTTGATTTTTTTATATTTAGTTTTATTTCTTGTTATAGATGAGACCCATAATAACCTGAAACCTCTCGTGCAAATATTAGGGATAATACCTTCCATTAATATGGTTGAACTAGAGTTCTTTTTCGTGTTTGGGTTGTTGGACTCTCTCCAAGCCTAGCATGACATCGAGCATGTTCAATTCATATGAGATTCGAGGTTTATTTTAAATGGTATGGACCAGAGGTCAATTTCAAGTTTGGGTTGTTGGACTCTCTCCAAGCTTGGCATGTAAATTGGATGTGTTCAAATCATTTAAATTTGATCTCATGATTAATGGGTCGGCCCTAACTGAAAGCATTGATTTGTTGAACTTTCACCAAGGTCAATGTGAACAGAGGTGCAATTAGGTGATATGCATTGGATGTATATATGTTAATGAGTTAACAACCTAATGTATATGTGAACATTCAATTAGTTGATAGCATAAATTGATAGTTATATATTTGATATATAATGGATACTGTTGATACCTAACATTATGACTATGAATGACTTGTTGGACTCTCTCTAAGGTTGTTCTTAGTCATAATGGATATCAACCCACTTGGAGATCACCTACCATCTCTCGAATCCAAAGTGAGGGTTATTGAATCTGATAAAAATAATGGGAGTTTCTTGTTAATGTAAAATATTTACATTACTATAAATTCATCTCTCTTATACACCTCTTTTTGTATGTCTAGGTACTAATTAGAACAACATGTCAACCCCCATTAATTTACGTCAAATTGACTAGGCCAAACTTCTTGGACTGACTTCGCAACTTGAGAATTGTTCTCAAGGATGAAAAGCTAGCTTATGTCCTTAAAGAGGTTCTTCCCCAACCTCCTGCAGACAATGCATCTAGTGACCAAAAGTTGGCTTACCATAAATATGTTGTTGGCTCTGAGATGGCGAGTTGCATTATGCTAGCATTGATGTCTCCTGAGTTACAGAAGCAACATGAGCATATGAATGCTAATACAATTGTCTTTCATCTTTGAGATTTGTTCGATGAGTAGGCACGATCTGAAAGGTTCGAGGTCACCCAGCTCCTCTTTCGCTCGAAGATGCAGGAGGGTTCATCTGCAGTGCAATTTGCACTAAGGATGAATAGCTATATTGAGTGATTGGGATCATTAGGGTTTTTCATTGAAAATGAATTAAGTATTAACTTAATTCTTCACAATCTGACTGGTATCTATTCACAATTTGTGATGAACTATCGGATGAATAAAATTAAGTCCACGTTTCATGAATTAATCAATATGCTCAAAACAGTGGAGGCATTTGTTGCTAAAGAATAGAAGGTGGCGATGCTGGTTGACTCCTTAAAGAAAGGTTCTAAGAGGAAGTCAAAAATCAAAACTAAAGGGAAGATGAAGGCAAAGAAGGAAGAAATAACTCCCAAGGGCACCTACCATCATTGTGGCAAGGATGGACATTGGAAGGGAAACTGCATGCAATAACTAGAGTCACTGAAGCAGAAAAAGGCATCTGATGCCCAATCTACTTCAGGTATATTTGTTATTGAATGTCATACTATTTATTCTAGCACTTAGGTATTGGATACCGGGTGTGGCTCACATATATGTAATGACATATAGGGGCTTAATAACAGAAGAAGACTGGTTAAGGGAGAAGTAAATTTAAGGGTTGGTAATGGAGCAAAAGTTGTTGTTGTAGCCAAGGGTACTTATATGTTGCGATTTCTTACGGGACTAGTTTTAGAGTTGGATGATTCTTTTTATATTCTTTCATTAATAAAAAATATTGTTTCTACTTCATGTTTGAATAAGAAAGGTTATCATTTGACGTTTAGTAATAATTGTTGTTACATTATGTTAAATGGTGTTCTTTATGCTACTAGGATGTTAAATAATGGAATCTACACGTTAGATACATCCAACGAGATATTCAATATTGAATTAAATAGCAAATTCGCTAAGTTAGATAATCAATTAACCTCACAATTATGGCATTGTCGTCTTGGCCATATAATCAATGAATGCATGTCCAAACTGCATAAGCTTAGCATTTTGAAGTCTTATGAATCAGATTCATTAGACACATGTGTTTCATGCTTAAAAGGAAAGATGACTAAACTACCTTTCAGAGGAAAAGGTGAACAAGCAGTTGCGGTATTGGGCCTTATACATATCGATGTATGCAGACCAATGCCAACTCATGTCATAGGAGGTTATAGCTACTTCATTACCTTTATCGATGATTATTCATGATATGGGTATTTGTATCTGTTAAGATACAAATCTGAAGTCTTTGAAAGGTTTAATGATTTTAGAAAGGAAGTAGAGAAACAACTTGGTAAAAGTATTAAAGTACTTCGATCGGATCGAGGTGGTGAATATTTAAGCCAAGAGTTTCAATATTATCTAAGGGACAATGGAATCTTGTCCCAAAGGACTCCATCTTACACACCACAACATAATGGTGTGGCTGAAAGGAGAAATAGGACCTTGTTGGACATGGTTAGGTCAATGATGCAACATGCAAGTCTTCCAAAAACCTTTTGGAGTTACGCACACGAGACCGCTATTTACTTGTTAAATAGAGTCCTGACTAAGGCAATCTCTACTACTCCATATGAGATGTGGAATAGTAGAAAACCTCATTTATCTTATTTGAAGATATAGGGTTGTCCTGCTTATGTGAATGGGACAGTATCAGATAAGTTGGATGCTAAGTCTGATAAGTGTCTATTTATTGGTTACCATAAAGAAACGAGGGGTTATCAATTCTATCATCCCTTAGAACAAAAGATGCTTGTTTCAAGGCATGTTGTATTCCTAGAAAAGGAGTTTCTCTTATAGGAAAATAGTGGGAGTGAGGTTGAACTAAGTGTAGTTCAAGAGGCTTCGATAGACACAGAAGAGATGCCTAGTCAAGAACCACAGCTGATTACTCATTCGAATGAGGTAATAACTGAACTTGATAATACACCATCTCCTCGAAAGTCTAGTAGGACACGTAGGATTCCGGAGATATATGGATTTCTCATAAGTGAATCTAATGATGTTTTGCTCATAGATGATGAGGAACCTACTAGTTACGAAGAGACACTGAATAGTTCAGACAAGGATAGATGACTAATAGCCATGAAATTAGAAATGGATTCCATGTATGAAAACCAGGTTTAGAACTTGGTAGACCCACCCGAAGGCATAACACCTAGAGGGTGCAAGTGGGTTTTCAAAAAGAAAACCGACATGGATGGTAATATTATTATATATAAAGCTTGATTTGTGGCAAAAGGCTATCATCAAAGACAAAGTGTTGACTATGACGAAACTTTTTCACCAGTAGCTATGCTTAAATCCATTTGGATACTCCTAGCAATGGTGGCTCATTTTAATTATGAGATATGGTAGATGGATGTGAAAATAGCTTTCCTTAATGGAAACCTGTTTGAGGATGTATATATGATACAACGTGAGGGTTTCACATCCATTGAGAAGAACAAAGTATGCAAGCTTCAACATTCCATTTATGGATTGAAGCAAGCATCTAGGAGTTAGAATATCCGTTTTGATGAGGCAATCAAAAAGTTTGATTTCTCACAAAATCCTGAAGAGCCCTGTGTGTATAAGAAGGTTAGTGGGAGTGCGATTGTGTTCCTAGTATTGTATGTCGATGACATATTAATTATAGGAAACAATATTCCTATTTTGCAAACAGTCAAGGTCTGGTTGTCAAGAATGTTCTCCATGAAAGACATGGGAGAAGCAACCTATATTTTGGGGATTAAGATCTATAGAGATAGATCGAATCGGTTGCTTGGTCTTTCACAGTCTACATACATAGACAAAGTGCTAAAACGATTTAGCAAGGAAGAATCCAAAAAGAGTTTTATTCCCATGAGGCATGGGATTCACCTTTTGAAGTCTATGTGCCCACGCATTGAAGACGAGACGATTCGCATGAGTTAGATCCCATATGCGTCAGCTATAAGATCGATCATGTATGCTATGTTATGTACAAGGCCCAATGTATTGTATGCTTTGAGCATTATAAGTAGATACCAGTCGGATCCTGGTATGGACCATTGGGTAGCTGTCAAGACAATCCTTATGTACTTGAGAAGGACTAAAGATTTGTTCATGGTATATGGAGCAAGTGATATGGTAGTAAGCGGGTATACTGATGCCAACTTCCAGACAGATAAGGATGATACCAAATCTCAGTCTGGATGCATATTCATCTTGAACAGAAGTGTGCTGAGTTGGAAAAATTCCAAACAAGATACTGTCACTGATTCTACTACAGAGGAAGAGTACATTGTAGCTTCTGAAGCAGCAAATGAGGCAGTCTGGATCAAGAAGTTCATTACTAAACTTGGAGAAGTTCCAAGAATTGTTGAAGCATTACCAATTTACTTTGACAACAATGGCGTCATTGCATAGGCGAAGGAACCACGGTCTCATCAGTGATCCAAGCACGTACTACGTCATTACCATCTGATCAAAGAGATCATAGGTAGAAGAGACGTACAAATAGAGAAAGTTCCCACTGATAAGAATCTAGCAGATCCCTTAACAAAGCCTCTTCCCCAAGAAAAGTTCGAGAGGCATATAGAGGCCTATGGTATTAGATATCAAGGTGATTGGTTGTAAGCCAAGTGAGAGTTTGATGTAATTGAGAGGTGTCCTAAGGCAATCGCCTTAGAAGTTATTAATAAAATTCACTATTTGAGTATATATTATCTATGTATTTCATTGGATCATAAACTCATGTGCTGAAGTCCACAATACGATGCATAGCATGAGAGAAATTATGATTGGATCATAATTAGTAGGCATTTCATCATGTGTAAATATGTAAGTATTGAAACTATCCCTAGTCGATGAATTGATTAGATTGGACATCATCAATTCTGTGAGACTAGCACATGTTATGCTCCTTGGTTTATCCAAGCATTCGTTACTCACTGAATGGAAGCATAGAGATGCTGAGAGTGAATATGTAGATGCTAGTTATGGTAACTAGTTCTTTGGAGTGACCTACTATGAGACTTCATATGGTTCTATATGTCATTGAAGATCTCATAGAAGCTTAAGTGTAAGCTTCCTTAGACATGAGGTATTCAAGTCACCTTGATCATGACACCTTATACTTTAACTTCTTTGCAGCCATCAACATAGTAGGTGTAACTCTAGGATGATTGGGTATAAGCCAAAGTGATCGAAAGTGTTTTAATAGCGCACAGAGGATTCACCACTCCTAATCAAGGAGATGTATAGCCTAGGCCTCTTGTTATGATTGTTACTCAGAAGTCTCTGGCTAGAGCAAGCATGCTAAGAAGATGGTCTTCTTGGGAACATGTAGGAGTAACTTGAATCCACAGGACAAGGAAACTAACTTGGGCTAGGTGTGACGTAGTCAGCCTAGTGGGGGCAAACACATAGACCATGTCCTGAACCAAGTGGGTATAGGATGAGTGAAAGAAATAAGGCACGAACAACTAAAGCTATTGAAGGGTTCAAAAAATGTTCTGGAGTCAATTTAGACTTTCCGGTCAATTGAGGGTCATGATGTACTGCTAGGTGCCACTCATTATCTATTCATAATTAAGGGGTTAATTATGAATGACCAACATAATCAGGAACCTATTGGGTCACTCACACCATGGGTGATCTTGAGATGTAAAACAAGTATGAGAATGAGATTATCATTGAGAGAGGATATATTTGGTTGAACAAGACCAAGGGGTTGCGAAACAGAGGCTATGGAACCTCCTATGGCCTTGTTGGACTTAGCACGACCATATCGCACCTAAACAAAGTCAAACGGACATACAGAGCCTCACACAGTTATGCTTAGCTCTGGCCAAAAAATGGCTAAAACTGGGTTGTGCCCAAAAGGACACACACCTAGTCGTGTGTCCTGGCACGGTCGTGCCTTTTTGGCATGGCTGGTCATATGTAAGACACACGGTCGTGTCGCGGTTCCGTTGATTTTGGAGATTTCTCTTATGAAAATTTCCTAGGTTGTTATTACCTTAATTATGGGATAATTATGGTAAAATATGTTCCGTTTAAGTCTTCTACGATGACCTAATCAAGAGATCTATAAATAGATCCCTTGATAATCTTTGGAGTAATGGTGTCTTTAGGTTTTTCCCTTGGTAGTCGTCTTTCTTCTCTCCTCTTCTCTTGTCTCCGCCGGTTGGCTAGCACCAATCAGAGAAAAAGGCTTGTTGCTCTAGGAGTTGACTCAAGTGATCCTGACATGGATACTGATAGAGGCAAGGCCTGTTGGACTTACTTGTGGTTTTGATAGATTCAATAGAATCTCGAAGGTATAACTTCTCCTTCTCCTTGTGTGTGTTTTCATGTGATTATACCAAATCTAGTTTTCCCGCCCCCAGGGGATGTCTGGGATTTAATAAAAAATATTTTATTCGCTTTATTCCACTGTGCATGATCGTAGAATCTCCATCAGTAATATCATATTCATTGAGTTCGGTAGTAGCCCACTTAATAAGCTTTTCCATAGCCCCTAGATGAGTAAGTATTCTGCCCAAAGGAGTATTAGTGAGAACCACCAAGGCATGTGATAGAAAATAGGGTTGTAATCTCCGAGTAGTTAGAACAAATCCCCAGGTTAACATTTCCAAATTAGTATAATGGACTTCAGATCCCTTTAACAGACAACTGATATAATAAATTGGATGCTGCTGACCCCTACCATGTCGAACCAACACTGAACTCACAACAACTTTAGAAAGATCTAAATATACCCATAACATTTCCCCAAGCTAAGGCTTAGCTTGGAAAGGTGGCTCGGCTAAGTATTCTTTTAGATATTGAAAAGCCCTATCACAGTGTTCATCCCATTGGAATTGAGTATCCCTCTTTAATATCTTAAAGAAAGGAAGACTTCTATTTGCCGACCGGGATATGAACCGAGATAAAGTAGTAATTCTGCCCAATAATTGATGTACTTCTCTCAAATTTTTTGGAGGATGCATTTGCCGAATAACATCAATCTTAATATGATTAGCTTTTATACCCTGCTCAGTAACAACATACCCCAAGAATCGACCCTGAGTAACCATAAATACACACTTTTCTAGATTCAACTTCATTCTATATTTGCACAAGGTGCTAAAAGTTTTCTCCAAATTAGATATTAACTGCTCGGGATATAGAGTTTTAATCAAGATATCAACCACATATACCTCTATATTCCTCCCCAACTATTTCTCAAAAATTTTATCCATCAATCTCTAATAAGTAGCTCCAACATTTTTTAACCCAAAGGGCATAACAACATAGCAGAAAGTCCCCTCTGCAATAATAAAACTAAATTTATTCTAATCCTCCAAAGCTAATGGTATCTGATGGTACCCTTGATAAGCATCCATCATTAAAATAAATTGATGTCCCACAGTGGAATCTACTTACTAATCAATCCGAGGCAAAGGATAATAGTCTTTAGGACAAGCCTTGTTAAGATCTCGGAAGTTCACACACATCCTCCATTTTCCTGATAGTTTAGGTACCAACACTACATTAGATAGCCAAGTTGGATACTATACTTCTCTGATATGTCATGCATTCAACAACTTATATACCTCCTCCTTAATAATACATCCTTCCCAGCTCCAAAGTGTCGATGTTTCTATTTTACAGAAGATATAGCAGGTAAAATATATAGTTTATGCTTCATGATAGTAGGATAAATTCCTGATAAATCCAATGGTGACCATGCAAAAATATCAACATTTTTAATAAGACTTTGCACCAAATCATCCTTAAGCAATAGAGGAAGGTCCTGAACTATAAATATAATATGTTCAACACATTTACCATCTAGTACAATTGCCTCTTTATCAAATTCACCTATTTCTTCAACACCCCCCTTCTGAATAAAACATACTGTATTTCCATATCAACTAAACTTCTGAAAAGATTTACTAACAAATTTTCCCTTTTGTCCCGTTCGAATGACATCCACATAACATCTCCGAGAGAGCTACTAATCACCCCTAACTTCCCCTATTGCATTTCTAATAGAAAACTTAATTTTCTGATGATAAGGAGATGCCATAGCCTGCAAACTGCCCAGAACAGGTCTACCTAAGATAGCATTATAGGAAGAAGGAATGTTGATGCACGCGAACACGGCCACAAATCTCGCGACGGAGACCATTGAGGACTTGAAGCGCACACTCACACTCAATGCCCGCAAGTGCATGGATGTCATCAAGTAATAAATAGATTATCGATCCCATAGGGACTGAGATTTGAGTACCGATCTGTTCAGTGGACGTTATTATTCAGAGTGTTGGTGCAATCGGCCCAGGTCACGATTGACCAGACTCGAGTTTGACTCGAACTGTATTTTGATGTTAGACAAAATGTATGATATGGGATTGTCATGGGAAGTCGAACATGGGTTGATCATGTAAATCCAAGTGTGTAGCCTTGGTGGTGAAAAGTCCAAGCTTGGGGCTTGGTGTTGGGAAAATCCAAGCATAGGGCTTGGTGTTGGTAAGTCCAACGGTGTAGCCTTGGCAATGGGAAGTCTTGAGGACTTGGCAAGGTCACTAGTCTGGTAGGCTCGGGGTCCTTGAGTCGGTGAAGGATGGTATTGTGAAGCTATGCACTTGGTGCATCCAAGGGATCGATGGACGGGGAGCAAATGGAGTGAGACCCAAGGGAAGCAGACTTCGAGGGCAAGAGTCACGAAGGATGGTATTGAGAAGTTGTGTGCTTGGTGCATCCAAGGGACGTAGGCCGAGGGAAGAGAGCTTCGGTGGGAAACTCTATGAGAGGATGAGGTGGACTTGGCCAAGTGGCTAAGACTGAGTGTCGGATGCTCAAACAACTTTGTGTTTGAGGTTCTACCCAACATCAATCTACCAGCATAGGTGCCAGTCGATTGCTCCAAGTCAAATGAGTTCAACTAGTGTTCGACTGATCTGGTTCTGGCTGAACAGTTGACTGCCAAGGGTTAGCAATCGATTGCCAACACCATCAGTCAACTGTCGAGGGATGGCAGTCGACTGATCAAGGTGAATTCGGGCACAGAAGGTTTTCTAGTCGAGTGATCATATCAAGCACTCGACTGATGGGTTCATCAGTCGATTGAGGGCATGATCAGTCAACTGATGATGGATCCGTTGGAACTTGTCCAGCATGGATTGAGTCATTATGAGATAATGACTACTGGAGCAGTCGACTGATGGTCTCGATTAGTCGACTGATTAGCGTGAAATTAGCTCGATGCAGGTTATAAATGGAGCTCAAGATGGAGGATTTTGCAAGAGTTTTTGGGGCGATTTTGGAGGGGAATTATTACTGCATTCCAGTCCTTCAAGAGGCAAACTAAAGCAAGCAACAAGCAAAAGTGATCAAAGACATTTGTGTAAAGTTTTCTTTAGTATTGTCTTTGTATTTCCTTGTACTTTTATTATTACCGTGTAATTGCTTGTACAAGGTTTCTCAACCTCCGACTTGTAGTTGAGAAGGAGTTTTGTTAGTGCCGTGTGCATAACACACCCCATGGAGTAGAAACCCTAAGGTTCCGAACCACGTATATAGATTGTGTCTTGTGTGTTGTATTGTATTCGTGTCGTATTTCTATTATTTTTGTTGCATATTCTAATGATCATTGTAGACAAAGCACGCAAGAACGATCGATTTCAATAGTACACACGAATTGGGCTATTCAACCCCTTCTAGCCATCCACTGATCCTCCAACAAGTGGTATCAGTGGGAGGAGCTTGTCGCGGACTAATCGCCAACACAAGCACGACAAGATGGTCGGCTCTAACATCCATCCACCGAAATTTGATGGAGATTTTTCTTGGTGGAAGAAACAGATGGAGGTATACTTCGAAATCGATTTCGATATGATGCTAATGTTGGAATGTATACTGAAAGCCTAGATCTTTTGGTATGAATATTTTTATTTTGAAATAAGAATCACATGATCATTGTTTGCACTTTATATTTATTATATGTGTGCATATTGTCTAATATTTTACATTGTAGATAACATGGTGCTTGGTGTGGCAGAGAAGATCATGTTATCAGTCCCTTGTAGAATATAAGTAGAGGCTCACAACCAAGATGGTTTTGGACAAACCATTGACATGGTTGTAGTGTAGCTTGGTATTGTTTTGTCTTGAACATAGAGTTACACTAGTACACTTAGGTGTATTGAGCAGGACTGACATAGAGGTGATTCAATTTATTGCTGACTACATAATTGAATCGGACCTCGGATATTATATTGTACATGCTCTTAATTCCGATATAATAATGAGCACATGTACTTAGTATTTATTTCTTTGATTTACCAAAGGGTGAGATTTAGATGGATTAAATCAATATGCCCGGTAAGTTTGGAAATGATATTATTTACATGGTGTGCCGTTGATTATAGGAGGAAACCGTGTCCTATATATAGATTGATGATGTCCCCTTGAGGAGCTCATAAGGTTCATCATGTAAACCTGCAGGTTGACTTAGTCAACATGATGATAAGGTTGAGTGGTACTACTCGAGGAGTTAGATGTTAATTAATTGATTGTCAGTAAATCAATTAATTGACGGACATTCGATATCTTAAACACGGGGAGATGGATGTACAAATAATATATGGAGCCCATATTATCATATGAGGCTTGGTGAGGTAATCCAATGATGATCCTCTAGTGGAATGGAACATCATTGATGGATCAAGTTTGTGTGGTTCCGATCCATCAGGTGGCCAAGATCCAACTCCTCCTCATGGTCCCTATTGTAGCCTATTAACACCTCATGAAGCCTAGATCCAATGATGGAAAACAAAACTCTAGATCCGACGGTTTGGATGAAACCCTAGATCTGACGGTTGGGATGAAACCCTAGATCCGACAGTTGGGATGAAACCCTAGATCCGACGGTTGAGATTAAATCCCTAGAACCAATGAAGGAGATTAAACCAAGGCCTAAACCTAACTCTATATATATGGGCTTAGGCTTGGGCGGCAAAGAGGATTGAGATGAAAAAGAGAAAAACCTAATTGAGATGTTGGGCTTGGGCAGCAAGAAATAGGAGGAGGCTAGGGTTAGGGTTTGGTTCATGGTGTTGGGCGGCAACAAGGATAAGGGAGCTTCTTCTTCTTCTTCCCAATGGTGGCTGACACCCTTCTTCCTCCTTCATCTTTGGTTTGGCCGGCGCCCAAGCTCCTCCCCTTGATCTATGGCTTGTGGTGGATGAGATGAGGATTGCTTCCCATGGGCGGCAAGAAATAGGAGGAGGCTAGGGTTAGGGTTTGGTTGTTGGTGTTGGGCGGCAACAAGGATAGGGAGATTCTTCTTCATTTTCCTTTGATGGCCGACCCCTCTACCTTCTTCCCTCTACCTTGGCCAAAGCTCAATCTATTCTACTTCCCTTCATCCTTAGCCGGAAATTAAGGGGAGCCTTAGTTTAGGGTTTGGGCGGCAACAAGGAGAAGGGGTGTTTTCTTTCTTCTTCTCCAAGTGTTGGCCGGCGCCCATGCCCATGTTGTTTCTCTTTTGGTTGGTTTCCATACTCCATTTTATCTTCCTTGGCCGGCGGCAACATCGAGTTTATTGACTTGGTGGCCGGTTCTCGAAAGGAAGATGAGTTTTGTTTTAGGATCTTCCTTTGTTCCTAGTGAACAAGGAAAGGAAGATCGGTGATCTAGGTGGCTTCAACTTTTGGTAGATCGTCGCCCACACGACGTCCAAAAAGAGGGAGGACATACAATAGAAGATCAAGAGGTATAACAAGAGGTATAATCTTGTTTATTTTGATTAATGTTCTTTTGTATTATGTTTATAATTGCTTTTCAATTATATGCATGTTTTGTGTGGATGGTTACTTGCTTGTATTTTTTATGAGCATGTTTACTTTATGTATGTGTTGATTATACATGTCTACATTCATATGTATTTGTATAATCGTGGACCCCGAAGATAAACACAAGAATCGGCGATCCATCCGTCGTCTCCTCCACGGCTAACCGACCAGAAGAGTTTTGTTGCTTGAACAACTAGTTTGTTCAAGCGATCGCTCGAGTTGTTAGCACGACGATGAATTGGTCGAGCTTAGGAAACTCATCCCATCCGGATTAGTTTTTCATTAGTGAAAATTTTAATCCGGGGACATGGGAGCCGACGAGTCTCCTAAGCCGATTCCTACAAATGGTATCAGAGCCATGGTTTCCGCTTTTGTGTGTTTTGGATTCGGTTACTTTCATGCACATATCATATATTGAGTATGCCAAATAATAGTAGGATGTGCGTAAGCTAACTTTTTGGTTGCAGGCATAAGATCCGACTATTATGGCTATTATGTGTGTATGTGATTGTATGTGTGTGATTGTAGGTATATCATTTGAATCCTCGGGATTGACGAGGCTAGATTAGTATTTAATTTTTGTAATTAAATACTGCATTGTTTAGCCGATCATTTTAGTTTACTTTCGATCTAGATCATTTGTACACTCCTTCGTGGAGTATAGGATCGATGGATGTAAATTAAAATGATATATCTCGGCTCGGATCTCTTTATGTGGCTTGCGCACGGAAAAGGTGGAGCGGACGAGGTGGCGACACGGCGGGACGTATATTGGAGAACAAAGCCATAATAGTTGGAAAAATTCTGTTTTTCCATATTTATTGCTGATTTGTTTTATATGCATGTTGTGTGTGTTTGAAAATTCCCCATTTTCAATTTACTAAGTGGGAGAGAGATATTTTAATTAATTCCCGCGGCCTTCATTACAATTTGACGTGTGATGCAACAAACTTGCGTGTCGGCTCTAAGTGCCTTCCTCCCCATCGGATGAGTTTGTTTGCGGATCACTAGGTCAACTAATGGTTATAGGAAATTATTTAGGAGTGTGTGTACTTCCCCATCGGTAAGGCACATAATCCGAGATAATTCCCTTAGTATCGTGTAATGGTGCACACTTAGATGCAAATAAAAAGTATCCTCCCCATCGGAGTCACTGCTTTTATTTGTAGGGTCATAGAGGAACCAACTATTAATTTTATTTGTCAAAAAGTAAGGTTGACAAGATAATAAAATTAATGGGTAAAACCTCCTCTTACAAATGTAGAATTCGTATACGTCCACACTATCGTGGCATGCGATATTCTCGGTGTTTTGAGGTGTTGGTTGATTTCGGAATTTTATTGTTTTGAGGAATCAATAATATTTGAAATCTAATATTTTGATCAATGTGATTCTTAGGATTTTCAAAAATGACTTTCATTCCACTTACTATGATACTAAAGGAAATAAACTTACTGTACCCAAATAATGTTGATTGGAAAAGAATCTAGATATTGTCTTATCTGCTAAGAAGTACAAGTATGCACTCTTCAAAGAGTGTCCTCAAGCCATGGTTGCTCAAAAAGGTTTCTACTTCTAAGCCGAAAGGCAAGAGGAAGGAGAAACAAGGTGGAGCAAAGGTGGTGGGAGGATCTCAAGGAGGAGTGAAGAAGCCGAAAGGCAAGTACTTCACTTGCAAGTAGACTGGACATAAGAAGAAGGATTATCCCAATCCGAAGCAAGAACAAATGTATATCCTTTGGTCCAGTCGTTGAAACATGGTTAGAGGCATTATCTACCAGCACCTGGTGTGTAGATACGAGAGCCACTAATCATGTCTGCAACACTTTGTAGGGGTTCCAGGAAACCCGACGACTAGCTAAAGGGGAGATTACCATTTACTTGGGCAATGCCATGAAGGTGGCAGCTATTGCAGTGGGAGAAGTTTTATTTATCTCTTAAGAAAAATAAAATTTTGGTTATGGAAAATTCCCTTTATGTACCTTTATTTAGAAAGAATTTAATTTCGATTTCTAAATTGTTTATGGATGGATATTCTATTTCTTTTAATGACAGAGTTGTTATAAAAAGGAATAGGGAAAATATCTGTTCAGGTACATTGAAAGGAAATTTGTAAACACTTGAACCAAAAACCTCTCACAATGCAAATTGAAGTTTATAACTCATCTTCTAATTCTACTAAGAGAAAAGAACCTTCGAAGATGAACCAAACATATCTTTGGCATCTAAGGCTTGGTCATATTAACCTGAGTAGAATTCAAAGGTTGATAGTTGATGGACCTTTGGGTTCATTAGTGGTGGAGGATCTCCCATCCTGCGAATCTTGCTTGGAAGGTAAAATGACAGAGAGGACTTTTTAGGCCAAGGGGTATAGAGCCAAAGATGTGTTAGGAATGGTTCATTCTGATTTGTGTGGTCCTATGACTATCTAGGCAAGAGGTAGTCTCGAATATTTTGTCTCTTTCATAGATGATTATTCAAGATATGGATGACACCACTATCTGATCGTGGTGGTAAGTACCTCTTGGGATAGTTTAGCAACTACTTATCAGAGGTTGGGATTCAATCCCAATTGTCTACACCTGGCACACCCCAGCAGAACGGTGTAGCATAGCGAAGGAATAGAACTCTTATGGAGATGGTTAGATCGATGATGAGTTATTCTGACTTGCCAGATTGATTCTGGGGATATGCTCTAGATGTGGCAGTGTACATTCTGAACTTGGTTCTATCTAAATCAGTGCCTTCTACTCCCACAGAGTTGTGGACTGGGCGAAAGCCTAGTCTAAGACATATTCGGATATGGGGGAGTCCAGCACATGTGCTGAAGGCTGATGCTGGTAAGTTGGAACCTTGTACAGATGTGCGCTTGTTTGTTGGCTATCCTAGGGGAACGAAGGGTGGTTTGTTTTATAGTCCTAGAGATCAGAGGGTGATCGTTAGTACGAATGCCAGATTTCTAGAGGAGGACTATGTGATGAACCACAAGCCCACGAGTAGGATTGTTCTTGAGGAGTTGACAGGGGAAGTCACGACTTCAGTACCACTGGTACAAGAGGATATACCACATGTCACTACTGCACCGCGTGTCACAGAGGATACACAGGTGATACCTCATCGTAGTGGGAGGGTTGTGAGACAGCCTGATAGATTCATGTTCTTGGGAGAATCTTCCGATTTGGTCCCTGGCAAACATGAACCTGAACCCTGGACATATGACGAGGCAATCCAAGATAAAGATGCAGCATCTATGCAAAGTGCAATGAATACTGAGATTGAATCTATGGATTCAAATCAGGTCTGGGAGCTCTTTTGCATAGTAGCTCATATGGATTATGAGGTGTGGCAGATGGATATGAAGACAACTTTCCTTAATGGAAGTATTGAGGAGAACATCTATATGAAGCAACCAGAGGGATTCATTGCTAAGGGCAAAGAGCATCTTGTATGTAAGCTTAATCGGTCCATTTATGGATTGAAACAAGCTTCGAGGTCTTGGAACATCCGCTTTGATGAGGTAAATCCAGACTTATGGATTTATTCAAAGTCCGGATGAGTCTTGTGTGTACAAGAGATGTGACGGAAACGTAGTGGTATTTCTTGTACTATACGTAGATAATATTTTGGTAGTTGGCAACAATATCAGAGTGTTATCAGACGTAAGGGTATGGTTGTCCAAATAGTTTTGAAGAACTTGGGAGAAGTGGGACACATCCTTGGGATCAAGGTTAGTGTCCTAATCCCAAGCTTCATACATAGACATGATTATGGATTGTTTTAGCATGCAAAACTCCAAGAAAGGTTTTCTACCTTTCAGGCATGGAGTTCCTTTATCTAAGGAGATGTGTCCTAGATCATCTGAGGAGATAGAGGAGATGAAGGTGGTTCTTTATGCTTCGGCAGTAGGAAGCCTCATGTATACGATGCTATGTATGAGACCCGATATCTGCTATGCCATGGGCATGGTCGTGGGTCTCGAGTAACCTAGAGGCAGGGGACATTGGGTGCGGTAAAGCATATATTGTAGTGCCTGAGAAGGACTAGGGATTATATGCTAGTTTATCGGGCAGACCAATTACTCCCTGTGGGTTACATAGATTCTGATTTCCAATATGATAGGGATAACAGTAAGTCTACCTCAGGTTTTGTATTTACTTTGGGAGGTGGAGCCATTGTTTGGAGGAGTGTCCAACAGAAATGCGTGGCGGACTCCACCATGAAAGCTGAGTATGTGGCAGCCTCTAAGGCGGCCAAAGTAGCTGGGTAGCTCAGGAACTTCCTGATGGACTTGGAAGTGATTCCTAGTTTGCCCAGAAATATCACAATTTATTGTGATAATAATTGTGGAGTTGCAAACTCGAAGGAACCACGAGCCCATAAGGTAAGTAAATGCATAGAGCGCAAGTACCACCTGATACGAGAAATCGTAAAGGAGGTAAAAGTTGTTGTCGCCAAGATTGCATCAGAGGATGACCTGGTAGACCCTTTCACTAAGGCCCTTCTGGCAAGAGCTTTGATAGGCATGTGGAGGGAAGGGGAATCAGATGTATGGAAGTGTGATGACAAGATAGTCTTTTAGTATAAGTGGGAGATTGTTGGAATGTATACTGAAAGCCTAGCTCTTTTTGTATTAACATTTTTATTTTGAAATAAGAATCACATGATCATTGTTTACACTTTATATTTATTATATGTGTGCATATTGTCTAATATTTTACATTGTAGATAACATGGTGCTTGGTGTGGCACAGAAGATCATGTTATCAGTCCCTTGTAGAATATAAGTAGAGGCTCACAACCAAGATGGTTTTGGACAAACCATTGACATGGTTGTAGTGTAGCTTGGTATTGTTTTGTCTTGAACATAGAGTTACACTAGTACACTTAGGTGTATTGAGCAGGACTGACATAGAGGTGATTCAATTTATTGCTGACTACATAATTGAATCGGACCTCGGATATTATGTTGTACATGCTCTTAATCCCGATATAATAACGGGCACATGTACTTAGTATTTATTTCTTTGATTTACCAAAGGGTGAGATTTAGATGGATTAAATCAATATGCTCGGTAAGTTGGGAAATGATATTATTTACATTGTGTGCCGTTGATTATAGGAGGAAACCATCTCCTATATATTGGTTGATGATGTCCCCTTGAGGAGCTCATAAGGTTCATCATGTAAACCCTACAGGTTGACTTAGTCAACATGATGATAAGTTTGAGTGGTACTACTCGAGGAGTTAGATGTTAATTAATTGATGGTCAGTAAATCAATTAATTGACGGACATTCGATATCTTAAACACGGGGAGATGGATGTACAAATAATATATGGAGCCCATATTATCATATGGGGCTTGGTGAGGTAATTCAATGATGATCCTCTAGTGGAATGGAACATCATTGATGGATCAAGTTTGTGTGGTTCCGATCCATCGGGTGGCCAAGATCCAATTCCTCCTCATTGTCCCTATTGTAGCCTATTAACACCTCATGAAGCCTAGATCCAATGATGGAAAACAAAACTCTAGATCCGACGGTTTGGATGAAACCCTAGATCCGACGGTTGGGATGAAACCCTAGATCCGACGGTTGAGATTAAATCCCTAGAACCAATTGAGGAGATTAAACCAAGGCCTAAACCTAACTCTATATATATGGGCTTAGGCTTGGGTGGCAAAGAGGATTGAGATGAAAAAGAGAAAAACCTAATTGAGATGAGGGGCTTGGGAGGCAAGAAATAGGAGGAGGCTAGGGTTAGGTTTTGGTTCATAGTGTTGGGTGGCAACAAGGAGAAGGGAGCTTCTTCTTCTTCTTCCCAATGGTGGTCGGCACCCTTCTTCCTCCTTCATCTTTGGTTTGGCCAGCGCCCAAGCTCCTCCCCTTGATCTATGGCTTGTGGTGGATGAGATGAGGATTGCTTCCCATAGGCGGCAAGAAATAGGAGGAGGCTAGGGTTAGGGTTTGGTTGTTGGTGTTGGGCGGCGATAAGGAGAGGGAGATTCTTCTTCATTTTCCTTTGATGGCCGACCCCTCTACCTTCTTCCCTCTACCTTGGCCAAAGCTCAATCTATTCTACTTCCCTTCATCCTTAGCCAAAAATTAAGGGGAGCCTTAGTTTAGGGTTTGGGCGGCAACAAGGAGAAGGGGTGTTTTCTTTCTTCTTCTCCAAGTGTTGGCCGGCGCCCATGCCCTTATTGTTTCTCTTTTGGTTCGTTTCCATACTCCATTTTATCTTCCTTGGCCGGCGGCAACATCGAGTTTATTGACTTGGTGGCCGGTTCTAGAAAGGAAGATGAGTTTTGTTTTAGGATCTTCCTTTGTTCCAAGTGAACAAGGAAAGAAAGATCGGTGATCTAGAAGGCTTCAACTTTTGGTAGATCGTCGCCCACACGATGTCCAAAAGGAGGGAGGACATACAATAGAAGATCAAGAGGTATAACAAGAGTTATAATCTTGTTTATTTTGATTAATGTTCTTTTGTATTATGTTTATAATTGCTTTTCAATTATATGCATGTTTTGTGTGGGTGGTTACTTGCTTGTATTTGTTATGAGCATGTTTACTTTATGTATGTGTTGATTATACATGTCTACATTCATATGTATTTGTATAATCATGGACCCCGAAGATAAACACAAGAACCGGCGATCCATCCGTCGTCTCTTCCGCGGCTAACCGACTAGAAGAGTTTTGTTGCTTGAACAACTAGTTTGTTCAAGCAATAGCTCAAGTCGTTAGCACGACGACGAATTGATCGAGCTTAGGAAACTCATCCCATCCAGATTAGTTTTTCATTAGTGAAATGTTTAATCCGGGGACATGGGAGTCGATGAGCCTCCGAAGTCGATTCCCTATAGCTAACAATTGAAAATGGTTTTGAAGCACCTAGGGATGTAGACAACAAGTCGTTGGTAAAATCAAGATGGACCGAAGAGCAACGACAATAATTCAAGATAACAGTTAAGGTAATGAAAATGTTGATTAAATTAATACCTAATAATATCTTGTGTAAGAGGTGAATATGGGGATGCTAAGGTGTTGTGGGATAAGGTGGTTAAATTCCATGAAAATTCCAAACCAGCATAAGTAGAGAAGGATGCCGAGAAACAGTGCTCATCCTCTCACGCTCAAGAGGAAGAATCCCCATCAATATCCAGATCCAAGGATGTTGAAGAATTGGAGGAAACCTCCACTTCTAGCAATGAGGGGGAGGAGAGGGTTTCCATCCCAGATCAAGAACAATACGGGAGAAGTGAAGAGCAAGAAGAAAATTCCCTAGGTAACTCATGTATTGTACTTAAAAATAAAAGGCACATAATATGCTTTGAGTGTAGGGAGCAAGGACACTATAAAAGTAAGTGTCCCAAGAAGATTAAGAAGGCTCAACCGGTGCCAAAGGTGAAAAATGTTGGTGTCCCCACAATTAGAAGCAAGGAGCAGGTGGTGTGCTTCAAATGTCATCAAAAGGGACATTATAGGAGCCAATGCCCTAGGGGGAGGAAGAAGGGGCAAGAAGGAGCTATACAAGTAGAGGAAGCTTTTAGAGCAAACCCTAAGGTAAAATTTAATGCACCTTCAATTTCTAAGGGTAACAAGCATGCTAGAAATTATTTTAATTCTATTGCTATTGTCAATGAAAAGCATGCTAGTAGAAATAAATACTATTGCCTAGGTGCCAAGCATGTTGATTTACCTAAGGATAAACCTAGACACCATAACTCTAGACCAATTCTACCTAGGGAATCCATTAGGAGAATTGAAGAAAATTTGGATATTAACCCCAAGAAGTCTAGGAATATGCCTAAGAAAAGTCCTTCCAAAAGAAAGAATGAAAATTCAAAATTGGGAAAATTAGAATTAGAAAACCAAGCCTTGAGGTCAAGGCTTGAAAAATTGGAGAAGACCCTAGCAAGAATGACAAAATCATTTAAGGGGTCTAATGATCAAAATATAAGACCTAGGAGACAAGAACCGTCCAAGTGCAAGAGAGGTTTGAGTCACAAACCTAAGTCCTACCATAATGTTCCATTTGATTATGGAACAACATCTAGGTCTAGGTAAACCAAGGTTAATAGAAAAGTCATCCCTAAAACTAACCATGGTGTTTGTCTAGTGGTTAACAATTCAAAGAAATTCAAGGTAGCCACTAAGAAGGTCAAATGGGGAGTCACCTCTAGAGTTGACCTAGGAAAGACCCAATTGACTAAGGCTTCAAAGCCAAAAAGAGTCATTAGGAAGGTATCTAGGGAAGTTATCCCTAGTGAATACCTAGTTAACCCAAGGAGTTCCAATAGATATTGGGTTTCTAGAAGCGTGATCGATTCACGCTAGATGGGTTAGGGTCTGTCAACCCTAAGTGGATGGGTAGTTAACCTAGTCATGGTAGAGTTGACACTTTAAGATGTGCCAATGTGTTTTGAGAAGTTGAAAATTGATTAAAATTGGCACTTTAGGTTTAGAGGTTATCGTGTGCCATTTTGAGTTTTTGGTACACTAGGGAAATGGGTTGTATTATGGCAAAATGGATTTAATTATATCAAATGACAATTAATACTAAAATCTTGGTATTTATACCTTTATCTTTTACTTGTCATGATTTATTTGCCTTGTCATGTCATGACATCATATTTAATTTTATCACATAAAATGTCATGATCATCCTTAAGTATATATATCACATGCCATGACATCATGATTTTGGCACATGCTCTTATTCTTGTTATCATTATGCCATAATCATCAAGCATGCATAAATAAAATGGATTTAAGGACTTATGACATGATTTGAAGTCCCATGCATAAGGGAGTCAAATAGTGTTGCCTAGATAAATGCATGAGACCCTAATTAACCAAAATCCACATCCCACTAAAATACTTGGCTTGTATGTGCTTAATACACTTAGATACAAGTGAGATGTTTAGAAAAATGAATTTAAAGGTTTAAAAATCATTTCAAAATTATTTTGAAAAACCTTGGTGAAGTCTATCTTTTGATAGCAATCACCGTTGAATGAGGTGATACAAAGTAGGGCTAAACATTGAAAATTTCAATGAATTTGAACTTTGTGTCAATCTCACTAGTTTGTGGGTAAAATATTTTTCCAACATTTTTCGCCCATATTGATTGTTATAAGTATTATGCACATGAATTTTCATGATTTTTCACCTTATGTATAATTACTTATGATTTTTGAAAATTCATTTCTAAAAACTTGATTTCTTCATTGCAGTTATCAATAGACTGCCATTGTTGGCAGTGACTGATGTGGGTGGACAGTCGACTGATTACTGTTAGAGTCGACTGCCAGGATGATTTCGGGTAAACAATATTTTTTAGGCCCATGTTCATCTATGTTTTGGTTCCCTATCTCATCTTAACCCTAGGACATGCTTTGGAGAGCATTAGAAAGGGTGAAAATCCATTGGATATGGATTAGGAGATTTGTTTAGGGTATGTATCAATTTTAAGGTGTGTGAGAGTTCATTGTTGAACTTTGCCTTAATTTTGATGGTTTAGTGTTCCTATTGGCTTAGGGACTCTCCAAAGGCATTGTTGGTGCAATGGTCAAGGGGGAGAAAGCCTTTAGGGGGATGTATCCATCATGGGAAGATGGATGTGTATCTTTCCTCATGGGAGGAAAAATGGAGATTGCCTCTCTTAAGTGATATGAGACTTATCACTAGGAAGATTGAAGGCATATTAAGGGGATGATTGTAAGAACTCATTGGGATGTGAGACATTGACACCCTTAAGGACCTTTTTGATGTATGTCAAAAAGGGGGAGAAGTTACCAATTGGGGTTAGTTGGAATTCTCATTGGGATGTGAGAATTGCCAATTGGGGATAATTGGTAGACTTGAGTTTTAGATTTTGTCAAACATCAAAAAGGGGAAGATTGTTGGAGCAATCAGCCCAAGTCACGATTGCCCGGACTCAAGTTTGACTGGAACTCTATTTTGATGTTAGACAAAATGTATGACATGGGAAGTCCAACATGGGTTGGACACGTAAATCCAAGTGTGTAGCCTTGGTGGTGAAAAGTCCAAGCATGAGGCTTGGTGTTGGGAAAATCCAAGCTTAGGGCTTGGTGTTGGTAAGTCAAAGTGTGTAACCTTGGTAATGGGAAGTCTTGAGGACTTGCAAGGTCACTAGTCTTGTAGGCTCGGGGTCCTTGAGTTGGTGAAGGATGACATTGCAAAGTCGTGCGCTTGGTGCATTGGAGGGACCGCCGGATGTTGAGCGAATGGAGTGAGGCCCAAGGGAAGAAGACTTTGAGGGCAAGAGACGTGAAGGATGGCATTGCGAAGGCGTGCGCTTGGTGCATCCGAGGGACATAGGCTGAGGGAAGAGAGCTTCGGTGGTGAACTCCATGAGAGGATGAGGTTGACTTGTCCAAGTGGATAAGACTGAGTGTCGGATGCTCAAACAACTTGGTGTTTGAGGTTCTACCTGACATCAGTCGACTACTATAGGTGCCAGTCGACTGCTCCAAGTTGAATGAGTTCGACTGGTGTTCGACTGATCTGGTTCTGGCCGAACAGTCGACTGCCAAGGGTTGGCAGTCGACTGCCGACACCATCAGTCGACTGCCGAGGGATGGCAGTCGACTGATCAGGGTGAATTCGGGCACAGAAGGTTTTCCAGTCGAGTGATCGCGTCGAGCACTCGACTGATGGGTTCATCAGTCGACTGATGATCGATCCGTTTGAACTTGTCTAGTGTGGATCGAGTCATTGTGAGACAACGGCTACAGGAGCAGTCGACTGATTGTCTCGATCAGTTGACTGATTGGCGTGAAATCAGCTCGATGTAGGTAATAAATAGAGCTCGAGATGGAGGATATTGCAAGAGTTTTTGGGGAAATTTTGGAGGGGAATTGCTGCTGCATTCTAGTCCTTTAAGAGCCAAAGCAAAGCAAGCAACAAGCAAAAGTGATCAAAGCTATTTGTGTAAAGTTTTCTTTAGTATTGTCTTTGTATTTGCTTGTACTTTTGTATTATCGTGTAATTACTTATATGAGGTTTCTCCACCTCCGACTTATAGTCGAGGAGTTTTGTTAGTGTCGTGTGCATAACATGAGCTCGTTTAGCTCACCCCGTAGTGTAGGAACACTAAGGTTCTGAACCACGTATATCGATTGTGTCTTGTGTGTTGTATTTTATTTGTGTTGTATTTATATTATTTTTGCTGCACATTATAACGATCATTGTAGACGAAGCATGTAAGAACGATCAATTTCCATCGTACACGCAAATTTAGCTATTCACCCCCCTCTAGCCGGCCACTGATCCTCCAATAAGGAGTTCAGTTCTAATGGTTGTGATTAAGAGGGTTGTCGGAGGTCCTAACTCTAGTACGGTGTCACACGGTGGAAGAGAAGGGTTGCTACGAGTCTTTGAGGGAATCCTAGGATTTCGGTTTCACTTGTGCATCGCAGAACACGCTACCAATTGAGTATTATCTAGACGTCTAACTACAGCCTTGTGGAAGGGACATCATACACTCCCCCGATAAGCTTTCGCATCTATCGGAAGCTACCTATGTCATACCAGTTCCACCCCTAACGTTAGAACGGGGTAGGCATTACGAGGATGCCGAATCAATCCTTGCGGTGAGACAGAACGTATCTCATTTCTGACTCTATCGCATCCTTCTATCTACGGTTACGGTAGATGAGGCCAACCCCTAGGTTCCTCCTTAATTCTCCTAAACCTTTAATACGAGAGTTGTCACCCCTCGTATCGTCTTCGCACAGTAAATAGATGACCAAAACAAATAGCTATAGATCTAAACTATCACCAATTGTAAATATAAACTAAATAATCAGAAATATATTTGGAATAACATGTCCTACGTGTTAGGGCAATCAACCCATGTATAATGTGGTTTTGATGTGTGTGGCAAAGGGTTTAAGTTAGATTGTTATGTTGATTTAATATGTGTGTTGAAATCATGCAGGACTTAGTAATTCACACATTGGATTGGCTTGATGTTAGCATTGGTGAGTTCATCATCTCATGGCTCAGGTCCTTGAGTCGGTATAGGATGACATGGCGAAGTCGTGCGCTTGGTGCATCCGAGTGACCACCGGACGAGCAACTTTGGAGTGAAGCCAAGGAAGTAGACTTCAGGGCGAGATGCGAAGGATGGCATTGCAAAGTCGTGTGCTTGGTGCATCCGAGGGACGTGGCCGGATGAAGAGAACTTCGGCGAGGGACTTCAAGTGAGATGAGAGAATGAGCGAAGTGTAACATAGATCATAGGTGAACTTGGCCGAATGGTTAAGTCAAGAGTCGGATGCTCAACCAAGTGGGTTGAGGTTTTACCCGACCGTCAGATGCTCAAACATTGTTGTTTGAGGTTTTACCTGACACCAGTCGACTGATATAGATATTAGATGATGTGAGCGAAATATATAGGGTTTTAAGAGTAGTTTTTGCTCACATCTCATTACATTTTATGTTAGTTTCATGCATATGTTACTTTATTTTGTACGCATTTCCTATTTTCTGGTTCGGAGGTCTGCTCTTTGTACTTTTGGGTGTAGGTTAGCATTTCGGGAGAAAAAGGTAGACTTTCAGAGCAAAAGATGGACATTTTACAACTAGAGCCAACTTAGGGCCACACACGGCCTGGCTGTGTGGAAACACACAGTCGTGTGGTGACCCGCCAGATTTACGCGACTAGGATTTTTCCAGATTTTGCAGCGGTCCGAGGTGATGTCTATATAATGATGGCTCCACCCAAACCCTACAGGGGAGGCACGATGGCTAGGACGGCACGTCGAAGCCCTAAAAAGCTTCGGGAACTCGCAATGGGGAGGACAAACGTCGTCGAAGGTCCACACCTTGTACTTCAACGCCGGAGAGAAGACCATGAAAGCATTGTAATCCATTGTTCCTGCGTTTTATTCCTTATGTATTCGAATATAAACATGCTTTGTGATTCTTCCTTCATATACATGGAGTAGTTTTTCGATTCTAGGATTAGAGAGTAGCTTGTGTAAACATTACAATGTTGGTTCATGTTAAATTCTGCCTTTGAGTTTAATTTGGAAATTTGTAGTTGTTTTTACTTTATCTATGCATATTTGGTTTTCTACTGTTGGTGCAATTGGCCCAGGTTGACTCGAGTTTGACTCGAGCAGTATTTTGATGACAGACAAAACTTATGACATTGGATTGTCATAGGAAAGTCCAACATGGAGTTGACATGGAAAATCCAAGCATGGGGCTTGGTGTGGGAAAGTCCAAAGCATTGTGAAGCCGTGTGCTTGGTGCATTTGGAAAGTCTTGAGGACTAGGCAAGTTCAGTAGGCTCGGGGTCCTTGGGTCGGTGAAGGATGGCATTGCGAAGCCATGCGTTTGATGCATCTGAGGGACCGCCAGACGGGGAGCGAATGGAGTGAGGCGCAATGGAAGCATACTTCGAGGGCAAGAGACGCGAAGGATGGCGTTATGAAGCCGTGCGCTTGGCCCATCCGAGGGACGTAGGCTAAGGAAAGAGAGCTTCAATGGGGAACTGCATGAGGGATGAGGTGGACTTGGCCAAGTGGCTAAGACTGAGTGTCGGATGAACAACTTGGTGTTTGAGGTTTTACCCAACATCAATCGACTGGCATAGGTGCCAGTCGACTGCTCCAAGTCGACTAGGGTTCGATTGGTGTTCGACTGAACAGTGTCTGGCTGATCAGTCGACTGATCGGGGTGTTTTCAGTCACAGAATGGTTTCCAGTCGAGTGCTCGCGCCAACACTCGACTGATGGGATAACCAATCGACTGATGGGTTTCATCAGTCGACTGATGGGTGATCCGTTGGAACTTGACCAATGTGGATCTGGTCGTTGTGAGACAACGGCTACAGGACCAGTCGACTGATGGTCATGATCAGTCGACTGATGGGCGCGAAATCAGCTTGATGCAGGTTATAAATGGAGCTCAAGAGGGAGGATTTCGCCATGACTTTAAGGGAGACTTTGAAGGGAATTGCTGCTCCATTCCAGTCCTTCAAGAGCCAACCAAAGCAAGCAACAAATAAGTGATCAAAAGCAATCGGTGAAAAGTGTTCTTTTGTATTGTATTTGTATTCTTGTTTATATTTCTATATTACATTGTAATTTCTTGTGAGAGGTTTTTCCACCTCCGACGTGTTGTCGAGAAGGAGTGTTAGTTACTGTCGTGCGCATAACTAGAGCTTGGTGAGCTCACCCGTGGAGTAGGAACCATCTGTTTCCAAACCACGTATATCTTGTGTATGCTTGTATGCGTTGTTAGCATTTTCATTATCATTGTTATTCCACGACGCTAACAACAATCGTAGACAAGCGACGCAAGAAGGACGATCGAATTATATTCATACAACGATTGAGGGCTATTCACCCCCCCCCCCTCTAGCCGACCACCATCGTTCCTACATCTACCTGTTGTGCTTAGGCGATACGAGGAGTGACAACCCTTGTATCTAAGATTTAGGGGATTTGATACAAGGAACCTAGGGGTAAACCTGATCTTCTATAACCATGGGTAGAAGGATGCGATGGAACCGGACATAGTTTACGCTTTCTTCCTCCTCCGTGTGATACCGTATAGAGTATAGTCCAGCGACAGCCCTCACAAGTCAAAACCTCTTAGAGTTTACGTCCGAACAATTTAAACCACTGAACGTACCGATATTCGAGTCCCAGTCCCTGTGGGATTGATAATCTTTTATTACTTGATGACATCTGTGCACTTGCGGGCGTTGAGTGCGAGTGTGCACTTCGAGTCCTCGACAACCTCCATCGTGAGCTTTGAGGTTGCGATCGTGTGCATCATGTTTTTGGCGCTGTTGTCGGGGACTGATCGATTCGATATCGAATCGAACAGTGGTAAATTGGATCGGACTTAGGATTAGATTTATTTTACTTGCTTTATTTTCTTTCTAGTTTTCTTTATTTACTTTAGTTTTATACCTTCCATATTTCGATTTAATTTTTAATTTTCTTTTCTTTTTATTTTATTTAATTCTAGCAGTAGTTGTTTTTATTTCCTTTTTGCATCTTAGATTTTATTACCTGGATTGTTTTATTTCCTTCTTTTAGAATTATTTAGCACTCCTAATTTTTGTGGCATGGTTCGTCGTATGCTTAGACGCTTAGGATCGGAAGGTCTAATTCCATTCGACTTAGAAATTGAGCGAACCTTTCATCACCGGAGAGCAGAGCAGCGAAGGATGGAGGATCAAGCCGCATCCGAAGTAAACATAGGTAGTCGACCTCTGCGGGACTACGCAACTCCTAGTGCTAGAGGATTTAGGCCGAGCATAGCTGGACGATCTATTTTGGCAAATAACTTTGAGCTGAAATTGGCACTTATACATATGGTCCAAAAGAGTCAATTCGGGGGAGCTGCGACTAAAGACCCGAACTGGCACCTTGAGGCATTTCTTGAAATTTGCTTGACAATGAAAATGAACGGAGTCCCTACTGACGCAATCCGCCTGAGCCTATTCCCGTTCTCACTGCAGGATAAGGCTAAGGCATGGCTTCACTCCCTACCTTCGGGAAGCATCACTACATGGGAGCAATGTGAGTAGCAGTTTCTGAACAAATACTTCCCACCAAGCTAGACTGCTCACATACGCCATCTCATCACGAGCTTCCGCCAGAAGGAGGGGGAGTCATTGTTCAAAGCTTGGGATCGCTACAAGGGGCTACTCTACCAATGCCCCCACCACGGACTGGAGAGGTGGCTGGCGATCCACATCTTCTACAATGGGATCGCGTACGCCACGAAGATGTCCCTAGATTTTGCTGCAGGAGGAGCACTGATAAACAAGACCATAGAGGAGGCGGAGGAGCTAATCGAGAAGGTTGCCCAGAACCACCATCAATGGGCTTCCGAATGTGGTCAACCAACGCCTACAGTGTATCGAGAGGACCACTATGGAGGGCAGGGAACCTCGGAAGAGCAGATCGAGCACTGCGATGCGATTGGGGACTATGACCTAAGGCCTAATAACTCATACTCTAGCATTTTTCATCCAAGATGGAGGAACCACCAAAGTTTTCCCTATAAGAATAACTTGGGGAGGTTCCAACAACCGGGAGAAAATAGGCTGCCACCGCACCCCAACACCAGTCTAGAGAATATGCTGGAGAACTTCATCCGAATGCAATGGGAGACGAATACTGAATTTCAACGATGACATTCACAAACAGATACAATGATCGAAGGATTAGGGTCAACTGTATGGGATCTTGCCACCAGGTAAAAGTCGCTAGAGATTCAATTGGCTCAGATTGCAAACCAAATCTCCATGATACCAGGGAAGCTACCTAGAAAAGAAGAGGTCAATCCGGTAGAAGCGGTGCGGCGGTAACTGCGATGCGGAGTAACTGCGATGCGGAGGGTTCAATGAAATGCCGTGGTGGGGACTTGGAATTTAAAACACTAGAACCTTTGGGGAGACCGAGAAAGAAAAAGCTGGAGAAACAAACCGGGAGCCTGCCACAAGGGCTCAACCACCCCTTACTGTACCATTCCCTCAGTGGTTGACGAATGTAAAGAAAGATGCTGAGTTTGGTAAATTTTTGGACATGCTGAAGTCAATCTCAGTAGAGGTACCAATACTCGAAGCATTGCACCAAATGCACCAGTTCGCTAGATTCATTAAAGATATTCTAGCGCATCGAAGAAAGGTCACAAAATCGAAAATAGTGGCCCTCACAGAGGAATCAAGCGCTTAGCTCCGAAATGAGACTACGCAGAAACTGAAAGATCCGGGGAGCTTCTATATTCCATGTTATATAGGGACAACACTGATTAGCAGAGCCTTCTGTGACTTGGGAGCAAGTGTGAGTCTTATGCCCTACACCTTGTGCAAAAAGCTAGGGTTAGGAAATTTAAAATTCACTACTATGACACTACAACTAGCTGACCACACATACCGCAACCCATTAAGGATTTTAGAATATGTTCCTATTAAAGTGGGAAACTTTACATTGCCAATTGATTTTGTGGTCATGGAGATGGAAGAGGATCCAAAGATACCCATTATCTTAGGGCGACCATTTTTAGTGACTGCAGGAATGGTCATTGATGTAAAGAATCACAAGCAGACCCTAAAAGTGGGAGAGGATAAGATGGAATTTGAGCCTGCTGGAACGGGAAGTCAAGAACCCACGTCGGGGAAGTATGTGATTCTAGCAAGAGTTAAGAAGGAAGTCGTGTACGAAGATCCCGAGATGGATAAATTGAGGTTCACTGAACCTCCAGAACCGAGTTGATAGTGGAGTGCGGTCGAGCGAAATGACCTTAAACAAAGCGCTTCTTGGGAGGCAACCCAAGTTTAGTTTTAGATTTCCCTTTAATTGTATTGCATGCATTCATTTAATATTAGTTTTGATTTCCATCTCATTTAGAGTTAGGACTAGAAAAGAACTTAGCTAGGCAAAAATAAAATCCATATTAACCAACATGACGAAATGTATGAGAAAATTCGAATCCTAATGCGAAATTGGGAGAGAAATGGGGACACACGACCTGGCCATGTGTTTTCCCATGGTCGTGCCCGACTGACCTGAGGCGCACATGGCCTGGCCGTGTGTTTTCACACGGTCATGTCATGCGACATTAAAAGGGGTGAGCCGTGTGTTTTCACCCCATTTGCGTCGTGTGCTTCGAAAGCTCTTGCCCTAGTCATGTGGTTTCATCTTCCCCACCATCTAGAAGCACTTTTAACCTAAAAGGAAGCCAAAAGGAGCAAGAATGAGGAGGACCAAGCAGGTAGCGCCTCGATCCAGTGCTTCAGAGCGACGATCAAGGAGAGCCGATGCCCCTCAAGCTCTGGTGGAGGGTAACTCCCTACCCACTCTTATTTTTCTCAATATCGAACATAGAGATAGATATAATGTGCTTTCTACTCATAAAATCACTGCTACTAGGTACTTAGATGAAGATTTGCTAGAGTCTTTAGGGTTGTTGGGTGATATTCAAGCCCTATTTGCAAAAATGGGGTGGGAAGAGATGATGGGAATAAGGCACCCAACCTACCGTAGGATAGTTCTAGATTTTTTAAGTTCCTTAGAGGCGGAAATTTTAACGGGTAGAGAGAGCGAGGAGGGTAGGATAACTTTTAGGCTTTTTAACATTGAGCATGAGTGGACCCTTCACCAATGGAACTCATGCTTTGGCTTGCCGAGTGGGGGAGAGAAAAGAATCCCTATTGGGTTCAACTCTTGGGTATTTTGCACCGAGTTGATGGGAGAGCACGCTTATGACCCTTCTAGGGCTAATGCTTCGCGCCTCCAAAACCCCATCTTTTGATACTTCCACCACATCATGGCCAGTACTATATTTGGTCATGGGGAGAGTGATGGTGTAGTTAGAGCTAGTGAGCTGCTTTGCCTATGAGACATATTACAAGAAAGGAGTATCATCGATGTAGAGTCCCACTTCATCAGACACTTAGTGAAGATGGGCAAAGAAGCACGGGGAGAGATTAATGTGAGATACCTACTTACCCACATTTGCCATAGGATGGGGTACGATTACACTGCATTAGAAAGTATAGAGGAGAGCCCTAGGATAGACCTAGGAGTGTGCATGGCCATGAAGATGATTGTGAGAGAAGGAGACTCCTTATGCTTTGTAAGGAAAAATTTGACGGCCCTTAGGCTCCCCGACCCTGATCATACCACCATCACTACACGCGCCAACTGGCGCTTGGACCTGATAGTGGAGTCCCCTCCATATGAGGGACCCTCCACATCGGTACCCATCTCTCCACCTTTATATAACTCCCCCTCCAGTCCACACATGCATAGGAGCCCACCTAGTCTACGCCAACATGAGTCTGCACCTGAACCACCACATTTTTCCACCTTTGAGCAGGATGCAGGTACGTCAACCTATGATTTCTCAGAGTTCCGATCGTGCCTTGACGACATATACACCGAGCAGTAGACGCAGAGGCAACGATGGGAGTAGCAGAGCGCCTACCAATAGGTGGAGTTCCAGGGATTCCGGGAGCATTTCCAGTGGGCTGAGGAGTTCTACGATGAGGCCTACATATACTTCCAGGAGGAGGCTACTTGTCGCCAGGATGAGGCCGCCTATCGCACGGAGATGTGGCAACACATGCATGCCCAGCAGGCATAGTGGACTAGGGAGGAGGAGCACCGAGCAGCTGCTGCATCCACCAGCTCCTAGATCGACCACATGTACATGTGGCATCAGCGGCTCAACAGCAGGTTCTCCTAGGATCTAGAGATGCCGAGGCTCCCATACTTTCCACCTCGACCAGCATACTAAAAGCCTGGGGGGAGGACCCCAAAGCTTATTTTGTTTTGTTTCCTAGCAGTAGTTTCTTTTTTTGTATTTTCATTCATTTATTCATGCATGGGTTGATGAACTTCTTTCAGTACTAAATTTTTGTTATCTGTAAAGTTGCCTAAGTAGTATTTATAAAAAGTTGCTTACATGAGTTGTTCCCATAGGTAGCTCAACTTCATTTATCTCATGGTATTTTATTTTATTTGTTTTAATGAATGTTCTAGACTTATAATGGTTAGCTTTATTTCTTTACACTTACACATGTCGAACATTCTGAAAGGGATAATCTAGTACATACCTAGTTATGATTCATCTCAGTGGTCTAGCACTTTGGAATCCATAGGCAACTCTAGGTTTAGCATTTTAGTTATTGGAGATGCTCGGATTGTGTAAGCCCATTTAGAAAAATCAAAATCTCAGTGAGAAGAAAAAAAAAGAGAGAGAGAAGAGAGAAATAGAAAAGGATGAAAAAGAAAACAAAAAAAAGAGAGAAGATTATGAGGGATAAAAAAATAGTTGTCGTGGGTGGAAATGACTAGGTGCCCCTTTTGTTGGAATGTATACTGAAAGCCTAGCTCCTTTTGTATGAACATTTTATTTTGAAATAAGAATCACATGATCATTGTTTGCATTTTATATATTCATTATATATGTGTGCATATTGTCTAATATTTTACATTGTAGATAACATGGTGCTTGGTGTGGTACAGAAGATCATGTTATCAGTACCTTGTAAAATATAAGTAAAGGCTCACAACCAAGATGGTTTTGGACAAACCATTGGCATGGTTGTAGTGTAGCTTAGTATTGTTTTATCTTGAACATAGAGTTACACTAGTACACTTAGGTGTATTGAGTAGGACCGACATAAAGGTGATTCAATTTAGTACTGACTACATAATTGAATCGAACCTCGGATATTATGTTGTACATGCTCTTAATCCCGATATAATAACGGGAACATGTACTTAGTATTTATTTCTTTGATTTACCAGTGGGTGAGATTTAGATGGATTAAATCAATATGCCCGGTAAGTTGGGAAATAATATTATTTATATGGTGTGCCGTTGATTATAGGAGGAAACCGTGTCCTATATATTAGGTTGATGATGTCCCCTTGAGGAGCTCATAAGGTTCATCATGTAAACCCAGCTGGTTGACTTAGTCAACATGATGATAAGGATGAGTGGTACTACTCGAGGAATTAGATGTTAATTAATTAATGGTCAGTAAATCAATTAATTGACGGACATTCGATATCTTAAACACGGGGAGATTAATGTACAAATAATATATGGAGCCCATATTGATTTATGGGGGTTGGTGAGGTAGTTCAATGATGATCCTCTAGTGGAATGGAACATCATTGATGGATCAAGTTTGTGTGGTTCCGATCCATCGGGTGGCCAAGACCCAACTCCTCCTTATGGTCCCTATCGTAGCCTAATATAATCCTTGTGAAGTCTAGATCCAAGAATGTAAAACAAAACCTAGAACCAACGGATGGGATTAAATCCCTAGATCCGATGGTTAGATGAAACCCTAGAACCAACGGTTGGGATTAAATCCCTAGATCCGATGGTTAGGATGAAACCCTAGAATCGACGGTTGGGATTAAATCCCTAGATCCGATGGTTGGGATGAAACCCTAGAACCGACGGTTGGGATGAAACCTTAGATCCGAAGGTTGGAATGAAATCCTAGATCCGATGGTTGGGATTAAACCCTAGATCCGACGGTTGGGATAAAACCCTAGATCTGATGGTGGAGATTAAATCCCTAGATCCGACGGTGGAGATTAAAGGAGGCTTAAGCCTAATTCTAAAAATAGGGGGCTTAGGCTTGGGCGGCAAGTATTGGTTTTAGAATTGGAATTAGGGTTTGGCTCATCCACAAGTGGGAGGCTAGGGTTCATTGGGCGGCTAGGGTTTGGAGCAAAGTGGGCGGCAACCTCTTTCATCTTGTTGATTGCCGGCGCCCACTTCCATTGATAATTCCTTGGCCGGCGCCCATCCTAGAAGCCTCTCCCTTCTTCCTTGGCCGGCGGTTCTCCTCCTCCTCCCTATTCTCCAAAGTGGTCGGCGGCAACTCTTCTTGAAGTTGGCCGCCACATCATCCATTGCTCCTTGGCCGGCGGTTGCACCAAATTCCCTAATTTGGTGGTCGGTTCTAGATAGGAAAGGTATTTGCGAGTTCTTCTCTTTGTTCGTAGCGGACAAGGTAGAGAAGAAAGCGATCTAGAAGGCTTCTACTCGTGGAGGATCTTCGTCCATACGTCGTCCACGAGAAGGATAGGACATACGGTAGAAGATCGTGAGGTATAAAGTTATTTTAACTTTATGTACAGATCTGAGCATGTTCTTATTTGTTTTGATTATGCATGTGTGTGTATGAATATATATTGTATAATCATGGACCCCGAAGACAAACACAAAAACCGGCGATCCATCCGTCGTCTCTTCCGCGGCTAACCAACTAGAAGAGTTGTGTTGCTTGAACAACTAGTTTGTTCAAGCGACCACTCAAGTTGTTAGCACGATGACGAATAGGTTGTGCTAAGGAAGCTCATCCCATCCGGATTAATTCTTTCATTAGTGAAAATTTTAATCCGGGGACATGGGAGCCAATGAGCCTCCGAAGCATCCACCCAACAATTGGTATCAGAGCCACAGGTTTCCGGTTTTGTGTGTTTAGGATTCGGTTAATTTTTTATGCATTTTTCATATATTATATGTGCCAGATAATAGTAGGATATGCGTACTTTAACTCTTTGGTTGCAGGCATAAGATCTGACTATTATGGCCATGTGTGTGTATGTGAATGGATGTGTGTAAAAATTTATTATTTGAATCCTCGGGGTTGACGAGGCTAGATTAGTATTTAATTTTTGTAATTGAATACGACATTGTTTAGCCGATCATTTTAGTTTACTTTCGATCTAGATTATTTGTACACTCCTTCATGGAGTATAGGATCGATGGATGTAAATAAAATGATTTATCTCAGCTCGGATATCTTTGGTGACTTGCGCACGGGAAAAGGTGGAGCGGACGAGGTGGCGACATGACGGGATGCATATTGGAGGACAATGCCATAATAGTTGGAAAAAATTCTGTTTTTCCATGTTTATTGCTTATTTGTTTTATATGCATGTTGTGTATGTTTAAAATTCCTCGATTGCAATTTACTAAGTGGGAGAGGGATATTTTAATTAATTCCCGCGGCCTCCATTACAATTTGACGTGTGATGCAACAAACTTGTGCGTTGGCTTTGAGTGCCTTCCTCCCCATCGGATGGGTTTGTTTGCGGATCACTAGGTCAAATAATGGTTATAGGAAATTATTTAGGAGCGTGTGTACTTCCCCATCGGTAAGGCACATAATCCGAAATAATTCCCTTAGTATCGTGTAATGGTGCACACTTAGATGCAAATAAAAGTATCCTCCCCATCGGAGTCACTCCTTTTATTTGTAGGACTAAAGAGGAACCAACTATTAATTTTATTTGTCAAAAAGTAAGGTTGACAAGATAATAAAATTAATGGGTAAAACCTCCTCTTACAAATGTGGAATTCGTATACGTCCACACTATCGTGGCATGCGATATTCTCGGTGTTTTGAGGTGTTGGTTGATTTTGGGATTTTATTGTTTTGAGGAATCAATAATATTTGAAATCTAATATTTTGATCATTGTGATTTTTAGGATTTTCAAATGGCTTTCAACCCACTTGCTGTGCTTTTAAAAGAAAACAAACTTACTGGTCCAAACTACATTTATTGGAAAAGAAACCTGGATATTGTCTTAACTGCGGAAGAGTACAAATTTGTACTCTTCGAGGTCTGTCCTCCTAAGCCCTCAGATCACTCTGATGAAAAGGAGATAGAACATTATAAGAAATGGGTTAAGGCAGATGAGATGGCGCGGTGTTACATTTTGGCATCTATGTCAAATGTGCTGCAACATCAGCATCAGGCCATAGCCACAGCTTATGACATGATGTTCAATCTCAAGGAACTTTTCGGACATCAGAGTAGGGCGGCTAGGCAGGAGGCAATGAGAAACTTGATGACGACCACCATGGTCGAGGGAACACCCGTTAGGGATCATGTTCTCAAGATGATGGCTCATCTTAATGAGATGGAAGTCCTCGGAGCTGAGATCGATGGGGAAACCCAGGTCGATATCATTCTCCAGTCTCTGCCTAGGAGTTTTGAGCAGTTCCGCCTCAACTACAACATGAACAAGAGGTTGTATTCATTGGCGGAGCTTCTGAGAACTCCAAAGCAGAGGGCTATTTCGTCAGAGTGCTCAAGCCAAGGTCGCTCACAAGGTTTCTTCAACTAAACCGAAAAGTAAGAAGAAGAAGAAGCACGGTGGAGCGAAGAAGGTGGAGGACCTCGGCAGAGTGAAGAAGTCGAAGGCAAGTGCTTCACTTTCAATCGATTGGACATTGGAAGAACAAAGGTATATCTTCTTGTTTAGTTGTTGAAACATGTTTAGCGGTGTTATCTACGATTACGTGTGTAGATCAGAGCCATCATCATGTCTGCAATACCTTGCGGGGTTCCAGAAACACGACTAGCTGAGGGAGAGATTACCGTCTTCATGGGCAATGCTTCAAAGGTGGCGGCTATTGCAGTGGGAGACGTTTATTTATCTTTTGATAGGAATAAATTTTTGGTTTTGAGAAATCTTCTTTATGTACCTACTTTTAGAAAGAATTTAATTTCAGTTTCTAAATTGTTTTTGGATGGATATTCTGTTTCTTTTAATGGCAAGGTGGTTATAAAAAGGAATAGGGAGATTATCTGTTCTGGTACATTGGTTGGCAATTTATATACTATTGAACCAAAAACTCCCACGATGCAAATAGAAGTAAATAACTCATCTTCTAAATCTAATAAGAGAAAAGAACCTTCGCAAATGAACCAAACATATCTTTGGCATCTAAGGCTTGGTCATATTAACCTAAGTAGAATTCAAAGGTTGATAGCTGATGGACCTTTGGGTTCATTGGTGGTGGAAGATCTCCCAACCTGCGAATCTTGCTTGGAAGGTAAAATGACCAAGAGGCCTTTTAAGGCCAAGGGGTATAGAGCCAAAGATGTGTTAGAATTGGTTCATTCTGATTTGTGTGGTCCTATGTCTATCCAGGCAAGAGGTGGCTTTGAATACTTCGTCTCTTTTATAGACGATTATTCAAGGTATGGATACATTTACTTGATGCGCCGCAAGTCTGAATGCTTTGACAAGTTCAAAGAATTCAAGGCTGATGTGGAGAACCGTCAAGGTAAAAGTATCAAGACATTACGATCTGATCGTGGTGGCGAGTACCTCTTGGGAGAGTTTAGGAGTTACTTATCAGAGGCTAGGATTCAATCCCAATTATCCGCACCTGGCACACCCCAGCAGAATGGTGTGGCGGAGCGAAGGAATAGGACTCTTATGGAGATGGTCAGATCGATGATGAGTTATTCTGAGTTACCTAATTCGTTCTGGGGGTTTGCTCTGGAAACAGCAGCACACATTCTGAACTTGGTTCCATCTAAGTCAGTACCCTCTACTCCCACAGAGTTGTGGACTGGGCGAAAGCCTAGTCTAAGACATATTCGGATTTGGGGTAGTCCAGCACATGTGCTGAAGGGAGATGCTGGTAAGTTGGAATCTCGTACAGAAGTGCACTTGTTTGTTGGCTACCCTAAGGGAACGAAGGGTGGTTTATTCTATAGTCCTAGAGATCAGAAGGTGATTGTGACTACGAATGCCAGATTTCTAGAGGAAGACTATGTGATGAACCACAAGCCCACGAGTAGGATTGTTCTTGAGGAGATGACAGGGGAAGTCCCGACTTCAGTACCACTGATACAAGAGGAGACACCACAAGTCACTGCACCACGTGTCACAGAGCATACACATGAGGCACCTCATCGTAGTGGGAGGGTTGTTAGACAACCCGACAGATTCATGTTTTTGGGAGAGTCTTCGGACTTAGTCCCTGGTGAACATGAACCTGATCCCTGGACATATGACGAGGCAATCCAAGATAGAGATGCAGTATCTTGGCAAAGAGCGATGAATTCAGAGATAGAATCTATGAATTCTAATCAGGTCTGGGAGCTAATAGTGCCACCCGATGGTGTAAAAACCATTGGATGCAAGTGGATCTACAAGAGAAAGAGAGGAGTAGACGGGAAGGTTGAAACCTTCAAAGCTAGGCTTATTGTGAAAGGGTATACTCAGAAAGAGGGTATCGATTATGAGGAGACCTTTTCGCCGGTAGCTATGCTTAAGTCTATCCGGATTCTCTTATCTATAGCTGCTCATATGGATTATGAGATTTGGCAGATGGATGTCAAGACAGCTTTCCTTAACGGAAGTCTTGAGGAGAACATCTATATGTGCCAACCAGAGGGATTCATTGCTAAAGGCAAAGAGCATCTTGTATGTAAGCTTAATCGGTCCATTTATGGATTGAAGCAAGCTTCTAGATCTTGGAACATCCGCTTTGATGAGGTAATCCAGTCATATGGATTTATTCAAAGTCCGGATGAGCCTTGTGTATACAAGAGATGTGATGGAAACGTAGTGGTGTTTCTTGTACTATACGTAGATGACATTTTGTTAGTTGGCAACAATATCAAAGTGTTATCAGATGTAAGGGTATGGTTGTCCAAACAGTTTGATATGAAGGACTTGGGAGAAGTGGGACACATCCTTGGGATCAAAGTTATAAGGGATCGCAAGAAAAGGATGTTGTGCTTGTCTCAAGCTTCATACATTGACACTATCCTTGCTCGTTTTAGCATGCAGAACTCCAAGAAATGTTTTCTACCTTTTAGGCATGGAGTTCCTTTATCTAAAGAGATGTGTCCCAAAACATCGAAGGAGATAGAGGATATGAAGTCGGTTCCTTATGCTTCGGCAGTAGGAAGCCTTATGTATGCTATGCTATGTACGAGACCGGATATCTGCTTTGCCGTGGGCATGGTTAGCAGATATCAGAGTAATCCTGGACAGGGACATTGGACTACGGTAAAGCATATATTGAAGTACCTGAGAAGGACTAGGATTATATCTTTGGTTTTACAGATCAATTAGTCCCTATGGGTTACACGGATTCGGATTTCCAATCAGATAGGGACAAGAGTAAGTCTACCTCGGGGTTTGTGTTTACTTTTGGAGGTGGAGCCATAGCATGGAGGAGTGTCAAGCAGAAATGCGTGGCGGACTCTACCATGGAAGTTGAGTATGTGGCAGCCTCTGAGGCAGCCAAGGAAGCTGTATGGCTCAGGAACTTCTTGATGGACTTGGATGTGATTCCTGGTTTGCCCAGAACTATCACAATTTATTGTGATAACAGTGGTGCAGTTGCAAACTCGAAGGAACCACGAGCCCATAAGGCGAGTAAACACATAGAGCGCAAGTACCACCTCATACGAGAGATCGTAAAGCGAGGAGAAGTTGTTGTCGCCAAGATTGCATCAGAGGATAACCTGGCGGATCCATTCACTAAGGCCCTTCCAGCGAAAGCGTTTGATAGACATGTGGAGGACATGGGGATCAGATGTATGGCAGAGTGATGACGACATAGTCTTTTAGTATAAGTGGGAGATTGTTGGAATGTATACTGAAAGCCTAGCTCCTTTTGTATGAACATTTTATTTTGAAATAAGAATCACATGATCATTGTTTGCATTTTATATATTCATTATATATGTGTGCATATTGTCTAATATTTTACATTGTAGATAACATGGTGCTTGGTGTGGCACAGAAGATCATGTTATCAGTACCTTGTAAAATATAAGTAAAGGCATACAACCAAGATGGTTTTGGACAAACCATTGGCATGGTTGTAGTGTAGCTTGGTATTGTTTTATCTTGAACATAGAGTTACACTAGTACACTTAGGTGTATTGAGTAGGACCGACATAGAGGTGATTCAATTTAGTACTGACTACATAATTGAATCGGACCTCAGATATTATGTTGTACATGCTCTTAATCCCGATATAATAACGGGCACATGTACTTAGTATTTATTTCTTTGATTTACCAGTGGGTGAGATTTAGATGGATTAAATCAATATGCCCGGTAAGTTGGAAAATAATATTATTTATATGGTGTGCCGTTGATTATAGGAGGAAACCGTGTCCTATATATTAGGTTGATGATGTCCCCTTGAGGAGCTCATAAGGTTCATCATGTAAACCCAGCTGGTTGACTTAGTCAACATGATGATAAGGTTGAGTGGTACTACTCGAGGAATTAGATGTTAATTGACGGACATTCGATATCTTAAACACGGGGAGATTAATGTACAAATAATATATGGAGCCCATATTGATTTATGGGGGTTGGTGAGGTAGTTCAAAGATGATCCTCTAGTGGAATGGAACATCATTGATGGATCAAGTTTGTGTGGTTCCGATCCATCGGGTGGCCAAGACCCAACTCCTCCTTATGGTCCCTATCGTAGCCTAATATAATCCTTGTGAAGTCTAGATCCAAGAATGTAAAACAAAACCTAGAACCAACAATTGGGATTAAATCCCTAGATCCGATGGTTGGATGAAACCCTAGAACCAATGGTTGGGATTAAATCCCTAGATCCGATGGTTAGGATGAAACCCTAGAATTGACGGTTGGGATTAAATCCCTAGATCCGACGGATGGGATGAAACCCTAGAACCGACGGTTGGGATGAAACCTTAGATCCAAAGGTTGGGATGAAATCCTAGATCCGATGGTTGGGATTAAACCCTAGATCCGACGATTAGGATAAAACCCTAGATTCGACGGTGGAGATTAAATCCCTAGATCCGACGGTGGAGATTAAAGGAGGCTTAAGCCTAATTCTATAAATAGGGGCTTGGGCAAGTATTGGTTTTAGAATTGGAATTAGGGTTTGGCTCATCCACAAGTGGGCGGCTAGGGTTCATTGGGCGGCTAGGGTTTGGAGCAAAGTGGGCGGCAACTTCTTCCATCTTGTTGATTGCCGACGCCCACTTCCATTGATAATTCCTTGGCCGGCGCCCATCCTAGAAGCCTCTCCCTTCTTCCTTGGCCGGCGGTTCTCCTCCCATTGGTGGCCGGTTCTCTTCCTCCTCCCTATTCTCCAAAGTGGTCGGTGGCAACTCTTCTTGAAGTTGGCCGGCGCATCATCCATTGCTCCTTGGTCGGAGGTTGCACCAAATTCCCTAATTTGGTGGCCGGTTCTAGATAGGAAAGGTATTTGCGAGTTCTTCTCTTTGTTCGCAGAGGACAAGGTAGAGAAGAAAGTGATCTAGAAGGCTTCTACTCGTGGAGGATCTTCGTCCACACGTCGTCCACGAGAAGGATAGGACATACGGTAGAAGATCGTGAGGTATAAAGTTATTTTAACTTTATGTACAGATCTGAGCATGTTCTTATTTGTTTTGATTATGCATGTGTGTGTATGAATATATATTGTATAATCATGGACCCCGAAGACAAACACAAAAATCGGCGATCCATCCGTCGTCTCTTCCGCGGCTAACCAACTAGAAGAGTTGTGTTGCTTGAACAACTAGTTTGTTCAAGCGACCACTCAAGTTGTTAGCACGACGATGAATAGGTTGTGCTAAGGAACTCATCCCATCCGGATTAATTCTTTCATTAGTGAAAATTTTAATCCGGGGACATGGGAGCCAATGAGCCTCCGATGCGGCCCACCTAACACCTTTAAGACCGAGTTAGATTACTGGGGAAACACCTACCAATTTCTCTCAATACCGAGCACACCTTCGAGACTTTATGCTAGATCTAGGGAACGACCCTCGCTTTGGGCAGGTAAGTGCCTATGAGCCAGAAACCTTAGGAAAGCTATGGGGTGACGACTTAACTCCCCATGGAATGGGCATCCCGTAAGAATGATTCGCTTAGCACGAGCACGAGGAGCTAACTTAGTGAATTTCTAGAACATATTTATTCTGCTTTGATTTTAAATGTCACTTGATAAATTTATTTTTCATGCTAAGTATGGAACAATGTCTTTTGAAATTTCATGGTGCTGAGGTTTACTTGAGGACAAGTAAAGATTTAAGTCTGGGGAAAGTGATGTGAGCAAAATATATAGGGTTTTCGGAGTAGTTTTCGCTCACATCGCATTACATTTTATATTAGTTTCATGCATATGTTACTTTATTTTGTACGCATTTCCTATTTTCTGGTTCGGAGGTCTGCTCTTTGTACTTTTGGGTGCAGGTTAGCATTTTGAGAGAAAAAGGTGCACTTTCGGAGCAAAAGATGGACATTTTGCAGCTAGACACAGAGTGGGATATGGCCAGGGCGTGTGGCTACACACGACCGTGTACAATGAGTGAGATCAACCAACTTAGGGCCGCACACGGCCTGACCATGTGGAAACACACGGTCGTGTGGTGGCCCGCCAAATTTGCACTACTTGGGTTTTTTTGGATTTTGCAGCAGTCCAAGGTGATATCTATATAAGGATGGCTCCGCCCAAATCCTAGGGGGTAGGCACGACGGCTAGGACGACATGCCGAAGCCTTAAAATGCTTCGGGAACTCGCAATGGGGAGGAGGAACGCCGCTAGAGGTCCACACTTTGCACTTCAACACCGGAGAAAAGACCACGAAAGCATTGTAATCCATTGTTCCTGCGTTTTATTCCTTATGTATTCGAACATAAACATGCTTTGTGATTCTTCCTTCATATACATGGAGTAGTTCTTTCGATTATAGGATTAGGGTGTAGCTTGTGTGCACATTACAATGTTGGTTCATGTTAAATTCTTCCTTTAAGTTTAATTTGGCAATTGGTAGTTGTTTTTACTTTATCTATGCGTATTTGGTTTTCTACCTACTGTGCTTAGGCAATACGAGGGGTGACAGCCCTCGTATCTAAGATTTAGGGGATTTGATATAAGGAACCTAGGGGTAAACCTGATCTTCTATAACCGTGGGTAGAAGGATGCGATGGAACCGGACACGGTTCATCGTAGGGATTGATTCAGCATTCTCGTACCGTCTATCCTGTCCTTCTAGGCGGAGATAGATCCCGGTAGATGCGGTGGCTCTTCGGGAGGGTGTATGATGTCCCTTTTACAAAATCATAGCTAAACGTCTAAATAATGCTAATTGACAGCATTGTTTTGTGACACACAAGCGAAACCGAAGTCCTAGAATCACTTTTGAAGACCTCGACATGCTCCCTTCCTCCTCCGTCTGACAATGTATAGAGTATAGTCCACTGACAGCCCTCACAAGTCAAAACCTCTTAGAGTTTATGTACGAACAATTTAAACCACTGAACATACCAATATTCGAGTCTCAGTCCCTGTGGGATCGATAATCTTTTATTACTTGACGACATCCGTGCACTTGTGGGCATTGAGCGTGAGCACACACTTCGAGTCCTCGACGGCCTCCATCGTGAGATTTGAGGTTGCGATTGTTAGTAATACATGAGAGATGTCCTAAGGCAATCGCCTTATGTATGAACCATTTATATGATAAATGAAGATTCACTATTTGAGTATACATGTTTTATGTATTTGATTGGATCTTAAACTCATTTACTGAATGTCCACGATACGATTCACAACATGAGAGAATTTGTGATTGGATCACAACTAGTGAGTATCTCTACATGTGTAATTGTGATGTATCGGAATTATCCCTAGTCGATGAATTGATGGATTTGGACACCATCAATTCTGTTGAGACTAGCACAAGGTATACTCCTTGGTGTATCCAAGCAGCTGATTCTCACTGGCTGGAGACATAGTGATGTCCGGAGTTAATCGTGGATGCTAGTTATGGTAACTAGTTCATTGGAGTGACCAGCCGTAAGACTTCATATGGTTCTCTGCATATATAGATATGTCAATGAAGTTCTTACTGTGGCTTAAGTGCGATGTTCCTTTGACTTGCAGTATTCAAGTCATCTTGATCATAGAGACTTATGCTTTGACATCTTAAGCAAACATCTCTAAGGAGATGTGGACCCGGGATGATTGGGTATAAGTCGAAGTGATCGAAGGTGTTTGAATAGCCTATAAAGGATTCACCACTCCTTGCGAGGAGATGTATACCCATGGCCTCTCGTCGGATTGTTACTAAAGTCTTTGGCCAAAGCATTACATGTTTAGAGTAAGGTACTCTTCGATACATGTGGAGTAACTAGAATCCGTAGGACGAGGAAATGATACTTGGGCTAGGTGTGACGTAGTCAGCCTAGTGGGGACTGACACAATAGACCATGTCCTGAACCAAGTGGGTATAAGATGAGTGAAGGGAATGGGGCTCGAATCATTCGAGCTGCTGAAGGGTTTCAGAAATAGTTCTGGATCAACCGTTGATCTTTTCGGTTAATTGGGGATCATGATGTACCACTAGTTGCCACTCATGATCGTTCTATAATTAATGGTTAATTATAGATGACCAACATAAACCGAGAACCTATTTGGTCACATGCACAACGAGCGTAATCCAAAGGATTTAAAACGAGCTTGAGAATGAGATTCTCAGACCGAGAGAAACAAGGTTTGGTTGGACCAAACATGAAGCGAGCATGAAATCGTTTCAGTCGCAATGGAAGCGTGGATGGGCCGTGTCTTATGAAGACATAATGGATGGACCAAAATGGTTTGGTTCTAATCCAATGGAGGAGAATAAACTAAAGTGTTTGGTTTATTTTAGACGAATGAACCAAAGGTTGGTTCGGTTCGTTTTAACTTAAAATAAACCATCATGGTTTGGTTTATTTTAACTTATCTTAATGGAGCGGGTTAACGGGCCTAATGGTTATGATCCAATAACCATTAAGAGAATTAGTTCTCTATAAAAGAGGGCTTAATGGATAATTAAGCCCTAATCCAAAAACCCTAGCTTAGAGTTGCCGCCCAACCTAGTTGTGCCGCCCAACCTAGTTGTGCCGCCCAACCTCCATTGCCGCCCAGCTGGTTGTGCTACCGTCTAGCTCCTTGCCGGCGTCCAAGCTTCAGCCGGTGATCCTCCGGCGACCCTCCGGTGATCTTCCTAGGCTTCGGTGAAAAGGTGAGCACTTGGCTTCCTTGTTTTGGCCGGCGCCTACTCCTCCACCAAGCTGTCCAGTTTTCTGGACAGCTTCTTCTCCTCTCGTCGGAGCGTCATTTGGACGACGGTTAGAGCTCCGACAGCGGCTAAACTACCGAAGATTCGATCTCCAGTAATCCTCTGAGGTGGAGGACGAAGGATTCGTCAATTGGTTGCCGAATACCTCTCCGGAGAAGCGAGTTTTGAGGAGGGAACAAAATACAAATCGAGAAAATTCCCACCGAAAGGAACTTAGCGGATCCCTTGACAAGGCATTACCTCAAAATAAGCTCGAGGGTCATGTTCGAGCTTATGGTATTGGATAGCGAGCGATTGGCATTAGGCCAAGTGGGAGTCTTAGTAATATATGAGAGATGTCCTAAGGCAATCGCCTTATGTATGAACCATTTATATGATAAATGAAGATTCACTATTTGAGTATACATGTTTTATGTATTTGATTGGATCTTAAACTCATTTACTGAATGTCCACGATACGATTCACAACATGAGAGAATTTGTGATTGGATCACAACTAGTGAGTATCTCTACATGTGTAATTGTGATGTATCAGAATTATCCCTAGTCGATGAATTGATGGATTTGGACACCATCAATTCTGTCGAGACTAGCACGAGGTATACTCCTTGGTGTATCCAAGCAGCTGATTCTCACTGGCTGGAGACATTGTGATGTCCGGAGTTAATCGTGGATGCTAGTTATGGTAACTAGTTCATTGGAGTGACCAGCCGTAAGACTTCATATGGTTCTCTGCATACATATAGATATGTCAATGAAGTTCTTACTGTGGCTTAAGTGCGATGTTCCTTTGACTTGCGGTATTCAAGTCATCTTGATCATGGAGACTTATGCTTTGACATCTTAAGCAAACATCTCTAAGGAGATGTGGACCCGAGATGATTGGGTATAAGTCGAAGTGATCGAAGGTGTTTGAATAACCTATAAAGGATTCACCACTCCTTGCGAGGAGATGTATACCCATGGCCTCTCGTCGGATTGTTACTAAAGCCTTTGGGCAAAGCATTACATGTTTAGAGTAAGGTACTCTTCGATACATGTGGAGTAACTAGAATCCGTAGGACGAGGAAATGATACTTAGGCTAGGTGTGACGTAGTCAGCCTAGTGGGGACTGACACAATAGACCATGTCCTGAACCAAGTGGGTATAAGATGAGTGAAGGGAATGGGGCACGAATCATTCGAGCTGCTGAAGGGTTTCAGAAATAGTTCTCGATCAACCGCTGATCTTTTTGCTAATTGGGGATCATGATGTACTACTAGGTGCCACTCATGATCGTTCTATAATTAATGGTTAATTATAGACGGCCAACATAAACCGAGAACCTATTTGGTCACACGCACAACGAGCGTAATCCAAAGGATTTAAAACGAGCTTGAGAATGGGATTCTCAGACAGAGAGAAACAAGGTTTGGTTGGACCAAACATGAAGCGAGCATGAAATCGTTTCAGTCGCAATGGAAGTGTGGATTGGCCGTGTCTTATGAAGACATAATGGATGGACCAAAATGGTTTTGTTCTAATCCAATGGAGGAGAATAAACCAAAGGGTTTGGTTTATTTTAAACGAATGAACCAAAGGTTGGTTTGGTTCGTTTTAACTTAAAATAAATCATCATTGTTTGGTTTATTTTAACTTATCTTAATGGAGCGGGTTAACGGGCCTAATGGTTATGATCCAATAACCATTAAGAGAATTAGTTCTCTATAAAAGAGGGCTTAATGGATAATTAAGCCCTAATCCAAAAACCCTAGCTTGGAGTTTCCGCCCAACCTAGTTGTGCCCCCAACCTCCATTGCTGCCCAGCTGGTTGTGCTGCCGTCTAGCTCCTTGCCGGCGTCCAAGCTTCAGCCGGTGATCCTCCGGCGACCCTCCGGTGATCTTCCTAGGCTTTGGTGAAAAGGTGAGCACTTGGCTTCCTTGTTTTGGCCGGTGCCTACTCCTCCACCAAGCTGTCCAGTTTTCTGGACAGCTTCTTCTCCTCTCGTCGGAGCGTCGTTTGGACGACGGTTAGAGCTTCGACAGTGGCTAAACTACCAGGGATTCGATCTCCGGTAATCCTCTGAGGTGGAGGACGAAGGATTCGTCAATTGGTTGACGAATACCTCTCCTGAGAAGCGAGTTTTGAGGACTCGTTTTGGATCCGAATTTGGATTCGGATCGTGATCATCTCTCGATCACGTCGTCTTCAACACGAGGCTAGTAACCCGTACGAAGAAGAAGCTCGTGGCTTAGCGAAGTCATCCCGAGGAACTCGGCGTGGATACAGATAGAGACGATTCTAGCGAGGATCGTTCCGGTTGATGCCGTTCCCGCTACACGTCATACGAAAGGTATAACGTAGATAAATTTCCTTTTATTGCAAATTTAAATTTACGGTTATGTCTACACTTGTTGTAATATGCATGCGTGTGTTGTAATAAATGTAGATTTATTATTTTTATTGCTTCCGCTGTGTTCATGTTTACAAAACGTGATCGAACACACACACACCGCGGTGCTGGAAACACAACAGCGATTGCGTGCATCATCAGTTGACTGCTCTAGGTCGATGGCACTCGAATAGTGCTTGACTGGTGTTCGACCAAAGCTTTTCTGGCCCAACAGTCGAGTGCTAGGGTTTGGCAGTCGACTGCTTGACCATCAGTAGACTGCCAAGGGATGACAGTCGACTGATCAAGGTGAATTCAGGCACAGAAGGTTTTGGAGTCGACTGATCGCTTTGATCACTCGACTGATGGCTCCATCAGTCGACTGATGGGGATGATCAGCTGACTAATGTGGGAGTCGTTGGCTGGAAGCCAATGTGAATAAGGCCGTAGCGAGGCAACGACAACAATAGCAGTCGATTGATGACTGCATCAGTTGACTGATCGGTGCCCAATGGGAAGAATGACCTCTTCCCTATAAGAAGAGGCCTTGGGTCACTTTGGGAGGTTAATAATTCATCTCTAAACATTCTTCCAAGTGCCCAACACGATTTTTACTCTTCTTACTTGCTTTTAATACAATCTTATTATAAGAGAGAGAGATTGTAAGAAAGGTTTACCTCCACCTTGAAGGAGAGACTAGTGGATTTGGGTTGGAGTGATTCGCCGAATGAATTGTCCATGGATTAGCGGCAAGGGACGTGAACCACATTACATTTTTTAGTTTGCGAATTGCTCTTTACTTTTTCTTTTGCACTTAATTATCTTTAGTTTTATTATTCCGCTGTGCTAACTTTATTTGTAGACGATTAAGATGCAAGCGATCTCCATCGTAAGCGATTTGGGCTATTCACCCCGCACTAGTCGGCCATCGATCCTCCAACAAGTGGTATCAGAGTGACGAGCTTGTCGCGGACTAATCGCCAACACAAACACGACAAGAGATGGTAGGCTCCAACATTCATCCATCTAAATTCGAACAAGAATTCGCTTGGTGGAAAAAGCGAATGGAGGTATTCTTCAAGACCGACTTTGATATAATGCTTATTATGGAAAACGGTTTCGAGTTGCCTAGGAATGAAGAAGGGAAGCCATTAGAGAAGTCAAGATGGACAAAGAAGCAAAGGGAGGAGCACCTTGCAAATTCAAAGGTCAAGCACCATCTATACAATGTGCTCACTCAACAAGAAATTAATAGAATTGGAGAATGCTCTAGCACCAAGGAAATGTGGAAAAAGCTTGTAGAGCTTCATGAAGGAACTTCCGAGGCAAAGCTAGCAAAAAGGGACCTTCTCCGATCACAATTAAGCAACGTCAAATTAGAAAAAGGAGAAAAGGTACTTTCTTTATATTCTCGATTCAAGGAAATAATAACCGATTTATCAAGTTGATGTGAGCAAAACATATAGGGTTTTAGGACTAGTTTTCGCTCACATCTTGTTACATTTTGTATTAGTTTCATGCATATGTTACTATATTCTTGCACGCATTGCCTATTTTCTAGTTCGAAGGTCTACTCGTTGTACTTTTATGTGCAGGTTAGCTTTTCTGATGAAAAAAGACGTGTTTTTGAACCAAAAGAAGGACTTTCGTAGCTAGACGCAGAGTGGGACACGGCCAGGGCGTGTGGGTTCACACGGCCATGTCCAATGAGCGAAGAACAACACTCCAGGGCCGCACACGGCCTGGCCATGTGGAAACACACAGTCGTGTGGCGGCCCGACAGATTTGCGCGACTAGGGATTTTTCCGGATTTTGCAGCGGTCAGAGGCGATGTCTTTATAAGGATGGCTCCACCCAAACCCTAGGAGGGAGGCATGATGGCTAGGATGGCACAACAAAGCCCTAAAAAGCTTCAATAACTCACAGCGGGGAGGAGGAATGCCGCCGGAGGTCCACAACTTGCAATACAACACCGGAGAGAAGATCACGAAGCATCGTATATATCTTTTTCTGCACTTTATTTCTATTGTATTCGAACTTAAACATGTTTTGTGATTCTTCCTTCGTATTTATGGCGTAGTACTTTTGATTATAGGATTAGGGAGTAGCTTGTGTACATAAACAATGTTGGTTCATATTAAATTCTGGCCAAAAGTTTGATTTGACAATTGGTAGTTGCTCTCTATTATATCTTCGTGAGTTTGGCTTTCTTTCCACTGTGCTTAGGCGATATGAGGTGGTGACAACCCTTGCAATCTAAATTTAGGAGGTTTGATCCAAGGAACCTAGGGGTAAACCTGACCTCCCATAACGGTCCACCGCAAGCATTAATTTTGCATCCTCGTATCCTCTATCCTGTCCTTTTGGGTGGAGGTAGCTCCCGGTGAATGCGGCGGCTCTGCGGGAGAGTGTATGATGTCCCTTCCCCAAAACCGTAGGTAGACGTTTAGACGATGCCAATTGACAACATTATTCTGTGGTACACAAGCGAAACCGAAGTCTTAGAATCGCCTTTTAAGACCCTGACACACTCTTTTCCTCCTCCGTGTGACACCGTACAGAGTAGGGTCCACCGATAGTCCTCACCAACCGACTCTCTCAGAGATTTCGTCTAAACAATCGCAACCACTTAGTGCATTGGTATTTGAATCCCAGTCCCTGTGGGATCGATAAATCTTTATTACTTGACGACATTCGTGCACTTGCATGCATTGAGCACGAGTGCGCACTTTGAGTCCACGACGATATCCTTCATAAGATTTGAGGTCGCGCCCATGCACATCAAGTTTTTGGTGCCGTTGCCGGGGATTGTCGATTCGACATCAAATCGAACAGTGGTAAATTGGATCAGACTTAGGATTAGATTATTTACTTGCTTTATTTTCTTATAGTTTATCTTATTTGCTTTTGTTCTATTTTCCATATTTACTTTTTATTTTCAGCAGTAGTTTTTTTTATTTACTTATTGCATCTTAGATTTTTATTTGCTAGACTTATTTATTTTCTACTTTTAGCATTAGGTTAGCACTCTTAACTTTGTGGTTTGGTTCATCGTATGCTTAGACGATTAGGGTTAGAAGGTCTAATTCCGATCGACTTAGAGATTGAGCGAACCTTTCACCGTCGGTGAGCAGTACAGCGAAAGATGGAAGATCAAGCTGCATTTGAGGTGAACATAGGAAGCCAACCACTGCGGGACTACGCAGCTCCTAGCGCTAGAGGATTCAGGCCGAACATAGCTGGACCATCTATTTCGGCAAATAACTTTGAACTGAAGCCGACACTTATACATATGGTCCAGCAGAGCCAATTCGGGGAAGCTGCGACTGAAGACCTGAACTGGTATCTTTAGGCTTTTCTCAAAATCTGCTCAACTATGAAACTGAATGGAGTCCCTTCTGATGCGATCCGCCTGAGTCTGTTCCCATTTTCACTGCGGGATAAGTCTAAGGCTTGGCTTCACTCTCTACCCTCTAGCAGCATCACCACATGGAAGTAGTGTGAGCAGTAGTTTATGAATAAATACTTCCCACCAAGTAAGACTGCTCACATGCGCCACCTTATCATGAGCTTTCGCCAGAAGGAGGGGGGAGTCCTTGTTCGAAGCATGGGATCGCTACAAGGGGCTACTTTATCAACGCCCACACCATGAACTGGAGAGGTGGTTGGTGATCCACATTTTCTATAATGGGATCGCTTACGACACGAAGATGTTCCTGGATTCTGCCGCAGGAGGAGCATTAATGAACAAGATTATAGAGGAGGCAGAGGAGCTTATCGAAGAGGTGGCCCAAAACCACTATCAATGGGCTTCTAAACATGGTCAACCCACACCTGCAACGGGACGTTACACTGTTAATTCCATGGACTACTATGGAGGGTAAGGGACCCGGGACGAGCAAATTGAGCACTGCGATGCGGTTGGGGACTACAACCCAAGACCCAACAACCAACACTCCAGCACTTCTCATCCGGGATGGAGGAATCACAAAAATTTTCCTTATAAGAATACCTTGGGGAGGTTCCAACCGCCGGGAGAGAATGGGCAGCCGCGTCCCTCTAACACCCGTCTGGAGAATATGCTGGAGAATTTCATTCGAACACAATGGGAGGTGAACACTAAATTTCAGCGACGACATTCACAGACAGATACGATGATCGAGGGGTTGGGGTGATCTGTAAGAGATCTTACCACCAAGCAGAAGTCGCTGGAGATTCAAGTAGCTCAGATCGCGAACCCAATCTCTAGGATACCAGGGAAGCTACCCAGAGGCCAATCCGGTAGAGCAGTGCCAGACAATGATGCTGCAAAGTGGGAGGATCCTGAAAGAAATGTCAGGACGTACGGTTGTTGAAAAGGACCAGGGATCTGAACCGCTAGAGCCTCTGGGGGGGCAGAGAACGAAAAAGCAAGAGAGATGAACCGGGAGCCTGCTGTGAGGGCTCAACCTCCCCTTACTATACCATTCCCTCAGTGGTTGACGAATGCAAGGAAAGATGCCGAGTTTGGTAAATTCTTGGACATTGTGAAGACGATCTCGGTAGAGGTATCGATACTCGAAGCGTTACACCAAATGCCCCAGTTTGCTAGGTTCATGAAAGATATTTTGGCGCATCGTAGGACGGTCGCGGAGTCGGAAACAGTAGCCCTCATAGAGGAATCAAGCGCTTATCTCCGAAACGAAGCTACTCAAAAATTAAAAGATCCAGAGAGCTTCTATATCCCATGCTATATAGGGACGACACTGATTAGTAAAGCCTTCAGTGACTTGGGAGCAAGTGTGAGTCTTATGCCCTACACCTTATGTAAAAAGCTAGGGTTAGGAAATTTAAAATTCACTACTATGACACTATAACTAGCTGACCACACATACCGCTACCCATTGGGGATTTTAGAAGATGTTCCTGTTAAGGTGGGGAAGTTTACATTGCCAACTGACTTTGTGGTGATGGAGATGGAAGAGGATCCCAAGATACCCGTCATCCTGGGGTGACCATTTTTAGTGACTGCGGGAATGGTCATTGATGTGAAGAATCACAAGCTGACCCTAAAAGTGGGTGAGGAGAAGATTGAATTTGAGCCCGCTGGGATAGGAAGTCAAGAACCTGCGTCAGGGATGTATGTGATTCCAATGAGAGCCAGGAAGGAAGCGGCGTAACCAGATCCCCAGACGGATGAATGGAGGTTCACTAAACCACTAGAGCTGAGTTGATAGAAGTGTACGGTCGAGCTAAACGACCTTAAACAAAGCGCTTCTTGGGAGGTAACCCAAGTTTAGTTTTAGATTTCCCTTTTCTATTTCATTGAATACATTTGTTTGATTTTAGTTTTGATTTCCATCACATTTAGAGTTAGGAATAGAAAAGAACTTTGCTAGGCAAAAGTGAGACCCATATTATTCTACACGGCGAAGTGTATGAACAAATTCGAGCCATGGTGAATAAAAGGGGCAAAAAATGGGGGCACACGGCCTGGCCATTTGTTTTCCCATAGTCGTGCCCGATTGACTAGAGGCGCACATGGCTTGGCCGTGTGTTTTCACACGGTCGTGGCGCGCGAGGTTAAAAGGGGCGAGCCGTGCGTTTTCACCCCATTTGCGTCGTGTGCTTCAAAAGTTCTTGCCCTAGTCATGTGATTTCGCTTTCCCCTTCCTCTAAAAGCATTTCTAACCACTAAAGAAGCCAAAAGGAGCAAGGATAAGGAGGACCAAGACCGTAGTATCCCGATCCGGCGCCTCGGAGCGACGAACAAGAAGAGCCGACGCTCCTCAAGCTCCGGAAGAGGGTAATGCCCTTGTTGGGATGTATACTGAAAAGTCTATCTTTTAAATGAACATCTTTATTTTTGAAATAAGAATCACATGATCATTGTTTGCATATTTATGGTTATGTATATTTGTCTGATACATTACATTGTAGATAACATGGTGTGTAGTGTGACACAGAAGATCATGTTATCTATTCATTGTAAAATATAAGTAAAGGCTCACAACCAAGATGGTTATGGACAAATCATTGGAATGGTTGTAGTGTGATTTGGTATTGGTTTGTCTTGACCATAGAATTACACTAGTACACTTTGTGTGTATTGAGCAGGACCGACTTAGAGGTGATTCGATTTATTGGTGACTACATAATCGAATCGGACCTCAGATATTATATTGTACATGCTCTTAATCCCGATATAATAACGAGCACATATAATTAGTATTCATTTCTTTGATTTACCAATGGGCGAGATTTATATAGTAAATTGATAGGCTCGATAAGTTGGGAAATGATATTGTTTATATGGTGTGCCATTGATTATAGGAGGAAACTGTGTCTTATATATTAGGATGATGATGTCCCCTTGAAGAGCTCAGAAGGTTCATCAAGTAAACCCTACAGGAGGATGAAGGGTTTTGCTTATCGAGTCTGTGAGGGGAAACTTCGCTTCCCACTTCACCTCGGTAGCTTGACCATGGCTATCCCTTCGATGTCCCCAGATTAAAAATAAATTAATCCTAGACAAAAGGGATTGTCCAAACCACCAAGTCATCGTTGTGCTATTCGTTTAAAGAGGTCACTTGAATAAACTAGTTGTTCAAGCGACAATCCTCTATTCTACGAGTAGCCGCGGAATAGACGATGTCCGAATCGCCGGTTTTTGTGTTTGTGCTCAGGATCCAACGTTTATTTAGCAATTTATAAATTTATAACATGCTTATAATTGAAAAACAAAAACAAGCAACAAACAAAAGAAGAAAGTAGAATAGGTATACCTCTCGATCTTCTAATGTATGACCTTCCTCATTTTGGACGTCGTGTGGGCGACGATCCACCAAAAGTAAGCTCCTAGATCACAAATCTTCCTTCCTTGCTCTTCCAAAGCAAGAGGAAGAATAGAAACAAGGTTTTTCTCCTCACTAGAAACAACCAACATGGAACTAAAACTATCCTTGCCACCGGCCAACTAGGTGAAGGAGAAGATGGTGGAAAACAACCAAGACACCAAGGGAAGCCCTATATCTTATTTCCACCACCTAAGGAGAAGGAGAAGGGGGCTTTTGGGCGCTGACCAAGGCTGGAAAAGAGGCTGGAGAGGTGCTGGACGTTGGCAAAAAGAGGAAGAAGAAGAGAAGAATACCTTCCTTATTTGGTGCCACCCTTGCCTCCAAACCCTAATCCTAATCCTATCTCAACTACGATTCCTTCTTGCCGCCCAAACCCTAGCTCTCCTTCAATGTAGTTCATGCCAACTCCCATGCCATCCTTTTATAGAGTTAGGGATAAGTCATGAATTAATCTCATCCATTGGTTCTAGGGATTTAATCTCAACCGTCGAATCTAGAGATTTAATCTCAAGCGTCAGGTCTTAGAGATTTAATCTCTACCAATAGATCTTAGAGTTTTGTTTCTATCCATTGGATCTAATCATCATGAGGTGTTAAAAGGCTACATTAGGGACCATGAGGAGGAGTTGGGTCTTGGCCACCCATGGATCAAACTCACATAAACTCTGATCCACTAATGATGATCCAATCCACTAAAGGTTCATCATTGATCTACGTCACCAACCCCCATATGATAATATAGGCTCCATATATTATTTATACATTTTCTCCCTGTGTTTAAGATCTCGAATGTTCGTCGATTAATTAATTTACTGACCATTAATTAATCAACATCTAACTCCTTGAGTAGTACCACTCATCCTTTTCATCATGCCGGACCAAGTCCACCTACAGGGTTTGCATGATGAACCTTATGAGCTCCTCAAGGGGACATCATCATCCTAATATATAGGACACGGTTTCCTCCTATAATCAACAGCACACCATATAAATAATATCATCTCCCAACTTACCGAGTCTATCGATTTAATCTATAAATCTCGCTCATTGGTAAATCAAAGAGATGAGTACTAAGTATATGTACCCGTTATTATATTGGGATTAAGAGCATGTACTGAATAATATCTAAGGTTCGATTCGATTATGTAGTCAGCAATAAATCGAATCACCTCTAAGTCGGTCCTGCTCAATACACACAAAGTGTACTAGTGTGATTCTATGGTCAAGACAAACCAATACCAAATCACACTACAACCATTCCGATGGTTTGTCCAAAGCCATCTCGGTTGTGAGTCTTTACTTATACTTTTCAAGGGGCTGATAACATGATCTCGTGTGTGACACCACACACCATGTTATCTACAATGTAAAGTATTAGACAAGATTGCATAACCATAAAAATATGCAAACAATGATCATGTGATTCTTATTTCAAAATAAAGATGTTCATACAAAAGATAGACTTTTCAGTATACATCCCTACAATCTCCCACTTATACTAAAAGACTATGTTGTCCTCAAAGTGACATACATCTGATCTCCATTCCCTCCACATGCCTATCAAATGCTCTCGCCGGAAGGGCCTTAGTGAAAGGATCTGCTAGGTTATCCTCTGATGCAATCTTGGCCACAACAACATCTCCTCTCTTTACGATTTCTCATATCAGGTGGTACTTGCGCTCTATGTGTTTACTAGCCTTATGGGCTCGTGGTTCCTTCGAGTTTGCAACTGCACCACTATTATCACAATAAATTGTGATAGTTCTGGGCAAACCAGGAATCACATCCAAGTCCATTAGGAAATTTCTGAGCCATACAACTTCTTTGGCTGCCTCAGAGGCTGCCACATACTCAGCTTCTATGGTGGAGTCCGCCACGCATTTCTTCTTGACACTCCTCCATACAATGGCTCCACCTCCCAAAGTAAACACAAAACCTGAGGTAGACTTACTGTTATCCCTATCAGATTGGAAGTCAAAATTCGTGTAACCCACAGGGAGTAATTGGTCTGCTCGGTAAACCAGCATATAATCTCTAGTCCTTCTCAGGTACTTCAATATATGCTTTGCAGCAATCCAATGTCCCTGTCCTGGATTACTTTGATATCTGCTGACCATGCCCATGAAAAAGTAAATATCTGGTCTCGTACAGAGCATCGCATACATGAGGCTTCCTACTGCCGAAGCATAAGGAACCACCTTCATCTCCTCTATCTCCTCAAATGATCTAGGACACATCTCCTTAGATAAAGGAACTCCATGCCTGAAGGGTAGAAAACCCTTCTTGGAGTTCTGCATGCTAAAATGCTCCATAATCGTGTCTATGTATGAAGCTTGGGATAAGCATAACATCATTTTCCTATGATCACTTATAACCTTGATCCCAAGGATGTGTCCTACCTCTCCCAAGTCCTTCATATCAAACTATTTGGACAACCATACCCTTACGTCCAATAACACCTTGATATTGTTGCCAATCATCAAAATGTGATCTACATATAGTACAAGAAATACCACTACGTTTCCGTCACATCTCTTGTATACACAAGACTCATCCGGACTTTGAATAAATCCATAAGACTAGATCACCTCATCAAAGCGGATGTTCCAAGACCTCGAAGCTTTTTTCAATCCATAAATGGACCGATTAAGCTTACATACAAGATGCTCTTTGTTGGATCGAGAAGCGTCGCTAGAGGGGGGTGAATAGCGATCGTAAATCTTTCGTTCGAATTCGTTCATTGAGACACAAGTAAACGAGTAAGCACAGCGGAAAATAAAGTGACACGTTTATTTTACTTGGTTTACAACCCAGCGGTTGCTACTCCAAGGCCCTATCGGTCCTAGACCGCGTACGGAGGGCAAAGCACTATAACGTCTCCTCCTCGTTGGAAGTAGGAGACAACGATCACAAAATCCGGAAGTACGAGGATGAGGCAACAAGCCTACCTCACCTCGTTACGAATAAAAACAATGAATACAATATTAAAATATATTACTAGATGTTGCTGCCGACGAAGAAGATCTGAGCTTGTTGTCGCATCGGCGTTATGACGGTGTTGGAGCGTTGGCATTGTAGGAGCACTTGATGAATAAACTTGATGATATTTGGAGTTGGAATCCTCCCCTCCTTTTAGAGATTTTGGCCTCTGAATTTGTCTCCTTTTTTTTTGGAACAGATCACGAAGTTGTCCAAATTTTATCGCGAAGTGGCCACGTCAAATGTTATCCATTTTGACTAGCGCAAAGACTAATTCGTCGCCATCAGTTGATTGATGCCTCCCATCGACCGATCGCCTAACGCCCGTGATCCGATCCACAAGCTACTTCCTACTGCAAAGAAGAGGTTAGCTTAGAAAATGATAAATACGACGGTTTCTAACCGTCCGATCTCGACCTAGACCTTCCACAAGAAGTCTTAGTCGGATCGCCGCCTACGGTCATCCCCGTAAAGAGGACACGACCTTACAATCTCTCACTCACACGAGCTTTCCTTGATACTAACCTTGTAACTCTCGCTTCCGACCTTCCACTCGATTCCTTCGGCTCCCTCCGATGTCACTCGAGTGTCGCTCGACCACCGCGGCTTCCTCCGAGTGTCACTAGCTTTCAGCTCCAGCTTTAGTACTTTTCTGCACACTCAATTTAGCTCGTGAGATAACGATGTAAACTTAACTTTGTGCCTTTGCCAAAATCAAAACACAGGTTCGATTATCTAGTGCCCCTGCACCAACAATCTCCCCCTTTTTGATCTATGGCAAACCAACACAAAGTTAAGGAAATTAAAGCATAAAACAAGTATAGTAGATGATGAATGTCATTCCCAAAAGCTCCCCCTTAACCCTAGGTGAGTTTTAAAAGAGATACTTTAGTTTTCAAAATCAAATTTTGTGTTACTCCCCCTTAACTTTCGGTGTTACTACCCCTTAACTTTCGCTCTTCTCCCCCTTTTTCCATAAATCAAAAAAAAATTGGGATTTTTGTATGAAATAGGGTTTTTAAAAAACAATGTCATATATGCATGCATCTAGATAAATCAAATATGAGTCCAAGCATGCGTCTAGCAGTAGTTAGATAGATTGGTTCGAGGTGTGTCCCTCTGCACCAATAATCTAAAGGTTTATAATATAACCCTTAAGGTTAGTTTGCTCTCCCCCTTAGTCAAATATATGAAGTATAAGAGATGTAGGGGGCGCTAAACTTTGGCCTAAGAGTTGTTAAGTACAACAATTGAGAAAATAAGTAGTATCTTGAAGAGATTGTTTTAAGTTTATTTTAATTATCCTTAACATCTCACCCATTCTATGTGTCTCATAATTTGTTCACCTTATATGTTTTGTGAGATGATTTTAAATTGATTAAAGATAGTCAACCTTGGGTTAGATTCGGATTTAACCTTTAGATCGTTAAGTAACTTTTCGAGAAACTTGCTTCCAGGTCGTGGCGAGGCATAGGGGCCTTCTTTGATTGGAACAACGACCACTTCCTTAGACAAAGCCAAATTCAAGATAATATCACTTAAGTCACTTAGGGTTACTTCCTGGTCTAACTAGTTTAGGATACGACGAGGTAGCTTCAGCTAGTTCCACTCGGTCAAGTGCACCAAGCTAGATACACCTTATCTAGCTCGAATACACGCGACTTTGTTTCCCTAACGTACTATCATCTCGCCGCGTCCTGATACTATGTTGTCAAGAGTTGACTAACTATTTTCCATATCTAGCCATTCTACAAATTAAAGTAAAATATTCAATGGTTTTGCTAAGTAAGCGGGTATACTATTTTAGTGTTAGCTCTCCCTGGACCATTGAACCAATACGGTCTATTCAAATAATGAATTTGATCCTGGGGAATCCAAAACTTATTAGTCCTTATATGTGAATTCAATAAAACCTTTGGGACTCATGCTTGGACTCTTTGATGACTACGATTTACGATAGACATATAAGACCTATTCGTAGTCTTTGACTTAAATCCGAGTCTGGCTTTATTGTAGACGGCTCTTTGGGTTCCAAGTAGTCGATTAAGGTTCTTAGATCCCAACGTGAACTTTTCCAACCTAGCCTCAACCTCTTGAACTCGTTCTTTCAAGAGAGAATTCTCCTCCTCAAGTTTTTCAATTTGGGTTGAGTTTCCCTCTTGAACTTGACTAGTTGAAGAGGTTAGAGTAGCCTCTTGCTTGAGGGTTTCAACCTCCTCAAGTAACGACTCAACCCTAGACTCGGACTTAGTTAATTTCCTATTAAGAATTTTAATTGTATTGTAAAGCGGCTAACCTTAATTTTCTCTTTTGGTCCGACTTTGAGTTGCTTCTCGAAGTAGTCCTCGAGTTCGGAGTCGGTGTTGTAATTGGATTCGAATTCGAACTCTGACTCAGACTCTTCGGGTCTTGCCATGCATGCTATGCCGCTGCCTTCTTCGTTGTCCCATGTTGCATGAAAATCCTTCTTTTGATTTGATTTGAATTGTTCCCTCTTTTGATTCTTTAGTAGCCTCCTTTCCCTCCGAATGATCTTCCGCACTACGTTCACTATTGCTTCCACCTTTTCGGATTCGGACTCTAATTCGTCGTCGGGTTCGAGTCCATCTTCTTGCCTGGTAGGTGGCTTGCTTTTTTGTCTTGCAAGTAGAGCAATACCTCTCTCAGCCCGGACCACGTTAGTTTGCTCGTGAAGTTCAAACTCGGAAAATAATTCATCTAACCTAAGCTTCGAAAGGTCCTTAGAGACCTTGTAGGCATCGACCATGGATGCCCACAAGGTAGTCCTAGGAAATGAATTAAGAACGTACCTTAGTAGGTCGTAGTTTTCCACCTTGTGTCCGATGGTGTGCAGGCCGTTGACAATGTCCTGGACACGGGCGTGTAGTTGCGTCGTTGTCTCGTGTTACTGCATCTTAAGGTTATACAACTTATTGAAAAGAAGGTCACGTTTACATACCTTAGCATCGGACGTTCCTTCATGTAGCTCGATTAATTTGTTCCATAGGTCCTTGGCGCTAATGAATGGTCCGATGCGGTTGAGTTCCTCCTTGGACAACCCGCATTGCAATATTTGAGTTGCTCTTGCATCGGCTTCAATTTGCCTCTTGGTTGCGTTAGTCCACTTGTTGAAATCCAAGGGCTCTCCTTGATCATTGGTGGGTAGAGCAAAGCCGGTTTGGATTATTATCCAAGTCTCGACTTGTGTTTTCAAGAAACACTCCATCCGACCTTTCCAATAACGAAAATCATCTCCGTTAAAGAACGGAGGTCGGGTGGTGCTATACCCCTCAATGTGAGCCATTAAGTATCTCGCAAAACACGAATAAAAACCAAAGGGAATTCCAAGACATGGTCTTGGATTAGTAATGTGGGAAATAAATAGGAAATAAATAGAATTAAATGAGAAAAATAAGAAACTAACAAAAACTAACAACTTACGACCTTTGATGTCCCCGAAAGGGTACTAGACGTTAGATTTTGGGTTTGAAAACAGCTTGTTACGAGGGTAAACCCTCATAAGAAATGTAGATCTCTCATAGAGATTCGATTTGGTAGGTAGATTGTTATGTGAGTCCACTTGTGCAAAAAGTTATGGCCGTTTTACCGTCGGCTACTCCAAGAGAGAAAACTTGCAAGCACACAACCAAAAGAAACGTACCAAGACTTCGTCTTGGATTAGTAGTGCGGGAGGAAAAAGATAAAAAAAAATACGAATCAAATAATACGAACAGAAAACCAAAACGTGCTAGATCGGTGGTTTCACCAAATCTTAGCGCCCCCGCTCTGATACCAAATGTTGGATCGAGAAGCGTCGCTAGAGGGGGGGTGAATAGCGATCGTAAATCTTTCGTTCAAATTCGTTCATTGATACACAAGTAAATGAGTAAGCACAGTGGAAAATAAAGTGAACATTTATTTTACTTGGATCACAACCCAGCGGTTGCTACTCCAAGGCCCTATCGGTCCTAGACCGCGTAAGGAGGCCAAAGCACTATAACGCCTCCTCCTCGTTGGAGGTAGGAGACAACGATCACAAAATCCGGAAGTACGTGGATGAGGCAACAAGCCTACCTCACCTCATTATGAATAAAAACAACGAATACAATATTAAAATATATTACTAGATGCTGCTGGCGACGAAGAAGATCTGAGCTTGTTGTCGCGTCGACGTTATGACGGTGTTGGAGTGTTGGCGTTGTAGGAGCACTTGATGAATAAACTTGATGATATTTGGAGTTGGAATCCTCCCCTCCTTTTATAGATTTTGGCCTCTGAATTTGTCTCCTTTTTTTTTGGAACAGATCACGAAGTTGTCCAAATTTTATCGCGAAGTGGCCGCGTTAAACGTTATCCATTTTGACTAGCGCAAAGGTCGATTATCGCCATCACCGATCGATGTCTCCCATCACCGATCGATGAGGATCGATCGCCTAACGCCCAGAATGACCGCCACCGCCACTTCCATGCAGTAAGAGGTTAGCTCAGAAAATGATAAATACGACGGTTTCTAACCGTTCAATCTCGACCTAGACCTTCCACAAGAAGTCTTAGTCAGACGCCGCCTACGGTCATTACACGAGCTTCCTTCTTGCCGCCCAAACCCTAGCTCTCCTTCAATGTAGTTCACGCCAACTCCCATGCCATACTTTTATAGAGTTAGGGATAAGTCATGAATTAATCTCATCCATTGGATCTAGGGATTTAATCTCAACCGTCGGATCTAGAAATTTAATCTCAACCGTCGGATCTTAGAGATTTAATCTCTACCAATGGATCATAGAGTTTTGTTTCTATCCATTGGATCTAAGCATCATGAGGTGTTAATAGGCTACATTAGAGACCATGAGGAGGAGTTGGGCCTTGACCACCTATGGATCAAGCCCACATAAAGTCCGATCCACTAATGATGATCCAATCCACTAAAGGTTCATCATTGATCTACCTCACCAACCCCCATATGATAATATGGGCTCCATATATTATTTGTACATTTTCTCCCCGTGTTTAAGATCTCGAATGTCCATCGATTAATTAATTTACTGACCATTAATTAATCAATATCTAACTCCTTGAGTAGTACCACTCAACCTTTTTATCATGCCCGACCAAGTCCACCTGCAAGGTTTACATGATGAACCTTATGAGCTCCTCAAGGGGACATCATCATCCTAATATATAGGACACGGTTTCCTCCTATAATCAACGACACACCATATAAATAATATCATCTCCCAACTTACCGAGTCTATCGATTTAATCTATAAATCTCGCCCATTGGTAAATAAAAGAGATGAGTACTAAGTATATGTGCTCGTTATTATATCGGGATTAAGAGCATGTACTAAATAATATCTGAGGTCTGATTTGATTATGGAGTCAGCAATAAATCGAATCACCTCTAAGTCAGTCCTGCTCAATACACACAAAGTGTACTAGTGTGATTCTATAGTCAAGACAAACCAATACCAAATCACACTACAACAATTCCGATGGTTTGTCCAAAGTCATCTCGGTTGTGAGCCTTTACTTATACTTTTCAAAGGGTCTATAACATGATCTCCTGTGTGACACCACACACCATGTTATCTACAATGTAAAGTATTAGACAAGATTGCATAACCATAAAAATATGCAAACAATGATCATGTGATTCTTATTTCAAAATAAAGATGTTCATACAAAAGATAGACTTTTCAGTATACATCCCTACAGTGGACTTGGTCCGGCATGATGATAAGGTTGAGTGGTACTACTCATGGAGTTAGATGTTGATTAATCAATTGTCAGTAAATTAATTAATCAACGGACATTTGAGATCTTAAACACAAGGAAAAAAATGTATAAATAATATATGGAGCCCATATTAATTTATGGGGGTTGGTGAGGTAGATCAATAATAATCCTCTAGTGGAATGGATCATCATTAATGGATCGGACTTTATGTGGGCTTGATCCATTGGGTGGCCAAGATCCAAATCCTCCTCATGATCCCTATTCTAGCTTATTAAAACCTCCTGGTGCCTAGATCCAATGATGGAAAACAAAACTCTAGATCCAATGGTAGAGATTAAATCTCTAGATCCGACGGTTGAGATTAAATCTCTAGATCCGACGGTTGAGATTAAATCCCTATAACCAATGGTGGAGATTAAAACAAGGCTTTAGCCTAACTCTATAAAAGGAGGGATTAGGGTGGGCGGCAAGGCAATTGAAAGCAAGGAGGTATTAGGGTTTTGGGCGGCAAGAGGCTTGGAGGTTTGGGTGGCCACAAAATAAAAAATAATTTCCTTCTTCTTCTTCCTTAGGTGGCCGGCGCCTACTCTCTTCTTTCCTCTCCTTAGCCGGCATCCAAAGCTCTTCTTTCTCTTCTCCTTGGCTGGTGGAAACAAGGGTTAGGGTGATTCCTTGGAGCTCTTGGCCGGCGCTCACTTCCTCATCTCTTCTTCTTGTTGGCCGGCGGCAAGCATCAAGTTTGGTGCTTGGTGGTTGGCTAAAGGAAAGAGACGAGTTTTGTTTCTATACTTCCTCTTATTCGGAGCGAGCAAGGAAGGAAGATTGGTGATTTAGGAGGCTTTGACTTTTGGAAGATCGTCGCCCACACGACATCCATAAGGAGGAAGGACATACAATAGAAGATCGAGAGGTATAACGCTTGCTTATATTCTTTTGTAACATGTCTATAATTGTTTTTCAATCATATACATGTTGTATATTCTATTTTGTGGTTAAATTAACTTGGACCCCGAAAACAAACACAAAAGCCGGAAATCCGTACATCGTCTATTCCGTGGCTAATCGTAGAATAGAGGTTGGTTGCTTGAACAACAAGTTTGTTCAAGTGACAATTCTAATCGAATAGCATGACAATGAAACGGTAGCTTGGGTGATCCCTCCTTTTCAAGGATAATTTTTTTTGTCTGGGGACATAGAAGGGATCGCCATGAACAAGTGACCGAGTTGAAGTGGGAAGCGAAGTTTCCTCCCTTCAATTGGTATCAGAGCCACGGTTTCCAGTTTTATGTGTTTAGGATTCGGTTACATTTATACACTTTTCATATATTATATATGTCGGATAATAGTAGGATGTGCGTAGGTTAACTTTTTGGTTGCAGGCATAGCATCCAACTATTATGACCATATGTGTATGTGATTGTATGTGTGTAATTGTATATTATTTGAATCCTCGGGGTTGACGAGGCTAGTATTTAATTTTTGCAATTAGATACGACATTGTTTAGCCACTATTTTTATTTTAGTTTACTTTCGATCTAGATTTCATGTACACTCCATCGTGGAGTATAGGATCGATGGATGTAAATTAAAATAGTTTTTTTCCTCGGTTCGGATCTCCGGATGGCTTGTACTTGGCGTAGGGAGGAGCGGACGAGATGACGATATGACGGGAGACATATTGAAGACAAAAGACATAATAGTTGGAAAATATTCATTTTTCATATTTATTGCTTATTGTTTGATATGCATGTCGTAGGCTAGAAAATTCCTCAATTTTAAATTACTAAGTGGGAGAGGGATATTTTTATAAATTCCCACGGCCTCCATTACGATTTGACATGTGATACAAACAAACTTGCGCGACAGCTCTAAGTGCCTTCCTCCACATCTGATGAGTTTGTTTATGGATCACAAGGTTGAATATGGTTATAGAAAATTATTAAGGAGCATGTGTACTTCCTCATCGGAAGACACATAACCCGAGATAATTACCTTGGTACCGAGGAATGGTGAACACTTAGATACAAATATAAGTATCCTCCCCATCGGAGTCACTGCTTTTATTTGTAGGGTCGAAGAGGAACCAACTATTAATTTTATTTGTCAAAAAGTTAGGTTGACAAGATAGTAAAATTAATGAGTGAAATCTTCTCTTACAAATGTAGAATTCGTATACGTCCACACTATCGTGACATATGATATTCTTGGTGTATTGAGGTGTTGGTTGATTTTAAAATTTTATTGTTTGAGGAATAAATAATCTTTTGAAATCTAATGTTTTGATCTATATGATTCTTAGGTTATTTTCAAAATGACTTTCAACCCTTTTGTTGGATACTGAAAGAAAATAAACTTACTGGACCCAACTATGTTGATTGGAATAGGAATCTTGACATTGTCTTGACTGCTGAGGAATATAAATATGTACTCCTCGAAGAGTGTGCTCCTAAGCTTGCGAATGATTCTAGGGAAAAGGAGAAGGAGAGTTATAAGAAGTGGATCAAGGCTGATGAGATGGCGCGGCGTTACATTTTGGCATCTATGTCAAATGTACTGCAACATCAGCATCAAGCCATGCCCACTGCTTATGACATGATGCTCAACCTCAAAGAGCTTTTCGGACACCAGAATCGAGCTGCCAGGTAGGAAGCCATGAGGAACTTGATGACGACCACCATGATCGAGGGAACACCCGTATGGGATCATGTTCTCAAGATGATGGCTCATTTGAATGAGCTGGAAGTCCTCGGAGCTGAGATCGATGGGGAAACCCAGGACGATATCATTCTCCAGTCTCTACCTAGGAGTTTTGAGCAGTTTTGCCTGAACTACAACATGAACAAGAGGTTGTATTCGTTGGCGGAGCTTCTGACAGAACTCTAGGCGGTAGAGGGGCTTTTTTGTCAGAGTGCTCAGGCACAAGCCATGGTTGCCCAAAAGGTTTCTACTTCTAAGTCGAAAGGCAAAAAGAAGAAGAAACATGCTGGGGCAAAGGCGGTGGGAGGAACTCAGGGAGGAGTGAAGAAGCCGAAAGGCAAGTGCTTCACTTGTAAGCAGACTAGACACTGAAAGAAGGATTGCCCCAACCGCAAGCAGAACAAAGGTATATCTTTTGGTCTAGTCGTTGAAACATGTTTAGCAGTGTTATCTACCGGCACCTGGTGTGTAGATACGGGAGCCACTGATCATGTTTGTAATACTTTGTAGAGGTTCCAGGAAACCAGATGACTAGTTGAGGGAGAGATTACCGTATACTTGGGCAATTCCATAAAGGTGGCGGCTGTTGCAGTGGGAGATGTTTATTTGTCTTTTGAGAGGAATAAAGTTTTGTTTCTTAAAAATTGCCTTTATGTACCTTTATTTAGAAAGAATTTAATTTCGGTTTCTAAATTGTTTATGGATGGATATTCTATTTCTATTAATGACAGAGTTGTTATAAAAAGGAATAGAGAGATTATCTATTCTGGTGCATTGATAGGAAATTTGTATACACTTGAACCAAAAGCTCCCACGATGCAAATAGAAGTTAATAAATCATCTTCTAATTCCAATAAGAGAAAAGAACCTTCGAAGATGAACCAAACATATCTTTGGCATCTAAGACTTGGTCATATTAACCTAAGCAGAATTCAAAGGTTGATAGCTGATGGACCTTTGGGTTCATTAGTGGTGGAAGATTTCCCAACCTGCGAATCTTGCTTGAAGGGTAAAATGACCAAGAGGCCTTTTAAGACCAAGGGGTATAGAGCCAAAGATGTGTTGGAATTGGTTCATTCTGATTTGTGTGGTCCTATGTATGGCTAGAGGTGGTTTTGAGTATTTCGTCTCTTTTATAGATGATTATTCAAGATATGGATACATTTACTTGATGTGCCGCAAGTCTAAATGCTTTGACAAGTTCAAAGAATTCAAGGCTGATGCGGAGAAACGTCAAGGTAAAAGTATCAAGACACTACGATCAGATCGTGGTGGTGAGTACCTCTTGGGAGAGTTTAGGAATTACTTATCAGAAGTTGAGATTCAATCCCAATTATCTACACCTGGCACATCACAGCAGAATGGTGTAGCAGAGCGAAGGAATAGGACTCTTATGGAGATGGTTAGATCGATGATGAGTTATTCTGAGTTGCCAGATTCATTCTGGGGATATGCTCTAGATACGACAGTGTACATTCTGAACTTGGTTCCATCTAAATCAGTGCCTTCTACTCCCACAGAATTGTGGACTGGGCAAAAGCCTAGTCTAAGACATATTCGAATTTGGGGGAGTCCAGCACATGTGCTGAAGGTAGATACTGGTAAGTTGGAACCTCGTACAGAAGTGTGCATGTTTGTTGGCTATCCTAGAGGAACGAATGGTGGTTTGTTTTATAGTCCTAGAGATCCGAGGGTAATCGTTAGCACAAACGCTTGATTTCTAGAGGAAGACTACATGATGAACTACAAGCCCATGAGTAAGATTGTTCTGGAGGAATTGAAAGGGTTACGTATTGCTTTCTTTGATGCATTCACGAGAGATCATCTCGATCAGCGCTGCGTGTCACAGAGGATACACAGGTGATACCTCATCGTAGTGGGAGGGTTGTGAGATAGCCTGATAGATTCATGTTCTTGGGAGAATCTTCTGATTTGGTCACTGGCAAACATGAACCTGATCCCTGGACATATGACAAGGCAATCCAAGATAAAGATGCAGTATCTTGGCAAAGTGCAATGAATACAGAGATTGAATCTATGGATTCAAATCAGGTCTGGGAGCTAGTAGAACCACCCAATGGTGTAAAAACCATTGGATGCAAGTGGATCTACAAAAGAAAGAGAGGAATAGATGGGAAGGTTGAGACCTTCAAAGTGAGGCTTGTTGTGAAAGGGTATACTCAGAAAGAGGGTATCGATTATGAGGAAACCTTTTCGCTGGTAGCCATGCTTAAGTCTATCCAGATTCTCTTATCCATTGCTGCTCATATGGATTATGAGGTATGGCAGATGGATGTCAAGACAACTTTCCTTAATGGATGTCTTGAGGAAAACATCTATATGAAGAAACCAGAAGGATTCATTGCAAAGGGCAAAGAACATCTTGTGTGTAATCTTAATCGGTCCATTTATGGATTGAAGCCAGCTTCGAGGTCTTGGAACATCCGCTTTGATGAGGTAATCCAGTCTTATTGATTTATTCAAAGTCCGGATGAGTCTTGTGTATACAAGAGATGTGATGGAAACGTAGTGGTATTTCTTGTACTATACGTAGATGACATTTTGTTAATTGGCAACAATGTCAAGGTGTTATCGGACGTAAGGGTATGGTTGTCCAAACAATTTGATATGAAGGACTTGGGAGAAGTGGGACACATCCTTGGGATCAAGGTTATAAGGGATCGCAAGAAAATAATGTTGTGCTTATCTCGAGCTTCATACATAGACACCGTTATGGATCGTTTTAGCATGAAAAACTCCAAGAAAGGTTTTCTTCCTTTCAGGCATGGAGTTCCTTTGTCTAAGGAGATGTGTCCTAGAACATCTAAGGAGATAGAGGAGATGAAGGCAGTTCCTTATGCTACGGTAGTAGGAAGCCTCATGTATGTGATGCTATGTACGAGACCAGATATCTACTTTGTCGTGGGCATGGTCAGCAGATATCAGAGTAATCCAGGACAGGGACATTGGACTGCGATAAAGCATATATTAAAGTACCTGAGAAGGACTAAGGATTATATGCTAATTTACCAGGCAGACCAGTGACTTCCAATCAAATAGGGATAACAGTAAGTCTACCTCAGGTTTTGTGTTTAATTTGGGAGGTGGAGCCATTGTATGGAGGAGTGTCAAGCAGAAATGCGTGGCGGACTCTACCATAGAAGCTGAGTATGTGGCAGCCTCTGAGGCGGCCAAAGAAGTTGTGTGGCTCAGGAACTTCTTGATGGACATGGATGTGATTCTTGGTTTGCCCAGAACTATCACAATCTATTGTGATAATAGTGGTGCAGTTGCTAATTCGAAGGAACCACGAGCCCATAAGGCAAGTAAACACATAGAGCACAAGTACCACCTGATATGAGAAATCGTAAAGAGAGGAGAAGTTGTTGTGGCCAAGATTACATCGGAGGATAACCTGGTAGATCCTTTCACTAAGGCCCTTTCAGCGAGAGCTTTTTATAGGCATGTGGAGGGAATGAGAATCAGATGTATGGCAGTTTGAGGACAACATAGTCTTTTAGTATAAGTGTGAGATTGTTGGGATGTATACTGAAAAGTCTATCTTTTGAATGAACATCTTTATTTTTGAAATAAGAATCACATGATCATTGTGTGCATATTTATGGTTATGCATATTTGTCTAATACATTACATTGTAGATAACATGGTGTGTAGTGTCACACAGGAGATCATGTTATCGATTCATTATAAAGTATAAGTAAAGGCTCACAACCGAGATGGTTATGGACAAACCATTGAAATGGTTGTAGTGTGATTTGGTATTGGTTTATCTTGACCATAGAATTACACTAGTACACTTTGTGTGTATTGAGTAGGACCAACTTAGAGGTGATTCGATTTATTGTTGACTACATAATCGAATCGGACCTCAGATATTATATTGTACATGCTCTTAATCCCGATATAATAACGGGCACATATACTTAGTATTCATTTCTTTGATTTACCAATAGGCGAGATTTATAGAGTAAATCAATAGGCTCGGTAATTTGGGAAATGATATTATTTATATGGTGTGCCATTGATTATAGGAGGAAACTGTGTCCCATATATTAGGATGATGATGTCCCCTTAAGGAGCACATAAAGTTCATCACGTAAACCCTGCAAGTGGACTTGGTCCGGCATGATGATAAGGTTGAGTGGTACTACTCATGGAGTTAGATGTTGATTAATTAATTGTCAGTAAATTAATTAATCGACGTACATTTGAGATCTTAAACACGGGGAGAAAAATATACAAATAATATATGGAGCCCATATTAATCTATGAGGGTTGGCGAGGTAGATCAATGATAATCCTATAGTGGAATGGATTGGACTTTATGTGAGCTTGATCCACTGGGTGGCCAAGATCCAACTCCTCCTCATGGTCCCTATTGTTGCCTATTAAAACCTCATGGAGCCTAGATCCAATGATGGAAAACATAACTCTAGATCCAATGGTAGAGATCAAATCTCTAGATCCGACGGTTGAGATTAAATCTCTAGATCCGACTGTTGAGATTAAATCCCTAGAACCAATGGTGGAAATTAAAACAAGGCTTAAGCCTAAATCTATAAAAGGAGGGATTAGGGTGGGCGGAAAGGCAATTTAAAGCAAGGAGGTATTAGGGTTTTGGGCGGCAAGAGGCTTGGAGGTTTGGGCGGCCACAAAATAGGAAATATTTTCCTTCTTCTTCTTCCTTAGGTGGTTGGTGCCTACTCTCTTCTTTCCTCTCCTTAGCCGGCGTCCAAAGCTCTTCTTTCTCTTCACCTTGGCTGGTAGAAACAAGGGTTAGGGTGATTCCTTGGAGCTCTTGGCCGGTGCCCACTTCCTCATCTCTTCTTCTTGTTGGTCGGCGAAAAAGCATCAAGGTTGGTGCTTGGTGGTTGGCTAAAGGGAGGAAAGAGTTTTGTTTCTATACTTCCTCTTGTTCAGAGCGAGCAAGGAAGGAATATTGGTGATCTAGGAGGCTTCGACTTTTGGAAGATCATCGCCCACACACCGTCCAAAGGGAGGAAGGACATACAATAGAATATCGAGAGGTATAACGCTTGCTTATATTTTTTTGTAACATGTCTATAATTGTTTTTCAATCATATACATGTTGTATATTCTGTTTTGTGGTTAAATTAACTTGGACTCCGAATACAAACACAAAAGCCAGCGATCTGTACATCGTCTATTCCGCGGCTAATCATAGAATAGAGGTTGGTTGCTTGAACAACAAGTTTGTTCAAGTGACAACTCTAATCGAATAGCACGATGATGAAACGGTAGCTTGGGTGATACCTCCTTGTCAAGGATAAATTTTTTTATCCGGGGGCGTAGAAGGGATCGCCATGAACAAGCGACTGAGTTGAAGTGAGAAGCGAAGTTTCCTCCCTTCAGCCCTACCCCATCTACTTTTTTGCAATAATGAACATAGAGATAGGTACAATATGCTCTCTACTCGTAAACTTACTGCTACTAGGTACTTAGATGAAGATTTGCTAGAATCTTTAGGGTTGATAGGTGATATGCAAGCCCTATTTGCAAAAATGGGGTGGGATGAGATTATGGGAATAAGGCACCTAACCTACCCTAGGATAGTTTTGGAATTTTTGAGTTCTTTAGAGGCGGAAGTTTTAACAGGTAGAGAGAGCGAGGAGGGTAGGATAACTTTTAGGTTTTTTAACATAGATCATGAGTGGACCCTTCACCAATGGAACTCATGCTTTGGTTTACCAAGTGGGAGAGAGAAAAGAACCCCTATTGGGTTGAACTCTCGGGAATGTTGGACCGAGTTGACGAGAGAGCACGTTTATGACCCTTCTAGTGCCAAAGGTCGCGCCTCCAAAACCCCATCTTTCAATACCTTCACCGCATCATGGCCAGTACTATATTTGGTCATGGGGAGAGTGACGGTGTAGTAAGAGCCAGCGAGATGCTTTGCTTAAGGGATATGCTACAAGAAAGAAGTAGCATCGATGTGGGGTCCCACTTCATTAGACACTTAGTGAAGATGGTAAAAGAAGCACGCTGAGAGATCAATGTGGGAGGCCTACTTACCCACATTTGCTATAGGATGGGGTACGATTACACAACATTGGAGAGTATAGAGGGGAGCCCTAGGATCGACCTAGGAGTATGCATGGCCATGAAAATGATTGTAAGAGAAGGAGACTCCTTATGCTTTGTAAAGAAAAATCTTACAACCATTAAGCCCCCCGACCCGGATCGTACCACCATCGCTATACGCGCCAATTGGCGCTTAGACCTGATAGTGGAGTCCCCTTCAGATGAGAGACCATCCACATCAACGCCTATCTCTCCACCTTTGTATCACTCTCCCTCCTGTCCACAGATGCAGAGGAGCCCACCTAGTCCACACCGACATGAGCCTACACTTGCACCACCACCTTTTTCTACCTTTGGGCAGGATGCAGGTACATCGGCCTACGATTTCTCGGAATTCTGATCGCGCCTCGATGACATTTACACTGAGCAGCAAACGCAGAGGCAGCGATGGGAGGAGCAGAGCGCCTTCCAGCAGGCGGAGTTCTAGGGATTATGGGAGCATTTCTAGTGGGCTAAGGAGTTCTACGATGAGGCCCACATATACTTCCAGGAGGAGGGTGCTCGTCGCCAGGATGAGGCAGCTTACCGCAAGGAGATGTGGCAATATATGCACGCCCAGCAGGCATAGCGAACTAAAAAGGAGGAGCATCGAGCAGCCGTTGCATCCACCAGTTCCTAGATCGACCACATGTATATGTGGCATTAGCGGCTCAGCAGTAGGTTCTCCCAGGATCCAGAGATGCACAAGCTCCCAGACTTTCCACCTCGTCCACCATATTAGAGGTATATTTTTGTTTAAGTCTGGGGGGGAGACCCCAAAATCTATTTTATTTTATTTCCTAGCAGTAGTTTCTTTTCTGGTATTTTCATTCATTTGTTCATGAATGCATGAGTTGTTTAGTTCCTTTTAGTACTTAATTTTTAGTGTCTAAAAAGCTACCTCAGTAGTATTTTTGAAATTTGTTTGCATGAGTTGTTCCCATAGGTAGCTTAACTCTATTTATCTTGTGGTATTTTATTCTATTCGCTCTATTGAATGTTCTAGACCTGCACTGGTTAGCTTTATTTTTGCACTTACACATATTGAACATTCTAAAAGGGAAAATCTAGTACATACCTAGTTATGATTCACTTCAATAGTCTAGTACTTTTGAATCCATAGGTGACTCTAGGTTTAGCATTTTAGTTACTGGAAATGCTCGGATTGTGTAAGCCCATTCGAAAAAATCAAAATCCCTGTGAGCTGGAAAAAAAAAGATTATGAGGGATAAAAAAAATAGTTGTCGTGGGTGGAAATGGCTAAGTGCCCCTTTGAGACCGAGTTAGGTTACTGGGGAAACACCTCCCAATTTCTCTCAATACCGAGCACGCCTTTGAGAGTTTATGCTAGATCTAGGGAATGACCCTCACTTTGGACAGGTAAGTGCCTAAGAGCCAAAAAACTTAGGAAAGCTATAGGGTGACGACTTAACTCGCCATGGAACAGGCATCCCCTAAGAATGATTCACCTAGCACGAGCACGAGGAGCTAACTTAGTGAATTTTTATAACATATCTATTTTGCTTTGATTGCAAATACCACCTGATAAATTTAGTTAGCATGCTAATTATGGAACAATATCTTTTTAAAAATTTTATGGCACTGAGGTTTGCTTGAGGACAAGCAAAGATTTAAGTCTGGAGGAAGTGATGTGAGCAAAACATATAGGGTTTTAGGAGTAGTTTTTGCTCACATCTTGTTACATTATGTGTTAGTTTCATGCATATGTTACTATATTCTTGCATGCATTGCCTATTTTCTGGTGCGGAGGTCTACTCATTGTACTTTTGTGTGCAGGTTAGCTTTTCTAGTGAAAAAGATGCGTTTTCGGAGCAAAAGGACTTTCACAGCTAGACACAGAGTGGGACATGGCCAGGGCATGTGGATTCACACGACCGTGTTCAATGGGCGAAGAACAGCACTCCAGGGCCGCACACAGCCTGGCCATGTGGAAACACATGGCCGTGTGGCGGCCCGACAAATTTGCGCGACTAGGGCTTTTTCCGAATTTTACAGTGGTCCGAGGCGATGTCTATATAAGGATGGCTCTACCCAAACCCTAGGAAGGAGACACGATGGCTAGGACGGCACGCTGAAGCCCTAAATATCTTCGATAACTCGTAGCAGGGAGGAGGAACGCCGCCGGAGGTCCACAACTTGCAATACAACGCTGGAGAGAAGATCACGAAGCATCATATATCTCTATTTCTGTGCTTTATTTCTATTGTATTCGAACTTAAACATGTTTTGTGATTCTTCCTTCATATTTATGGAGTAGTACTTTTGATTCTAGGATTAGGGAGTAGCTTGTGTACATAAACAATGTTGGTTCATATTAAATTCTGGCCAAAAGTTCGATTTGATAATTGGTAGTTGCTCTCTATTTTATCTTCGTGAGTTTGGCTTTCTTTCCGCTGTGCTTAGGCGATACGAGGTGGTGACAACCCTTGCAATCTAAATTTAGGAGGTTTGATCCAAGGAACCTAGGGGTAAACCTGACCTCCCGTAACTGCGGGGAAAAGGGAGTGGTGGAATCGAAAATGGTCCACTACAAGGATTGATTTGGCATCCTCGTACCCTCTATCCCGTCCTTTTGGGTGGAGGTAGCTCCCGGTGAATACGGCGGCTCTGCGGGAGAGTGTATGATGTCCCTTCCCCAAAACCATAGGTAGACATTTAGACGACACCAATGTACAACATTGTTCTATAGTACACAAGCGAAATCGAAGTCCTAGAATTTCCTTTTAAGACCCCGACACACTCTTTTCCTCCTCTGTGTGACACCGTATAAAGTAGGGTCCACCGATAGTCCTCACCAACCGACTCTCTCAGAGATTTCGTCCGAACAATCGCAACCACTTAGTGTATTTCTATTCGAATCCCAGTCCCTGTGGGATCGATAAATCTTTATTACTTGACGGCATCCGTGCACTTGCGGGTGTTGAGCGCGAGTACGCACTTTGAGTCCACGACGATATCCGTCGTGAGATTTGAGGTCGCGCCCGTGTGCATCACAAGTGTAAGAGAAAAACTTTCAAACCGGGATATGATCATGAAAGCCATAGACGCCTTCCCCCAATCTTCAAAATGGAGTTCCATGGTAGATTCATTCTACATGATCAAGAATCTAGAGGTAAGTACTCTAGAAGAATTCTTTTCAACTATGGAACTTCATGAGACAAGGCTTGAATGCATAATTGAAGAACCAAGCATAAAGCCAAGGGGAGTAGCTCTAGTGGTGGAAAAAGGAAAGAAGAAGAAGAAGGAGACTCCACCCTCTTCCTTCGATGAAATATCTTCCTCCTCCATGGATAGTAATGAAGAAACCTACATGGTAAGGAATGTTAGACGTGCATTAAAAATCTTTAAATTTAATAAATCTCATGATAGGGGAAGAAGGCCTAGAAGAAAGATCATTTGCTATAATTACCAAGGAGAGGGACACATGAGGGATGATTGTCTCCTCTTGAACAAAAACAAGGAAGAAAGAAGAAAGAAAGAAGACAAGAAGAAGGGGAGCAAGAAGAAGGAAGAAGAAAGAAAATCAAAAGAAAAAGGAAAGGCGAAAGCCCACAACCTTAAAGCGGTGAAATGGGATGATCCATCATCCTCATCGGAGGAAGAACAAGCCTTCACAACCCTTGCACTAATGGGGATAGATGACTTGGAGTCCACCTCCTCCGAAAAAGAAGAAACAAGCTCAAGTGAGGAGAGCTCGAGTGAAGGGGGAGCCTCATCATCATCATCATCGGAAGGGGATTGGGTAAGCAAAGTAACAAAACTCCCCTCCAATGATGTAGTTTCTATGATTACTAGCCTAACTAGGGATTTGTTTAAGGCTAAGAGGAAAAAAGAAAGCATGCTTGTTGAAATTAGGAAATTAGAAGAAAAGCTAGAAAATACATGTTTAAATGTTAATGATAATGCTTCTTCTTCTATGACTAGTGTTGCATGCTTAGTAGAAGAAAATAAGGCCTTAAGGGAAAAGGTAGATTATTTAACTAAGGCTTCAGAAAAATTTACAATTGGCTCCAACACCCTAAATATAATCATTGGGAGTCAAAGGGCAAGCTTTAACAAGAAAGGCCTAGGTTATAAGGGAACCAAGAATGAGAAGGCCTACCATTGTTTGATTGCTAGAGGACAAGCCAAAACTACAATGGTAGCTAGGAAATGGATTCCAAAGGAATACTTAGTGAACCCTATTGGAAAGAATCTATATTGGGTTCCTAAGTCCATCCTTAAGGGTTAGGAGAACCTAGGAGAGTTAACCATAATTGGACTTAGGATGATGTGGGTGATAGTTTTTGATTTATAGTGTTGGGTGATGATAATGTGTAACCCATGAATTGAATGTTTAAATCATGATTTATGCTTGATTTTATACTTGATAAATGATCATGATTTATGTTTTGGATGGTAATATATGATTTATGATCATAATGTGCAATTAGTGTTAATACATGATTTATGATCATAATATGCAATTAGGATCATATTAGTATTATGATTATGTTGAGTGATACTTAACCTTGGTAGAATTGCATGAAAATTGATGGTTAAGTATAAATACCTCTAGGCACATCTCACACTCACTATAGGCTAACTTGATTGAAAACTTAGCATGGGTGAGACATTAGGATGATACAAATGGCTCACTTATGATTATAACATTTTGATGAGTCATTATAGGTATCATGATAGCAATAATAGACCAATCATGGGAAAAGCATATGTTTAGTTCATAGACATATTACCCAAAGATCATGGTTGGATATTTCAAGTATTTAAAAATCATTTTATGTTTGATAATCTGTGAGTTGATGCTTTGAAAAGTTTCTATGAAAAAACTGTTGGATCGAAGCGGATCGCTAGAGGGGGGGGTTGAATAGCGATAAAACTTTTTTTTTCGAGTTCGTATCAAAAACCGAGTAGATAATTAATTGCAGCAGAAATGTAAATGTAAAGTAAAAAGAGACAAAGGAGTTTTACTTGGTTCGTAGCCTTCGGCTACTACTCCAAGGCCCTAGCGGTCCTCGACCACGTGCGGAGGGCGAAAACACTAAAGAACTCCTCCCCGTTAGAGGTAGGAGTTTAATCGATACAAGTAAAGCACAAAGCTTGAGGTAGAGGGACACTCCCCCTCTCCTCGTTACGATAAAAGCTCCGAAAATGAAAGTACTAAACTGAAATAAAACTTTAACCGACGTAATAAAATGAAAAAAAATAAACCTAGACGTCGGAGAAGAAGCACTTCGTTGTCGGAGAAGTTGTAGCTTTGCGGAGGCTTTTGGAAGCTTAGAATTGATGATGAAACCCTAGGTTTGGCCCTCCTTTTATAGCCTTTGAGCCCTTTTTCGAGAGGAACCCTAGCCAATCACAATTGAGCACCAATCTCCTTGAAATGGGGTGATAAGCCTTGACTCCTCGAAGCTGATCATTGACCATCAGTCGACTGATGGCCATCATCACGATCGATGGCGATCACCGAATCGTCGACCTCAGCAATGATCGCTTGTTTGACGGCAGTCGAGTCCTCCAAGCTGGCAGTCAACTGATACTAGCTGCAAGGCAAAGTTAGCTCAAAGAAAACATTATTTCGACGACCTTCGACCATTCGATCTCGACCTAGACCATCGATGGGATGTCTTTGGTCGGATCTACGCTTAAGACCATCCCCGTAAGGAGGATACGACCTCACTTACGCTCGCACACACGAGCTTACCTCAATACTTACGATGTTGCTTTTGCTTCCGGCCTTCCACTCGACTCCTTCGGCTCCCTCCGAAGTCACTCGAGTGTCGCCCGACCACCCGGCTTCCTCCGGGTGTCGCTAGCCTTCAGCTCCATCTTTAGCAATCTTTTGCACACTCGATTCAGCTCGTGAAATAACGACATGAGCTTAACTTTGTATCGTTTGCTATAATCAAAACTCAGGTTCGATTTAGGTGCCTACTGCACCAACAATCTCCCCCTTTTTGATTTATGGCAAACCCACATACAAAGTTAAGTAAATAGCAAGCATGAAGAATAATGTGCATTAGAAACAAACAAAAGATTAAGTTGGAGTAGTAAGGATTTTCTTCAAGTACTCCCCCTTGAGGAAACCTTCCCCTTGACCGAGGGTGAGTCTTGAAGAAAGACCTTAATCCTCCCCTTGAGGGTTGCTTTAAGTAATCACTTAAAGTTTGCCTTAGTAAAACCTTTAAGTTAAGAGTTCTTCTTAACTTGGCCCTTTCTCCCTCTTAAGTAAAACATTAAAAATAAGTAAAACGTTGATGGCACAAATAAGTTTAAGTTAAGAATTCTCTTAACTTGGCTTTTAATAAGTTTTCAAAACTTAAAGTTAACTTTTGGTTTAAATATAAAGTAAGAGTTAAACCAAAAAATTTAAAAATTTGACCCCTTAACTTTGGCCTTTTTCTCCCCCTTTTGCCATATATCGAAAAGAGTGAGGGTGTATGTGGAAAACAAAAATAAGTGTTAAATTTAAAGTCCAAGCATGTTCCACATTATTTTGAAAATAATATATTGAAAATAAGTTCATCTATAAAATGTTCGACTCATATCTGGCTTGATTGATATAAAATATTAACCAGTCCTGGTTGGAGTCGGTTAGTATGTATGATTATACTCCACGGTTCATGGCGATGCACTAGCTCTATATCTGGAACCAAGAGTAAGGTCCTAACATCTCACGCCCATCTACGTGGCTAAGTACACAAACACATTAGTCCTATGTGTTGTGAGATGTATTGGCTCCTTAAATCTATAAGTGCATGATATCTAAGGTATGTCCTATGCTAGTTCCATGAAAATGAAATTTAAGAAATAGTAGTAAGAAAATATAATCTGCAAGTTCCTATTCTATTACGCACATGCCCAATTATCATCTTAATAGACTAAATTCGGCTTCGGGTAGGGGTTTAGTAAATAGGTCTGCTAAGTTAGACTTCGATTCGACGTATTCGAGTTGTATGGCTCCGTTGGCCACATGTTCTCGAATGAAATGGTGTTTGACTTCTATATGTTTGGTCCTAGAGTGACATATCGGATTCTTAGTAAGATTAATTAAACTAATGTTATCTACGTGAAGTTTAGTATTTGTAAAGTCTAACTTAAAGTCGCGGAGAGTGTGCTTCATCCAAAGAAGTTGAGTGACACACTCACCCATCGCGATGTATTCGGCTTCGGTGGTAGATAAGGCAACACAGTGTTGCTTCCTACTGCACCAACTCACTAGACTCGAGCTGAGAAGTTGACAACAACCACTCGTGCTCTTTCTATCGAGCTTACTACCGACATAGTCCGAATCAGAGTAGCCGGTTAGTTCGAACTCGGTAGATCTAGGATACCAAATACCGACATTAAGTGTACCCTTTAGATATCTAAGGATACGCTTGACTAGAGTTAGGTGAAACTCCTTGGCACAGGTTTGAAACCTTACGCACATACTCACTGCAAATAGGATATCAGGTCGACTTGCAGTTAAGTAAAGGAGACTCCCTATTACGCTCCTATAATATTTTAAATCAATTTGGTTTCCGATTATATCTTCTTCTATATTAACATTTGTTGCCATTGGGGTATTAATAATTTTAGCGTCTTGCATTCCAAAGTGTTTAATTAATTCCCTAGTATATTTGCATTGATGTAGGTATATTCCATCTTTAGTTTGTTTAATTTCTAATCCTAAGAAGAAACTTAATTCGCCTACTAAATTCATTTCAAATTCACTTTCCATAAGTGAAATAAACTCATTTAGTAGGATCGAGTTGGTGGTTCCGAAAATAATATCATCTACATAGATTTGGGCTATGAATATGTCTTTACCTAAGATTTTTACGAAAAGGGTTGGGTCAACTACACCTTGGTTAAAGCCTTTGGACTTAAGATAAATCAAAAGTCTCTCGTACCAAGCTCGCGGAGCTTGTTTAAGTCCATAAAGCGCTTTCTTTAATCTAAGGACATGATCGGGTTTGTCTAAACTTTCAAAACTGGGGGGTTGACTAATGTAAACTTCTTCTTTAATGTATCCATTTAAGAATGTAGATTTCACATCCATTTGAAACAATTTAAATCCTCGATGTGCTGCATATGCTAATAGCATTCGAATGGACTCTAATCTAGCTACTGGGGCATAGGTCTCGTCGTAATCTAAACCTTCGACTTGACTAAACCCTTTAGCAACTAGTCTAGCTTTATTTCTAACTACTTCACCTTTATCATCAATTTTATTTCTAAACACCCACCTTGTTCCAATGATTGTTTTATCTTTAGGTGGTGGTATTAATTCCCATACTTCGTTCCTAGTGAATTGAGCCAACTCTTCTTGCATTGCAATAATCCAATCGGGATCAAGAAGAGCTTGGTCAATAGTTTTGGGTTCAATTTTAGAAATCAAAGATATTTGACTAAGGTTTCTGTATGAGGCTCTAGTTCGAACTCCTAGACTTGGATCACCTATCACTTGGTCGATAGGATGATTCATTTGAGTCCTAGTTGGATTTGGGTTTGAGTCTGCAACTTGATCCATAGGATGGCTTGTTTGAGTTCTAGTTTGGTTGGAGTCATCTATCACTTGATCAATAGAGTGACTTGGTTGACGTAGGTTAGGATTAACACTAGACATGATCTCCGGATCAGAGTTCGGTCTAGTATGAATCGGCTCGCTAATTGGTGTTGCTGGGGGTTTTGTAAGTTCGTGTCCTTCATCGAATACTACATTGATAGTTTCCTCGACTCTAAGGGTGTCATGGTTATATACTCTATAAGCTCTACTTGTAGTCGAGTATCCTAGAAAGATTCCGGTCGTGGTTTTGGATGTAAATTTCCCTAGGTAATCTTTAGTGTTTAGGATATGTACCTTACACCCAAATACCCTAAAGTACTTGATGTTAGGTATTTTATCGTGATAAATCTCGTATGAGGTCTTAAGGTGCCTTTTTACCATAAGGATCCTATTTTGGACATAGCATGTCGTACTCACAGCTTCTGCCCAAAACCTATCGGGTAGATTATACTCATTAAGCATTGTCCTATCGGCTTCTTGTAGGGTTCTATTTTTGTGTTCTACTAGGTCATTTTGTTGTGGAGTTCTAGGGCAAGAGAACTCATGGTGGTATCCATTTAGGTTACAGAATTCTGTAAACCTATGGTTTTCGAATTCACCACCATGATCAGTCCTAAGTCTTTTGATTTTAATGTTTTGTTGATTTTCTATTAACTTAAATAGGTTGATTAATTGATCTAGGGTATCACTTTTGTGTTTGATGAACCTAACCCAAGTAAATCTAGAGTAGTCATCAATAATGACTAAACAGAATTTACTTCCATTAAGTGACTTAGTTCCGTGTGAATCAAATAGATCCATGTGTAGGAGCTCAAGCACACTTTTTGTTCGTTCATGATTAGTTAGTTGATGTTGTGTCCTAGATTGTTTACCTTGTTGATAAGCATTACATATTTTATTATCCAAGTTATTGAGGTTAGGCAGACCTCTGACTAAGTCACTCTGACTCATCTTGTGGATGAGTCTTGGGTGTGAGTGACCGAGTCATCGGTGCCACAACCATGATTCCTCTTGAGGAGTTAGTTAAGTTGATAGTGTAAATGTTATTATTCCTAGTCCCTTTAAGAATTGTTTTAGAGGTTTCATTTGTATTAATTACGCATTCATTTTCTAGAAAGATGACCTTATAGTTATTATCACACAATTGGCTTACACTGAGAAGATTATATTAAAAAATTTCTACTAATAAAACGTTTTGAATGACAAAATTTGAGTTAAGCTCAATATCACCTGATCCGATGATTTTGAGCTTGCCGTTATTTTCGAAGGCTACCGATCCTTGTCATTTGAATCGAAGCTTCGAAAACTTGAGTTGATCCCCAGTCATGTGTCGGGAGCAACCACTGTCCAACATCCATTGATCCTACACGCAAGGTAGTTGGGTCGGATATTGGATTTATTAAAAATTGGTTGAAAATTTATTAACCTAAATTATCTCACCCATGTCTACATGATCAAACATGTTAATCCTATATGTTCTTGTGAGATGACTTCAAATTTTAGTTGAATTAAATTTAATGACTTAAACACTTGTCAACCTTGCGTTAGATTCGGATTTGACCTTATGTTCATCAAGTCACCTTTTCAAGATCATGGCTTCCAGGTCGTGGCGAGGCACAGAGGCCTTCTTTGATCAGAAAAATGACCACTTCCTTAGACAAAGCCATTTTCAAGAAAATAGAGACTTTACTCACCTAAGACCACTTCCTGGTCTAACTAGTCTAGGATACGGCGAGGTAGCTTCAGCTAGTTTCGCTCGGTTAAGTGCACCGAACTAGATACGCCTTATCTAGCCCGAATACACAAGACTCCGCTTTTCTAGCGTACTATCATCTCGCCGCATTCTGGTACTATGTTATCAAGTATTGACGAGTTATAGTCCTATCTAACCATTCTAAAAAGAAAAATCAAACTAAATAAAAACCTAAGCATGCAATTTCTAAGTTAAAACGCAAATAAATTTCGTACTAGCTCCCCCTGGACCGTTGAATCGATTTGGTCTCTCCACATAGTGGATTTGGTCCTTGGGAACCCAGTACTGGTTTGATCCTAAGTTTGAAATCAAGGTGGTCTTAGGGACCCATGCTTGGACACGTTTTTTATGTCGACTTACAATCGACATATACGACTTATTGGTCGTGTTTGAGCTAAAACCTAGTCTGGCCTTGTTGTACACGGCCCTTTCCGATCCAAGTAGGAGGTCAAGTCCTTTGGATCCCAAAGTAAACCTTTCCAACGTATTCCTAAGATCTTCGACTTGAATTTTCAAGAGTGAGTTCTCAACTTCGAGTTTTTCAACCCGAGTTGAGTCCTTCTCTTGAACTCGACTAGTCGAAGAGGTTAGGGAGACCTCGTGTTTGAGGAGTTTAACTTCCTTAACCAGGGTTTCGACCTTGGACTCAGACTTAGCTAACTTTTTATTTAAAAACTTAATTGCACTATAAAGAGTAGTAATAAGAGACCGACTCACCTTGAGTGTATCTTTTGAACTGGATGTGTATCCATGGCTTGTCTTGAATAGTGTTTCGCAGTCCGACTCGTCTTCGATTTTCGATTCAGGTTCCGGTTCCGACTCCGTCTCCGATTCCACCGATTTATCCATAAGGACTCGATCGTTGTCTTCTTCCTTGGAAGCTTCTTCCCAAGTAGCGTTGAGTGTCTTTTTATGTTTTGGTGCCTTACTCTTGAGTTTTGGGCATTCGGACTTAAAGTGTCCAAACTTGTTGCATTCATAACATCTTATGTTTGAACTTTTAGGCTTACCTTCGTTGGGTCGAGTGACAGCTCATTTTCGTCCCTTGACTATCCTCCAAACTAGGTTGACTAGTTCGGCTTCCATTTCCCAGTCGACCTCCGAATCTGACTCATCCTCTTCTTCCTTTGGGGGTGGCTTGCTAGCGGTTTTCTTCTTTGAACCTGCAAATAATGCTATACCTTTCTCGGGTTCCGAATTAGACTACTCATGAAGTTCAAAATCAGAAAAAAGTTCATCTAATCTAAGTTTAGAAAGATCCTTGGAGACCTTGTAGGCATCGACCATGGATGCCCACAAGGTAGTCCTCAGAAAAGAGTTTAGAACATACCTTATAAGTTCGCGGTTTTCGACCTTTTGCCCGATTGTGTGTAGGTTGTTGACTATGTCTTGGACACGGGCGTGGAGTTGCGTCGCAGACTCGTGTTCCTGCATTTTTAGGTTATATAGTTTATTGAATAGAAGATCACGCTTACATACCTTGGCTTCATCGGTCCTTCGTGTAGCTCCACTAGTTTTGTCCAAAGGTCCTTTGCGCTTATGAAGGGGCCGATGCGATTTAGCTCTTGCTTGGATAAGCCGCATTGAAGGATTTGAGTTGCCTTAGCGTCAGCATCGACTTGTCTTTTTGTCGCAATGGTCCATTGGTCATAATCCAAGGAGTCAACCACTTCATTAGTTGGAAGTGTGAAACTCGTTTGGATTATGATCCACATCTCGATTTGGGTTTTGAGAAAGCATTCCATCTGACCCTTCCAATAATGGAAGTCATCTTCATTGTAAAATGGAGGTCGGACGGTGCTAAAACCCTCGAGATGGGCCATTAGAACAAAAGAAACAAGTAGACAAAAAAAACTAGCAATGACAAAACCACACAAGAAAGTACCAAGACTCGCGTCTTGGATTAGTAGTGCGGTAGAAAAACTAAGCGAACAAATTAAATTCGAAATAAACAGAAAAAAAAGAAAAAAATCTGTGAAAATGCTAGATTGGTGGTTTCACCAAATCTTAGCACCCCCGGCTCTGATACCAATTGTTGGATCGAAGCGGATCGCTAGAGGGGGGGTGAATAGCGATAAAACTTTTTTTTTCGAGTTCGTATCAAAAACCAAGTAGATAATTAATTGCAGCGGAAATGTAAATGTAAAGTAAAAAGAAACAAAGGAGTTTTACTTGGTTTGTAGCCTTCGGCTACTATTCCAAGGCCCTAGCGGTCCTCAACCACGTGCGGAGGGCGAAAACACTAAAGAACTCCTCCCCGTTAGAGGTAGGAGTTTAATCGATACAAGTAAAGCACAAAGCTTGAGGTAGAGGGACACTCCCCCTCTCCTCGTTACGATAAAAGCTCCGAAAATGAAAGTACTAAACTGAAATAAAACTCTAACCGACGTAATAAAATGAAAACAAATAAACCTAGACGTCGGAGAAGAAGCACTTCGTTGTCGGAGAAGTTGTAGCTTTGCGGAGGCTTTTGGAAGCTTAGAATTGATGATGAAACCCTAGGTTTGGCCCTCCTTTTATAGCCTTTGAGCCCCTTTTCGAGAGGAACCCTAGCCAATCACAATTGAGCACCAATCTCCTTGAAATGGGGTGATAAGCCTTGACTCCTCGAAGCTGATCATTGACCATCAGTCGACTGATGGCCATCATCAGTCGACTGATGGCAGCATCAGTCGAATGCTGACCTCAGGCAGTCGACTGTTTGACGGCAGTCGAGTCCTCCAAGCTGGCAGTCGACTGATACTAGCTGCAAGGCAAAGTTAGCTCAAAGAAAACATTATTTCGACGGCCTTCGACCGTCCGATCTTGTCCTAGACCATCGATGGGATGTCTTTGGTCGGATCTACGCTTAAGACCATCCCCGTAAGGAGGATACGACCTCACTTACACTCGCACACACGAGCTTACCTCGATACTTACCATGTTTCTTTTGCTTCCGGCCTTTCACTCGACTCCTTCGGCTCCCTCCGAAGTCACTCGAGTGTCGCCCGACCACCCGGCTTCCTCCGGGTGTCGCTAGCCTTCAGCTCCAGCTTTAGCAATCTTCTGCACACTTGATTCAGCTCGTGAGATAACGACATGAGCTTAACTTTGTATCGTTTGCTATAATCAAAACTCAGGTTCGACTTAGGTGCTTACTGCACCAACAAAAACTAGCTTACAACTTGATACAAAATTGAAGGTTTTTACAACTTTTTGAGTTTTTGCCAAATGTTTGAAAATTAATTTAATTTTCATGAAAACTTATTTTTCTTGATAAAGGGAATTACAAGAAATATGTTCTCAAAATTTCATGATTTTTTGAATTTTATATAATTTTTGGTGCATTTCTGAATTTCGTTCGAAAAATAAAAAATTCTATTTTTACTTGTGTCAGTCGACTGTGACTCTGATTCAGTCGACTGATGTACTATGCATGAGCATAGTAACCCATTTTATCAAGTTTTGAGTTTGAGTTTGGTATTTTTCATTCCCTAGACTTGATGCCATGCTTGTATAACATATGTTAATATTTTTGATGGTGTCAAGGGGGGAGAAATGGTTGTGTTTAAGTTAATCATGCTAGGAGGAGAGAATTAGCATGTGTTAAGGGGGAGTTTGCATGTATTAAGGGGGAGGTTTGATTTCCATGTTTGATTTACATGCTTATCTTCCTTATGTGTTTTTATATTGTTTTACCTAACTTAAATGGATTGCCACACTTCTAAAAGGGGGAGATTGTTAGGGCAATCAACCTATGTATGATGTTGTTTTGATGTGTGTGACAAAGGGTTTAAGTTAGGTTGTTATGTTGATTTAATATGTGTGTTGAAGTCATGCAGGATTTAGTAATTCACACATGCGATTGGCTTGATGTTAGCATTGGTGAGTTCACCATCTCATGCCTCGGGTCCTTGAGTCAGTGAAGGATGGCATTGCGGCCGCTGCGCTTTAGTCCATCCGAGGGACCGCCGAATGAGCAAAGATTGTAGTTAAGCCAAGGGGCGAGATGCGAAGGATGGCATTACGAAGCAATGCACTTGGTGTATCCGAGGGACGTGGCCAGACGAAGAGAACTTCGGCGAGGGACTTCAAGGGAGATGAGAGAATGAGCGAAGTGTAACATAGCTCATATGTGAACTTTACCAAATGGCTAAGTCAAGAGTCAGACACTCAACAAAGTGGGTTGAGGTTTTACCCGACAATCGGATACTCAAACATTGTTGTTTGTGGTTTTACCCGACACCAGTCGATTGATATAGATATCAGTCTATTGCTCTTGGTTGATAGCACTCGACTAGTGATCGATCGGTGTTCGACCAAAGCTTTTCTGGCCCAACAGTTGACTGCTAGGGTTTGGCAGATCCCACGCCGACCATTCGCTGATTTGCCAAGAGGCGAGTCATCGATCGAGGTGAATTCAGACACAGAAAGTTTTGGAGTTGATTGATCGCTTCGGTCACTCGATTGATGGCTCTATTAGTTGACTGATGGGGATGATCAGTCAACTGATGTGGGAGTTGTTGGCTAGAAGCCAACATGGATATGGTCGTTGTGATGCAACGACTACAGTAGCAGTCGACTGATGACTGCATATGTCGATTGATCGGTGCCCAACAGGAAGAATGGCCTCTTCCTTATAAGAAGAGGCCTTGGGTCACTTTGGGAGGTTAATGCTTCATCTCTAAACATTCTCCCAAGTGCCCAACATGATTTTTACTCTTACTTTGTTTTATTTCAATCTTATTGTAAGAGGGAGAGATTGTAAGAAAGGTTTACCTCCACCTTGAAGGAGAGACTAGTGGATTTGGGTTGTAGTGATTGGCCAAACGAATCGTCCGTAGATTAGCGGCAAGAGTCGTGAACCACGTTACATCCTTGAGTTTGCGAATTGCTCTTTACTTTGTGTTTTGCACTTAATTGTCTTTAGTTTTATTATTCCGCTGTGGTAACTTTCTTTGTAGACGATTAAGACGTAAGCGATCTCCATCGTATTCGATTTGGTCTATTCACCCCCCTCTAGCCAGCCACCGATCCTCCAACAAGTGGTATCAGAGCGAGGATCTTGTCACGGACTAATCGCCAACACAAGCATGATAAGAGATGCCTGGCTCCAACATTTATCCGCCTAAATTCGAATGAGAATTCTCTTGGTGGAAAAAGTGAATAGAGGTATTCTTCGAGACAGACTTTGATATAATGCTTATTATGGAAAACGATTTCGAGTTGCCTAGGGATGAAGAAGGGGATCCATCAGAGAAGTCAAGATGGACAAAGAAGCAAAGGGAAGAGCACCTTGCGAATTCAAAGGCCAAGCACCATCTATACAATGTGCTCCCTCATCAAGAAAATAATAGAATTGGAGAATGCTCTAGCGCCAAGAAAATGTGGGAAAAACTTGTAGAGCTTCATGAAGGCACTTCCGAGGCAAAGCTAGCAAGAAGGGACCTTCTCCAATCACAATTAAGCAACATCAAATTAAAAAAAGGAGAAAAGGTAATTTCTTTACATTCTCGATTCAAGGAAATAATTACCGATTTATCAAGAGTAGGAGAAAAAATTTCAAACCGGGATATGATCATGAAAGCCATAGATGGCTTCCCCCGATCTTCAAAATGGAGTTCCATGGTAGATTCATTCTACATCTCCAAGAATCTAGAGGTAAGTGCTCTAGAAGAATTCTTTTCAACTATGGAACTTCATGAGACTAGGCTTGAAGGCATAATTGAAGAACCAAGCATAAAGCCAAGGGGAGTAGCGTTAGTGGCGGAAAAAGTAAAGAAGAAGAAGAAGAAGACTCCACCCTCTTCCTCCGATGAAGAATCTTCCGCCTCCATGGATAGTAATGAAGAAGACTACATGGTAAGGAAGGTGAGACATCCATTAAAAAGCTTTAAATTTAATAAATCTCATGATAGGAGAAGAAGGCCAAGGAGAAAGATCATTTGCTATAATTGTCACGGAGAGGGACACATGAGGGATGATTGTCCCCTCTTGAACAAAAGCACGGAAGAAAGAAGAAAGACTGAAGACAAGAAGAAGGTGAGCAAGAAGAAGGAAGAAGAAAGAAAATCAAAAGAAAAAGGGAAGGCTAAAGCCCACAACCTTAAAGCGGTGATGTGGGATGATTCATCATCCTCATCGGAGGAAGAACAAGCCTTCACAACCCTTGCACTAATGGGGATAGATGACTTGGAGTCCACCTCCTCCGAAAAAGAAGAAACAAGCTCAATTGAGGAGAGCTCGAGTGAAGGGGGAGCCTCATCATCATCATCATTGAAAGGAATTGGGTAAGCAAGGTAACAAAACTCCCCTCCAATGATGTAGTTTCTATGATTACTAGCCTAACTAAGGATTTGTTTAAGGCTAAGAGGAAAAAAGAAAGCATGCTTGATGAAATTAGGAAATTAGAAGAAAAGCTAGAAAATGCATGTTTAAATGTTAATGATAATGCTTCTTCGTCTATGACTAGTGATGCATGTTTAGTAGAAGAAAATAAGGCCTAAGGGAAAAGGTAGATTATTTAACTAAGGCCTTAGAAAAATTTATAATTGGCTCCAACACCCTAAATATGATCATTGGGAGCCAAAGGGAAAGCTTTAACAAGAAAGGGCTAGGTTATAAGGGAACCAAGAATGAGAAGGCCTACCATTGTTTGATTGATAGAGGACAAGCCAAAACTACAATGGTAGCTAGGAAATGGATTCCAAAGGAATACTTAGTGAACCCTATTGGAAAGAATCTATATTGGGTTCCTAAGTCCATCCTTAAGGGTTAGGAGAACCTAGGAGAGTCGACCATAATTGGACTTTACTTATATCGTGTTAAATGGTTGACTTAGGATGATGTGGGTGATAGTTTTTGATTTATAGTGTTGGGTGATGATAATGTGTAACCCATGAATTGAATGTTTAAATCATGATTTATGCTTGATTTTATACTTGATAAATGATCATGATTTATGTTTTGGATGGTAATATATGATTTATGATAATAATGTGCAATTAGTGATAATATATGATTTATGATCATAATATGCAATTAGGATCATATTAGTATTATGATTATGTTGAGTGATACTTAACCATGGTAGAATTGCATGAAAATTGATGGTTAAATATAAATACCTCTAGGCACATCTCACACTCACTATAGGGTATCTTGATTGAAAACAAAGCATGGGTGAGATGTTAGGATGATACAAATGACTCACTTATGAATGTAACATTTTGATGAGTCATTATAGGTATCATGATAGTAATAATAGACCAATCATTAGGAAAGCATATGTTTAATTCATAGACATATTACCCAAAGATCATGGTTGGATATTTCAAATATTTGAAAATCATTTTATGTTTGATAATATGTGAGTTCTTGCTTTGAAAAGTTTCTAAGAAAAAACTCTCTTTCAACTTGATACAAAATTGAAGGTTTTTTCAACTTTTGAGTTTTTGCCAAATGTTTGAAAATTAAATTAATTTTCATGAAAACTTATTTTTCTTTGATAAAGGGACTTACAAGAAATATGTTTTCGAAATTTCATGATTTTTCAAATTTTATATAATTTCCGGTGCATTTCTAAATTTCATTCGAAAAATCAAAAATTCTATTTTTACTTGTGCCAGTCGACTGCTACTCTGATTCAGTTGACTGATGTACTATGCACGAGCACAGTAACCCATTTTATCAGTTTTTGAGTTTGAGTTTGGTATTTTTCGTTCCCTAGACTTGATTCCATCCTTGTATAACATATGTTAATGTTTTTGATGGTGTCAAAGGAGGAGAAATGGTTGTGTATAAGTTAATCATACTAGGGGGAGAGAATTAGCAAATGTTAAGGGGGAGTTTGCATGTATTAAGGGGGAGGTTTGATTTACATGCTTATCTTCCTTATGTATTTTTATATTGTTTTACCTAACTTAAACGGATTGTCACATATCAAAAAGGCGGAGATTGTTAGGGCAATGAACCCATGTATGATGTGGTTTTGATGTGTGTGGCAAAGGGTTTAAGTTAGGTTGTTATGTTGATTTAATATGTGTGTTGAAGTCATGCAGGACTTAGTAATTCACACATGAGATTGGCTTGATGTTAGCATTGGTGAGTTCACCATCTCATGGCTCGGGTCCTTGAGTTGGTGAAGGATTGCATTGCGAAGTCGTGCGCTTGGTACATCCGAGGGACCTCCGGACGAGCAACATTGGAGTGAAGCCAATGAAGTAGACTTCAGGGTGAGATGTGAAAGATGGCATTGCGAAGCCATGCGTTTGGTTCATCCGAGGGATTTGGCCGGACGAAGAGAACTTCGGCAAGGGACTTCATGGGAGATGAGAGAATGAGCGAAGTGTAACGTAGCACATATGTGAACATTTCCGAATGGCTAAGTCAAGAGTCGGACGCTCAAACAAGTGGGTTGAGGTTTTACCTGACCGTCGGATGCTCAAACATTGTTGTTTGAGGTTTTTCTCGACACGAGTCGACTGATATAGATATCAGTCGACTACTCTGGGTCAATGGTACTCATCTGGTTCTCGATCGGTGTCCGACCAAAGCTTTTCTAGCCTAATGATCGATAGGGTTTGTCAATGATCGTTATTGCTCAACCGATCGCCAAAGGACGGCAATGAGATCGAGGTGAATTCGAACACAGAAGGTTTTTGAGTTGACTGATCGCTTCGGTCACTCGACTGATGGCTTTATCAGTCGACTGATGTGGGAGCCATTATCTGGAAGCCAATGTGGATAAGGTTGTTGGGAGGCAACGACTACAGTAGCAGTCGACTGATGTCTGCATCACTCGACTTATCGGTGCCCGACGGGAAGAATGGCCTCTTCCCTATAAGAAGAGGCCTTGGGTCACTTTGGGAGGTTAATGCTTCATCTCTAAACATTCTTCCAAGTGCCCAACATGATTTTTACTCCTCTTACTTGCTTTTATTTAAATCTTATTGTAAGAGGGAGAGATTGTAAGAAAGGTTTACCTCCACCTTGAAGGAGAGACAAGTGGATTTGGGTTGTAGTGATTCGCCGAACGAGTCATCCGTGGATTAGCGGCATGGGTCGTGAACCACGTTACATCCTTGAGTTTGCGAATTGCTCTTTACTTTGTGTTTTGCACTTAATTGTCTTTAGTTTTATTATTCCGCTGCGCTAACTTTCTTTGTAGACGATTAAGACGTAAGCGATCTCCATCGTACACGATTTGGGTTAATCACCCCGCTCTAGCTGGCCACCGATCCTCCAACACTACGCACACAAACTGCTCAATAATCCTAGAATCGGTAAATCTACTCCATGAATATAAGAGAAGAAACACAAAGCATGATAATGTTCAGATATACAATGGAAATTATGCATGGAAAGTAAATTACAATGCAATGGGGCTCTTCTCTCAAGCGTTGAGGTGCAGAACTTGACCCTCGAGCAGCTTCCTTCCTCCCCGTTGCGAGTTTTCGAAGCTTTTTAGGGTGTTGGAGTGTCATCTCGGCTGTCATGCCTCTCCCCTAGGGTTTGGCCATACCTTTCTTTATATAACCATGAGGTTTGCTGATGTGCACGGGAGCGTCCTCAAATATCGTGACGGATACCGTCGTGGACTCAAAGTGCGCGCTCGCGCTCAACGCCCGCAAGTGCACGGATGTCATCAAGTAATAAAGATTATCAATCCCACAGGGACTGGGATTTGAGTACCAATACACTAAGTGGTTGTGATTGTTCAGACGTGATCTCTGAGAGAGAGTCGGTTGGTGAGGACTATCGGTGGACACTACTATGTGCGGTGTCACATAGAGGAGGAAAAGAGTGTGCCGGGGTCTTAAAAGGCGATTCTAGGACTTCGATTTCACTTGTGTACTACAGAACAATGTTGTCAATTAGCGTCATCTAAATGTATACCTATGGTTTTTGGGAAGGGACATCATACACTCTCCTGCATAACCGCCGCATTCACCAGGAGCTATCCTCACCCAAAAGGATGGGATAGAGGGTACGAGGATGCTAAATCAATCCTTGCGGTGGATCGTTTCCGATTCCACCGCTCCCTTCTCCCCATAGTTACGGGAGGTCAGGTTTACCCCCAGGTTCCTTGATCAAACCTCCTAAATCTAGATTGCGAGGGCTGTCACCACCTTGTATCGCCTAAGCACAACGGAAAGAAAGCTAAATACATGTAGATATAATAAAAAGCAACTACCAATTGTCAAATTAAACTAATGGCCAGAATTTAATGTGAACCAACATTGTCTATATACACAAGCTACTCCCTAATCCAAGAATTGAAAGTTCTACTCCATAAACACGAAGGAAGAATCACAAAACATGTTTAAGTTCGAATACAATAGAGATAGAGCGCAAAAATAGAGATATACAATGCTTCGTGATCTTCTCTCCGGTGTTGTATTGCAAGTTGTGGACCTCCGACGGCGTTCCTCCTCCCCGCTGCGAGTTACCGAAGCTTTTTAGGGCTTCGGCGTGCCGTCCTAGCCATCGTGCCTTCTCCCCAGGGTTTGGGCAGAGCCATCCTTATATAGACATCGCCTCAGACCGCTGCAAAATTCGGAAAAAGCCCTAGTCGTGCAAATCTGTCAGGCCATCACATGGCCATGTGTTTCCACATGGTCAGACTGTGTGTAGCCCTGGGGTGTTGTTCTTCGACCATCGAACACGGCCGTGTGAATCCACACGTCCTGGCCATATCCCACTCTGCGTCTTGCTGCGAAAGTCCTTCTTTTTCTCTGAAAATGCGTCTTTATCACCAAAAAAGATAACCTTCACACAAAAGTACAATGAGACCTCAACGGAAAATAGGCAATGTGTGAAAGAATAGAGTAACATGTGAATGAAACTAACACAAAATCTAACAAGATGTGAGCGAAAATTACTCCTAAAACTCTATATGTTTTGCTCACATCACTTCCCCCAGACATAAATCTTTGCTTGTCCTCAAGAAAACATAAGTGCCATAAAATTTTAAAAAGATATTGTTCCATAATTAGCATGCTAACTAAATTTATCAGGTGGTATTTTCAATCAAAGCAAAAAAAATATGTTCTAAAAATTCACTAAGTTAGCTCCTCGTGCTAGGCGAATCATTCTTAGGGGATGCCCGTTCCATGGTGAGTTAAGTCGTCACCCCATAGCTTTCCTAAGGTCTCTGACTCTTAGGCACTTACTTGCCCAAAGCGAGGGTCATTCCCTAGATCTAGCATAAAGTCTCAAAGGCCTGCTCGGTATTGAGAGAAATTGGGAGGTATTTCCCTAGTAACCTAACTCGGTCTCAAAGGGGCACCTAGCCATTTCCACCCACGACAACTGTTTTTTTATCTCTCATAATCTCTTTTTTTTTCTTTTTCTCTCTCTCTTCTTTTTTTCTTTTTTTTATTTTTTTATTCTTTTTTTCAGCTCACAGGGATTTTGATTTTTCCGAATGGGCTTACACAATCTGAGCATCTCCAGTAACTAAAATGCTAAACCTAGAGTCACCTATAGATTCTAAAGTACTAGATTATTGAAGTGAATCATAACTAGGTATGTACTAGATTTTTCCCTTTCAGAATGTTCAATATATGTAAGTGCAAGTCTAGAACATTCAATAGAGTGAATAGAATAAAATACCACCTATGGGAACAACTCATGCAAGCAACTTTCAAAAATACTACTGAGGTAGGTTTTCATACACCAAAAATTAAGTACTGAAAGGAACTAAACAACTCATGCATGCATGAACAAATGAATGAAAATACCAGAAAACAAACTACTGCTAGAAAACAAAACAAAATAGATTTTGGGGTCTCCCCCCCCCCCCAGACTTAAACAAAAATATACCTCTAATATGGTGGATGAGGTGGAAAGTCTGGGAGCCTGGGCATCTCTGGATCCTGGGAGAACCTGCTGCTGAGCCGCTGATGCCACATAAACATCTGGTTGATCTGAGAGCTGGTGGATGCAGAGGCTGCTTGGTGCTCCTCCTCCCTAGCCCACTGTGCCTACTAGGCATGCATATGCTGTCGCATCTCTCTGCGGTAAGCTGCCTCATCCTGGCGATAAGCAGCCTCCTCCTGGAAGTATATGCGGGCCTCATCGTAGAACTCCTCCGCCTTCTAGAAATGCTCCCAGAATCCCTGGAACTCTACCTGTTGGTAGGCGCTCTGCTCCTCCCATCGCTGCCTCTGTATCTCCTGTTCAGTGTAAATGTCATTGAGGCACGATCGGAACTCCAAGAAATCATATGCTGATGTACCTGCATCCTTCTCAAAAGTAGAAAAAGATGGTGGCGTAGGTGTAGGCTCATGTCGGCATGGACTAGGTGGGCTCCTATGCATGTGTGGACTGGAGGGAGAGTGGTACAAAGGTGGAGAGATGGGCACTGATGTGGATGGTCCCTCATGTGGAGGGGACTCCACTATCAGGTCTAAGCGCCAATTGGGGTGTATATCGATGGTGGTACGATTCAGGTCAGGGAGCCTAAGGGACATAAGATTTTTCCTTACATAGCATAAGGAGTCTCCTTCTCTTACAATCATTTTTATGGTCATGCATACTCCTAGGTCGATCCTAGGGCTCCCCTCTATACTCTCCAATGTTGTGTAATCGTACCCCATCCTATAACAAATGTGGGTAAGTAGGCCTCCCACATTGATCTCTCTGCGTGTTGCTTTGCCCATCTTCACTAAGTGTCTGATGAAGTGGGACCCTACATCGATGCTACTCCTTTCTTGTAGCATGTCCCATAGGCAAAGCAACTCACTGGCTCTCACTACGCTGTCACTCTCCCCACGACCAAATATAGTATTGGCCATGCCGCGATGAAGGTATCGAAAGACGGGGTTTTGGAAGCACGACACTTTGGCCCTAGAAGGGTCATAAATGTGCTCCCTTGTCAACTCAGTCCAAATCAAACGAGAGTTGTACACATTAGGGGTTCTTCTCTCTCCCCCACTTGGCAAGCCAAAGCATGAGTTCCATTGGTGAAGGGTCCACTCAGGCTCAATATTAAAAAGTCTAAAAGTTATCCTACCCTCCTCGCTCTCTTTACCCATTAAAACCTTCACCTCTAAAGAAGTCAAAAATTCCAAAACTATCCTAAGGTAAGTTAGGTGTTTTATTCCCATAATCTCTTCTCACCCCATTTTTGCAAATAGGGTTTGCATATCACCCAACAACCCTAAAGATTCTAGCAAATCCTCATCTAAGTACCTAGTAGCAGTAAGTTTACGAGTAGAGAGCATATTGTACCTATCTCTATGTTCATTATTGTGAAAAAGTAGAGAGGGTAGGGCGTTACCCCCTTTCGGAGCTTGAGGAGTGTCGGCTCTTCTTATTCGTCGCTCCGAGGCACCGGATCAGGACGCTACGGTCTTGGTCCTTCTCATCCTTGCTCCTTTTGGCTTCTAAAGAGGTTGAAAATACTTCTAGAGGAAGGGGAAAGCAAAATCACACGGCTAGGGCAAGAACTTTTGAAGCACACGACACAAATGAGGTGAAAACACACGGCTCGCCCCTTTTAACCTCGCGCGCCATGGCCGTGTGAAAACACACGGCCAGGCCATGTGCGCCTCTGGTCAATTGGGCATGGTTGTGGGAAAACACACGGCCAGGTCGTGTGCCCCCATTTTTTGCCCCTTTTATGCACCATGGCCCGAATTTGTTCATACACTTCGCCGTGTAGACTAATATGGGTTTTATTTTTGCCTAACAAATTTTTTTTCTACTCCTAACTCTAAATGTGATGGAAATCAAAACTAAAATCTAACACATAATAGGGAAATCTACAACTAAATTGGGTTGCCTCGAGCGCTTTGTTTAAGGCACTCTATCAACTCGGCTTTCGGTGAACCTCCATTCATAGTCTAGTCGGCATAACGCATGGAGGTTACGGCTTTAATGCATTGTCGTGAAGGCGTCAGAAGTAGGAATCTACTGTGCTTTGAAGGTGAAAAAGAATGATCTCCCGTCTACCTCGAGGAGATCCGGTGTGCCTTCACATCTATTATGCGCCCCATGCGATTGCTAAAAGGTCTTCCTAGAATGATAGGATTACGAGATCCTGTGTCGATGATGAAATCTGTGGGTATCATGAAATCTTGATCATCAGGAATGTGTAGTAGCAGCCCAGGCTCCTTCTGAGTCATCCCCATACGAATACCAAGATTGGTTGGAGCCCACTTAGTCCCATCTTTAGAAAATATGTAGGGACATCCTGTGAGAGACCTGTCATGACCCTAAGTCGCATAGTTGAAGCTCTCCCATAACCTATGGCAGGAATAACGTGGTTCCCGTGGCTGTATTGGGATTTTCTCTTCAAACTCAGTGGCAGTAGGGTGGAAATTATGGTTGCACACTTGGCAGCTACTTTTCCCTACTCCTTCCTCCTTTCCTTGGTTCGTCGGAGAGTTCTTCACGAGTTGTGACCTAATTGGGCAATTTGGGATACTTGTGTCTCCAACATCTGGCTTATGACGCAAGGTGTAAATCGGTGGCCTTCAAGTCTCTCGGTCTTCTTCATACTTTTGATGCAGCGCGAATTCCTCATTGCCCTTAGTTTGAGTAGCGATGAAGTCCTCCATCATCTATTCATTTGAACTTCTATGGTTCTTCGCCCAATGCCTCTGCTTGCCGTATCCTTGGATGGTTGGGGTTTCGAGTTATTCTTGTAGGAGAAATTTGGGTGACTCCTCCATCTGGGATTGTAGGTATTAAAGTATGGGTTGTGGGGCCCTTGATCATAGTCCCCAATCGCGTCACAATGCTCAATCTGCTCATCCGAAGTCCCTTGCCCTCCAAAGGGGTCCTCACGATACTCTGCCGCTCCTTCTCCAAAGTCGATGGCCGCGCATGCAGATGAAGGATTCAAAGATTCAAACCGTCTGCTTAGCGCATCCATCCTCGCTGAAAGGTGGTCCATGGAGTTGATAGTGTATTGTCCTGCCGCAAGCGTGGGTTGACCTCGTTCGGAGGCCCATTGATGGTGGTTTTGGGCCACCACTTCGATAAGCTCCTTCACCTCCTCTATCGTCTTGTTCTTTAAAGCTCCTCTTGGCGAGAATCTAGGGACATCATTGGTTTAGGCACATGGCGAGTGTGTGTTCGAACATGTTTCATAAACATGTGCACTGGAAGGGAATAAAATAATAAATCTAATTTTTACATTACAACACACATCACACATGCATAGTACAACATGTGTAGACATTATGAAATTTAAATTTTGCAATAAAAGAAAATTTATACTACATATACTGGCGTATCACGTGTAGGGAAAGACATCAGCGGGAACGATTCTCACTAGAATCGTCTCTATCTGTATCACCTGAGTATCTTTGGGATGACTTCATAAAGTCGAGCCCGCGTCTTCGTCGGGTTACTAGCCTCGTGTTGAAGACGATGATCGAGAGAAGATCACGATCGAATCAAAATTCGGATCCAAAATGAGTCCTCAAAACTCACTTCAGAGGTATTCGTCAACCTTTTGGCCGATCGCCTCCTCCACCTATGAGGATTACTGGAGATCGAATCCCGGTAAGGAAGGCGCTGTCGGAGCTCCAAGCGTCGTCCCAAGCGATGCTCGACAACAAGAAACAAGCTGTCCAGAAAAACTGGACAGCTTTGACGGTGAATGCGCCGGCCAAAGGAAGAGGACGACTCTAGTCCTTGGTCGCACCAGGAAGTCGCCGGAGGATCACCGGCAGAAGCAAGTGGCGTGCCAGTGGTTGTCCGGAAAGGAGGTGGCAGCAGCTCCAAGTTAAGTTGGCGGCAACACAATGCAACAACAAAAGGAACTAGGGTTTTAGGCGGTAACTCAATGGCTTATTCCCTTAGGTTTTTAGAAAAACCCCTTAAGCCGTGTTTTTATAGAGACACATTCTCCTAATGGTTATTGGATTGGATCAAAACCCGTTAACCCGCTCCATTAAGATAAGTTAAAATAAACCAAACCATGATGGTTTATTTTTAAGTTAAAACGAACCGAACCAACTTTTGGTTCATTCGTTTAAAATAAACCAAACCCTTTGGTTTATTCTCCTCCATTGGATTAGAACCAAACCATTTTGGTCCATCCATTATGTCTTCATAAGACATGGCCCATCCACGCTTCCATTGCGACTGAAACAATTTCATGCTCGCTTTATGTTTGGTCCAACCAAACATAGTTTCTCTCGGTCTGAGAATCTCCTTCTCAAGCTCGTTTTAAATCCTTTGGATTACACTCGTTGTGCGTGTGACCAAATAGGTTCTCGGTTTATGTTGGCCGTCTATAATTAACCATTAATTATAAAACGATCATGAGTGACACCTAGTAGTACATCATGATCCCCAATTAACCGAAAAGATCAACGGTTGATCCAGAACTATTTATGAAACCCTTCACAACCGAATGAATCGTGCCTCATTCCCTTCAATCATCTTATACCCTTAGCTTGGGACATGGTCTATAGTGTTAGTCCCCACTAAATGACTATACACCTTGCCCAGTATCATTTCCTCGTCTCGATTCTGAATTCGCAATGCTATTCGAAGAGTACCTTACTCTAAACATGTAATGTTTTGGCCAAAGACTTTAGTAACAATCCGACGAGAGGCCATGGGTATACATCTCCTCGTAAGGAGTGGTGAATCCTTTATAGGATATTCAAACACCTTCGATCACTTCGACTTATACCCAATCATCCCGGGTCTACATCTCCTTAGAGATGTTAGCTTAAGATGTCAAAGCAAAAGTCTTTATGATCAAGATGACTTGAATATCGCAAGTCAAAGGAATATCGCACTTAAGATGCAGTAAGAACTTCATTGACATATTTATATATGCAGAGAACCATATGAAGTCTTACGGCTGGTCACTCCAATGAACTAGTTACCATAACTAGCATCCACGATTAACTCCGGACATCACTATGTCTCCAGCCAGTGAGAATCAGCTGCTTGGATACACCAAGGAGTATACCTCGTGCTAGTCTCGACATAATTGATGGTGTCCAAATCCATCAATTCATCAACTAGGGATAATTCCAAAATATCACAATTACACGTGTAGAGATACTCACTAGTTGTGATCGAATCACAAATTCTCTCATGCTGTGAATCGTATCGTGGGCATTCAGTAAATGAGTTTAAGATCTAATCAAATACATGAAAACATGTATACTCAAATAGTGAATCTTCATTTATCATATAAATGGTTCAAACATAAGGTGATTGTCTTAGGACATCTCTCATATATTACTAACAAACTCCCACTTGGCCTAATGCCAATCGCTATGGTATCCAATACCATAGGCTCTAACATGACCCTCAAACTTATTTTGAGGTAATGCCATAGTCAAAGGATCCGCTAAGTTCCTTTTAGTGGGGATTTTCTCGATTTGTATTTCCTTCCAACTAATGATCTCTCTGATCAGATGATAGCGGCGAAGCACATGTTTGGATCATTGATGAGACCACATCAAATTTAGAGATGAACTTTTTGATCCAAACCGCTTCCTTTGCTGCTTCCAAAGATGTAATGTATTCTGCCTTAGTGGCAAAATCCGCTACAGTATCTTGTTTGGAACTTTTCCAACTCATCGCCCTCTATTCAAGGTGAACACGTATCCGCATCGAGACACGGAATCATCCTTGTATGCATCGAAGCCGCATCCGTATACCCGCGTATCACCATGTCCCCTTCTCCATATATTAGGAACACATCCTTAGTTCTTCTTAAGTACTTAAGGATCGTCTTAACAGCCACCCAATGATCCATTCCTGGATCAGACTAGTATCTACTTGTGACACTCAGAGCATACGATACATCTGGCCTCGTACATAACATAGCATACATGATAGATCCTATTGCGGATGCATAGGGAATCTTACTCATGCAAATCCACTCGTCTTCTGTGCGCGGACACATAGACTTCGAAAGGTGTATCACATGCTTGATGGGTAGGAAACCTGTTAGTGAAAGCCCTAGAGCCAATCATGTAATGATTGTTGTATGGACTTTATTGTATCATATTCCTATTTATAAAGGCATGGTTATTATATTTACTTGTATTGGTGCCAAATAACTAAATATAATAATGTCCTTGAGTAGTAGGTTCTTATCTATATCAATCGATTGGTTGAATCGATAATGAGATGATATAGAGAACACTACTCTTAATCATTCCTAGTCGAGTATTAACATTCAGGGACAATGTTAATGCGTAGAGACTAGCATGTAGGTCAACAAGATGACTTGATCTCACAAGTCATAGATATGAGATATCAAGTTGACACATGGGTATGCATTGGAGAATGTATACTGAATGACCCGCCATGAGAAAGTATCATGGATCGTTATATGAGTGTCATATACTTTCTCATGTGGCTATTAGTATGACTATTAGTCCTTAGACCTGAAGTCACCATGGTTCCCTAGATAAGGAGTTGCATACTTTGGCTTCGTCAAACGTCACCCGTAAATGGGTGGACTATAAAGGCGATTACTGGGTATGTAACGAATTATGCGGAGGGATGTGAGTGATGTAGATGGGATCTATACCTCCTATATGACGGGGGTGGCATCGATATTCTTGATAGAGTGAGACCACGAAGTGCATGGTCATGCCCAAATGAGTCAATATGAGATATTGAGCTCATTTGATTAGAGTGAGTCTACTTGGAGTTCAAGATTTAGATTGTACTGAGGATGACACGGTCTATGCCTCGATTGGTCAATCTAGATGTCAAGGATAGAGGGACATTGTCACATATTGTGAGAGTCACAATTAGTAGTCACAAAGGTGATGTTGGAGCTCAACATTCTTGTAACTTGGGTAGCAATGATGTGTTGCTAGATACCGCTCATTGCTTATGTTCCTAAATCGGTTTAGGGACATTGCCAGCGTTACAAGAACCTATAAGTCACACACATAAGAGCAATTAGATGGAGATTAGGTTCATATGATGAACCATGAGGATTAGGTTCATGGGATGAACCAAATTGGATTAAGAGTAATCCAAATTAGACTAATTGAGTTAGACTCAAGTTGATTCAAGTGTTGAATGAGTCTAATTGAGATTTGATTCATCAAATCAATTTAAATTAATGAATAGAGATTCATTATATTAAATTGACTTGAGTCAAGTGGTTAGATTTGATCAACCATGGGAGATTAGAGGTCAAGTTTGACTTGACTTGAGAGGGAAGATGAAAGGTCAAGTTTGACATGACCAAATGCCATGTCATGATGATGACTAGGCATGGTCGGCCAATGATGATGCTCCACATCATCATTGACTTGGTCAATTGGTGCCACATCATGAGGGAGACCAAGGGTCATGGGAGTTACATGCATGCATGTAACCCCCCTTCCATGAAGTGGTCGGCCACTTTAGGGGTTTCATTAGATGAAATTCATTTGGGTGAGTTAATTCCAACTTCATCTTCTTCCTTGGAACTTTTTCTCTCAAGCTCTCCCTCTCCCATCCCTCTCTTTGGCCGAACCAACCAAGGAGTGCTAGCACACTCAAGGTTGAGTTTTCTCCACCTATTGCTTGTGTGGATACCATAGAGGAGTGTGCACTTGACACTCTCGAGTTCCGGCGAACTTTTGGACGAGCGGGATAAGCGAAGGGCGTCGCTACGAGGGTAACATTCTAACCTCTTAGATCTAAGGTAGATCTAGGATTTCTGTAAGCACATACATGTAATTATAATTTTTATACTTCGCACGGATCCGTGGCCGGGGCTTAGGAGTTTCCATGATACAATAGCGGTTTTTGCGGCTCGGAAAAACCCAACAGTGGTATCAGAGCCACGTGCGAAGCATGTATGTGTTTCGTTTTTGTAGTTTTTATATTAGATATAAAAATTACAGATTTATATGTTTCTGTAAATTTTCTTATTTTATAGAATTTTTGGGTATTTTTCTCGTAGAGTCAAGCAACGAAAGTGTTGGGACACTTGTAGGCTTCAACGTCGAGAAAACTCTCGAATCGGTGAGTTTCCGCTTTAGGTTTTTAAGGACAGCGACTTAAGTCACTGTAAGATCATTGTAGGGACACTCGCGAAGTTTATTTTGCGGTAGAGTGCTGCCCTATCCCGAAGGGGCCATGTCCAGCGATCGTGAAACCGCTTAGCGGGACCGTTACGGAGAGTTGACTCATAAATTCGAAATAAATTAGGAAAAATTATAGAAATTTCTGTAAAAATACATAATTTAGAATTATGTATAATTCTGTGATTGTCATGGCCCAATGACCCCAATTTGATTGAATAAGTGTGTTGTAAGTCATAATACGGCCTGCGTGCAGTTTTGTGGTTGTGCGTGTTGTATAGTGTTATCGACTGCGCGTCGTACCTCTTATTTTGAAATTCTAGTTGTAATTAGTTTTAGACTCGAATGTAACTCGAGTTTCATATTTGTAATGTACAAAATGGAGCGGTGGAAAGTCCACTCGAAGGCGAGATTACGAGAAGGGTGGCGGCGACACATGGCGGTCAAGGAAGCGCTTGGAGAAGCCGCTAGCCTTAGGTTGAAGTCCGATCTTCTCATTGGCTTGAGAAGATCGTTGTAGGGACATGACTATATCACATTTAATGATATATATATATGTTGAGATATATATATGTATATTTAATTGATTTTGCTTGTATGTATGTGATGCATGCTAGTAGAATAATGCTTGTATGTATATGATGCATGCTAGGATAATTTTCTTGTATGTATATGATGCATGCTAGAATAATGAATGTATGTATATGATGCATGCTAATATAGGATAATAAAGGCCTAAATGCGTATAAGATACACATTACGATTAGATTAGATCATAATCGAATCAACTCGAAAATGCCTCGAGCCTTGATACCCATCACTACCTCGATCATTTGTTGTTGTTGAATGCGCCAGCGAGCAAGCATATTATCTTGGTAGGGTGCGGAGGACAATCTTGGTCTCGCCTATCACGACTCGGGTTAGAGTAAGCTCAATTAGATTGAGCAAAACTAGTTAACTCAATTGGATCGAGTAGAACTATAGGCATATTCCAATCGTTGGAAAGATAGGTTAAGATCGCATTTACACTAAATCTTGGGCGATTTAGCCAAAGCTAACTCAAGGTCTTTTGTAAATGTGGGTCTTAATCCTATAAACAAGAGTTGCATAGAGATGTAATCGGTAATGTGTTACCCACCGATCGTACTAAGTCTTGGGCGATTTAGCCAAAGCTAACTCAAGGCTTAGTATGATGTGGATCTTGTCCCGTAAGAATTATAGCTAGTTTGTTTGAATCTAATAATGTGGTTTGACCACATCCATAACTCGATTCTACAAAATTCCTATAATTTAGTGGGAGCATCATTTGATTAAAGGCCTAATTAAATGATAAAAGGAATATGATATTAATTCTCTGCATTGTATGTTATAGATAACTATGTCGACAAACACGAACACTCTCTCTCTGCGATCTGTCCTTGAGAAGGACAAGCTCAATGGAGCAAATTTCCTGGACTGGTACAGGAACCTGAGAATTGTTCTCACCCAAGAAAGGAAGTTGTACGTCCTGGAGCAGCCCATTCCGGAGGCACCTCCACGCCAATGTCTCGCGGTGACAAAGATGCTTACAAGAAGCATCAAGATGATGCATTAGATGTGTCATGTCTAATGCTCGCGACCATGAACTCTGAGCTTTAGAAGCAACACGAGTTCATGAATGCTTATGATATGGTTGGACATCTTCGTCAACTATATCAAGGACAAGCTAGGCATGAGAGATATGAAGTCTCTAAGGCATTATTTGGGTCCAAAATGCAAGAAGGGACTCAGTAGGTACATATGTACTCAAGATGATTGGGTGCGTAGAAAACCTACAAATTTGGGATTCCCACTTGGCCAAGAGCGGCCTTGACCTAATCTTGCAATCTTTGCCACAAGCCTTCAATCAATTTGTCATGAATTATAACATGAATGAAATTGATAAGCCATTACTGAAATGCTCGGCATGTTGAGGCTATGAGCTTAACCTTAAGAAGGGTAAATCGACACCATTTTGATGGTGCAGAAGAAGAAAGGCAAGGGCAAGCCTAAAGGTAAGGGAAAGTCCCAAGCCAAGGGCAAAGGCAAAGAACTTAAACCCAAAGGAGGGGTAGCCAAGGAAGGGGCTTGCTTCTTCTGCAAGGAAGCAGGACACTGGAAGCGTAACTGCAAGGCATACCTGGAAGATCTTAAGAAGAAGAGAAGTGAGACTTCTACTTCAGGTATAAATGTTATAGAAGTCAATCTATCTATTTCTTCATCATGGGTATTAGATCGGATGTGCATCTCACATTTGTACCAATGTGCAGAAATTTGAGAAATAGCGGGGCATTGACAAAGGCGAGGTGGACCTACGAGTAGGCAATGGAGCAAGGGTTCTTCTTTATTCTTTGTAAAGACTTATGATCTATCTACGCCCTACGGGCTTGTACTAAATTAGATGAATGTTGTTATGTACTGCTTAACTAAGAACATCATTTATTTCTTGTTTGGACAAGAAAGGTTTTCATTTATAATAAAGAACAAATGTTGTTGAGTTTATTTAAATGATATGATCTATTGTGCACCTCTAATGAGCGGACTCTACTTTCTAGACTTAGAGAGCCCTATCTATAACATAAGTACCAAGAGGTTCAAGTCAAATGAGTTAGACGAACCTATCTCTGGCATTGTCGCTTAGGTCACATAAATGAGTAAACATCTCGGCTCCATAAGGATGGTGCTAGACTCATTTGATTTTGAATCATATGAGACATGCGAGTCTTGCCTTTTAGGCAAGATGACCAAGACTCCCTTTAGTGGACATAGCGAAAGAGCAACAGATTTGTTAGGACTTATACATAGTGATGTATGTGGTCCTTTCAATGTTGCTGCTAGAGGTGGTTCTGGTACTTCATTACATTCTTGATGACTTGGTAGATATGGTTATGTGTATCTTATGACACATAAATCTGAATCCTTTGAAAAGTTCAAAGAATTCAAGAATGAAGTACAAAACCAGCTTGGCAAGAGTATTAAGATACTTCGATTAGATCGAGGTGGTGAATACCTTAGCCATGAGTTTCGTGACTATCTAGCTGAGTGTGGGATTCTATCCCAACTCACTCCTCCTGGAACACCACAGTGGAATGGTGTATCCGAAAGGAGGAATCGTACCCTATTGGATATGGTACGATCTATGATGAGTCACACAGATCTTCCTATATCCTTTTGGGGATATGCTCTGATCACGACCTTTACCCTTAACCGTGTACCATCCAAGGCTGTGATAAAGACACCATATACGATATGGACAGGGAAAAATCCCAAGATGTCTTTTATGAGGATTTGGGGTTGTGAGGCTTACGTTCGACGTCAAGTCTCAGACAAACTGGGACCCAAATCCGATAGGTGCTATTGTAACGCCCGTAAAATTCCTAGCAATTTTACAGAAATGTTTGGCTTGATGATCATGGGCCTTGGGTGGGCCTTTTTCCAAAACAAAAGAAAATAAGCCAAAAAAAAATGGATGCAAGACCTAGGAATTGAACTCCAAACCTCTAGAGATAGCCAAACCCTATAGATGCACCCACTAACCAGAAGCCCAATAGGATATTATCATTAGAGGAAGGGGGGGATTATAGATAAGTGTGATAAAGGCAAAGGAAGAGGCATGGAAGAAGAGAAGAGAAACTTCTCTTCCTCCCTTTATAAAGAAGAGGGAAAGATCTAATTGACCACTTCCTCTCTTCTTCTCCTTCTCACCGAAACCTAGAGCCCCTCCCTCTCCATTTCCCTCTTTTGGCCGAACCCCATCCAAGCAAGAGAAGGCTAGGTTTTGATCTTCCATAGGTTATCTTCCCCACCCAAAGCAAAGCGAAGGATGTAAGTATCCCTCACCTGCATACGAGTAGCTTCGTTTAATGTTGTACAAAAGAAATCTATATTGTTATATTCGGCCAAGCTATGAATTAGAGTTTCCATGAAGTTATATGCCATGCCTTTGTCACTATATGATGATGTTAGGGTTTAACATGGATTAGGTCAAAAGTTAACCCTAGGAAACCCTATGAATCATTCGGCCAACATGGATTTTTGGGGTTTTATGGAAGTTTTACATCTTGTTTTACTTGCAAATAATGATGTTAACATGTTAGAGGGATTAGGATAAAGATCTAACCCTAAAAAGTCTACATAGGCCATTCGGCCACACCCCCCCCCCCCTTATATTGATGTTCCAATGAAGTTTAATCCATTTTTTGTGTATGCATATGATGTTATAAGTATGTTAATTGGATTAGGTTAAAAGATAACCCTAGAAAACCCTATGGATCACTCGGCCAACCTATGTTTTGGGTGATTAAATGAAGTCTAGTTCTTGTTTTATATGCAAATGAAGTTGTTGTGTTATGTTAAATGAATTAGGTTAAAAGATAACCCATGTTTTATGTGCAAGTGAAGTTATTGTTATGTTAATGAAATGAAGCATGATGTGTTATGAAATGAAGCATGCTATGCTATGTTAATGAAATAAAGCATGATGTGTTATGAAATGAAGTATGCTATGCTATGTTAATGAAATGAAGCATCATGTGTTATGAGATGAAGTATGCCATGCTATGTTAATGAAATGAAGCATGATGTGTTATGAAATGAAGTATGCTATGCTATGTTAGTGAAATGAAGCATGATGTGTTATGAGATGAAGTATGCCATGCTATGTTAATGAAATGAAGCATGATGTGTTATGAAATGAAGTATGCTATGCTATGTTAATGAAATGAAGCATGATGTGTTATGAAATGAAGCATGCTATGCTATGTTAATGAAATAAAGCATGATGTGTTATGAAATGAAGTATGCTATGCTATGTTAATGAAATGAAGCATGATGTGTTATGAGATGAAGTATGCCATGCTATGTTAATGAAATGAAGCATGATGTGTTATGAAATGAAGTATGCTATGCTATGTTAATGAAATGAAGCATGATGTGTTATGAAATGAAGCATGCTATGCTATGTTAATGAAATAAGCTATGTTGTAAAATAAGCATATAAGTATTTTACCTTCTGCATGGCTTGTACCAAGACCTTAACAAGGTCCAAGAAGGGATGGGCTCCTAAGATGCCCTAGGTCGATGGAATAAGACTCGGGCCTAGGATGGGCTTCTATGTATGATTGCCCCTAGGTCGATGGAATAAGACTCGGGCCTAGTACGGGATGGGCTCCAAGATGCCTTAGGTCGATGGAGTAAGACTCGGGCCTAGGATGGGCTTCTACGTTATGACGATTGCCCCTAGGTCGATGGAATAAGACTCGGGCCTAGAAACCTATTAGGTTCGAGACTTGCTACCTCGGGCCTATTTAGGGTTGCGCGCTATGATAATGAAGAAGTGGTACAATGTCGGGCCCAAATATGTTGAGATTTATGTTTACGTACCTAAAAATATATGTTTTCAAAGCATCCTGCATATGTTTGCCTGCTGATGTCTATGTTTACATGCTTATGTTATATACGTTACATGTTATGTTTGATGATGTGATATGATGTTTAGGTTTACATGTTTTGCTTGATGATATGATATGAAGTCTATGTTTACATGCTTATGTTATATATGTTTACAAGTTATGTTTGATGATATGTTAGGAATGTTACATGCTTATGTTATATATGTTTACATGTTATGTTTGATGATATGTTAGGAATGTTACATGCTTATGTTATATATGTTTACATGCTATGTTTGATGATATGTTAGGAATGTTTACATGCTTACGTTATATACGTTTATGTTTGAGGATATGCTATGATGTTTATGTTACTAAGTTACATACGATGCATGTTACGTTGGTTAAGCATATATTCATGTTATGCCGCTAAGTTATGAATGATACATGTTATATTTACTTATGTTACTTATGCTACATGTTAAGTTGATGATGCCATGTATGTTACATATTATATTGCTTATATGTTATGAATGCTACATGCCATGATTAATGTCGATGTATGGTTTTTGTGAGTAGGACAGGATCTTACTAAGCCTATGTGCTTATAGTTATCTTTCCTCGATCTGAGATAAGGGTAAGGGATGGATAAACTAATGGGAGGCGAGGAGGGGCCAAATGTGTGTGGTAGTGGCATGGTGGAGAAGATCCGTTAGGTCTACATATATATGTGTTTACCTATGATGATGATGTCTATGGATGTCCTTATTATGCCTACTTATGTTGGTGTTGTTTAAGAACTTGAACTAAGCACTAAGTACCTATCTATGTTATGATGCATGTTCTATGCTAATAAGAAGAAGTAAAGAAGAAGTAAGAAGAAGTATCTATATATGATATGATGCATGCTCTATGTGAAGAAGAAGAAGTATGTATATATATATATATATATATATATATATATGTCAATGCATGGTTATGTTTTAAAAAGAAAAAAAAATGTCTAAAGTCTTCCGCTGTAAGAATTAAGAAGTATGCATAAAGTCTTCCGCTGTATGTAATGTAAGTATGTACGGTCGCGTCACGCGCCGCCCCTCCGGACATTCAGGGTCTGGGAAAAGGGCGGGCGTGACAGCTATTTTGTTGGATATTCCAAGGATACAAAGGGATATTACTTCTACATTCCCAGTCAGCACAAAGTGTTTGTGGCAAAGACTGGGGTTTTTCTAGAAAGGGATTTTGTTTCTAGAAAAACTAGTGGAAGTACCTTCGATCTTGAAGAAATTCAAGATAAGGACCATAGCACTGAGGCCTTGATGGAGGTTGAACAGGAACCACAAAGTGTTGTGGGTGATGAGGTTGTTGCACAAAGAGTTGTGGAACAACCACCTGTTCAAGTAGACATACCTCTTCGCAGGTCTGATAGGGTACGTCGTCAGCCTGAGAGATACTCATTTCTCTTGTCTGACCATGATGACGTTATGCTCATTGAGAATGAGCCTACCTCCTATCACGTGATGAGCCCAGATTCTGAGAAATGGCTAGACGCCATGAGATCCGAGATGGAATCCATGTACACTAACCAAGTATGGACTTTGGTTGATCCACCTGAAGGGGTCAAACCCATTGGGTGTAAGTGGGTCTTTAGGAGAAAGACTGACATGGATGGACTTATGCATACCTATAAGGGCGATTGGTGGCTAAAGGTTTCAAGCAAATTCATGGTATTGACTATGATGAAACCTTTTCTCCAGTGGCGATGTTTAAGTCCATTCGGATCTTGCTTGCTATTGCAGCATACCACGATTATGAGATCTGGCAGATAGATGTCAAAACCGCGTTTCTGAATGGAAACTTACTCGAGGATGTGTACATGACACAACCTGAGGGTTTTATAGATCCACAGCATACTGGGAAGGTATGCAAGCTGCAAAGGTCCATTTATGGGCTAAAGCAAGCTTCTCGGAGCTGGAATCTTCGATTCGATGATGCGATCAAACAGTTTGGTTTCATCAAGAATGAAGATGAATCCTGTGTCTACAAGAGGGTTAATGGGAACACAGTTGTGTTCCTTGTATTGTATGTGGATGACATACTACTCATTGGGAATGACATCCCTTCGCTACAGTCTGTGAAGACTTGGCTGGGGACGTGCTTCTCAATGAAGGACTTAGGTGAAGCAGCCTGTATTCTAGGCATAAAGATCTATAGAGATAGATCTAAGAGATTGCTTGGCCTAAGTCAGAGTACATACATTGACACGGTATTACTTCGGTTTGCCATGCAGAATTCCAAGAAAGGACTTCTGCCGATGTCACATGGTGTGAGTCTTTCGAAGACTCAAAGTCCCTCTTCTAGAGAGGAGAGAGACCGCATGGATAAGATCCCTTACGCATCCGCTATAGGATCTATCATGTATGCCATCTTTGTGTACCTTCGATGTCTCGTATGCTTTGAGCATGACGAGTAGATACCACGGATCGGTGGCGTCCATCGATAGTCAAGAATATTCTTAAGTACTTGAGAAGGACTAAAGAATATTTCTTGATATTTGGAGGCGATGAGGAGCTAGCTGTAAAGGGTTACAGCGATGCAAGCTTCCAAACTGACCAGGATGATTATAGATCGCAATCACGGTTCGTGTTTTGCTTGAATGGTGGCGCTGTGAGCTGGAATAGTTCCAGCGAACAGCTGATTGATTCTACAACAGAGGCCTAATATATCGGTGCTTCCATCTTATTCGAGAGATTATCGATAGAGGAGATGTGAAGATTTGCGAGTACCCACGACGCTAACATCGCGGATCCCTTGACCAAGGCTTTACGAAAAAGCATGATGGTCACACTAGGTCATTGGGTATTTGATACTACGATGATTGGCACAAGTGCTAGTGGGAGATTGTTAGTGAAAGCCCTAGAGCCAATCATGTGATGATTGTTGTATGGACTTTATTGTAGCATATTCCTATTTATAAAGGCATGGTTATTATATTTACTTGTATTGGTGCCAAATAACTAAATATAATAATGTCCTTGAGTAGTAGGTTCTTATCTATATCAATCGATTGGTTGAATCGATAATGAGATGATATAGAGAACACTACTCTTAATCATTCCTAGTCGAGGATTAACATTCAGGGACAATGTTAATGCGTAGAGACTAGCATGTAGGTCAACAAGATGACTTGATCTCACAAGTCATAGATATGAGATATCAAGTTGACACATGGGTATGCATTGGAGAATGTATACTGAATGACCCGCCATGAGAAAGTATCATGGATCGTTATATGAGTGTCATATACTTTCTCATGTGGCTATTAGTATGACTATTAGTCCTTAGACCTGAAGTCACCATGGTTCCCTACATAAGGAGTTGCATACTTTGGCTTCGTCAAACGTCACCCGTAAATGGGTGGACTATAAAGGCGATTACTGGGTATGTAACGAATTATGCGGAGGGATGTGAGTGATGTAGATGGGATCTATCCCTCCTATCTGACGGGAGTGACATCAATATTCGTGATAGAGTGAGACCACGAAGTGCATGGCCATGCCCAAATGAGTCAATATGAGATATTGAGCTCATTTGATTAGAGTGAGTCTACTTGGAGTTCAAGATTTAGATTGTACCGAGGAGGACACGGTCTATGCCTCGATTGGTCAATCTAGATGTCAAGGATAGAGGGACATTGTCACATATTGTGAGAGTCACAATTAGTAGTCACAAAGGTGATGTTGGAGCTCAACATTCTTGTAACTTGGGTAGCAATGATGTGTTGCTAGATACCGCTCATTACTTATGTTCCTAAATCGGTTTAGGGACATTGCCAACGTTACAAGAACCTATAGGGTCACACACATAAGAGCAATTAGATGGAGATTAGGTTCATATGATGAACCATGAGGATTAGGTTCATGGGATGAACCAAATTGGATTAAGAGTAATCCAAATTAGACTAATTGAGTTAGACTCAAGTTGATTCAAGTGTTGAATGAGTCTAATTGAGATTTGATTCATCAAATCAATTTAAATTAATGAATAGAGATTCATTATATTAAATTGACTTGAGTCAAGTGGTTAGATTTGATCAACCATGGGAGATTAGAGGTCAAGTTTGACTTGACTTGAGAGGGAAGATGAAAGGTCAAGTTTGACTTGACCAAATGCCATGTCATGATTTTGACTAGGCATGGCCGGCCAATGATGATGCTCCACATCATCATTGACTTGGTCAATTGGTGCCACATCATGAGGGAGACCAAGGGTCATGGGAGTTACATGCATGCATGTAACCCCCCTTCCATGAAGTGGCCGGCCACTTTAGGGGTTTCATTAGATGAAATTCATTTGGGTGAGTTAATTCCAACTTCATCTTCTTCCTTGGAACTTTTTCTCTCAAGCTCTCCCTCTCCCATCCCTCTCTTTGGCCGAACCAACCAAGGAGTGCTAGCACACTCAAGGTTGAGTTTTCTCCACCTATTGCTTGTGTGGATACCATAGAGGAGTGTGCACTTGACACTCTCGAGTTCCGGCGAACTTTTGGACGAGCGGGATAAGCGAAGGGCATCGCTACGAGGGTAACATTCTAACCTCTTAGATCTAAGGTAGATCTAGGATTTCTGTAAGCACATACATGTAATTATAATTTTTATACTTCGCACGGATCTGTGGCCGGGGCTTCCGAGGTTTCCGCAATGCAAAAAGTGGTTTTTGCGGCTCGGAAAAACCCAACAAAACCTTTCTTGGATACCGACATGCTAAACCTCTTTAGCACTCGGTCTATATATGTAGGCTGCGAAAGACCAAGCAACTGTTTCGATCTATCTCTATAGATCTTAATCCCGAGGATGTAGGTTGCTTCTCCCAGGTCTTTCATGGAGAATGTCTTGGATAACCAAATCTTAACTGACTGTAAGACTGAAACATCATCTCTTATAAGTAATATGTCATCGACATACAATACTAGGAACACGACTACACTCCCACTAACCTTCTTGTACACACAAGGTTCGTCTGGATTTTATGAGAAATCAAACTTTTTTTATTGTCTCATTAAAATGGATATTCCAGCTCTTGGATGCTTGCTCCAATCCATATATGGACCCTCAAAATTTGCATACCTTGGTTGTATCAACCGATGTGAAACTCTCAGGCTGTATCATATACACGTCCTCAAGCAAGTTTCCATTAAGGAAAGTTGTTTTCACATCCATCTGCCATATCTCATAATCATAGTGAGCCGCTATGGCCAGTAGCATCTGAATGGATTTAAGCATAGCTACAAGCGAATAGGTTTCGTCATAATCAACACCTTGTTTTTGATGATATCCTTTCGTCACTAATCTAGCCTTATAGGTAATCACATTACCATCCATGTCGGTTTTCTTCTTGAAAACCCACTTGCACCCTATAGGCTTGATGCCTTCGGGTGGGTCAACCAAGTTCCAAACTTGGTTTTTATACATGGAATCCATTTCCGACTTCATGGCATCAAGCCACTTATCACTTTCTGAACTTGTCAGCACTTCTTCATAACTGGTAGGCTCCTCATCATCAATGAGTAACACGTCTTTCGATTCACTTACGAGAAATCTATATCTCTCAGGAATGTTGCGTGTTCTACCAGATCTACGAAGATGTGGTGTTTCAATAGGTCCAGCCGATTGTTCATCACTATGAGTTATCAACTGTTGTGCTTCACCAGGTATCTCATCAATATCTATTTGAGTCTCTCGAGCCTCCTCAAGCTCGACGACACTCCCATTATTTTCTTGCAAGAGAAACTCTTTCTCTAGAAATACAGTATGCCTTGAAACAAACACCTTTTGTTCCACAGGATGATAGAATTGGTAACCCCTTGTTTCCTTAGGGTATCAAATAAATAGACATTTATCAGACTTAGCATCCAATTTGTCTGATACAGTCCGCTTTACATAAGCAGGACAACCCCATATCTTCAAGTAAGATACATGAGGTTTCTTACTATTCCATATCTCATATGGAGTAGTAGAGACTACCTTGGTTGACATTCTGTTTAACAAGTAAATAGTTGTCTGAAGTGCATAGCCCCAAAAGGACTTGGGAAGATTCACATGATTCATCATTGACCTGACCATGTCCAAAAAGGTCCGGTTACGCCTCTCAGATACACCATTATGTTGTGGTGTATATGGCGGAGTCCATTGAGACAATATACCATTGTCTCTTAGATAATCAAGAAACTCTTGACTTAAGTATTCACCACCTCGATCAGATCGAAGTATTTTAATACTCTTGTCATGTTGTTTCTCTACTTCATTTCTGAATTCTTTGAACCTTTCAAAGGCTTCAGACATGTGTTTCATCAAGAACACATACTCAAACCGTGAGTGATCATCGGTGAAGGTAATGAAGTAGCTATAGCCTCCTAAAGCTTGAGTTGACATAGGTCCACATACATCAGTATGTATTAGACCTAGAAACTCTCCCACTCATTCTCCTTTTCCTGTAAAAAAGTAACTTAGTCATCTTACCTTTCAAGCATGATTCGCATGTATCGTATGAATACAATTCAAATGATTCTAGAATTCCACATCGGTGTAATTCGGACATGCGTTTCTTGATTACATGGCCAAGACGACAATGTCACATGTAGGAGTCTAATTGATTATCCTTTCGATCACGCTTGTTGCTCGCTTCGATATTGAAAACATCACTGGATACGTCCAACGTATAAATACCATTGCTTAAAATTCCAGTCCTATAAAGAACTCCATTTAAAGTTATGTAACAACAATTGTTACTAAACGTCAAATGGTACCCATTTCTATTTAAAAAAGAAATAGAAATGATGTTCTTTATCAAAGAAGGAACATAAAAGCAATTGTCCAATTCTAAGACAAGTCCTGCAGGGAGTTTCAACAAATACATTCCGATGGCGAGTGCACCAACCTTTGCTCCATTCGCAACACGTAAATTTGACTCTCCCTTAACGAGTCTTCTTCTATTCCTTAGCCCATGTATGTCATTAAATATATGTGAGTCACACCCAGTATCCAATACCCAAGTGTCTAAGGAAATAGAATGGCAATCAATAACGAAGATATCTAAAGAAGATGGGGCATCCGATGCCTTATTCTTCTTCATGAACTCAAGATAAATCTTGCAATTTCTTCGCCAATGGCCCTCCTTTCCATAATGATGGCAAGTGTCCTTTTGAGTTGGTTCTGCCTTTTTAGCCTTTTCTTCTTCCCCTTCTGTTGTTCCTTTGACTCCCTCTTACAACCTTTCTTCGAGGAATCAACTAACAACACCGTCCCCTGCTCATGCTTCTCAGAAGGCTCAACAGTCTTCAGCATGTTGACCAGTATCACAGATGAACCTCCTTGCATCTCAGAGGTGAAGAAGAGCTTGGAGACTTCGAACCTTTCGAATCTCACTTGCTCATCAACCAACTCATAAAGATGAAAGACTATGGTATGAGCATCCATATGCTCATGCTGCTTCCTTAGCTTGGGTTCCATCATGGCTAGCATGATGCAACTCATTTGTTCAGAATCACTCACATGTTTCTGATAGGCCAACAATTGGTCCAGAGTTACATTGTCACTAGGACGGGCGGGAAGAGGCGCTTCGAGGACATTTGCAAGCTTTTCAACCTTGAGAACAATTCTTAAGTTTCTAAGCCAGTCCAAGAAGTTCGGCCCAGTCAATTTATTCGAATACAAAATGGAATGCAAATTCAAAGACATCATGATCAATCTTAGAAATACAAAATGAGCATGTATGAGAAAATGATTTTAAAATGCATCAATATACATTTATAAACCCCATTCATTTTTTGAATTTCAAAAACCCCAAAATCACTTCGGGAGATCGTAGGTCCATCTCCGAATGGGCTGATATCCATCATAGATATGAACAACCTTGGAGAGAGTCCAACAAGCCATTCATAACTACGATGGTAGGTATCAAATATACCGATTGCATATCACGTATATGCAACTATCACAATGTGCTATCAACTAATTGAATGTTCACACATACATCGGGTTGTTAACACATTAACAAGTATGCATCATATGCATAGCACCCAACTTCACCTCCCTTTACATCGACCTTGGAGAGAGTCCAACAAGCCGATGCTCCAGGTTAAAGCCAACCCATTAATCGAGAAATAGTTTTAATATGGTTAGAGCACATTCAACCAATTAGCCCATCTTGGAGAGAGTCCAACAACCAAAGCTAACGATTGACCTCTGACTCTTACCATATTAGTATTAAACTATTCCATGGTTTGAACATGTTCGGGTTCGAGCCGGGCTTGGAGAGAGTCCAACAACCCGAACAAGAAACGGAACTCTGGTTCTAACCATATTAATGGAAGGTGTAGGGTTTAATATTGAGTTAGGGTTTTTCTATCTCATCCTCTTTGCATGCAAATAACTATTATCTACATGACATGACATACATGGCATACATCTACATGTCACGACACGCATGACATAATAATATGCATCTAATGCAATTACATGACATACAATTATGTCATGTACATAATTTCCTTATATGTCATAACTATTTATGGAAATAAAATATGTTTAAGATTTGATTCTCTAAATAAAATCATGATTAAATTAGGAAACAAATTTCCAAACCTAATCACATATTTTATTTGTGGAAATAGTTGATTAAGGAAAGTCAATTTAGGAAACCAATTTCCTAAATCATCAAAACTACTTATGGAAATAAAATATTTTAAGATTTGATTTCCCAAATCAAATCACGATTAAATTAGGAAATAAATTTCCAAAATCTAATCAAATATTTTATTTATGAAGAATATCAATTTCCATAAATACTTCCAACTTTCCAAATGTAGAAGATTTCCATAAATACTTCTAGACTTTCCAAAATTAAAAAATTTCCTTAAATACTTCTAACTTTCCAAAAGTAGAAAATTTTCAGAAATATCATTATGACTATCGCAAAACAATTTTACGATTATGTCGAAATATAACCTGGGCTCTGATACCACTGTTGGGTTTCCGGCACCGCGACAAGTGTGTGTTCGAACATGTTTCGTAAACATGTTCACAGCGGAAGGAATAAAATAATAAATCTAATTTATTACAACACACACATCACACACATGCATAGTACAACATGTGTAGATATAACCGTAAATTTAAATTTTGAAATAAAAGAAAATTTATACTAGTATACCTGACGTATCACGTGTAGCGAGAAAGACATCAACCGGAACGATTCTAGCTAGAATCGTCTCTATCCGTATACACGCCGAGTATCTTTCGGATGATTTCACAAAGTCACGAGCCTCGTCTTCGTACGGGTTACTAGCCTCGTGTTGAAGACGATGTGATGGAGAGAAGATCACGATCCGAATCAAAATTCGGATCCAAAATGAGTCCTCAAAAACTCACTTCTACGGAGAGGTATTCGTCAACTGTTTGACGAATCCTTCATCCTCCACCTATGAGGATTACTGGAGATCGAATCCCCGGTAAGGAAGGCACTGTCAGAGCTCCAAACGTTGTCCAAACGACGCTCTGACAACAAGGAAACAAGCTGTCCAGAAAAACTGGACAGCTTTGGTGGAGACCTTGTGCCGGCCAAAGGGAAGAGGACCGGCTAGTCCTTGGTCACCAGAGCCAAGGAGGGTCGCCGGAGGATCACCGACAGTAGCAAGTGGCTGGTGGCAGCAGGTGGTTGTCCGGCGGCAAGGAGGTGGCAGCAGCTCCATGAAGTTGGCGGCAACAACAAAAGAGGAACTAGGGTTTTGGGCGGCAACTCAATGGCTTATTCCCTTAGGTTTTTAGAAAACCCCTTAAGCCGTGTTTTTATAGAGAACACATTCTCCTAACGGTTATTGGATCATAACCAAAACCCGTTAACCCGCTCCAATAACTTAAGTTAAAATAAACCAAACCATGATGGTTTATTTTAAGTTAAAACGAACCGAACCAACTTTGGTTCATTCGTTTAAAACAAACCAAACCCTTTGGTTTATTCTCCTCCATTTGATTAGAACCAAACAAATTTGGTTCTTCCATCATGTCTTCATTAGACATGGCCCATCAAAGCTTCCATTGCGACTGAAATGATTTCATTCTTGCTCCATGTTTGGTCCAACCAAACCTAGTTTCTCTCGGTCTGAGAATCTCATTCTCAAGCTCATTTTAAATCCTTCGGATTATTCTCGTTGTGCGTGTGACCAAATAGGTTCTCGGTTTATGTTGGCCGTCTATAATTAACCATTAATTATAGAATGATCATGAGTGACACCTAGTAGTACATCATGATCCCCAATTAACCGAAAAGATCAACGGTTGATCCAGAACTATTTCTGAAACCCTTCAACAGCTCGAATGAATCGTGCCCCATTCCCTTCACTCATCTTATACCCACTTAGTTCAGGACATGGTCTATAGTGTCAGTCCCCACTAGGCTGACTACGTCACACCTAGCCCAAGTATCATTTCCTCGTCCTACGGATTCTAGTTACCGCACATGTATCGAAGAGTACCTTACTCTAAACATGTAATGCTTTGGCCAAAGACTTTAGTAACAATCCGACGAGAGGCCATGGGTATACATCTCCTCGCAAGGAGTTGTGAACCCTTTATAGTCTATTCAAACACATTCGATCACTTCGACTTATACCCAATCATCCCGGGTCTACATCTCCTTATAGATGCTTGCTTAAGATGTCAAAGCATAAGTTTTTATGATCAAGATGACTTGAATACCGTAAGTCAAAGGAACATCGCACTTAAGATGCAGTAAGAACTTCATTGACATATCTATATATGTAGAGAATCATATGAAGTCTTACGGCTGGTCACTCCAATGAACTTGTTACCATAACTAGCATCCACGATTAACTCTGGACATCACAATGTCTCCAGCTAGTGAGAATCAACTGCTTGGATACACCAAGGAGTATACCTCGTGCTAGTCTCGACATAATTGATGGTGTCCAAATCCATCAATTCATCGACTAGGGATAATTCTGATATATCACAATTACACATGTAGAGATACTCACTAATTGTGATCCAATCACATATTCTCTTATGCTGTGAATCGTATCGTGGGCATTCAGTAAATGAGTTTAAGATCTAATCAAATACATGAAAATATGTATACTCAAATAGTGAATCTTCATTTATCATATAAATGATTCAACCATAAGGCGATTGCCTTAGGACATCTCTCATATATTACTAACAACATCTTTATGGCGTAAGCGATCCCATTATAGAAAATGTGGATCACCAACCACCTCTCCAGTCCGCGGTGTTGGCATTGGTAAAGTAGCCCCTTGTAGCGATCTCATGCTTCGAATATGGACTCCCCCTCCTTCTGGCAAAAGCTTGTGATAAGGCGACGCATGTGAGCAGTCTTACTTGGTGGTAAGTATTTATTCAGAAACTGCTGCTCACACTGCTCCCATGTGGTGATATTGCCAGAGGGTAAGGAGTGAAGCCATGCCTTAGACTTATCCCGTAGTGAAAACAGGAACAGGCTCAGGCGGATCACGTCAAAAGAGACTCCGTTCAATTTCATAGTTGAGCAGATTTCGAGAAAAGCCTTAAGATGCCGGTTCGGGTCGTCAGTTGCAGCTCCCCCGAATTGGCTCTATTGGACCATATGTATAAGTGTTGGCTTCAGCTCAAAGTTATTTGTCGAAATTGATGGTCCATCTATGCTCGGGATGAATCCTCTAGCGCTAGGAGTTGCGTAGTCCCGCAGAGGTCGGCTGCCTCTGTTCACCTCGGATGCAGTTTGATCTTCCATCTTTCGTTGTACTGCACTCCGACGGTGAAAGGTTCACTCAATATCTAAATCGATCGAAATTAAACCTTCCGATCCTAGTCTTCTAAACATACGATGAACCAACACACAAAAGTAAGAGTGCTAACAAAATGTTAAAAGAAAAAAATAAATAAATCTAGTAAATAAAAACCTAAGATGCAATAAATAAACAGGAAACTACTACTGAAAATAAAAACTAAATCTAAATATGGAAAATAAAAATAAGCAGATAAGATAAACTAAAAGAAAAATAAAGTAGGAAATTAATCTAATCCTAAGTCCGATCCAATCTACCACCGTTCGATTTGATATCGTGCACGATCGCGCTCAAAGTCCGCAAGTGCACGGATGCCGTCAAGTAATAAAGATTATCGATCCCACAGGGACTGAGATTCGAGTACCAATACACTAAGTGGTTGCGATTGTTCGGACGTGATCTCTGAGAGAGAGTCGGTTGGTGAGGACTATCGATGGACACAACTCTGTGCAGTGTCACATGGAGGAGGAAAAGAGTGTGCCAGGGTCTTAAAAGGTGATTCTAGGACTTCGGTTTCACTTGTGTACTACAGAACAATGTTGTCAATTGGTGTCGTCTAAACGTCAACCAAGGATTTTGGGGAAGGGACATCATACACTCTCCCGCAGAGCCGCCGCATTCACCGGGAGCTATCCTCGCCCAAGAGGACGGGATAGAGGGTACGAGGATGCCAAATCAATCTTTGCGGTGGACCATTTCCGATTCCACCACTCTCTTCTCCCTGCAGTTACGGGAGGTCAGGTTTACCCCCAGGTTCCTTGATCAAACCTCCTAAATCTAGATTGTGAGGGCTGTCACTATCTCGTATCGCCTAAGCACAGCGGAAAGAAAGCCAAATACACGTAGATATAATAAAGAGCAACTACCAATTGTCAAATTAAACTTATGGCCAAAATTTAATGTGAACCAACATTGTCTATGTACACAAGCTACTCCCTAATCCTAGAATCGAAAGTTCTACTCCATAAACACGAAGGAAGAATCACAAAACATGTTTAAGTTCGAATACAATAGAGATAAAGCACATAAATAGAGATATACAATGCTTCGTGATCTTCTCTCTGGCATTGTATTGCAAGTTGTAGACCTCCGGCGGCGTTCCTCCTCCCCGCTGTGAGTTACCGAAGCTTTTTAGGGCTTCGATGTGCCATCCTAGCCGTCGTGCCTTCTCCACAGGGTTTGGGCGGAGCCATCCTTATATAGACATCGCCTCGGACCGCTGCAAAATCCGGAAAAAGCCCTAGTCGCGTAAATCCGTTAGGCCACGACACAGTCGTGTGTTTCCACACAGCCAAGCCGTGTGTCACTCTGGGGTGCTGTTCTTTGCCCATCGAACACGGTCGTGTTAATCCACATGCCCTGGCCATGTCCCAATCTGCGTCTAGCTGCGAAAGTCTTTCTTTTGCTCCGAAAATGCATCTTTTTCTCCAAAAATACGGATCTTGGCTCTTATTTTGTAATGCAATTACATTACATTACATCTTTGAAATGTTACCAAACAAAGTAAATCATCTTGTAATGTAATCCTGATTACATTACAAGCCTGATTACCTCATACCAAATGTAGCCTATATGTTTTGCTCACATCACTGGTTCTTCACAAAATCTGAAAAAACCTATTCGCGTCAAAATGGTTGGCCGCCACACGACCATGTGTTTTCACACAGCTAGGCCGTGTGTGGCCCTATGGTGGCCAATCTCGAGTTCGAACACGACCGTGTGTAGCCACATGCCCTGGTGGTGTCCCAACTGCATCCAGTCGCCAAATTCCCTTTTTAGCTCTGAAAGTGCACCGTTTTCCCTATGAAATGCTATCCTGCACACAAAAGTACAAAGAGCAGATCAACAAACTAGAAAATAGGAAATGCTTACAAAACAAAGTACTATATGCATTAAACAAGTATAAAATGCAGCAAGATGTGAGCAAAAACTACTCCTAAAACTCTATATGTTTTGCTCACATCAATTCCCCCAGACTTAAATCTTTACTTGTCCTCAAGCAAACCTCGGTGCCAATAAATTTTAAAAAGTATTGTTCCATACTTAGCATGTTAACTAGATTTATCAAGTGGTATATTCAATCAAAGCAAAATAGATGTGTTCTAAAAATTCACTAAGTTAGCTCCTCGTGCATGTGCCAAGCGAATCTTCTTAGGGGATACACGTTCCATGGTAAGTTAAGTCATCATCCTATAGATTTCCAAAGATCTCTAGCTCTTAGGAACTTACCAGCCCAAAGCGAGGGTCGTTCCCTAGATCTAGCACAAAGTCTCAAAGGTGTGCTCGGTATTGAGAGAAATTGGTAGGTGTTTCCCCAGTAACCTAACTCGGTCTCTAAGGGGTACCTAACCATTTCTACCCACGACAACTATTTTTTTATCCCTCATAATCTTTTTTTTCAATTATTTTTTTTCTTTCTTTCTTTTCTCTTTCTCTCTTGGGATTTTGATTTTTCCGAATGGGCTTCCACAATCCAAACATCTCCAGTAACTAAAATGCTAAATCTAGAGTCACCTATGGATTCCAAAGTACTAGACTACTGAGATGAATCATAACTAGGTACGTGCTAGATTATCCCTTTCAGAATATTCATCATGTGTAGGTGTAAAAATAAAAGCTAAAAAGTGTAAGTCTAGAACATTCATTAGAGTAAATAAAATAAAATACCACGAGGTAAATGAAGCTAAGCTACCCATGGAAACAACTCTTGAAGAAAACCTTCAAAATACTACTGAGGCAGCTTATAGATAGCAAAAATTAAGTGTTGAAAGAAACTAAACAACCTATGCATGAACAAATGAATGCTAACTAAAATTTAAATATCAAGAAAGAAACTACTACTAGACACAAAATAAATCGAAACTTAGGGCCTCCCCCCAGACTTAAGTGAAACAAACCTCTAGTATAGTGGACGAGGTGGAAAGTCTAGTAGCCTCGACATCTCGCGATCCTGGGAGAATCTGGTGTTGAGCCGCTGATGCTACATGTATATGTGGTCTATCTGAGAGTTGGTGGATGTAGTGGCTACTCGGCGCTCTGCGCCTCCCATCGCTGCCTCTGTGTCTGCTGCTCGGCATATATGTCGATTGGAATGTGGATAAGTCATAGGCGGCTGTACCTGCATCCTGCTCAAGAGTAGAAGAAAAAATGGTGGTGCAAGTGCAGGCTCTCATTATGGACTAGGTGGGCTCAAAATGATGTTTGCTTCTTCCCAGCAAGTTCACCCTAATCCTAAGATAATTGCAAAGAACATAAGTGACAATAAATCAAAGTCGAAATTATACACATGAATGCAGAAAGATTAAAAACATATAAAATTAAACTTGGGTTGCCTCCCAAGAAGCGCTTTGTTTAATGCCTTTTAGCTTGACAACTCTCCACTATCTCGACTTGGCTCTGGAGGCTCTTATAGGGATGTATATTAAAAAGTCTATCTTTTCTATAAACATCTTTATTTTTGAAATAAGAATCGCATGATCATTGTTTGTATATTTTTATGCATATTGTCTAATACTTTACATTGTAGATAACATGGTGTGTGGTGTCACATGGGAGATCATGTTATCGGCCTCTTGAAAGGTATAAGTAAAGGTTCACAACCGAGATGGCTTTGGACAAACCACCAGAATGGTTGTAGTGTGATTTGGTATTAGTTTGTCTTGACCATAGAATCACACTAGTGCACTTTGTGTGTATTGAGCAGGACCGACTTAGAGGTGATTCGATTTATTACTGACTACATAATCAAATCGGACCTCAGATATTATTTAGTACATCCTCTTAATCCTGATATAATAACGGGCACATATACTTAGTAGTCATCTCTTTGATTTACCAATGGGCGAGATTTATAGATTAAATCGATAGACTCGGTAAGTTGGGAGATGATATTATTTATACGGTGTTTCATTGATTATAGGAGGAAACCGTGTCCTATATATTAGGATGATGATATCCCCTTGAGGAGCTCATAAGGTTCATCATGTAAACCCTGCAGGTGGACTTGGTCTGACATGATGAAAAGGTTGAGTGGTACTACTCATGGAGTTAGATGTTGATTAATTAATTGTCAGAAAATTAATTAATCGATGGACATTCGAGATTTTAAACACGGGGAGAAAATGTACAAATAATATATGGAGCCCATATTATGATATGGGGGTTGGTGAGGTAGTTCAATGATGAACCTTTAGTGGATAGGATCATCATTAGTGGATCAGACTTTATGTGGGCTTGATCCATGGGTGTCCAAGACCCAACTCCTCCTCATGGTCCCTAATGTAGCCTATTAACACCTCATGATGCTTAGATCCAATGGATAGAAACAAAAGTCTAAGATCCATTGGTAGAGATTAAATCTCTAAGATCCGACGGTTGAGATTAAATCTCTAGATCCGACGATTGAGATTAAATCCCTAGAACCAATGGAGGAGATTAATTCATGACTTATCCCTAACTCTATAAAAGGGTGTCAAGGGGTTGGCATGAACTACACATGATAGGAGAGCTAGGGTTTGGGCGGCAAGAAGGAATCCTATTTGAGATAGGATTAGGATTAGAGTTTGGAGGCAAGGGTGGCACCAAATAAGGAAGGTTCTTTCTCTCTTCTTCTTCCTCTTCTGGCCAACGTCCAGCACCCTTCCCAGCTCTTTTCCAGCCTTGGCAGGAACCCAAAAGATTCCTTTTCCCTCTCCTTAGGTGGTGGAAACAAGATATAGGGCTTCCCTTGGTGTCTTGGTTGTTTTCCACCATCTTCTCCTTCATCTAGTTGGCCGGCGGCAAGGATAAGTTTGGTTGCTTGTTGGTTGTTTCTAGTGAGGAGAAAAACCTTGTTTCTATTCTTCCTATTTCTTTGGAAGAGCAAGGAAGGAAGATTTGGCATCTAGGAGCTTCAACTTTTGGTGGATCATCGCCCACACGACGTCCAAAAGGAGGAAGGTCATACATTAGAAGATCGAGAGGTATACCTATTCTACTTTCTTCTTTTGTTTTTTGCTTGTTTTTGTTTTTCAATTATAAGCATGTTATAAATCTGTAAATGGATAAATAATACTTGGATCCTGAGCATAAACACAAAAACCGGCGATCCGGACATCGTCTATTCCGCGGCTACTCGTAGAATAGAGGATGGTCGCTTGAACAACTAGTTTGTTCAAGTGACCTCTCTAAATGAATAACACGACGATGACTTGGTTTCTTTGGCAATACCTTTTGTCTAGGATTAAATTTTTTTTAATGTGGGGACATCGAAGGGATGGTCATGGACAATCTACCGAGGTGAAGTGGGAAGCGAAGTTTCCCCTCACGGACTCGATAAGCAAAACCCTTCAATTGGTATCAGAGCCAAGGTTTCCGGTTTTGTGTGTTTATGATTCGGTTAATTCTTTTGCACTTTTTCATATATTATATGTGTCGGATAATAGTAGGATATGCGTAGTTTAACTCTTTGGTTGTAGGCATAAGATCCGACTATTATGGCCATATGTGTGTATGTGATTGTATGTGTGTAAATATTTATTTTGTTGAATCCTCGGGGTTGATGAGGCTAGTATTTAGTTTTTGTAAATTAAATACGACATTGTTTAGCCACTCTTTATTTTATTTTACTTTCGATCTAGATTTCATGTACACTCCCTCGTGGAGTATAGGATCGATGGATGTAAATTAAAATAGGTTTTAGTCTCAGCTCGGATCTCTGGATGGCTTGTACATGGCGTAGGAGGGGCGGACGAGAAGGCGATGCGACGGGAGACATATTGAAGACAAAAGCCATAATAGTTAGAAAATAATTTATTTTTCATATTTATTTCTTATTGTTTGATATGCATGTTGTAGCCTAGAAAATTCCTCATTTTCAAATTACTAAGTGGGAGAGGGATATTTCTATAAATTCCCATGGCCTCCATTACGATTTGACATGTGATGCAAACAAACTTACGCGTCGGCTCTGAGTGCCTTCCTCCCCATCGGATGAGTTTGTTTGTGGATCACAAGGTCAAATATGGTTATAGGAAATTATTTAGGAGCGTGTGTACTTGCCCATCGTAAGACACATAACCCGAGATAATTACCTTGGTACCGAGTAATGGTGAACACTTAGATACAAATATAAGTATCCTCCCAATCGGAGTCACTGCTTTTATTTGTAGGGCCGAAGAGAAACCAACTATTAATTTTACTTGTCAAAAAGTTAGGTTGACAAGATAGTAAAATTAATGGGTAAAACCTCCTCTTACAAATGTAGAATTCGTATACGTCCACACGATCGTGGCATGCGATATTCTCGGTGTTTAGAGGTGTTGGTTGATTTTAAAATTTTATTGTTTGAGGAATCAATAATTTTTTAAAATCTACAGTAATGATCTATGTGATTCTTAGGATTTTCAAGAATGACTTTCAGTCCACTTACTACTTACTATGGTACTAAAAGAAATAAACTTACTGTACCCAAATAAAGTTGATTGGAAAAGAATCTAGATATTGTCTTATCTGCTAAGGAGTACAAGTATGCACTCTTCGAAAAGTGTCCTTAAGCCATGGTTGCTCAAAAAGGTTTCTACTTCTAAGCCGAAAGGCAAGAAGAAGAAGAAACAAGGTGAAGCAAAGGTGGTGGGAGGATCTCAGGGAGGAGTGAAGAAGCCGAAAGGCAAGTACTTATAAGCAGGATGGACATTGGAAGAAGGACTGTCCCAGTCCAAAACAAAACAAAGGTATATCCTTGGGACTAGTCGTTGAAACATGATTAGCGATGTTATCTACTGACACTTGGTGTGTAGATACGAGAGCCAATAATCATGTCTGCAATACTTTGCAGGGGTTCTAGGAAACCCGATGGCGAGCTAAGGGAGAGATTACCGTTTACTTGGGCAATGCCATAATGGTGGCGGCTATTGCAGTGGGAGAAGTTTTATTTATCTTTTGAGAAAAATAAAGGTTTGGTTCTAGAAAATTCCCTTTATGTACCTTTATTTAGAAAGAATTTAGTTTCAGTTTCTAAATTGTTTATAGATGGATATTCTAGTTCTTCTAATGACAGAGTTATTATAAAAAGGAATAGAGAGAATATCTATTCAGGTACATTGAAAGGAAATTTGTATACAAAATGTCCCACGATGCAAATTGAAGTTTATACCTCATCTTCTAATTCCAATAAGAGAAAAGAACCTTCGAAGATGAAACAAACATATCTTTGGCATCTTAGGCTTGGTCATATTAACCTAAGCAGAATTCAAAGGTTGATAGCTGAGGACCTTTGGGTTCATTAGTGGCGGAGGATCTCCTAACTTGTGAAACTTGCTTGGAGGGTAAGATGACCAAGAGGCCTTTTAAGGCAAAGGGGTATAGAGCCAAAGATGTGTTAGAATTAGTTCATTCTGATTTGTGTGGTCCTATGTCTATCCAGGCTAGAAGTGGTTTTGAGTATTTCGTCTCTTTTATAGATGATTACTCAAGATATGGATACATTTACCTGATACACCGCAAGTTTGAATGCTTTGACAAGTTCAAAGAATTCAAGGCTGATGTGGAGAAACGTCAAGGTAAAAGTATCAAGACACTACAATCTCATCGTGGTGGTGAGTAGCTCTTGGGAGAGTTTAGGAACTACTTATCAGAGGTTGGGATTCAATTACAATTGACTGCACCAGGCACACCCCAGCAGAGCGGTGTAGCAGAGCGAAGGAATAGGACTCTTATGGAGATGGTTAGATCGATGATGAGTTATTCTGACTTGCCAGATTCGTTCTGGGGATATGCTCTAGATACGGCGGTGTACATTCTGAACTTGGTTCCATCTAAATCAGTGCCTTCTACTCCCACAGAGTTGTGGACTGGGCGAAAGCCTGGTCTAAGACATATTCGGATATGAGGGAGTCCAGCACATGAGCTGAAGGCAGATGCTGGTAAGTTGAAACCTCGTACAGAAGTACGCTTGTTCGTTGGCTATCCCAGGGGAATGAAGGGTGGTTTGTTTTATAGTCCTAGAAATCATAGGGTGATAGTTAGCACGAACGCCAGATTTATAGAGGAAGACTATGTGATGAGCCACAAGCCCAAGAGTACAATTGTTCTGGAGGAGTTAAAAGGGGAATTCACTTCTTTAGTACCACCGGTACAAGAGGATATACCACATGTCACTGCACCGCGTGTCACAGAGGATACACAAGTGATACCTCGTTGTAGTGGGAGGGTTATGAGATAGCCTGATAGATTCATGTTCATGGGAGAATCTTCTGATTTGGTCCCTGGCGAACATGAACCTGATCCCTGGACATATGACGAGGCAATCCAAGATAAAGATGGATTCTTGGCAAAGTGCAATGAATCTTTGAGATTGAATCTATGGATTCAAATCAGTGCAGGAGCTAGTAGAACCACCCGATGGTGTAAAACCATTGGATGCAAGTGGATCTACAAGAGAAAGAGAGGAATAGATGGGAAGGTTGAGACCTTCAAAGCGAGGCTTGTTGCGAAGGGTATACTCGATTGCTGCTCATATGGATTATGAGGTGTGACAAATGGATGTCAAGACAGCTTTCCTTAATGGAAGTCTTGAGGAAAACATCTACATGAAGCAACCAGAGGGATTTATTGCTAAGGGCAAAGAGCATCTTGTATATAAGCTTAATCGGTCCATTTATGGATTGAAGCAAGCTTCGAGGTGTTAGAACTTCCGCTTTGATGAGGTAATCCATTCTTATGGATTTATTCAAAGTCCGGATGAGTCTTGTGTATACAAGAGATGTGACGGAAACGTAGTGGTAATTATTGTACTATACGTAGATAACATTTTGATGATTGCCAACAATATCAAGGTGTTATCGGACGTAAGGGTATGGTTATCCAAACAGTTTGATATGAAGGACTTGGGAGAGGTGGGACACATCCTTGGGATCAAGGTTATAAGGGATCACATGAAAAGGATGTTGTGCTTATCCCAAGCTTCATACATAGACACGATTATGGATCGTTTTAGCATGCAAAACTCCAAGAAAGGTTTTCTACCTTTCAGGCATGGAGTTCATTTATCTAAGGAGATGTGTCCTAGACCATCTGAGGAGATAGAGGAGATGAAGGCGGTTTCTTATGCTTCGGCAGTAGGAAGCCTCATGTATGCGATGCTCTGTACGTGACCAGATATCTACTTTGTCATGGGCATGGTCAGCAGATATCAGAGTAATCCAGGATAAGGACATTGGACTACGGTAAAGCATATATTGAAGTGCCTGAGAAGGACTAGGGATTATATGCTAGTTTATCGGCCAGATCAATTACTCCCTGTGGGTTACACGGATTCCGACTTCCAATCTGATAGGGATAACAGTAAGTCTACCTCAGGTTTTGTGTTTACTTTGAGAGGTGGAGCCATTGTATGGAGGAGTGTCAAGCAGAAGTGCGTGGCAAACTCCACCATGGAAGCTGAGTATGTGGCAGCCTCTGAGGCATCCAAAGAAGTTGTATGACTGAGGAACTTCCTTATGGACTTGGATGTGATTCCTGGTTTGCCCAGAACTATCACAATTTATTGTGATAATAGTGGTGTAGTTGCAACCTCGAAGGAACCACGAGCCCATAAGGCTAGTAAACACATAGAGCGCAAGTACCACCTGATACGAGAAATCGTATAGGAGGTAGAAGTTGTTGTCGCCTAGATTGCATCAGTGGATGACCTGGTGGACCCTTTTGTTGGGTTTCCGGCACCGCGGCGTGTGTGTGTTCGATCATGTTTCGTAAACATGAACACAGCGGAAGGAATTAAAAATAATAAATCTATATTTATTACAACACACGTATGCATATTACAATAAGTGTAGACATAACCGTAAATTAAAATTTGCAATAAAAGAAAATTATCTACGTTATACCTTTCGTATGACGTATAGCGGGAACGGCATCAACCGGAACGATCCTCGTAAGAATCGTCTCTATCCGTATCCACGCCGAGCTCCTCGGGATGACTTCGCTAAGTCACGAGCTTCGTCTTCGTACGGGTTACTAGCCTTGTGTTGAAGACGACGTGATCGAGAGATGATCACGATCCGAATCCAAATTCGGATCCTAAAACGAGTTCTCAAAACTCGCTTCTCCGGAGAGATATTCGTCAACCGTTTGTCGAATCCTTCGTCCCCCACCTCAGAGGATTACCGGAGATCAAATCCTCGGTAAGTTTTCCACTGTCGGAGCACTAACCGTCGTCCAAACGACGCTCCGACGAGAGGAGAAGAAGCTGTCCAGAAAACTGGACAGCTTGGTGGAGGATATAGGCGCCGGCCAACCAAGGAAAGAAAAGGCTCACTTTGATGCCAAACCTATAGGAGATCACCGGAGGGTCGCCGGAGAGTTCTCCGGCTGAAGCTTGGTCGCCGGCAATGACTTGGACGGCGGCACAAAATCTGGGCGGCGGCACACCTAGGGTTGGCGCCGACTAGGAGAGAAGATGGAGGGGGCGGCACAATTAGGTTGGGCGGCAACTCCAAATTAGGGTTTAGGATTAGGGTTTAAGCCCTATTTTATAGAGAATTAATTCTCTTAATGGTTAATGGATCATATCCATAAAGCCCGTTAACCCGCTCCATTAAGATAAGTTAAAATAAACAAAACCATGATGGTTTATTTTAAGTTAAAACGAACCGAACCAACTTTTGGTTCATTCATTTAAAATAAACCAAACCCTTTGGTTTATTCTCCTCCATTTGATTAGAACCAAACCATTTTGGTCCATCCATTACGTCTTTATAAGACACTGCCCATCCATGCTTCCATTGCGACTGAAACGATTTCATGCTCGCTTTATGTTTGGTCCAACCAAACCTAGTTTCTCTCGGTCTGAGAATCCCATTCTCAAGCTCGTTTTAAATCCTTTGGATTACACTCGTTATGCGTGTGACCAAATAGGTTCTCGGTTTATGTTGGTCGTCTATAATTAACCATTAATTATAGAACGATCATGAGTGGCACCTAGTAGTACATCATGATCCCCAATTAACCGAAAAGATCAACGGTTGATCCAGAACTATTTCTGAAACCCTTCAGTAGCTCGAATGATTCGTGCCCCATTCCCTTCACTCATCTTATACCCACTTGGTTCAGGACATGGTCTATAGTGTCAGTCCCCACTAGGCTGACTACGTCACACCTAGCCCAAGTATCATTTCCTCTTCCTACGGATTCTAGTTACTCCACATGTATCGAAGAGTACCTTACTCTAAACATTTAATGCTTTGTCCAAAGACTTTAGTAACAATCCGACGAGAGGCCATGGGTATACATCTCCTCGCAAGGAGTGGTGAATCCTTTATAGGCTATTCAAACACCTTCGATCACTTCGACTTATACCCAATCATCCCGGGTCCACATCTCCTCGGAGATGTTTGCTTAAGATGTCAAAGCATAAGTCTCCATGATCAAGATGACTTGAATACCGCAAGTCAAAGGAACATCGCACTTAAGCCACAATAAGAACTTCATTGACATATCTATATATGCAGAGAACCATATGAAGTCTTACGGCTGGTCACTCCAATGAACTAGTTACCATAACTAGCATCCACGATTAACTCCGGACATCACTATGTCTCCAAAAGGAGAATCACCGCTTGGATACACCAAGGAGTATACCTCGTTAAGACTGTAATCGATGGTGTCCAAATCCATCAATTCATCGACTAGGATAATTCCGATACATCACAATTACACATGTAGAGATACTCACTAGTTGTGATCCAATCACAAATTCTCTCATGCTATGAATCGATCGTGACATTCAAGAAATGAGTTTAAGATCCAATCAAATACATAAAACATGTATACTCAAATAGTGAATCTTCATTTATCATATAAATGGTTCATACATAAGGCGATTGCCTTAGGACATCTCTCATATATTACTAACAGACTCCCACTTGGCCTAATGCCAATCGCTACGGTATCCAATACCATAAGCTCTAACATGACCCTCAAACTTATTTTGAGGTAATGCCTTAGTCAAGGGATCCGCTAAGTTCCTTTCAAAGGGAATTTTCTCGATTTGTATTTCGCTTCCTACCGATGATCTCTCCGATAAGATGATAGCGGAAGGCTACATGTTTGGATCATTGATGAGACCACATCAAGTTCATAGATGAACTTATTGATCCAAACCGATTCCTTTGTCGCCTAAAGTCGCAACGATTCTGCCTTAGTGGCAGAATCCGCTATAGTGTCAAGCTTGGAACCTTTCCAACTTATTGCGCCTCCATTTTAGGTGAATACATACCCAGACTGAGACATGGAATCATCCTTGTCTGTCTGGAGCTGGCATCCGTATACCCACGTGTCACCATGTACCCTTCTCCATATATTAGGAACGCATCCTTAGTTCTTCTCAAGCACTTAAGGATCGTCTTAACAGCCACCCAATGATCCATTCCTCGATCGGGATCCGTATATGCTCGTGACACTCAGAGCATACGATACATCGGGCCTCGTACATAACATAGCATACATGATAGATCCTATTGCGGATGCATAGAAAATCTTACTCATGCAAATCCTCTCGTCTTCTGTGCGCGGACACATAGACTTCGAAAGGTGTACCCCATGCCTGATGGGTAAGAATCCTTTCTTGCATTCCGACATGCTAAACCTCTTTAGCACTCGGTCTATATATGTAGACTGCGAAAGACCAAGCAACCGTTTCGATCTATCTCTATAGATCTTAATCCCGAGGATGTAGGTTTCTTCTCCCAGGTCTTTCATGGAGAATGTCTTGGATAACCAAACCTTCACTGACTGTAAGACTGAAACATCATTTCCTATAAGTAGTATGTCATCGACATACAATACTAGGAACACGACTGCACTCCCACTAACCTTCTTGTACACACAAGGTTCGTCTAGATTTTGTGAGAAATCAAACTTTTTGATCGTCTCATCAAAACGGATATTCCAGCTCCTGGATGCTTGCTTAAATCCATAAATGGACCATCATAATTTGCATACATTGGTTTTATAAACCGATGTGAAACCCTCAGGCTGTATCATATACACGTCCTCGAGCAAGTTTCCATTAAGGAAAGCTGTTTTCACATCCATCTGCCATATCTCATAATCATAATGAGCCGCTATGGCCAGGAGCATCCGAATGGATTTAAGCATAGCTACAGGCGAATAGGTTTCGTTATAATCAACACCTTGTTTTTGACGATATCCTTTCGCCACCAATCTAGCCTTATAGGTAATCACATTACCATCCATGTCGGTTTTCTTTTTGAAAACCCACTTGCACCCTATAGGCTTTATGCCTTCAGGTGGGTCAACCAAGTTCCAAACTTGGTTTTCATACATGGAATCCATTTCCGACTTCATGGCACCAAGCCACTTATCCCTTTCTGAACTTGTCAGCACTTCTTCATAACTGGTAGGCTCCTCATCATCAATGAGTAACACGTCGTTCGATTCACTTATGAGAAATCCATATCTCTCAGGAATATTGCGTGTTCTACCAGATCTACGAAGATGTGGTGTTACAATAGGTCCAGCCGATTGCTCATCACTATGAGTTGTTGGCCGTTGTGCTTCACCAGGTATCTCATCAATGTCTATTTGAGTCTCTCGAGCCTCCTCAAGCTCGATGACACTCCCACTATTTTCTTGCAAGAGAAACTCTTTCTCTAGAAACACAAAGATGCCTTGAAACAAACACCTTTTGTTCCACAGATGATAGAATTAGTAACCTTGTTTCCTTAGGGTATCCAATAAATAGACATTTATCGACTTAGCATCCAATTTGTCCGACATCGTCGCTTTACATAAGGTGACAACCCCATATCTTCAAGTAAGATACATGAGGTTTCTTACTATTCCATATCTCATATGGAGTAGTTGAGACTACCTGTAGGCATTCTGCTTAACAAGTAAACAAATGTCTCAAGTGCATAACCCCAAAAGGACTTGGGAAGAGTCGATGATTCATCATTGACTGACCATGTCCAACAAGGTCCGGTTATGCCTCTCAGATACACCATTATGCAGTGGTGTATATGGCGGAGTCCATTGAGACAATAAGCCATTTTCACTTAGAAAATCAAGAAACTCTTTACATAAGTATTCACCGCCTCGATCCAATCAAGTATTTTAGTACTTTTGTCATGTTGTTTCTCTACTTCATTTCTGAATTCTTTGAACCTTTCAAAGGCTTCAGACTTGTGTTTCATCAAGAACACATACCCAAACCGTGAGTGATCATTGGTGAAGGTAATGAAGTAGTTATAGCCTCCTAAAGCTTGAGTTGACATAGGTCCACATACATCAGTATATATTAGACATAGTAACTCTCCCACTGCTCACCTTTCCCGTAAAGGTAACTTAGTCATCTTGCCTTTTAAGCATGATTCGCATGTATCGTATGAATCTAATTCAACGATTCCGTAATTCCACATCGGTGTAATTCGACATGCATTTGCTTACATGGCCAAGACGACATAATGCCACATGTAGGAGTCTATTTGATTATCCTTCGAGCACGCTTGTTGCTCGCCGATATTGCAAATGTCACCGGATACGCCCAACGATAAACACCATTGCTTAAAGTTCCAAATCCATAAAGAACCCATTCAAAGTTATGTAACAACAATTGTTACTAAACAAATGGAAACCATTTCTATTTAAACAAGAAATAGAAATGATGTTCTTTATCAACAAAGGAATATAAAAGCAATTGTCCAAATTCTAAGACAAGTCCTCAGGGAGTTTCAATAAATACGCTCCGATGGTGAGTGCAAAGAACCTGCTTCCATTCCCAACACGTAAATTTGACTCTCCTCGACGATTCTTCTTCTATTCCTTAGCCCATGTATGTCATTACATATATGTGAGCCACACCCAGATCCAATACCCAAGTGTCTAAGGAAATAGAATGACAATCAATAAAGAAGATTTCAAGAAGATGGGGCATCCGATGACTTATCCTTCTTCACGGACTCTTGATAAACCTTTTTCTTCCCCTCCTTGCCATAATGATGGCAAGTACCCTTTGAGTTGGTTCTCGCTTTTTAGCCTTTTTCTTCTTCCCTTACATGTTGTTCCTTTGACTCTCTTAGAACCTTTCTTCGAGGAATCAACTAACAACACTGGCCCCTACTCATGCTTCTCGAAGGCTCCATTCTTCAAAGATATCGAGCAAGACTATCACAGATGAACCTCCTTGCATCTCGTAGGGTGAAGAGGAGCTTGAGACTTCAACCTTCAATCTCACTTGCTCATCAACCAACTCATAAAGAGATGGACTACGATATGAGCATCCATATGCTCATGCCGCCAGTAGCTTGGGTTCCATCGCTGCTAGCATGATGCAACTCATTTGTTCGAATCACTCACATGTTTCGATAGGCCAACAATTGGTCCGTTGCATCGCACTAGGATGGGCGGGAAGAGGCGCTTCGAGGACATACACAAGCTTTTCACCTTGAGAACAATTCTCAAGTTTCTAAGCCAGTCCAAGAAGTTCGGCCCAGTCAATTTATTTGAATCCAAAATGGAACGCAAATTCAAACACATCATTATCAATATATTAACTTAGAAATACAAAACGAGCATATATGAGAAAGATGATTTTAAAAATGCATCAATATACATTTATAAATCCCATTCATTTTTCGAATTTCAAAAACCCCAAAATCACTTCGGGAGATCGTAGGTCCATCTCCGAATGGGCTGATATCCATCATAGTTATGAACAACCTTGGAGAGAGTCCAACAAGCCATTCATAACTACGACGGTAGGTATCATCTATACCGATTGCATATCACGTATATGCAACTATCACAATGTGCTATCAACTAATTGAATGTTCACACATACATCGGGTTGTTAACACATTAACAAGTATGCATCATATGCATAGCACCCAACTTCACCTCCCTTTACATCGACCTTGGAGAGAGTCCAACAAATCGATGCTCCAGGTTAAAGCCAACCCATTAATCAGGACATAGTTTTAATATGGTTAGAGCGCATTCAACCAATTAGCCCAGCTTGGAGAGAGTCCAACAACCAAAGCTAACGATTGACCTCTGACTCTTACCATATTAGTATTAAACTATTCCATGGTTTGAACATATTCAGGTTCGAGCCGGGCTTGGAGAGAGTCCAACAACCCAAACAAGAAACAGAACTCTGGTTCTAACCATATTAATGGAAGGTGTAGGATTTAATATTGATTAAGGGTTTTTATGTCTAATCCTCTTTGCATGCAAATAACTATTATCTACATGGCATGACATACATGGCATACATCTACATGTCACGACACGCATGGCATAATGTTATGCATCTAATGCAATTACATGGCATACAATTATGTCATGTATGTAATTTCCTTATATGTCATAACTATTTATGGAAATAAAATATGTTTAAGATTTGATTCTTCAAATCAAATCATAATTAAATTAGGAAACAAATTTCAAAATCTAATCACATATTTTATTCATGGAATTATTTGATTAAGGAAAATCTATTTAGGAAACCAATTTCCTAAATCATTAAAACTACTTATGGAAATAAAATATTTTAAGATTTGATTTCCCAAATCAAATCATGAATAAATTAGGAAACAAATTTCCACAATCTAATCAAATATTTTATTTATGGAAAATATCAATTTCCATAAATACTTCCAACTTTCCAAAAGTGGAAGATTTCAATAAAAACTTCTAGACTTTCCAAAATTGAAAAATTTCCATAAATACTTCTAAATTTCCAAAATTTAGAAAATTTCCAGAAATACATTATGACTATCGCAAAACCATTTTTACGATTATGTCGAAACACAACTGGGCTCGATACCATGTTGGGTTTCGCATCATGGCAGGTGTGTTCGATCATGTTTCGTAAACATGAACACAGCGGAAGCAATTAAAAATAATAAATCTATATTTATTACAACACACACAACACATGCATGCATATTACAACAAGTGTAGACATAACCGTAAATTAAAATTTGCAATAAAAGAAAATTATCTACGTTATACCTTTCGTATGACATATAGCGGGAACGACATCAACCGGAACGATCCTCGTAAGAATCGTCTATATCCGTATCCACGCCGAGCTCCTCGGGATGACTTCGCTAAGTCACGAGCTTCGTCTTCGTACGGGTTACTAGCCTCGTGTTGAAGACGACGTGATCGAGAGATGATCACGATCCGAATCCAAATTCGGATCCTAAAACGAGTTCTCAAAACTCGCTTCTCCGGAGAGGTATTCGTCAACCGTTTGACGAATCCTTCGTCCCCCACCTCAGAGGATTACTGGAGATCAAATCCCCGGTAAGTTAGCCGCTGTCGGAGCACTAACCGTCGTCCAAACGACGCTCCGACGAGAGGAGAAGAAGCTGTCCAGAAAACTGGACAGCTTGGTGGAGGATATAGGCGCCGGCCAACCAAGGAAAGAAAAGGCTCACCTTGATGCCAAACCTATAGGAGATCACCGGAGGGTCGCCAGAGAGTTCTCCGGCTGAAGCTTGGTCGCCGGCAATGACTTGGACGGCGGCACAAAAGCTGGGCGGCGGCACACCTAGGGTTGGCGCCGACTAGGAGAGAAGATGGAGGGGGCGGCCCAATTAGGTTGGGCGGCAACTCCAAATTAGGGTTTAGGATTAGGGTTTAAGCCCTATTTTATAGAGAACTAATTCTCTTAATGGTTAATGGATCATATCTATAAAGCCCGTTAACCCGCTCCATTAAGATAAGTTAAAATAAACCAAACCATGATGGTTTATTTTAAGTTAAAACGAACCGAACCAACTTTTGGTTCATTCGTTTAAAATAAACCAAACCCTTTGGTTTATTCTCCTCCATTTGATTAGAACCAAACCATTTTGGTCCATTCATTTTGTCTTCATAAGACACTGCCCATCCATGTTTCGATTGCAACTGAAACGATTTCATGCTCGCTTTATGTTTGGTCCAACCAAACCTAGTTTCTCTCGGTCTGAGAATCCCATTCTCAAGCTCGTTTTAAATCCTTTGGATTACACTCATTGTGCATGTGACCAAATAGGTTCTCGGTTTATGTTGGCCGTCTATAATTAACCATTAATTATAGAACGATCATGAGTGGCACCTAGTAGTACATCATGATCCCCAATTAACCGAAAAGATCAACGGTTGATCCAGAACTGTTTCTGAAACCCTTCAGTAGCTCGAATGAATCGTGCCCCATTCCCTTCACTCATCTTATACCCACTTGGTTCAGGACATGGTCTATTGTGTCAGTCCCCACTAGGCTGACTACGTCACACCTAGCCCAAGTATCATTTCCTCGTCCTACGGATTCTAGTTACTCCACATGTATCGAAGAGTACCTTACTCTAAACATGTAATGCTTTGGCCAAAGACTTTAGTAACAATCCGACGAGAGGCCATGGGCATACATCTCCTCGCAAGGAGTGGTGAATCCTTTATAGGCTATTCAAACACCTTCGATCATTTCGACTTATACCCAATCATCCCGGGTCCACATCTCCTCGGAGATGTTTGCTTAAGATGTCAAAGCATAAGTCTCCATGATCAAGATGACTTGAATACCGCAAGTCAAAGGAACATCGCACTTAAGCCACAGTAAGAACTTCATTGACATATCTATATATGCAGAGAACCATATGAAGTCTTACGGCTGGTCACTCCAATGAACTAGTTACCATAACTATCATCCACGATCAACTCCGGACATCACTATGTCTCCAGCCAGTGAGAATCAGCTGCTTGGATACACCAAGGAGTATACCTCGTGCTAGTCTCGACAGAATTGATGGTGTCCAAATCCATCAATTCATCGACTAGGGATAATTTCAATACATCACAATTACACATGTATAGATACTCACTAGTTGTGATCCAATCACAAATTCTCTCATGCTGTGAATCGCATCGTGGACATTCAGTAAATGAGTTTAAGATCCAATCAAATACATAAAACATGTATACTCAAATAGTGAATCTTCATTTATCATATAAATGGTTCATACATAAGGCGATTGCCTTAGGACATCTCTCATATATTACTAACACCTTTCACTAAGGCCCTTCTAGCGAGAGCTTTGATAGGCATGTGGAGGGAAGGGGAATCAGATGTACAGCAGTATGAGGACAGCATAGTCTTTTAGTATAAGTGGGAGATTGTAGAGATGTATACTGAAAAGTCTATCTTTTCTATGAATATCTTTATTTTTGAAATAAGAATCACATGATCATTGTTTGTATATTTTTATGCATATTGTCTAATACTTTACATTGTAGATAACATGGTGTGTGGTTTCACATGGGAGATCATGTTATCGACCCCTTGAAAAGTATAAGTAAAGGCTCACAACCGAGATGGCTTTAGACAAACCATCGGAATGGTTGTAGTGTGATTTGGTATTGGTTTGTCTTGACCATAGAATCACACTAGTGCACTTTGTGTGTATTGAGCAGGACCGACTTAGAGGTGATTCGATTTATTACTGACTACATAATAGAATCGGACCTCAGATATTATTTAGTACATGCTCTTAATCCCGATATAATAACTGACACATATACTTAGTATTCATCTCTTTGATTTACTATTGGGCGAGATTTATAGATTAAATCGATAGACTCGGAAAGTTAGGAGATGATATTATTTATATGATGTGTCGTTGATTATAGGAGGAAACCGTGTCCTATATATTAGGATGATGATGTCCCCTTGAGGAGCTCATAAGGTTCATCATGTAAACCCTGCAGGTGGACTTGGTTCGGCATGATGAAAAGGTTGAGTGGTACTACTCAAAGAGTTAGATATTGATTAATTAATAGTCAGTAAATTATTTAATCGATGAACATTCGAGATCTTAAACACGGGGAGAAAATGTACAAATAATATATGGAGCCCATATTATGATATGGGGGTTGGTGAGGTAGATCAATGATGAACCTTTAGTGGATTGGATCATCATTAGTGGATCGGACTTTATGTGGGTTTGATCCATGGGTGGCCAAGACCCAACTCCTCCTCATGGTCCCTAATGTAGCCTATTAACACATCATGATACTTAGATCCAATGGATAGAAACAAAAGTCTAAGATCCATTGGTAGAGATTAAATCTCTAAGATCCGACGGTTGAGATTAAATATCTAGATCCGACGGTTGAGATTAAATCCCTAGAACCAATGGAGGATATTAATTCATGACTTATCCCTAACTCTATAAAAGGGTGTCAATGGGTTGGCGTGAACTACACATGATACAAGAGCTAGGGTTTGGGCGGCAAGAAGGAATCCTATTTGAGATAGGATTAGGATTAGGGTTTGGAGGCAAGGGTGGCACCAAATAAGGAAGGTTCTTTCTCTCTTCTTCTTCCTCTTTTGGCAAACGTCCAGCACCCTTCCCAGCTCTTTTCCAGCCTTGGCCAGTGCTCAAAAGCTTCCTTTTCCCTCTCCTTAGGTGGTGGAAATAAGATATAGGGCTTCCCTTAGTGTCTTGGTTGTTTTCCACCATCTTCTCCTTCATCTAGTTGGCCGGCGGCAAGGATAAGTTTGGTTCCTTGTTGGTTGTTTCTAGTGAGGAGAAAAACCTTGTTTCTATTCTTCCTCTTGCTTTGGAAGAGCAAGGAAGGAAGATTTGGCATCTAGGAGCTTCGACTTTTGGTGGATCGTCGCTCACACGACGTCCAAAAGGAGGAAAGTCATACATTATAAGATCGAGAGGTATACCTATTCTACTTTCTTCTTTTGTTTGTTGCTTGTTTTTGTTTTTCAATTATAAGCATGTTATAAATTTGTAAATGACTAAATAATACTTTGATCCCGAGCATAAACACAAAAACTGGTGATCCGAACATCGTCTATTCTGTGGCTACTCGTAGAATAGAGGATGGTCGCTTGAACAACTAGTTTGTTCAAGTGGCCTCTCTAAACGAATAGCACGACGATGACTTCATTGCTTTGGCAATCCCTTTTGTCTAGGATTAATTTTTTTTTAATCCGGGGACATCGAAGGGATCGCCATGGACAAGCTACCGAGGTGAAGTGGGAAGTGAAGTTTCCCCTCACGGACTCGATAAGCAAAACCCTTCAGCTCTGTATACCTCCATTCATCTGTCTCAAATTCTAGAGACTCCACTAGATACTTCTTTAATCATTGTTCATTTACTTTGATCTCCCCTGATTCCTTACTACATATATCCACTGTACCATATGGGTATACCCTCTTTACCCGAAACGGTCTTGACCATCTTGATTTTAGCTTCCCTGGAAAAAGTTTTAACTCGAATTATACAGATAACCAAGTTCCTTCCTTAAACTCCTTCTCAAGATATGTTGGTCATGCCACTTCCTAGTTCTTTCCTTATATGCCTTAGCATGCTCATACGCATCTTTTGAATTTCGCCTAGCTTGCTTAATCCAGCTTCTTTTCTCTCAAGTCGCGCAATAGTCCAAGTTAAGCTTCTTGATGGCCCAGAAAGCCTTGTGTTCCAATTCAATGGGAAGGTGGCAAGGTGGCAAGACTTCTCATAAACTAAGTGAAACGGGGTCATGCCTATTGGGGTCTTGTAGGCTGTGTAGTAAGCCCAAAGAGCATCGTCCAGTTTTTGTGACCAATTTTTCCTTGATGCCACTACCGTCTTTTCTAGAATACTTTTGATCTCTCGATTCAAAATTTCCACGCGTCCGCTCATTTGTGGGTGGTATGTTGTTGAGACTTTATGGATTACCCCGTATTTATGTAGCAATTTTTCAAATTGTTTTTCGATGAAGTGGGATCCTCCATCATTGATTACGACTCGATGTACTCCGAATCTAGGGAATATATTTCTTTTAAACATGTTTATTACATTCCTAGTGTCGCAATGAAGTGATGCTATGACCTCCACCCATTTGGAGACGTAGTCTATGGTGACCAAGATATATCTGTTCGTGCCGGAAGCGGGAAAGTGGCCCATGAAATCTATCCCCCATACGTCAAAAAGCTCTACTTCTAATATGGCACTTGTCGGCATCTCATTTCTCCTACCTATATTTCCTGTTCGCTGGCACTGATCATAGGATAATACATAGTTGTGCGTGTCCCTAAACAGACTAGGCCAGTAGAATCCTGCCTGAAGTACCTTTGCAGTTGTCTTTGAAATTCTGGTATGCCCCCCATATGCTGAGGAATGGCAGTGAAAGAGGATGCACTCCACTTCCTCCTATGGTACGCACCTTTGATATACGCTATATGCACATTTCCTAAATAGGAAGGGATCATCCCATATATATTGTCAAATCTCTTCAAAGAATCTTTTCCTTTGTTGGGTCATGAATTCTGGCAGTATCACTCTTCCTGCTAGAAATTTCACCAAATCTGCATACCAGGGGGTGGTAACCTTGGTAATAGCCATGAGGGTATCATCCCGCAGAGCATCGTCAATTTGGGCACTATCTCCCTCTTCTACCCTGCCATATATGGGCATGCACGATAAGTGGTTTGCAACGACGTTGTCCGAGCCCTTTTTATCCCTGATTTCTATATCAAATTCTTGAAGTAATATAATCCAATGAATAAGGCAGGGTTTAGCATCCTTCTTACTTAGCATGTAGCGAACTACAGTATGGTTAGTGTTGGAAGATTGTTGGTGCAATCATCCCAGGTAGACTCCCGATGGTATTTTGATGATAGACAAAACTCATAACATGGGGTTGACATGGTAAATCCAAGCATGGAGCTTGGTGTGGGAAAGTCCAAAGCATTGCGGAGCCGTGCGCTCGGTGCTTGACATGGGAAATCCAAAGCATTGCGGAGCCGTGCGCTTGGTGCATTTGGGAAGTCTTGAGGACTTGGTAAGTTCACTAGGCTCGGGGTCCTTGAGTCGGTGAAGGATGGCATGGCGGCCGCGGCGCTGGTGCATCCGAGGGACACGGACGGGAGCGAAGGAGTGAGCCTAAAGGAAGCATACTTAGGGCATGAGACGCAAGGATGGCGCTATGCGGTTACGCGCTTGGCGCATCCGAGGGACGAGGCCGAGGAAGAGAGCATCGGTGGGAACTCCGTGTGGACTTGGCCAAGTGGCTAAGATCGATATCGGAGGCTCAAACATGGTAATGTTTGAGGTTTTAGCCGACATCAGATCGGATGATCGGTCCGATCGCCGAGGAGCGATCGATGGGATGACCGGCCGATCGCCAAGGGCGTGATCGATGATGACATGCACGGGCACAGAATGGAGTCGAGCTCGCCAGCACTCGACTGATGGATGATCAGTCGACTGATGGGTGCCATCAGTCGACTGATGTGTGATCCGTTGGAACTTGTCCGACGTGGATCCGGTCGTTGTGAGACAACGGCAACGATATCAGTCGACTGATGGTCACGATCAGTCGACTGATGGGCGCGAGATCAGCTTGATGCAGGTTATAAAAGGAGCTCAAGAGGAGGATTTGCCAAGCCTTTAAGGAAGCTATTGAGAGGATTCTGTATTTGCATTCGGTCCTTCAAGAGCCAATCAAAAGCAACAAACAAGTGATCAAAGCAATCGGTGAAAAGAGTTTCTTTTGTATTGTATTTGTATTCTTGTTTGTATTTCTATATTACTTTGTAATTGCTTGTGAGAGGTTTCTCCACCTCCGACGTATAGTCGATAAGGAGTATTGTTAGTGCCGTGCGCATAACACGAGCTCGAGGAGCTCACCCGTGGAGTAGGAACCATTCGGTTCCGAACCACGTATATCTTGTGTATTGCGTGTGATTGTATTTGTTGTTAGTATTGTTATTTGTATTAGTATTCCGCTGCGCTAACAACAATCGTAGACAAGCGACGCACGAAGAGCGGCCAATTCGGCGTCCAGGCGAGGGCTATTCACCCCCTCTGGCCCGGCCAGCGATCCTCCCAACAAGTGGTATCGAGCAAGGTTGCTCTTCAAGGACTAACAGAGAGCACTACAAATGGCGCTTCATCCATCCAAAATTCGATGGAGATTTTTCTTGGTGGAGAAGCGGATGGAGGTATATCTAAACCAATTTTGATTAGATGATTATTGTAGAAAATGGTTTTGAGATGCCTAGGGATAAAAACAACCAGCAAATTGAGAAGTCAAGGTGGACCCAAGACCAAATTAAGGACTTCAAGACAAATCTTGAGGTAATAAAATTACTTAGTGATTTGTTACCTAATGCTATTTGGTCTAGATTGGGTGATTATAGGGATGCAAGGGAATTATGGAATAAGGTAATGAAATTCAAGAAAATTCCCAATCGGCACAAGTAGAGGAAAATGCGAGAAGAAGCACCCACAACATTTGAAGATGTTGATGACTTGGTGGAGACCTCCACCTCTAGCTTTGAGGGAGGAAAGGCAATCTTCCATCCGGAGCAAGAACAAGAAGCATCTACATCCGGGAGAAGTGAAGATCAAGAAGAGGCCTCCACCACCTCCCTAGGTAACTCAAGTGTTATCATTTTGAATAAAAATCACATAATATGCTTTGAGTGTAGGGAGAAAGGGCATTACAAAAGCAAATGCCCTAAATTGGCTAAGAAGAAGGCATCGACACCAAAAGTCAACCCAAAGTCAAAGGATGCGGTGTTCCTCAACTAGAAGCAAAGAGCACATTGTGTGCTTCAAATGCAATCAAAGGGACACTACAAGCCAATGCCTAGGGGAGGAAGAAAGGGCAAGAAGGTGCAACTCATGTAGGGAGCTCCTAAAGCTAACCTAAGGTACATTTATTTAATGCACCTTTAATTCCTAAAGTCAAAAGCATGCCAAAAGGAATTATTTTAGCTCTTGCTATGATTAATGAAAAGCATGCTAGTAGGAATAAACATGTTTGTTTAAGTGCTAAGCATGTTAGTTTCTCTAAGAACAAACCTAGGACTCACAATTCTAGATCAATTTTACCTAAAGAGTCAATTAGAGAGTTGAAGAAAACTTGGGTATTAATCCCAAGAAATCTAGGCACATGCCTAAAAGAAAAATATTTCCCTAAATCTAATGAAAATTCAAAATTGAGGAAGTTGAGTTAGAAAACCAAGCCTTAAGGTCAAGGCTTGAAAAATTGGAGAAGACCCTAGCTTTAATATCAAATTCGGTTAAAGGGCCTAACATACAAAAATCAAAACCTAGAAAACAAGAAATGTCTAAGGACAAGAAGGGTTTGGGTCACAAACCTATGTCCTACCATAATGTTCCATTTGATTATGGAACTATTTCTAGTCTAGACAAACCAAGGCTAATAGGAAGTTATCCTAAGTCTAGCCATGGTATGTGTTTAGTGGCCAAGGACTTAAGAAAAACCAAGAAAGCCACTAAGAAGGTTAATGGAGGAGTCACCTCTAGAGTTGACCAAGTAAGACCCATTTGACTAAGGCTTCAAAGCCTAAAGGGTCATTAGGAAGGTATCTAGGAAGTTATCCCTAGGGAATACCTTGTTAACCCAAGGAGCTCCAATAGGTATTGGGTTCCTAAAAGCGTGATCGATTCACGCTAAATGGGTTAGGTGTGTCAACCCTAGGTGGATGGGTAGTTAACCTAACCATAGTAGAGTTGACACATTAGGGTGTGCCAATATGCTTGAGAAGTTTAAAATGATTTAAATTGGCACAATTAGGTCTTAGAGGTATTGTGGTGTGCCATTTTGGGTTTTTGGCACACTAGGGAGATGAATGGCTTTAAGGCAAATTGATTTAATCCTAGAAATGGCAAATTGATTTTAACACTTAGGTATTCTAGACCTTAGTATATTTTCTTGCCATGCTTTATTTGCCTTGCCATGTCATGACATCATTCTCATTTTTATTTATAAAAATGTCATGATCATGTTTAATGTTATTTTAGATGTCATGTATGCTTAAGTTTCATTTACATGCCATGACATCATGATATTGGCATATGTTTTTATCTAAATCATATCTATGCCATAATCATCATGCATAATAAAATGAATTCAAGGACTATGGCACAATTTGATGGGAATCAAATAAATATTGCCTAGATATATGCATGAGACCAAGAAAAGAACAAAAACCCACATCTCACTATGTTAATTGCCTTGAATGTGTTTTACAAATCTAGATATTAGTGAGATGTTTAGGAAAATGAAATTAAAGGTTTTGAAAACATTTTGAAAACATTTTGAAAACCTTGGTGAAGACTATCTTGTGATAGCTATCACCATTGAATGGGATGATACAAAGAGGGCTCTTTATTGAAGCTTTTCTAAACTTTTGAACTTTGTATCAATCTCCTAATTTAATGGGTAAAATAATTTTCCAATAATTTTCACCCATAATGATTGTAATAAGTATTATGCATACCAAATTTCAAGATTTATCTATGTATGTATATTTACTTATGGATTTGAAATTCATTTACGAAATCAAAACTGAAAATTCAGTTATCGATCATTGCCAGGTGCGGTCGATGATGGTAAGCCCGATCATTATCCGACAGTAGTCGATGGCACAAGCTGATTCGGGTAAATCTTGATAATTAGGCCCATGTTCAGCTAGGTTAAGGTCCCTAACCACTCCTAACCCTAGGATATGCTTGGGATAGCATTAGAGAGGGTGGAAATCCATTGGATATGGATTAGAGTTGGGTTGAGGGTGAGTATCAATTTGAAGGTGGAAGAAAGTTCATTGTTGAACTTTGCCTTAATTTTGATTGGTAAATGTTCCTATTGGCTTAGGGACTCTCCAAGGACATTGTTGGTGCAATGGTCAAGGGGGAGCAAGCCTCTAGGGGGAGGAACCCATCATGGGAGGATGGATTTGTATTTCCTCATGGGAGGAAATTGGGGTGCCTCTCTTTAAGTGATATGGGATCACTTGGAAGATTGTAGGCATGTGTTCCTCCAAGGAGAGATTGTAAGATCTCATTGGGATATGAGACATTCATACCCTTGGGGAGGACCTTTTTGATGTAATGTCAAAAAGGGGGAGAAGTTACCAAGTTACCAATTAGGGTTCGTTGGAATTCTCATTGGGATATGAGAATTGCCAATATGGGAGAATTGGTAGACTTGAGATGGTAGTTTTGTCAATCATCAAAAAGGGGGAGATTGTTGGAAGATTGTTGGTGCAATCGTCCCAGGTAGACTCCCGATGGTATTTTGATGATAGACAAAACTCATAACATGGGGTTGACATGGTAAATCCAAGCATGGAGCTTGGTGTGGGAAAGTCCAAAGCATTGCGGACGGTGCTTGACATGGGAAATCCAAAGCATTGCGGAGCCGTGCGCTCGGTGCTTGGTGAGAAAAGCATTACGGAGCCGTGCGCTCGGTGCTTGGTGAGAAATGCATTGCGAAGCCGTGCGCTTGGTGCATTTGGGAAGTCTTGAGGACTTGGTAAGTTCACTAGGCTCGGGGTCCTTGAGTCGGTGAAGGATGGCATTGCGAAGCCGTGCGCTTGGTGCATCCGAGGGACCGCCGGACGGGGAGCGAAGGGAGTGAGCCTAAAGGAAGCATACTTCTAGGGCATGAGACGCGAAGGATGGCGTTGCGAAGCCGTGCACTTGGCGCATCCGAGGGACATAGGCCGAGGGAAGAGAGCTTCGGTGGGGAACTCCGTGTGGACTTGGCCAAGTGGCTAAGACTGAATGTCGGAGGCTCAAACATGGTAATGTTTGAGGTTTTAGCCGACATCATCGGATCGGCATAGGTGCCGATCGGATCGCTCTAGGTCGAATAGGTTCGACCGTTCGACAACCGTAGATCGGATGATCGGGCCGATAACGCCGAGGGAGGGCAATGATCGATGGACGATCATCGATCGCCAAGGGACGTGATGACAGCACGATGGGTGCCATCACCGTTGGAACTTGTCCAGCGTGGATCCGGCCGTTGTGAGACAACGGCTACGATATCGATGATGGTCACGATCGGTCGGCGATGGATGATCGACTTGATGCACGAGGTTATAAAAGGAGCTCAAGAGGAGGATTTCGCCCAAGCCTTTAAGGAAGCTATTGGAGGGGATTTGCTGTTGCATTCCAGTCCTTCAAGAGCCAATCAAAGCAAGCAACAAACAAGTGATCAAAAGCAATCGGTGAAAAGAGTTTCTTTTGTATTGTATTTGTATTCTTGTTTGTATTTCTATATTACTTTGTAATTGCTTGTGAGAGGTTTCTCCACCTCCGACGTATAGTCGATAAGGAGTATTGTTAGTGTCGTGCGCATAACACGAGCTCGAGGAGCTCACCCGTGGAGTAGGAACCATTCGGTTCCGAACCACGTATATCTTGTGTATTGCGTGTGATTGTATTTGTTGTTAGTATTGTTATTTGTATTAGTATTCCGCTGCGCTAACAACAATCGTAGACAAGCGACGCAAGAAGAACGAGCGAATTACGACGTCCAACGAACGAGGGCTATTCACCCCCCTCTAGCCGGCCAACCGATCCTCCCAACAGTTAGTGTAAACAACCACCTTCAAACCTACTAAGTACTGCCTGAACTTGTCGAATGCAAACACGACTACTAGTAATTCCTTCTTGATCATGGCATAATTGATCTATGCTTCGTTCAGTGTCTTACTGGCGTAGTGAATGGCATGTAGTTCTTCTCCTTCCGTTACCCAACACTGCCCCTACTGCATAATCACTAGCATCACACATGACCTCGAATGGTAGGCTCCATTCTGGTTGTTGTATTATCGGGGACGTTACTAAGGCTTTTTTTTATTTCTTCGAATGCTACTAAACATTACCGATCGAAAATAAACTCTGTGTCCTTAGCTAGTAGATTTGTCAAAGGTCTAGTTATCTAAGAAAAATTCTTTATAAACCTTCGATAAAAACCTGCATGCCCAAGAAAGCTCTAGACCCCCTTCACATCCCTAGGTGGCAACAACTTTTCAATTACTTTGACCTTCGCCTTGTCTACTTCGATACTGTTCCCTGATATCTTATGTCCCAGAACAATCCCTTCAGTTACAATGAAGTGACATTTTTCCCCAATTCAGAATCAAGCTATTCTCCTCACACCTTTGCATAACCCTTTCTAGATTCTTAAGACATGCATTGAAACTTGTTCCATAGACTGAAAAATCATCCATGAATACTTCCATAATCTGTTCAATCATATCTGAAAAAATAGTTGTTATACAATGCTGGAAGGTGGCTGGGGCATTACATAGGCCAAAGGGCATTCTTCTGTATGCGAAGGTTCCATATGGACAAGTGAAGGTGGTCTTCTCTTGGTCATTAGGGTGAATTGGGATTTGGAAAAACCCTGAGTACCCATCAAGGTAGCAGAAATATGAATGTTTAGCGAGACGTTCCAACATCTGATCGATAAATGGAAGTGGAAAATGATTCTTCCTTGTTGCTTTGTTTAGTTTATGATAATCTATACACATTCTCCACCCCATTACCATTCGAACAGGGATCAGCTCATTCTCTTCGTTTTTGACTATTGTAGTGCCGCCTTTCTTTGAAACTACATGCACCGGACTTACCCACTCACTATCTGAAATTGGGTAAATTATTCCGGCATCCAAGAATTTAAGCACTTCCTTTTTCACTACCTCCTGCAAGTGTGGGTTAAGTCGCCTTTGGCGCTCCACGGTTGACTTACACCCATCCTCAAATATTATCCTATGCATGCACAAAGATGTGCTTATCCCCTTTATGTCATTGATGGTATACCCCAACACTTTTTTGTACGTCCTGAGCACCCCAAGTAACTTCCTTGTCTCTACCTCACTCAAATTGGCATTTATAATCACCGGATGGGTTGAAGTCGAACCCAAAAATTCATACTTGAGATTCGGGGGAAGTGGCTTCATCTCAGGGTTTGTGTATTTCTCTTCTGCCACCTGCCCTGACTCTTCTTCCTCTTCTGATCACGAAGATAGGAAAGCTTCTTCCATCCAGTACTCTCTCTCTTTGTCCTTTCCCTGTACTTTCAACGTTACCTACCCCCATTATGGGGAGAACCTCCTGAAAATCTTGCTCGCTATTTGCCCACATTTTGAGAGTCCACACCACTGTCTATATAATGCGATATGCGTCGTCTGTGCTCTTTTTCATCAGTATGCCCTCAGAGTTCTTTCGATGAGCTAGTGATCACAGAATAAAAAACATGGATGAGTAAATAATCCTGTAATCCATGGTGTGGGCAATGACTAACCAATTCTTGTAGTCTCTTCCATGACTCGACAGAGTCTCTTCACGCCCTTGCTCAAATAAAAGGATTTTATGCCTAAGGTAGGATGTTTTATGGTGGGGAAAGAATTTACTTAGAAAAGTGTCTTCCATCTGTTCCCATGTCGTTATACTCCCTTCTAGTAGAGTGTGTATCCATTGCTTATCCTCCCCTTTCAGGGAGAATGGGAACACAATGAGCTTAATGGTGTCTGCTGGGACTCCTTCATATTGCACTGTGCCGCAGTACACTAGAAATTCTTCAAGGTGTAGATAGGGTTCCTCAATCTGAGTTCCTCCAAACTTCTTCTCTTAAATAAGAGCAATTAATGCAGGATTTATTTCCCAGCTCATGGTCTGAATTTGTGGAATAGATATGCAGGAGTTCCATGTTTTTTGTCTAGGCACTATGTAATCTCTCAAGGGTCGAGCGGGCTGTGTTAACATTTCAGTGTCCCTTGATGAGAGGGGATTAATAAATCATATACAATGAATAATTCTGAGGGTTGAACCAAAGCTTGATGAATCGTGGCTATCAAACCAGATTTTACTATCGATAGTTCAAAACCTAAAGTAAATCAAGATATAATAAATCTAAATTAAAATTAGATAAAGAAAATCTAAAACTGAAGTGAGTAAAATAAAATAAAAGATAAAAGTAAAGCAAGTAAATAAAGCTAACCTAAGTCCGATCCAATTATCCGCATCTTGATTCGATATCGAATCAATTAGTCCCCGGCAATGGTGCCAAAAACTTGATGCACGCGAATGCGACCTCAAATCTCACGACGGAGACCATCGAGGACTCGAAGCATGCGCTCGCGCTCAATGCCCGCAAGTGCACGGACATCGTCAAATAATAAATAGATTATCGATCCCATAGGGACTGAGATTCGAGTACTGATATGTTCAGTGGACATTATTGTTCGGAGTTCAGCTCAAATGGTTGCGATTAAGAGGGTTGTCGGCGATCCTAACTCTAGTATGGTGTCATACAAAGGAAGAGAAGGGTTTCTACGAGTCTTTGAGGAAATCCTAGGATTTCGGTTTCACTTGTGCGTCGCAGAATACGCTACTAATTGAGTATTATCTAGACGTTTAACTACAACCTGTGGAAGGGACATCATACACTCCCCCGATGAGCTTTCACATCTATTGAAAGCTACCTCTGCTATACCAGGTTGACCCCTGGCATTAGGACAGGGTAGGAGGTACGAGGATGCTAAATCAATCCCTAGGTGAGACGAAACGTATCTCATTTCTGACTCTATCGCATCCTTCTATCTACGGTTACGGGAGATGAGGCTAACCCTTAGGTTCCTCCTTAATTCTCCTAAATCTTTGATATGAGGGATGTTATCCCTCGTATCGACTTCGCACAATAAATAGAAGACCAAAACAAATAGCTATAGATCTAAACAATCACCAATTGCAAATATATACTAAAGAATCAGAAATATATTTGGAATAACATGTTCTACGCACACAAACTACTTCATAATCCTAGAATCGGTAAATCTACTCCATGAATATAAGAGAAGAAACACAAAGCATGATCATGTTCAGCTATACAATGGAAATTATGCATGGAAAGTAAATTACAATGCAATGGGGCTCTTCTCTCTGGCGTTGAGGTGCAGAACTTGATCCTCGAGCAGCTTCCTTCCTTCCTGTTGTGAGTTCTCGAAGCTTTTTAGGGCGTCAGAGTGCCATCTCGGCCATCGTGCCTCTTCCCTAGGGTTTGGGCATAGCTTTCTTTATATAACCATGAGACTGGCTCTTCACGAAATCCAAAAAAAGACCTAATGACGTCAAAATGGTTAGCCGCCATACGGCCAGCCGTGTGGCCTTGTGGTGGCTAATCTCGAAGCGGACATGGTCGTGTAGACACACGCCTAGCCAAGTCCCCCTATCAGATCCAAATTGTAAAATGCTCTTTTTCGCTCTGAAAGTGCACCGTTTTCCCTATGAAATGCTATCCTGCACACAAAAGTACAAAGAGCAGATCTCTGAACCAGAAAATAGGAAATGCATACAAAACAAAGTACTATATGCATGAAACAAGTATAAAATGCAGCAAGATGTGAGCAAAAACTACTCCTAAAACCCTATATATTTTGCTCACATCACATGTCAACTACTGTGAAATTAATAAGTATTGTTCTTCTCCTTGGCTCATCCCCTAATGATAGAGGCAATTTTATTTGACCCATTATCTATACCTCATGACCAGAAAACCCAAATAAGGAGGTACCGACTGGTTGTAAGTCATTTATATTAACTCCCATTTACTCCAAAGCTGACCAATATAGAATATCCAAAGCTCGCCTACAAAACTCTTCCTATATCGAAATAAGCAATAAGGGCCCGAATGACTAAGGCAGCAATATGAGGAGTCATTACTCTCTCTAAGTCACTGGAATCAAAACCCAACATAGGTCCTCTTGTTCTAGGCAAAGCTGTCACAGCTATACATTCTTCTCTACTATGTCTCTTTCGAGCCCTATTAGAATCTCCATTAGTAAAACCTCTAGAGATCATATTGATAGAACCTCTTATAGGAGGTTGACCCACAAGCATTATTCTGTCAGAAGGTATCTCCCTTGGCTAAGCATGTTGTACAGGTCGATTCATAAGAGGTCTCATTGGATTTCTTCTACCATAACTTCTTCCCCCAAACCTCTACTGATAGGGAGTTCAATTCATTACCATATTCCGAATGTGGATATGAACCCCCATAATTCTCCACAATTCATAGTCTAATTGCTGGCAATCTTGAGTATTATGCTCATATTCTTGATGATACAAGCAGAAGGTAGAAGATGGTAACCTCCTAGGCCCCCTAACAGCTCCAAAGGTTCTTCTCAATAATTTATGCTCTTCATAGATATTCAGAGCCCGCTCCTTAGAAAACCTTAATTGAGGAACATACAGAGATCTGTCTCCTGAAGGATGGGCAAGCATTACCCATCCCACTTATCGCTCTGGCAGTTCTATCATTATGTGATACTAGAAATATTGCCGAGACTTCTGTGTTGGACTATCCGAGCCGTCAAAACTGGTTTTTGCATTGAGGAAACCCCGGAAGTTGGCCACGGATCCGTGCGGAGATAAACAAAACTACATGTACGTGTTTAAAACTTGATCTACTCTAGATCTATATTTTAAGAGTTTTACCTTTGATGTGACGCCATTCACTTATCCCGCTCGTCCAAATGGCTTGCCGAAACTCGAGAGTGTCAAGTGTACACTCCTCTATCGGTATCCACACAAGCAATAGGTGGAGAAAAGAAACCTAGAGTGTGCTAGCACCCCTTGGAGGCTCATAGCAGGATGAGGAAGATAGAGCTTGAGGGAAGAGAGGAGGAAGAAGTTGAAGTTACACAACTTAACTTCACACTTTCATAACCCATCAATAGTGGCCAACCACTATAAGGGGGTTACATGCATGCATGTAACTCCAAGAGCCAATGGCTCTTGGTCTCCCTCAAGAGGTGGCACCCCATGATGTGTCCATGATGATGTGGAGCATCATCATTGGCCGGCCCCATGCCAAGTCACCATGACATGGCAATTGGTCAAGTCAAAATTGACCATTCATCTTCCCTCTCAAGTCAAGTCAAACTTGACCTCTTATCTCCCATGGTTGATTAAATCCAACCATTTGATTCAAGTCAATTTGATTTAATGAATCTCAATTCATTAGTTTAAATTGACTCGATGAATCAAATCTAAATTAGACTCATTCAACACTTGAATCAACTTGAGTCCAACTCAATTAGTCTAATTTGGATTACTCTTAATCCAATTTGGTTCATCCCATGAACCTAATCCTCATGGTTCATCATATGAACCTAATCTCCATCTAATTGCCCATTATGTGTGACCCTATAGGTTCTTGTAACGTTGGCAATGCTCCTAAACCAATTTAGAAACATAAGCAATGAGCGGTATCTAGCAACACATCATTGCTACCCAAGTTACAAGAATGTTGAGATCCAACATCACCTTTGTGACTACTAATTGTGACTCTCACAATATGTGATAATGTCCCTCTATCCTTGACATCTAGATTAACTAATTGAGGCATAGACAATGTCATCCTCGGTACAATCTATATCTTGAACTCCAAGTAGACTCACTCTAATCAAATGAGCTCAATATCTCATATTGACTCATTTGGGCATGACCATGCACTTAGTGATCTCACTCTATCAAGAATAACGATGTCACTCCCGTTATATAGGAGGGATAGATCCCATCTACATCACTCACATCCCTCTGCATAATTTGTTACATACCCAGTAATCGCCTTTATAGTCCACCCATTTACGGGTGATGTTTGACGAAGCCAAAGTATGCAACTCCTTATGCAAGGAACGATGGTGACTTCAGGTCCAAGGACTAATAGTCATACTAATAGTCACATGAGAAAGTATATTACACTCATATAATGATCCATCATACTTTCTCATGGCGGGTCATTCAGTATACATTCTCTAATGCATACCCATGTGTCAACTTGATATCACATATCCATGAATTATGAGATTAAGTAATCGAGTTGACCTACATGTTAGTCTCTTCACATTAACATTTTCCCTGAATATTAATACTTGACTAGGAATGATTAAGAGTAGTGTTCTCTATATCATCTCATTATCGATTCAACTAATCGATTGTTATAGATAAGAACCTTCTACTCAAGGACGTTATTATACTTAGTTATTTGGCACTAATACAAGTAAGTATAATAACCATGCCTTTATAAATAGGAATATGATACAATAAAGTTCATACAACAATCATCACATGATTGACTCAAGGGCTTTCACTAAAAATCACCCACTACCACTAGTGTCAATCACTATAGTATCTAATACCCAATGACCTAGTGTGACCATCATGCTTTTTGTGTGTCAAAACCATGGTCAAGGGATCTGCGATGTTAGCCTCTATGAGTAATCTACAAATCTTCAAATATCCTTTATCGATAATCTCTCGAATGAGATGGAAGCACCATAGTATGTGTTTGGTCCGCTGGTGTGAGCGAGGTTCCTTAGCCTGCGCAATCGCTCCATTGTTGTCACAATAGAGCTCTATAGGATCTTCTATGCTACGAACCACCCCAAGCTCAGTAATGAACTTGCGGATCCAAACTACCTCATTTACTACCTCTGATGCAGCAATATACTCGGCCTTTATTGTAGAATCAGCAACTGTCCTGCTTCGAACTCTTCCAGCTCACAGCACCACCATTCAAGCAAAACATGAACCCTGACTGCGATCTATAATCATCCTGGTCAGTTTGGAAGTTGGCATCGCTATAACCCTTTACAGCTAGCTCGTCATCGCCTCCAAATATCAAGAAATATTCTTTAGTCCTTCTCAAGTACTTAAGAATATTCTTAACTGCTATCCAGTGATGCTCACCTAGATCTGACTGGTATCTACTCGTCATGCTCAAAGCATACGAGACATCAGGATGAGTACATAGCATGACGTACATGATAGATCCTATGGCTGATGCATAAGGGATCTTATCCATGCGGTCTCTCTCCTATCTGGAAAAGGGACTTTGAGTCTTTGAAAGACTCACACCATGTGACATCCGCAGAAGTCCCTTCTTGGAATTCTGCATGGAAAATCGTAGTAATACCGTGTCAATATATGTACTCTGACTTAGGCCAAGCAATCTCTTAGATCTATCTCTATAGATCTTGATGCCTAGAATACAAGCTGCTTCACCTAAGTCCTTCATTGAGAAGCACGTCCCCAGCCAAGTCTTCACAGACTGTAGCGAAGGGATGTCATTCCCAATGAGTAGTATGTCATCCACATACAATACAAGGAAGACAACTGTGTTTCCATTAACCCTCTTGTAGACACATGGTTCATCTTCATTCTTGATGAAACCAAACTATTTAATCGCATCATCGAATCGAAGATTCCAGCTTCGAGAAGCTTGCTTTAGCCCATAAATAGACCTTTGCAGCTTGCATACTTTCCCAGTATGTTGTGGATCTACAAAACCCTCAGGCTGTGTCATATACACATCCTCGAGCAAGTTTCCATTGAGAAACACAGTTTTGACATCCATCTACCAGATCTCATAATCATGGTATGCTACAATAGCAAGCATGATCCGAATGCACTTAAACATCACCACTGGAGAAAAGGTTTCATCATAGTCAATACCATGAATTTGCTTAAAACCTTTAGCCACAAATCGGCCCTTATAGGTATGAGTAAGTCCATCCATGTCAGTCTTTCTCTTAAAGACCCACTTACACCCAATGGGTTTGACGCCTTTAGGTGGATCAACCAAAGTCCATACTTGGTTGGTGTACAAGGATTCCATCTCGAATCTCATGGCCTCTAGCCATTTCTCAGAATCTGGGCTCATCACAGCTTCCTGATAGGAGATAGGCTCATTCTCAATGAGCTTAACGTCATAATGGTCAGATAAGAGAAATGAGTATCTCTCAGGCTGACGACGTACTCTATCAGACCTGCGAAGAGGTAGGTCTACCTGAACAGGTGGTTGTTCCATAACTCTTTGTGCAACAACCTCATCACCCACAACACTTTGTGGTTCCTGTTCAACCTCCATCAAGGCCTCAGTGCTATGGTCCTTATCATGAATTTCTTCAAGATCGAATGTACTCCCACTAGTTTTTTCTAGAAACAAAATCTCTTTCTAGAAATACCCCAGTCTTTGTCACAAACACTTTGTGCTGACTGGGAATGTAGAAGTAATATCCCTTCGTTTCCTTAGGATATCCAACAAAATAGCACTTATCAGATTTGGGTCCCAGTTTGTCTGAGATTTGACGTCAAACGTAAGCCTCACAACCCCAAATCCTCATGAAAGACATCTTGGGATTTTTCCCTATCCATATCGTATATGGTGTCTTTATCACAGTCTTGGATGATACACGGTTAAGTGTGAAGGCTACTGTGTCTAGAGCATATCCCAAAAAGGATATAGGAAGATCTGTGTGACTCATCATAAATCGTACCATATCTAATAGAGTACGATTCCTCCTTTCAAATACACCATTCCACTGTGGTGTTCCAGGAGGAGTGAGTTGGGATAGAATCCCACACTTAGTTAGATAGTCACAAAACTCATGGCTAAGGTATTCACCACCTCGATCTGATCGAAGTATCTTAATACTCTTGCCAAGCTGGTTTTGTACTTCATTCTTGAATTCTTTGAACTTCTCAAAGGATTCCGACTTATGTGTCATCAGATACACATAACTATATCTACTGAAGTCATCAGGAAATGTAATGAAGTACTTGTAACCACCTCTAGCAGCAACATTGAAAGGGCCACATACATCACTATGTATAAGTCCTAACAAGTCTGTTACTCTCTCATTGTATCCACTAAAGGGAGTCATGGTCATCTTGCCTATAAGGCAAGACTCGCATGTCTCATATGATTCAAAATCAAATGAGTCCAGCAACCCATCTTTATGGAGCTAGGATAAGCGACTCTCATTTATGTGACCTAAGCGAAAATGCCAAAGATAGGTTTGGTTCAACTCATTTGACTTGAACCTTTTGGTACTTATGTTATAGTTGGGGCTCTCTAAGTCTAGAATTTAGAGTCTGTTCATTAGAGGTGCACTACAATAGAGAATATCATTTAAATAAACTAAACAACATTTGTTCTTTATTATAAATGAAAAGTCTTTCTTGTCCAAACAAAAAACTAAAATTATGTTCTTAGTCAAAGAAGGCACATAACAACATTCATCTAGTTCTAGTACAAGCCCAGAGGGCAGAGATAGAAAATAAGTTCCTACAGCAACAGCAGCAACCCTTGCTCCATTGCCTACTCGTAGGTCCACCTCGCCCTTCGTCAATGCCCTGTTATTTCTCAGCACCTGTACATTGGTACAAATGTGAGATGCACATCCGGTATCTAATACCCATGATGAAGAAATAGATAGATTGACTTCTTTGACATATATACCGGAAGTAGAAGTCTCACTTCTCTTCTTCTTAAGATCTTTCAGGTATGCTTTGCAGTTACGCTTCCAGTGTCCAGCTTCCTTACAGTGGAAGCAACTCCCTTCCTTGGCCACCCCTCCTTTTGGTTTCAGTGCCTTGCCTTTGCCCTTGGCTTGGGACTTTCCCTTACCTTTAGGCTTTCCCTTGCCTTTCTTCTTTTGCACCATCACAATGGAGTCAGGTTTTTCCTTCTTAAGGTTGAGCTCAGCAGTTCTCAACAAGCTAAGCATCTCAGGCAGTGGCTTATCAATTTCATTCATGTTGTAATTAATGATAAATTGATTGTAGTTTTGTGGCAAAGATTGCAAGATCAAGTTAGTGGCCAGCTCTTGGCTAAGTGGGAATCCCAACCTCTGTAGGTTCTCTATGCATCCAATATCTTGAGTACATATGGACCTACGGGAGTCCCATCTTGCATCTTGGATTGAAACAGTGCCTTAGAGATTTTATATCTCATGTGCCTTGCTTGTCCTTGATACATTTGACGAAGATGTTCAACCATATCAAAAGCATTCATAAACTCATGTTTCTTTTGATGCTCAGAGTTCATGGTCGCGAGCATGAGGCATGACACATCTAATGCATCATCTTGATGGTTCTTGTAGGCATCTCGGTTAGCTCACGAGGCAGTGGCAGGAGGTGCCTCCGGAATGGGCTGCTCCAAGACATACAATTTTCTTTCTTGGGTGAGAACGATTCTCATATTTCTGTACTAGTCCAGGAAATTAGCTCCATTGAGCTTGTCCTTCTTAAGGATAGAACGCAGGGAGAGAGTGTTCGTGTTTGTCGACATGGTAATCTACAACATACACAATGCAAAAATTTAATATCATATTCCATTTATTATTTAATTAGGCCATTAATCAAATGTTGCTCCCACTGAATTATAGGACTTTTGTAGAATCGAGTCATGGATGTGGCCAAACCACATTACTAGATCCATACAAACTAGCTATAATTCTCGCGGGACAAGATCCACATCATACTACGCCTTGAGTTAGCTTTGGCTAAATCGCCCAAGACTTAGTATGATCAGTAGGTAACAAATTACCAATTACATCTCTATGCAACTCTTGTTTAGAGGATCAAGATCCACATTTACAAAAGACCTTGAGTTAGCTTTAGCTAAATCGCCCAAGATTTAGTGTAAATGCGATTTTATCCTATCTTTTCAACGGTTAGAATATGCCTATAGTTTTACTCGATTCAATTAAGTTAACTAGTTTTACTCAATCTAATTGAGCTTATTCTCACACAAGCCGTGATAGGCGGGACCAAGATTGTCCCTCCGTACCCTACCAAGATAATATGCATTGCTCTGCTTTGGCAGATTCAACAACAACAAATGATCGAGGTAGTGATGGATATCAAAACTTGGTAGGCATTTTTGAGTTGATTCGATTAAGTTTAATCTAATCGTGAATGGGTATCATATACGCATTAAGGCCTTTATTACCCTACACTAGCATGCATCCCATACATACAAGCAAAATATACTAGCATGCATCATATACATACAAGCACAATATCCTAGCATGCATCATATACATACAAGCAAAATTTACTACCATGCATCACATACATACAAGCAATATATATATATATATATATATATATATATATATATATATATATATATATATATATATATATATATATCAACATATATATATATAAATAAATTGTGATGAGGTCATGGCCCTACTACGATCTTCTCAAGCCAATGAGAAGATCGGACAGTCAACCTAGGGTTAGCGGCTTCTCCAAGCGCCTCCTTTGACCGCCATGTGTCGTCGACACTCTTCTCGTAACTCCGTCTACTAGTGGACCTTCCACCGCTCCATTTTTGTACATTACAATCATGAAACTCAAGTTACATTCGAGTCTAAAACTATTTAAAATTGGAATATTAAAAGAAGAGGTACGACGCGCAGGTCGCATATCATATACAACATGCACAACCACAAAAACGGTGCGCAAGCTGTATTATGAATTACAACACATTTATCAATCACATAGGGATTCTTGGGCCATGACCATCACAGTATTATACATAATTATAAATTATGTATTTTAAATAAATTTCTATAATTTTTCCTATTTTTTTTAATTTTATGAGTCACATCTCCGTAACGGTCCCACTAAGCGATTTCCGGGCGCGATCACGGGACAATGCCCCTTTTGGGGTTAGGGGCAGCACCCCTACTCACAAAATCAACCTTGCAAGTGTCTCATCTTGATCTTACAGCGACTTAAGTCGCTGTCCCAAAAACCTAAAGCGAGAATTTGTCGTTCCGGAGAGTTTTTCTCGATGGTTGAAGCCTACAAGTGTCCCAACAATTATTGCTTCGACTCTTTGAGAAAAATACCCAAAAAAACTATAAAAATACGAAACATACGGAAACTTACAGATCTATAATTTTTATATCTAATACAAAAACTACAAAACTAAACCACATACATGTTTCGCACGTGGCTCGGATACCACTGTTGGACTATCCGAGCCGCAAAAACCACTTTTTTTGTTGCAGAAACCCCGGAAGTCAGTCACGGATCCGTGAAAAGATAAAAAAAACTACATGTACGTGTTTAAAACCTTAGATCTACTCTAGATCTACATGTTAAGAGTTTTACCCTTGATGCGACGCCCGTCGCTTATCCCGCTCGTCCAAATGGCTTGCCGGAACTCGAGAGTGTCAAGTGTACACTCCTCTATCGGTATCCACACAAGCAATAGGTGGAGAAAAGTAACCTAGAGTGTGCTAGCACCCCTTGGACGCTCACGGCAAGATGAGAAAGAGAGAGCTTGAGGGAAGAGAGGAGGAAGAAGATGAAGTTACACAACTTAACTTCACACTTTCATAACCCATCAATAGTGGCTAACCACTATAAGGGGGTTACATGCATGCATGTAACTCCAAGAGCCAATGGCTCTTGGTCTCCCTCATGAGGTGGCACCCCATGATGTGTCCATGATGATGTGGAGCATCATCATTGGCCGGCCCCATGCCAGGTCCCCATGACATGGCAATTGGTCAAGTCAAAATTGACCATTCATCTTCCCTCTCAAGTCGAGTCAAACTTGACCTCTTATCTCCCATGGTTGATCAAATCCAACCATTTATTCAAGTCAATTTGATTTAATGAATCTCAATTCATTAGTTTAAATTGACTCGATGAATCAAATCGAAATTAGACTCATTCAACACTTGAATCAACTTGAGTCCAACTCAATTAGTCTAATTTGGATTACTCTTAATCCAATTTGGTTCATCCCATGAACCTAATCCTCATGGTTCATCATATGAACCTAATCTCCATCTAATTGCCCTTTGTGTGTGACCCTATAGGTTCTTGTAACGTTGGCAATGCTCCTAAACTGATTTAGGAATATAAGCAATGAGCGGTATCTAGCAACACATCATTGCTACCCAAGTTACAAGAATGTTGAGATCCAACATCACCTTTGTGACTACTAATTGTGACTCTCACAATATGTGACTATCCCTCCATCCTTGACATCTAGATTGACCAATTGAGACATAGACCGTGTCATCCTCGGTACAATCTATATCTTAAACTCCAAGTAGACTCACTCTAATCAAATGAGCTCAATATCTCATATTGACTCATTTGGGCATGGCCATGCACTTAGTGATCTCACTATATCAAGAATAACGATGTCACTCCCGTCATATAGGAGGGATAGATCCCATCTACATCACTCACATCCCTCCGCATAATTTGTTACATACCCAATAATCGCCTTTATAGTCCACCCATTTACGGGTGACGTTTGACAAAGCCAAAGTATGCAACTCCTTATGTACGGAATCATGGTGACTTCGGGTCCAAGGACTAATAGTCATACTAATAGTCACATGAGAAAGTATATTACACTTATATAACGATCCATGATACTTTCTCATGGCGGGTCATTCAGTATACATTCTCCAATGCATACCCATGTATCAACTTGATATCACATATCTGTGACTTGTGAGATCAAGTCATCGAGTTGACCTACAATCTAGTCTCTTCGCATTAACATTATCCCTGAATATTAATACTTGACTAAGAATGATTAAGAGTAGTGTTCTCTATATCATCTCATTATCGATTCAACCAATCGATAGATATAGATAAGAACCTTCTACTCAAGGACATTATTATACTTAGTTATTTGGCACAAATACAAGTAAGTATAATAACCATGCCTTTATAAATAGGAATATGATACAACAAAGTCCATACAATAATCATCACATGTGGCTCTAGGGCTTTCACTAACATTCTTGGCATCCTCTAGATTAATGAACTTCTTAGCTTGGGAAAATAAATCATCAAAATCTAGAGGATGCCTTTTAAATAAAGATTTGAAGAAATCTCTTTCTCTAAGCCTTTGAGTGAAGGCTCCCACTATCATGGTAGGCTCTATAGCAGGATTTTCTCGAGCTGATTGAGTGAATCTCTGCACATATTGCCGAAGAGTCTCCTACTCTCTCTGCTTAAGATTAAAGAGACTTAACAGTTGAGGTAAATATTTCTTAGAACTAGAAAAGTGCCTTAGAAATAATGCTGAAAAATCTTTAAAGGAAGCAATACTTTGTGATTTTAAAGTATTAAACCATTGTTGTGTTGGTCCTACTAATGTAGTAAGAAACACTCGACATTTAATCCCATCAGTATAACGATATAATAAAGAAGAATTTTAAAATCTACCCAAATGATTGTTGGTGCAATTGGCCCAGGTCGTGTTTGACCGGACTCGAGTTTGACTCGAGAATTATTTTGATGTTAGACAAAACATTTGACATGTGATTGTCATGGGAAGACCAAGTGTGTAGCCTTGGCCACATAAGTCCAAGTGTATAGCTTTGGCGGTGAAAGTCCAAGCATGGGGCTTTGCATTGGAAGTCCAACATGGAGTTGGCAAGGGAAGACTAAGTGTGTAGCCTTGGCCATGTAAGTCCAAGTGTGTAGCCTTGGCGGTGAAAGTCCAACATGGTTTGGCATTGACAATGGGATGTCTAAGTGTGTAGCCATGACCACGTAAGTCCAAGTGTATAGCCTTGGTGGTGAAAGTCCAACACGGAGTTGGCATTGGGAAAGTCCAAGTGTGTTGTAGCCTTGGCAATGAGAAAGTCTTGAGTACTTGTCAAGATCACTTGTCTCATGGCTCGGGTCCTTGAGTCAGTGAAGGATGATGTTAGTAATATATGAGAGATGTCCTAAGGCAATCGCCTTATATATGAACCATTTATATGATAAATGAAGATTCACTATTTGAGTATACATGTTTAATGTATTTGATTGGATCTTAAACTCATTTACTGAATGTCCACGATACGATTCACAGCATGAGAGAATTTGTGATTGGATCACAACTAGTGAGTATCTCTACATGTGTAATTGTGATGTATCAGAATTATCCCTAGTCGATGAATTGATGGATTTGGACTCCATCAATTCTGTCGAGACTAGCACGAGGTATACTCCTTGGTGTATCCAAGCAGCTGATTCTCACTGGCTGGAGACATAGTGATGTCCGGAGTTAATCGTGGATGCTAGTTATGGTAACTAGTTCATTGGAGTGACCAGCCGTAAGACTTCATATGGTTCTCTGCATATATAGATATGTCAATGAAGTTCTTACTGTGGCTTAAGTGCGATGTTCCTTTGACTTGCGGTATTCAAGTCATCTTGATCATGGAGACTTAGGCTTTGACATCTTAAACAAACATCTCTAAGGAGATGTTGACCCGGGATGATTGGGTATAAGTCGAAGTGATCGAAGGTGTTTGAATAGCCTATAAAGGATTCACCACTCCTTGCGAGGAGATGTATACCCATGGCCTCTCGTCGGATTGTTACTAAAGTCTTTGGCCAAAGCATTACATGTTTAGAGTAAGGTACTCTTCGATACATGTGGAGTAACTAGAACTGAGGACGAGGAAATGATACTTGGGCTAGGTGTGACGAGTCACCTAGTGGGGACCGACACAATAGACCATGTCCTGAACCAAGTGGGTATAAGATGAGTGAAGGGAATGGGGCACGATTCATTCGAGCCATCAAGGGTTTCAGAAATAGTTCTGGATCAACCGTTGATCTTTTCGGTTAATTGGGGATCATGATGTACTACTAGGTGCCACTCATGATCGTTCTATAATTAATGGTTAATTATAGACGCCCAACATAAACCGAGAACCTATTTGGTCACACGCACAACGAGTGTAATCCAAAGGATTTAAAACGAGCTTGAGAATGGGATTCTCAGACCGAGAGAAACTATGTTTGGTTGGACCAAACATAAAGCGAGCATGAAATTGTTTCAGTCGCAATGGAAGCATGGATGGGCCGTGTCTTATGAAGACATAATGGATGGACCAAAATGGTTTGGTTCTAATCCAATGGATGAGAATAAACCAAAGGGTTTGGTTTATATTAAACGAATGAACCAAAGGTTGGTTCTGTTCGTTTTAACTTAAAATAAACCATCATGGTTTGGTTTATTTTAACTTATCTTAATGGAGCGGGTTAACGGGCTTTATGGATATGATCCATTAACCATTAAGAGAATTAGTTCTCTATAAAATAGGGCTTAAACCCTAACCCTAACCCTAATCAAGTTTTGGCCGCCCACCTCCTTGGAGTTTTCGGCGCCCAACACTAAGGTGCCGCCGCCCAGCTTTTGTGCAGCCGTCCAACTTGTTGCCGGCGACCAAGCTTCAGCCGGTGAACCTCCGGCGACCCTCCGGTGATCTCCTCTAGGTTCGGTGATAAGGTGAGCTTCCATCTCTCCTTGGCCGGCCTCTATTCCTCCACCAAAAGCTGTCCAGTTTTTCTGGACAGCTTGTTTCTTTGTTGTCGGAGCGTCGTTTGGACAACGGTTAGTGCTCCGACAGCGGCTAACTTTCCGGGGATTTGATCTCCGGTAATCCTCTGAGGTGGGGGACGAAGAATTCGTCAAACGGTTGACGAATACCTCTCTGGAGAAGCGAGTTTTGATAACTCGTTTTAGGATCCGAATTTGGATTCGGATCGTGATCATCTCTCGATCACGTCGTCTTCAACACGAGGCTAGTAACCCGTACGAAGACGAAGCTCGTGACTTAGCGAAGTCATCCCGAGGAGCTCGGCGTGGATACGGATAGAGACGATTCTTACGAGGATCGTTCCGGTTGATGTCGTTCCCGCTACACGTCATACGAAAGGTATAACGTAGATAAATTTCTTTTATTGCAAATTTTAATTTATGATTATGTCTACACCTGTTGTAATATGCATGCGTGTGTTGTGTGTGTTGTAATAAATATAGATTTATTATTTGTAATTGCTTCCGCTGTGCTCATGTTTACGAAACATGATCAAACACACACACGCCGCGGTGCCGGAAAGCCAACAGTGGTATCAGAGCCCAGGTTGTGTTTCGACATAATCGTAAAAATGGTTTTGCGATAGTCATAATATATTTCTGGAAATTTTGGAAATTTAGAAGTATTTATGGAAATTTTTCAATTTTGGAAATTCTAGAAGTATTTATGGAAATCTTCCACTTTTGGAAAGTTGGAAGTATTTATGGAAATTGATATTTTTCATAAATAAAATATTTGATTAGATTCTGGAAATTTGTTTCCTAATTTAATCATGATTTGATTTGGGAAATCAAATCTTAAAATATTTTATTTCCATAAGTAGTTTTAATGATTTAGGAAATTGGTTTCCTAAATAGATTTTCCTTAATCAAATAATTCCATGAATAAAATATGTGATTAGATTTGGAAATTTGTTTCCTAATTTAATTATGATTTGATTTGGAGAATCAAATCTTAAACATATTTTATTTCCATAAATAGTTATGACATATAAGGAAATTATATACATGACATAATTGTATGCCATGTAATTGCATTAGATGCATAACATTATGCCATGCGTGTCGTGACATGTAGATGTATGTCATGTATGCCATGCCATGTAGATAATAGTTATTTGCATGCAAAGAGGATGAGACATAAAATCCCTTAATCAATATTAAAGCCTACACCTTCCATTAATATGGTTAGAACCAGAGTTCTATTTCTTGTTTGGGTTGTTGGACTCTCTCCAAGCCCACCGAACTGAATATGTTCAAACCATGGAATAGTTTAATACTAATATGGTAAGAGTCAGAGGTCAATCGTTAGCTTTGGTTGTTGGACTCTCTCCAAGCTGGGCTAATTGGTTGAATGCGCTCTAACCATATTAAAACTATGTCCTGATTAATGGGTTGGCTTTAACCTGGAGCATCGGCTTGTTGGACTCTCTCCAAGGTCAATGTAAAGGGAGGTGAAGTTGGGTGCTATGCATATGATGCATACGTGTTAATGTGTTAACAACCCGATGTATGTGTGAACATTCAATTAGTTGATAGCACATTGTGATAGTTGCATATACGTGATATGCAATCGGTATAGAAGATACCTACCGTCGTAGTTATGAATGGCTTGTTGGACTCTCTCCAAGGTTGTTCATAACTATGATGGATATCAGCCCATTCGGAGATGGACCTACGATCTCCCGAAGTGATTTTGGGGTTTTTTGAAATTCGAAAAATGAATGGGATTTATAAATGTATATTGATGCATTTTAAAATCATCTTTCTCATATATGCTCATTTTGTATTTCTAAGATTGATCATGATGTCTTTGAATTGCATTCCATTTTGGATTCGAATAAATTGACTGGGCCGAGCTTCATGGACTGGCTTAGAAGCTTGAGAATTGTTCTCAAGGTTGAAAAGCTTGCAAATGTCCTCGAAGCGCCTCTTCCCGCCCGTCCTAGTGACGATGCAACTCTGGACCAATTGTTGGCCTATCAGAAACATGTGAGTGATTCTAAACAAATGAGTTGCATCATGCTAGCCACGATGGAACCCAAGCTACGAAAGCAGCATGAGCATATGGATGCTCATATCGTAGTCCTTCATCTTTGTGAGTTGGTTGATGAGCAAGTGAGATTCGAAAGGTTCGAAGTCTCAAAGCTCCTCTTCACCTCTGAGATGCTAGGAGATTCATCTGTGGTACTGCTCAATATGTTGAAGACTGTGGAGTCTTCTGAGAAGCATGAGCAGGGGACGGTGCTGTTAGTTGATTCCTCGAAGAAAGGTTCTAAGAGGAAGTCAAAGGAACAGCAGAAAGGAAAGAAGAGAAGGGCTAAGAAGGTAGAACTAGCACAAAAGGAAACTTGCCATCATTATGGCAAGGAGAGCCATTTGCGAAGAAAGTGCAAGATTTATCTTGAGTCCGTGAAGAAGGATAAGGCATCGGATGCCCCATCTTCTTCAGAAATCTTCTTTATTGATTGTCATTCTATTTCCTTAGACACTTGGGTATTGGATACTGGGTGTGGCTCACATATATGTAATGACATACATGGGCTAAGGAATAGAAGAAGACTCGTCAAGGGAGAGTCAAATTTACGTGTTGGGAATGAAGCAAAGGTTGCTGCACTCGCCATCGGAACGTATTTGTTGAAACTCCCTGTAGGACTTGTCTTAGAACTGGACAATTGCTTTTATATTCCTTTGTTGATAAAGAACATCATTTCTATTTCTTGTTTAAATAGAAATGGTTTCCATTTGACGTTTAGTAACAATTGTTGTTACATAACTTTGAATGGGGTTCTTTATGGGACTGGAACTTTAAGCAATGGTGTTTATACGTTGGACGTATCCAGTGACATTTGCAATATTGAAGCGAGCAACAACAGTGCTCGAAAGGATAATCAAATAGACTCCTACATGTGGCATTGTCGTCTTGGCCATGTAAGCAAGAAACGCATGTCCGAATTACACCGATGTGGAATTCTGGAATCGTTTGAATTGGATTCATACGATACATGTGAATCATGCTTAAAAGGCAAGATGACTAAGTTACCTTTTACGGGAAAAGGTGAATGAGTGGGAGAGTTACTAGGTCTAATACATACTGATGTATGTGGACCTATGTCAACTCATGCTTTAGGAGGCTATAGCTACTTCATTACCTTCACCGATGATCACTCACGGTTTGGGTATGTGTTCTTGATGAAACACAAGTCTGAAGCCTTTGAAAGGTTCAAAGAATTCAGAAATGAAGTAGAGAAACAACATGACAAAAGTATTAAAATACTTCGATCGGATTGAGGTGGTGAATACTTAAGTCAAGAGTTTCTTGATTATCTAAGAGACAATGGCATATTGTCTCAATGGACTCCGCCCTATACACCACAGCATAATGGTGTATCTGAGAGGCGTAACCGGACCTTGTTGGACATGGTTAGGTCAATGATGAATCATGCGACTCTTCCCAAGTCCTTTTGGGGTTATGCACTTCAGACAGCTGTTTACTTGTTAAACAGAATGCCTACCAAGGTAGTCTCAACTACTCCATATGAGATATGGAATGGTAAGAAACCTCATGTATCTTACTTGAAGATATGGGGTTGTCCTACGATTTGTATCGATAAATTTGGATGCTAAGTCCGATAAATGTCTATTTATTGGATACCCTAAGGAAACAAGGGGTTACCAATTCTATCATCCTGTGGAACAAAAGGTGTTTGTTTCAAGGCATGCTGTGTTTCTAGAGAAAGAGTTTCTCTTGCAAGAAAACAGTGGGAGTGTCGTCGAGCTTGAGGAGGCTTGAGAGACTCAAATAGACATTGATGAGATACCTGGTGAAGCACAACAGCCGACAACTCATAGTGATGAGCAATCGGCTGGACCTATTGTAACACCACATCTTCGTAGATCTGGTAGAGCACGCAATATTCCTGAGAGATATGGATTTCTCGTAAGTGAATCGAACGACGTGTTACTCATTGATGATGAGGAGCCTACTAGTTATGAAGAAGTGCTGACAAGTTCAGAAAGGGATAAGTGGCTTGGTGCCATGAAGTCGGAAATGGATTCCATGTACGAAAACCAAGTTTGGAACTTAGTTGACCCACCTGAAGGCATAAAGCCTATAGGGTGCAAGTGGGTTTTCTAGAAGAAAACCGACATGGATGGTAATGTGATTACCTATAAGGCTAGATTGGTGGTGAAAGGATATCGTCAAAAGACAGGTGTTGATTATGATGAAACCTATTCGCCTGTAGCTATGCTTAAATCCATTCGGATGCTCCTGGCCATAGCGGCTCATTATGATTATGAGATATGGCAGATGGATGTGAAAATAGCTTTCCTTAATGGAAACCTGCTCGAGGACGTGTATATGATGATACCGAGGGTTTCACATTGGTGATAAAACCAAGGTATGCAAATTATGACGGTCCATTTATGGATTGAAGCAAGCATCCAGAGTCGGAATATCCGCTTTTGATGAGATGATCCAAAAGTTTGATTTCACAAAATCCGCATTTAACCTTGTGTGTACAAGAAGGTTAGTGGGAGTGCAAATCGTGTTCCTAGTATTGTATGTCGATGACATATTACTTATAGGAAACGATGTGTCAATCTTACTGATCGATTAAGGTTTGGTTATCCAAGACATTCTCCATGAAAGACCTAGGAGAAGCAACCTACATCCTGGGATTAAGATCTATAGAGATAGATCAAACGGGTTGCTTGGTCTTTCGCAGGTACATATATAGACCGAAAAGCAAAGAGGTTTAGCATGTAATCCAAGAAAGGTTATCCGCCCATCGTGCATGGGGTACACCTTTCAAGTCTATGTGTCCGCGCACGTAAGACGAGAGGATTTGCATGAGTAAGATTCCTATGCATCCGCAATAGGATCTATCATGTATGCTATGTTATGTACGAGGCCCGATGTATCGTAAGCTCGAGTGTCACGAGCAGATACCACCGATCCAGAATGGATCATTGGGCGGTCATTAAGACGATCCTTAAGTACTTGAGAAGAACTAAGGATGTGTTCCTAATATATGGAGAAGGGACATGGTGATACGCGGTATACGGATGCGCTTCGAGACGCATCAAGGATGATTCCAGTCTCACCGATACGTGTTCACCTAGAATGGAGGCGCAATAAGTTGGAAAGGTTCCAAGCTTGACACTATAGCGGATTCTGCCACTGAGGCAGAATACGTTGCAACTTTGGAAGCAGCAAAGGAAGCGGTTTGGATCAAGAAGTTCATCTATGAACTTGATGTGGTCTCATCAATGATCCAAACATGTGCTTCGCCGCTATCATCTTATCAGAGAGATCATCAGTAGGAACGAAATACAAATCGAGAAAATTCCCACTGAAAGGAACTTAGCGGATCCTTTGACTAAGGCATTACCTCAAAGTAAGTTTGAGGGTCATGTTCGAGCTTATGGTATTGGATACCGTAGCGATTGGCATTAGGCCAAGTGGGAGTCTGTTAGTAATATATGAGAGATGTCCTAAGGCAATCGCCTTATATATGAACCATTTATATGATAAATGAAGATTCACTATTTGAGTATACATGTTTAATGTATTTGATTGGATCTTAAACTCATTTACTGAATGTCCACGATACGATTCATAGCATGAGAGAATTTGTGATTGGATCAAAACTAGTGAGTATCTCTACATGTGTAATTGTGATGTATCAGAATTATCCCTAGTCGATGAATTGATGGATTTGGACAACATCAATTCTGTCGAGACTAGCACGAGGTATACTCCTTGGTGTATCCAAGCAGCTGATTCTCACTGGCTGAAGACATAGTGATGTCCGGAGTTAATCGTGGATGCTAGTTATGGTAACTAGTTCATTGGAGTGACCAGCCGTAAGACTTCATATGGTTCTCTGCATATATAGATATGTCAATGAAGTTCTTACTGTGGCTTAAGTGCGATGTTCCTTTGACTTGCGGTATTCAAGTCATCTTTATCATGGAGACTTATGCTTTGACATCTTAAGCAAACATCTCTAAGGAGATGTGGACCCGGGATGATTGGGTATAAGTCGAAGTGATCGAAGGTGTTTGAATAGCCTATAAAGGATTCACCACTCCTTGCGAGGAGATGTATACCCATGGCCTCTCGTCAGATTGTTACTAAAGTCTTTGGCCAAAGCATTACATGTTTAGAGTAAGGTACTCTTCGATACATGTGGAGTAACTAGAATCCGTAGGACGAGGAAATGATACTTGGGATAGGTGTGACTTAGTCAGCCTAGTGGGGACTGACACAATAGACCATGTCCTGAACCAAGTGGGTATAAGATGAGTGAAGGGAATGGGGCACGATTCATTCGAGCCATCAAGGGTTTCGTAAATAGTTCCTGATCAACCGTTGATCTTTTCGGTTAATTGGGGATCATGATGTACTACTAGGTGCCACTCATGATCGTTCTATAATTAATGGTTAATTATAGACGACCAACATAAACCGAGAACCTATTTGGTCACACGCACAACGAGTGTAATCCAAAGGATTTAAAACGAGCTTGAGAATGGGATTCTCAGACCGAGAGAAACTATGTTTGGTTGGACCAATCATAAAGCGAGCATGAAATTGTTTCAGTCGCAATGGAAGCGTGGATGGGCCGTGTCTTATGAAGACATAATGGATGGACCAAAATGGTTTGGTTCTAATCCAATGGATGAGAATAAACCAAAGGGTTTGGTTTATATTAAACGAATGAACCAAAGGTTGGTTCGGTTCGTTTTAACTTAAAATAAACCATCATGGTTTGGTTTATTTTAACTTATCTTATTGGAGCGGGTTAACGGGCTTTATGGATATGATCCATTAACCATTAAGAGAATTAGTTCTCTATAAAATAGGGCTTAAACCCTAACCCTAACCCTAATCAAGTTTTGGCCACCCACCTCCTTGGAGTTTTCGGCGCCCAACCCTAAGGTGCCGCCGCCCAGCTTTTGTGCAGCCGTCCAACTTGTTGCCGGCGACCAAGCTTCAGCCGGTGAACCTCCGGCGACCCTCCGGTGATCTCCTCTAGGTTCGGTGATAAGGTGAGCTTCCATCTCTCCTTGGCCGGCCTCTATTCCTCCACCAAAAGCTGTCCAGTTTTTCTGGACAGCTTGTTTCTTTGTTGTCGGAGCGTCGTTTGGACGACGGTTAGTGCTCCGACAGCGGCTAACTTACCGGGGATTTGATCTCCGGTAATCCTCTGAGGTGGGGGACGAAGGATTCGTCAAACGGTTGACGAATACCTCTCCGGAGAAGCGAGTTTTGAGAACTCGTTTTAGGATCCGAATTTGGATTCGGATCGTGATCATCTCTCGATCACGTCGTCTTCAACACGAGGCTAGTAACCCGTACGAAGACGAAGCTCGTGACTTAGCGAAGTCATCCCGAGGAGCTCGGCGTGGATACGGATAGAGACGATTCTTACGAGGATCGTTCCGGTTGATGCCGTTCCCGCTACACGTCATACGAAAGGTATAACGTAGATAAATTTCTTTTATTGCAAATTTTAATTTACGATTATGTCTATACCTATTGTAATATGCATGCGTGTGTTGTGTGTGTTGTAATAAATATAGATTTATTATTTTTAATTGCTTCCGCTGTGCTCATGTTTACGAAACATGATCAAACACACACACGCCGCGGTGCCGGAAAGCCAACAGATGACATGAGGAGAAGCTGTGATCTTAGTGCATCCGAGGGACCATCAGACAAGGAGCAATGGAGTTAAGCTAAAGGAAGCAGACTTTAGGGCAAGACACGAAGGATGGCACGGGGAGAAGTCATGAGCTTAGTGCATCTAAGGGACGTAGGCCGGAGGAAGAGAGCTTCGATGGGGAACTCCATGGGAGGATGAGGTGAACTTGGCCAAGTGGCTAAATTCAGTGTCGGATGCTCAAACATTGGTGTTTAATGTTTTACCTGATGGTCGGATGCTCAAACAACTTGTGTTTGAGTTTTTACCCAACAACAGTCGACTAGCGGTATGTACCAGTCAACTGGTGAAAGTCGACTGCTTTTCTACTGCATCATATGTCATGGCAATCGACTGTCAGCATTTGGCAATCGACTGCCAGTATTGGGCAGTCGACTGATGGCTTTAGCAGTCGACTATCATGGATGGAAATCGACGGCTGGTTGTGGATGCGAGCACAGAATGTTAGGTAGCCGAGTGATCAGTCGGCTATGAGGTTGGAAGTCGAGTGATGGTAATGGGAAGTGACTGCCATTGTATTCGTTGGCTGGAATGCCAACATGGATTAGGTCGTTGTCTCACAATGGCTACAGGAGCAATCGATTGGGGTCTTATGGCAGTCGACTGCTAGGCACAGAATCTGCCTGAGACAAGCATAAAAGGAGGAGCGTTGGGAGGATTTCCACAGAGATATTTGGGGAGATTTTGGAGGAGAATTATTGTTGCATTCCAGACCTTCAAGAGCAAACCAAAGCAAGCAACAAGCAAGAGTTCAAATCCATTTGTTGTAAAGTTTTATTTACGTATTTCATTTTGTCTTTCTATTTGCTTTTACATTTTTGTATTACTTTGTAATTGCTTGTACGAGGTTTCTCCACCTCCGACTTGTTGTTGAGAAGGAGTTTTAGTAGTATTGTGTTCATCAGTTGAGCTCGCCCCATGGAGTAGGAACCCTAAGGTTCTGAACCACGTATATCGCATGTTGTGTGCTTGTATTCTTGTTGTGTATTTTTATTATTGTATATTCCACTGTGCTAACAAGAATTGTAGAGACGAACGAACGATTTCCATCAAGCACAATGATTAGGCTATTCAACCCCACTTCTAGCTGGGCCACGTTCCTCCAACAAGTGGTATTAGAGCGAGGAGATTACCGTCGGACTCATCGCCACAATAAGCAACCAAAATGGCCGGCATCATCATCCATCCACTGAAATTTGATGCACATGAACACAACCACAAATCTCGCGACGGGAATCGTTGAGGACTCGAAGCGCGTGCTCGCGCTCAACGCCCATAAGTGCATGAATGTTGTCAAGTAATAAAGAATATCGATCCCACAGGGATTGAGATTTAGTATGTCGTTTGTCCGGTGGACGTGTTGTTGTTCGGATTGGAAATCCTAGGGTTCACGAATGAGAGGCTGACGGTGGACTTAACTCAAGTACGGTGTTAAACGGAGAAAGAGAAAGTTTGCTATGAGTCTTTGAATGAGATTCTAGGACTTCAGTTTCTCCTGTGTGTCGCAGAACATTCTATCAATTGAATCTCATCTAGATTTCTAACTACGGTTGTGTGGAAGGGACATCATACACTTCCTAAATGAGCTTTCGCATCTATCGTGAACTACCTCTGCCATACCGGGTCGACCCCTGGCTTTTTAGGATGGGGTAGGTGGTACGAGGATGCCGAATCAATCCCTATGACAAATCAGAACATGTCTCATTTTCGACTCTATCATACCCTTCTATCCGCGGTTACCAGAGAGAGGTCAACCCCTATGCTCCTCCTTAGTTCTCCTAAATCTTTGATACGAGGGTTGTCACCCCTCGTATCTGCTATGCATAGTAGATAGAAAGCCAAAACAAATAACTATCGATTTAAACAACCATCAATTGCAAATTTGAATTCAAGAACAGAAATATATTTGAAATAGCAAGTTCTACGCACACAAACTACTCTCTAATCCTAGAATTGAAGAATCTACTCCATGAATACGAGAAGAGAAACACAAAGCATAATCAAATTCATAGAGGCAATGTAAATTGCACAAGGAACGTGAATTACAATGCATTGTGGCTCTTCTCTCTGGCATTAAAGTGCAGAACTTGATCACCGAACGGCTTCCTTCCTCCCCGTTGCAAGTTCCCGATGCTTCTCAGAGCACTGGTGTGCCGTCTCGACCGTCATGGCCTCCCCTAGGGTTTGAGCATAGATTTCTTTATATAGACATGAGGCTGGCTTTCCAAAAATCTGGAAAAAAAAACCCTAGTCGTGTCAAAATGACTTGTCGGCACACGATCATGTGTTTCCACATGGCCAGGCCAAGTGTAGCATTGTGGTAGCCTATCTTGAGCCTCGAACACATCCGTGTGTAGCTACACGCCCTGGTCATGTCCCCTTCTGTGTCCTACTGCCAAATGTCCTTCTTTTGCTTCGAAAATGCATCATTTTTTCCATGAAATGCTATCCTGCACACAAAAGTACAAAGAGCAGATCTCTGAACCAGAAAATAGGAAATGCATGCAAAACAAAGTGAAATATAAGCAAGAATTAAATATAAAATGCAACGAGATGTGAGCGAAAGCTACTCTTAAAACCCTATATGTTTTGCTCACATCAATTCCCCCAGACTTAAGTCTTTGCTTGTCCTCAAGCAAACCTCAATGCCATAAAATTTTAAAAATGTATTGTTCCATACTTAGCATGCTAACTAGATTTATCAAGTGGTATTTTTAATCAAAGTAAATAGATATGCTCTAAAAAATTCACTAAGTTAGCTTCTCGTACATGTGCTAATTGAATCTTTTTAAGGGATACTCAATCCAAAGTAAGTTAAGTCATCATCTTATACCTTTCCTAAGGTCTCCGGATTTTAGGCATTGGTCCGCCCTAAGCAAGGGTCGTTCTCTAGATCTAGCACAAAGTCTCAAAGGCATGCTCGATATTGAGAGAAATTGGTAGGTGTTTCTCCAGTAACCTAACTCGGTCTTAAAGGGGCACTTAACTATTTCCTCCCACGACAACTATTTTTTATCCCTCATAATATTTTTCAATTTTTTTTACTCTTTTTTTTTCTTTCTTTTTTCTTTTCTATTTTCATTTTTTTTTCTCTTGGGATTTTGATTTTTCCGAATGGGCTTCCACAATCTGAGCATCTCTAGTAACTAAAATGTTAAATCTAGAGTCACCTATGGATTCCAAAGTACTAGACTACTGAGATGAATCATAACTAGGTACATACTAGATTTTCCCTTTTAGAATTTTCGTCATGTGTAGGTGTAAAATAAAAGCTAACCAGTATAAGTATAGAGCATCCATTAGAGAAAATAAAATACCATGAGGTAATTGAAGTTAAGCTACCCATGGAAATGACTCATGAAGAAAACTTTTAAAAATACTACTGAGGAAGCTTATAGATAGCAAGAACTAAGTGCTGAAAGAAACTAAACAACCTATGCATGAACAAATGAATGATAACTAAAATGCAAATATCAAGATAGAAACTACTGCTAGAAACAAAATAAATCAAAACTTGGGCCCCCCGGACTTATATGAAATCATACCTCTAATACGGTGGTCAAGGCAGGAAGTCTAGTAGCCTCAGCATGTCTTGCTCCTTGGAGAACCTGGTGCTCAGCCGCTGATGTCGTATGTACATGTGGTCGATCTAAGAGATGGTGGATACAGTGACTGCTCTGTGCTCCTCCTCCCTAGTCCATTGTACCTACTGGGTGTGCATGTGCTGCCTGACATCCTGATGGTAGGCAACCTCCTCCTGGAAATGAACTCGGGCCTCATCGTAGAACTCCTCGGTCCGTTGGAAGTTCTCCCATAGGCCCTGAAACTCATCCTACGTATAGGCTCTATGCTCCTCCCATCGCTGGCTCTACATCTATTGCTCGGCATATATGTCATCGAGGCACGATCAAAACTCAGAGAAATCATAGGCAGATGCACCTGCATCCTGCTCAAAAGTAGAAAAAGATGGTGGTGCAGGTGAAGGCTCTCTATGTGGACTAGGTGGGCTCCTATACCTATAAAAATAAACCCACGGTAAGATCCTTTTATCCCTTGTGCAACATGGACATGTGTAAACACACAGCCTAGTCGTGTGCGCCACTAGGAGATGAGTCGGTTTGGAGCACGGCCGTGTGAAACCACATGGCCTGGCTGTGTGCCCCCCTGTTTCTCTCCTGAAGTGCACCACGGTCCGAATTCTCCCACACACCCCCGCTGTGTAGGATCAAAATGATTTTTTTTTGTGTTTACCTAGCAGGTTCTTTCTAGTCCTAATTCATGCTCAAAAATGCTAAATGCTAGAAATCAAAGTTCAAATTACAAAAACGAATACAATTTAGTCAAAAACAAGTAAAAACTAAACTTGGGTTGCCTCCCAAGAAGCGCTTGTTTAAGGTCTTTAGCTCGACCGTACCCCTATGTCTCAATTTGGCTCTAGTGGCCAAAGGAGATTTTCTTCCTCCCCTTCTTGATGCGTTTGAATCTTGCTCGTGGGGGGCAAGATATGTGGTCACTTTACGGATCCTCCCTTGTGGTCGCTCATCACCATATCTCTTAAATCTGGCTCATGAAGGGGCAAGATACTTACTCTCTTTATCCCTCCTACCTTGGAATCCTCCATCACCACATCTCTTAAATCTTGCTCGTGGAGGGATAAGATATTTACTAGCTACCTCCCTTGGTTCAAGATTGAACATGCTTATCTTCATAGAATTATTAGAAGTTTGATCATAGTATTTCATTTTGTCCAAATGTTGTAAATAACATAACTCACCACGGACATCCTCACCAAAAGATTGATTAGTAAACTGTATTATGTTGAATGAAATTTTATCATCACAAATCACTAGATGAGCTTCATTATTGGTAACTAAAGTTTCGGTAAGGGTTAAAGAAGACTCTTCTGGGTCCTTGAGGTTAGGAGGTGTTTTGATTGAAGCAATGCACTCCTCGATTAAAGTATCAATTATATATGTAAGATATCAGAAAAAAAATAATAATAAAATATCTTGTGTTAAATTAAGAAATTATCATATGGAATTTTTAAGAATTTTAGGAATTTTTCTGAAATTAATTAGAGTTCATATGATCGGTTAGGAGGAAGATTAAGGCTTAAATAGATGATTAGGTTAGACTTGAGCTAGCTCAATCATTTGGCTGGTTTTTATTGCTCGAACCCAAAATCCTAACCCGTTCGTTTAATGGCGAGTGTTTCTTCCATTTCTTTTCCTCACCGCGCGACTCCTCTCCCGATCGACTATTTCCATATTTCTTCGATCGCGCTGATTCCCTTTCTCCGCCCGATCCTGCTCCCTTCTGATTTCTCACACCGCGAACCCTCCCTCTCGATTCCTCATTTCGCCGCTACAACCCTACCACCGCTGCTACGTCTTTGCGCCGCTCATCGCTACTCGACCTCCGCCGTAGCCCTACCACCGTCGCTGTATCTTCACGTCGCTCACCGCCGCCCGCGACCATCCACGACTTCTCACGACTCTTAAGCAGACCACCTCACGTCGCCCTGCTTGTCGCGCGCACAGGATCAGTGGTCACCGTCCCTGCGCACGCAGCTAGTGACCACTATCCTTAGCCGTCGCCGTGGATCACCACCATGAGCACTCTGCCTCGTCGCCTCTCCTCTTCACCTCGAGCATCATCGAAGTGGTGGCCAGCTCCGACGAACGATGACAGCAACCACACCTGATCATCGCTAGCCTCACTACTTGATCTCACCGCTGTGCCACTCCCTTCCGATATCTCAGTGATCCCTCGCGTGGGCAGATCGATGACAATGTTGCTGCGGCAGTGAGCTAACGACAAAGGTGTCGATATTTGTCTTCTATAAGTTTCAATTGTTGATTTTTTTTCTTTCTTAGATCTAGCTGTTTGGTTCTTATTTGAGCTTGATCCGTTGAAATTGGGCAGGGTCCTTGGTCGGTGAACTGAGGATGGAAGGAAGGGGTGGCTGTGAGGGATTTAGGGCAGGTAAGTGGAATCTAATTTTCCTATTGGCATATGTCAATTTCGGTGTGTGATTCTTGTTGGGTTTTTGTTAACGATATGTCAGTTGTGTGGCTGTTGAGCTATATGGTGATTGGATATAAGCTGTGAATCGGCTATTAGATTGGTTATGAGAGGTAAGTCTTGATTTGAATCTTTGTGAAGGTATATCATTGATTAATTGATGAACTGATGTGTTGATGTTGTTGTTGAATTGGAGATTAGTAGGTCAGATTATTATTTGTATTAGTAGAGATGGTCGGTTGTTCGACATCCGACAAGCAAATCTGTGATTCGGGATTGTGGCAGAAAGAAGGTAAGGATTGAATTGAGATTTTAGGTAAATGTTTTTGATAGGGATTTAATCCAAACTAACTTGATTGATCCAAATTGGATACCTATGTGGGGATAAAAGAATGGTTGTTTAGATTTGATATTATGATGTTGGAGTCAGATCTGATGGGGATCAAGAAGCAGATGGAAACGAGGCTTGGTAAGTATAGATTTGGTTCTTCATAGTTGTGTATCCATTCTGTTTAGTAAACTGATCTGGATATGCTATAATTATGTTGTGATGATAGTACCTATTCATTACAAGATGATGTTTGACTTATTTAGATTAAATTGAGACCAGACTCTTTAAGCAGGTTAAGAAGTGGTTGAGATGGAAACAACGTGAGGACTTTGATATGAGGCAGGCTCAAGGACGTGAAGATAACTTGTATTCTCAGACAAGTCATCAAAATGGGTGGGTAATTTCCTACCCAGGTCAGGTAGATGTAATTGCATTCAGATTTAGACATAGATATGAGCATGTTATATGTTCATATTATCTTAACCTTGCTCTTATTATCCATATGCTTGATACTTGTCGTTGGCTATATATGCTCAAATGTTGATATCACATTTTCCTTTTTCATGATTAAGGAGTTACAGATGTGATGTAGGTAGATCTATAAATATTTAGTAGGGTGTAGATGTTGGAGTACGGATGATAACCTGATTTGTAAATTGGGTAAAGGTTCATCCATGGGTAGGTGATGCTCTAAAGGTAGGATTTATTCCAATACCCGTATGTTGCATACTTATTATCAACCATGTGTTGTGTAATGGTTAAGGGAAGGGTGATTAGTGTGTTGCTACGAACCGGTGGTCCCAGCTTGATATGATTAGTGGAGTACGACTCTCTACAGGATAGAGAGTTCGTCGATCAGTTGAGTACGACTCTCTATTGGGTAGAGAGTTATGATCAGTTGAGTACGACTCTCTATAGGATAGAGAGTCCATCGATCAGTTGAGTACGACTCTCTACAGGATAGAGAGTGTATTGATCATATGGGTATGACTCTTTGTTGAACAGAGAGTCTGTGGTAGATGTCTGTACGTGTGACAGTACATTCATGTCATTTGCATGCATTCTGACGACATAGTCTCCCTTGGGGTTAAAAGAGTCGTCAATCATCTTGCCTCCCAGGTTACTCCCCGAGGAGTAACTGGTGTGAGGGAAGAGCATTTGTTGTGTCACACTCTACCACTATATACGGTGGTAGTTGGGGTTGCGTGCAGTTATCCTTGGTGCGTGGCACTCGACCACTCATTGGTAGTGTCAGTCGGAGTGGCCAGTAGTAGGGACCCCCGTTGTGTAGCGAGCTCTTTACGCTCATATGCTACTTGATCATACTGCCCACTCGGCCACTCTAGAGCGGTGGTTGGTGTTGATTTAAGACAGTTATCATGTCGTGCCACCTAGGCCACACTGGGGTCGTGGTACCGAGTAGGGGTGCGCATGCATGACCATGCATGCTGCATTGTCGTATCTTATTGTACTTTGCATATTACTATATATATATATACATATATTCATGTATATATATATATATATAGATGGTTGTGATTAGTATATATATAGATGCAGTATATATATATATATATATGCTTATTGTGATGTTGCATTTGATTGTACTATGCTTGCTGCATTTGGTTGTACATCATATTCCTGCATGTTTCTTGCATCGGTTATACGGTTGTGTCGGATACTTATATATTTGTTAAACAGACCATTAGAGACCTTGACCTGTATCATGATGATATTGTGAGTTAGTATTACTCTTCCTGTTATATATGTTGGATATATTCTCAAGTTGGATCAAAGTAGCATAGTAGACTTTCAGGTATGTCTACGTTATACGTTGTTTATTTAGTTAGACAGTATATGCATGTATTTATATACTGTGTTGTTATACCTGTGGTATCATTAGATTATACTATTGAATTACATGTGATATTGATATATTTACATGTGCTATTTTATTACCTGGTGAGTTATACTCACCACCACGGACCCTAGGTTTTTCTGTCACCCAGGTAATAGGTAGAAGTCTTCATGATGGCTTGGAGCACCGCTGGCTGGCAACATCTCATCTCACCTTCGAGGCTCTCGTGTTCGTTTTGGGCTTTCCATACGTTGTGTTATGTATTTGGTGTTTTCGTGATGTACTATGTTGTGGACTTTTGGATTCGGATTTTGTCGATGTTTCGTTGTGTTGTGATGTGTCAGTCATACCGGTATGCATTGTATGTAGTTGTGATGTGGTTGTTTTATGTTTCCGCTGTGTATTTATTATAGTTAGTTTGTTATGTTGTTGTGGTTGTTTATATATATATATATATATGTAAATATATGTTGTTGTTGTGGCCTACGGGCCTTGTATTAACACGATATATTGCCACGTACAGGGGAGATGCCATCCGTTTGCTTTTCGGCATGACATGCTCTCGGAGCGTGACAACTTTAGTGATATCAGAGCCCTATGTTATGCGATGTCATACAATGTTGTTTTTTGAGTCGAGTCTTGGATTCTCGGGAGTCGATTTGTTCGGTTTTGGTTTTCTAAGATGAGATGGACAGCGGCCTGAGCTCCAAGCAGCACGAGGTAAGAATTCCTGATAACATATAGCCTAGTTAGATGTTTATCTAAACTTGTTCAACAGGTGTATACAGTTAGAGTTATGACACCTGTACAAACTTGTAGTAGAAGTCGTCCACCGTGGCGACCAACCAGAGTTGCTGTTAGGGTTTATACTCCTAATTTTGTTGGCTATGCATTTAGTGTATATAACAGGGAATAACCTGTAGTAGATTGGTTATTCTTCGTAATCGTGGTTTGAGTTGACCACGGGAATGACCTGTTGAGTCTTTGAGTCTTGAACCTATGTCGAAAAGGTGATTTACCTTTGAGAACTGATTGATACCGAGTCAGAAAACAGGGGTCAAGTCATCACATTTCTTGTGGAAATCAGAGACTACAGTCTTAGAGATTTTTACTAATTATGCTAGTTAGATCATTACCTGATGGGTAATGGACAAGACAAGTAGGCTATTGTTGATGTAGATAGCGAAAGGCTAGTTTACGGTGTTTCATAGGGATTTTTATCCCTGAGTCTTTTGTATTGAGTTGTATAACTTTGAAGGTACTTTTGAGTACTTCACTTGGGTTATACAAAGGAAGTAGAGTTAGTTGTATACCATTATTGAGATCAAGCCGGTATTTGGTGGAAAATGCAGAAAATAACCTTCAGGGAATAAAACATCACTTGATCATGGTTTAGTGATGTTGAGGGAGAGTATTTCCCCGTGTCACTTTCGGTGACATATTGTAAGGAATTCTTGAACTTCAAGTAGGGTGATCGTCAATAACGGGATTGCCATGCAGAGTCGTTAGACTTGCAGAGTTTACGCTCACTTAATAGCTCAAAAATATGAATGGATGTTTTAAGTCACCCACAGTTGTTGGCTTACTGTTGGATTAAGATGATTGGATCTTCTATCAGATCCTGTCGAAAGACATTGATTGAGTCAGGAGTTTAGAAATGACTCTGTATAAGTGCTTTAAGAGTTGTGACCTATAAGCAGATATTGCAGGTCAACTTATTTGGGTCAGAAGTCTCTGAGTCAGAAGTCTCTGACTGTTGGATAAAAAGGAGCAAGATCGGAGTCATAGGCCTTGAGCTACTTTTCGATTATAGAAGACCAACTGCAGATCATCAGGATGTTCTCGTGCACATCAGCGAAATCAGAACAAAGATTCCGAAGGGATTATGTGCGTGCAGTGTAGATCACGAAGACACGTGAAGTCACATTATTTGTTGGATCAGTTCGTCTATTGCTATTGTAAGCAACCATTACATTTGAAGAGGTATACTTTGAAGACTCAGTTGAAGACTACTAATGGTGTTCTGGGAGGATGATGCACCACCTCGACAACAAAGATCGGCATAGAAGATTGGGTTATTTCATTAGCAGTGACCTACTACCTCAGGCATGGGTGGAGTTTCGTGATACTTCCCTTAAAGGGAAGTGATTTATTCAGCAATATCAGTATAAGACATCGTAGAAGACTCATGCAAACAACAACAACAGTTACCCCAGATGTGGATTGGCTTAGTACAGAGGAGAGAGTATACGACGATGGTCGCATCTATTCGGTATCCTACAATTATAGCTCGTAGGATTAAGTGATGGGATTAGACGACCCAGGAAAATCCTGTGGTCATTCATCGTAGAAATGCGACCACTTTATTGCGGACTGTTGGATCTAATCTAGTTCTTTTCGGAGAAAGGTCGAGACCTGCGGGGAGCCTTTGGATCGGATCGACAGATAATTGATTGTTCAGGGTATTACTTTAGTTTACACTCTAGGTTAATATATTGAGAGATGCTTGTAGTTACAGGTATCTGTATCTAGAACATTATTAGTTCATATTAGATGGATTACATCGACTTGTGGGTCGGTGGTATCTCTACCATCTGGTGAGATGTGGATCAACAATTAAGAAGTCAAGGGATGCCCTTAGACTTTGATAGACATACTTTTACTGTAGACATATCCTTACGGATGGTCAAATTCTTGGATGTATGGTACGATATGTCTCTCGGATGTGCGAATAATCCGAGAGTAGTCGGATGTAGTTTTGGATGAACTCCTAGGCTTGCCGTTACATAGGCAAGTGGAGTAGGCGATCGGAGTGATTTCGAAGATAGTGTCGATATTGAATACCTCATACAAGGGATAATTTTGTTGGTGTAAGTGTTACTAAATACTATGGGAATTGGAAGAATGTAAGTTGCAATTACAGGAGATGTTGGAAGGGATATTTATCTGTCCCAGTATTCCTCCTTGAGAAGATCCGGAACTCTTTGTTGAAAGAGATATGGACCTTTGAGATTAGGCATCGATTATCGATGATGGAATGCGATAGTTGTTGAAAGTAAATATCCTTCGTTGTGGATAGATGATCTATTTAGATCAATTAAGGACACCTGTGTATACTCTAGAATCGATTTATGACTGGAGCATTGATATTGTAGTGACATGGTGTCATACAATTATCATTGTCATTGTGATGATTAATATATCATCAGCATAGAGTAAAGGGGATGCAGGTGTATAGAGACGACAATTTCATACTTAGTATGAATTTTATGAGTTTTGATTAAATTGTTAGACTAATTAACTATTTAGTCGCCACTGGATTTGAGAATCGTGTATCCTGGACACGATTGGATCAGTTTGTGAATGTTGGAGTTGCGTAACCTAGCCACTATTGATTGTGGTAGATGGAGTTGCGCACTCGACCACCATAGATGGTTGTTTTCCTTATATGTTTTGGTTAATTCTGGAGATGTGGATAGAATGTTTGACATTACTATACCACGGATTTGTTTGACTAAGAGGGTGATGGAATTTACTTGGTGGGGAGCTTGTGAAACTCATTTTTAGGGCTCAGTCGATGGTTAACTTTTGGCACGTCCGTTAGTTAATCCTTCCGATATAGATGGAAGGGTATAGTACACGGATGCATCATTGTAGGGATTGGAGCGATCCCGATTCCATTGAATGAGGCGTAGTTTAAGTTTACGACAGTTGAGGAACTGCGAGACAAGATGTTAAATACATGATGTGGATTTAGCAGTTATGATCTTGATTGATAGATGCATGAAGTATTGACTAGCTACTGGGTAGCTACTATAGAGTTGCTAGAGTACGGACAGTTGCAACAAGGGAGATTGGTCGCTATAGTCTCCCATGCACTTACAGAGTGCGTGGTAGAGTAGATTTTTAGACGGTAGATGGATTTCTCTGGGGAGAAGATAATTCCCCATCTCTAAGGAGGATAGTCGTTTCCGAAGTTGTTTCAGTTTCAGGATGAGTTGATTCAGAAGGCTCGTCATTCAAGGTTAGTGATGTATTCGGAGTGTATCCGAAAATAGCAAGTTCTGAAACATTCTTGTTGGTGCAATGACATGTAGGTCATTGTTGATTTTGTAGTTTGATGTTGGGTGTGCCAACAAGAAAAGGTGGAATATTAGTGACCAGTAAAATTACGTATCAAGTTGGAAGTGGGAGCCTAGTATGATGGATAATGTTAGGAGATTATTTAGAATTCAGGAAGGATAGGATACGATTTGGGGTAACCGGTGATCAATTAGCCAAGTCCGTTCATCTTCTTCCGATCTGTGGGATGAATTTGATGTATTGATTGATAGATTTATATTGCAAGGATATTTATATATTTTATTGAGTATCCTTGAATATCATATCTGATAGAGATTCATGGTTCACCTAATGATTCTAGAAAAGTCTCCAACAAGTCACGGATAAGAGCTCTACTCTGGTACAGTAGTTACCTTTTGATAGATGGTCAATATGGAAGTACTATTCATACTTTAGAAGACCTGTTGAGAGTATACGTGGTATATTTTAGAGACTATATGAGAGCTGGAAATAATATCCGAGTTCAATACCCCCACTTGGTTACTTGAAGTGCCTTACTTTTCTCGAAGTACTTAAGTTGATTAACATGATAGTTCTTACTCGCTGTGCTTAAGTACGAAATTTGGGGATCAAATTTTTATTAATGGGAGAGAATGTAAGATATCAGAAAAAAATGATAATAAAATATCCCGTGTTAAACTAAGAAATTATCATATGGAATTTTTCAGGATTTTTAGAAATTTTTCTGAAATTAATTGGAGTTCATATGATCGGTTAGGAGGAAGATTAAGGCTTAAATAGATGATTGGGTTAGACTTGAGCAAGCTCAATCATTTGGTCGGTTTTTATTGTTCAACCCCAAAAACCCGACCCGTTCATTTAATGGCGAGCATTTCTTCCATTTCTTTTCCTCATCCTCCTCCGATCGGCTATTTTCAGATTTCCCGATCGCTACGATTTCCTTTCTGATCCTCTCCCTTCTCGATTTCATAGCCCTCCCTCTTGGTTCCTCGTTTCGCCGCCGCTCATCGCTCCGCCACATCCCGTCACGCTACCGCCACCGCGACACGACATCCACGCGACTCTTGGGCACCTCACGCCCCGCTCGTCGCGTCAAGACACAGATCGCGTCATCCGACGCCGGCGACCACCAACCTTAGCCATCGTCGTGGATCACCACCATGAGCACTCTGCCTCGTCGCCTCTCCTCTTCACCTCGAAAGGAAGCGTGGTGTGTCCGATGGATGATGGCAAAGAACCACACCGATCGTCGCTAGCCTCATCAATCTCACCAGGTAATTCCCTTCCAAGATCTATGATCCTCACGCGGCAGATCGATACTTTACCTGTGCGTGAATGAAGTGACAAAGGTGCCACGATTTGTCTACTATAGGTTTCAATTGTTGATTTTTTTTCTTTCTTAGATCTAGCTGTTGGGTTGTTATTTGAGCTTGATCCGTTGAAATTGGGCAGGTTGGCCATGAGCTAAGGATGGAAGGAAGGGTGGCTACAGAGGAATTTAGGAGGTGTAAATGAGATCTAATTTTCCTATTGGCATATGTCAATTGTGTGTGATTCTTGTTGGGTTTTTTGCTGATATATGTCGGTTGGTGGTAGAGTGTATGGTGATTGGATATAAGTTGTGAATCGGCTATTGGATTGGTTATGAGAGGTAAGTCTTGATTTGAATCTTTGTGAAGGTATATCATTGATTAATTGATGAACTGATGTGTTGATGTTGTTGTTGAATTGGAGATCAGTAGGTCAGATTATTATTTGGATTAGTAGAGATGGTTGGTTGTTCGACAATACAAGCAAATCTAGGTGTGATTATGCCGTAAAGAAGGTAAGGTTTGAATTGAGATTTTAGGTAAATGTTTGGGTTAGGTATTTAATCCAAACTAACGATTGATCTAGATTGATGCCTATGGGGATCAAAGAATGGTGGTTTAGATTTGATATTATGATGTTGGAGTCAGATCTGATGAGGATCAAGAAGCTGAGAAGATGGAAACGAGGCTTGGTAAGTATAGATTTGGTTCTTCATAGTTGTGTATCCGTTCTATTTAGTAAACTGATCTGGATTTGCTATAATTATATAGTATGATGTATATATTTCATTACATGATGATGTTTGATTTATTTAGATTAAATTGAGACCAAACTCTTTAAGTAGGTTAAGAAGTGGTTGAGATGGAAATAGCGTGAGGACTTTGATATGAGGCAGGTTCAAGGACGTGAAGACAACTTGTATTCTCAGACAAGTCGTCAAAATGGGTGGGTAATTTTCTACCCTGGTCAGGTAGATGTAATTGCATTCAGATTTAGACAAAGATATGAGAATGTTATATGTTCATATTATCTTGACCCTGCTCTTATTATCCGAGTTAGTATACTTGTCGCTGGCTATATATGCTCAAATGTTGATATAACATTTTCCTTTTTCATGATTAAAGAGTTACAGATGTAATGTAGGTAGATCTATAAATGTTTAGCAGGGTGTAGATGTTGGAGTACGGATGATAACCTGATTTGTAAATTGGGTAATAGTTCATCCATGGGTAGGTAATGCTCTAAAGGTAGGATTTATTCAAATACCTGTATGTTGCATACTTATTACCAACCATGTGTTGTGTAATGCTTAAGTGAAGGGTGATTAGTGTGTTGCTAACAACTCGTGGTCCCAGGCTTGATATGATTAGTTGAGTACGACTCTATGTGATTGAGAGTGCATCCATCAATTGAGTACGACTCTATTGGATAGAGAGTTATGATAAGTTGAGCACGGTTCTTGTGTTGTGATAGAGTCAATCGACATTGAGTACGACTCTATGTGATAGAGAGTGTATTGATCAGATGGTTACGACTCTTTGTTAAACAGAGTGGTAGATGTTTGTACGTGTGACACACATTCATGACTCATTTGCATGCACACACACATATAGTCTATATGAGATATATATATATATATATTACTCCCGAGGAGTAATGTGTAGGGTAGAGCATTTGTAGTGCACTCTACCACTATAGACGGTGGTAGTTGGCGTCAGTTGTCTAGGTGTGTGGCACTGACCACTCATTAGTAGTGTCAATCGGAGTGGCCAAGCAGGACCCCATTGTGTAGCGAGCTCTTTACGCTCATATGCTACTTGATGCCATCACGCTTCCTACCACTCTAGAGTGGTTAGTGCCGAGTTGGGGACATATGTCATGTTGTCCCACCAAAGGCCACATTAGCGTGGTAGCAGTTGTGCATGCATGACCATGCATGCCGCATTGTCGTATCTTATGGCGCCTAGCATATTACTATATATACATATATTCATGTATATATATATATATGGATGGTTCGATTAATATATATATAGATGTTCATATATATATGCTTATTGTGATGTTGCATTTGATTGTACTATGCTTTGCATTTCGTATTACATCATATTCATGCATGTTTCTTGAATCAATCATACTGTGTGACATGTATATTTGTTATTCACCATTAGATACCTTCAAATATCATGAGGATATTGTGAGTTAGTATTACTCTTCTGCTATATATGTTGGATATATTCTCGTTGGATCAGAGTAGCGCATAGCATTTCGTGTAATCACGTATACGCTGTTTATTTGGTTAGAATAAGGTATATGCATGTATTTATACATGTGACTAAAGTTGGTACCGAACTAGATTATACTATTGAATTACATGTGATATTGATATATTTACATGTGCTATCTTATTACTAGTTATAAAACCACCACGGACTCGGTTTTTACGCCTGTAATAGAAGTCTTCGTAAACTAAATGAGATTCTGGCAACATCTCATCTCACTGAAATAAAGTGGTTTGTTTTGGGCTTCCATCAGTGTTATGTATTTAGAGTTTTCTTGATGTACCGTGTAGTGGACTTGTGGATTCAGATTTTGTCGATGTTCCATTGTTGTGATGTGTCAATCATCAGATCCACTATATGTAGTGATGTGGTTGTTTTACAAGCTGTATGTGTATTTGTAGTTAGTTTGTTATGTTGTTGTGGTTTGTTTACACACACACACACACACACACACACACACACATATATATATATATATATATATATATATATATATATATATATATATATATATATATATATATATATATATATATATATATATATATATATGTTGTTGTTGTGTCACTACGAGCCTTGTTATTAATGATATGTTGCCATATAGGGAGATGTCGGACCCATTTGCTTTGTAATGTGATTTGCATGGCATGCTCTCGGCGTGACAATATAATCCTCAAGTTCTCCTTCAAGTGGTGATCAAATGGATTGTCCTTCTTCACTTCCCATGCCATCTACGTCTTCCTCATCCATTCGCTCAAAGTGAGTCTTGCACATTAGGTGTAATCGATATCAAAGCCACCTTCTTGTCGTTTCGCTTTTCTTCTCTTGCTAGATCTCATTGCATAATCTCATAAATTGTCAACTATGCTCCTCGCATTCCCTAGTAAAATGGTATTCTAAGAGGGACTTGGTTCTAGGATAAAAATCACATGGTACTTCATAGCTGTGCTCACTTGGGAAATAATATTGAGGGTTCAAGTAGGTCATAACTATATAAATAGGATTCATCTTGTTGCCACTGGTTGTAATCATAGGTGACATCTTCTTTTCAAATTTTGAAGGTTCAAATATATCAGGACAATTATTAATGGTATGTCATGTTTCACCACAATGCTCACAATAAATGTTACCAAAACTCATAGTTGGTGATCGATATAATCATGAGAAAAAGCATACAAGTTTATCTACAAGAAAATATGAATAAGGAAATGAACATGGTCCCACAAAGAAGTGACTAAAGTTGCTAGAAGCCTATGAACCTAAAAGAAAAAACATTGAAAAGAAAACAAGGTAGAAAATAACTAAAGCTAGAAGAAAATTGAAAACTAAACTCAGTACTAAATTAAACTGAAAATTAATAAAGACTAGGAAAATAACCCTAAACTAAATAGAGATAACTAAAATTAAAAACTATATAAACTGAAATAAAGTAAAATTAGAAAGTAAATCTACTCTAGGTTAGGATCCAAGGCTAGGGTTTTTGATTCGATATCAATCAATCGGAGAATGATGCCAAAACTTGATGCACGCGAACGTGACCTCAAATCTCGCGATGGGAACCATCGAGACTTTTCCACGCTCTTCTTTGGCGGCCAACGCCAAGTGCTAGGGTTAGGATGTCGCCAAGTAATAAATGTGTGGATGTATACTGAAAAGTCTATCTTTTGTATGAACATCTTTATTTTTGAAATAAGAATCACATGATCATTGTTTTCATATTTATGGTTATGCATATTGTCTAATACATTACATTGTAGATAACATGGTGTGTGGTGTCACACGGAACATCATGTTATGATCTTCCTTATGATAAGTAAAGGCTCAAATCAAATGACTTTGGTGACAAACCATTGGTATGGTTGTAGTGTGATTTGGTATTGGTTTGTCTTGACCATAGAATCACACTAGTGCAATTTTGTGTATTGAGCAGACCGACTTAGAGGTGATTCGATTTATTTTCACTACATAATCGTAATCGCACTTTATGATATTACATTGTACATGCTCTTAATTCGATATAATAAGTACATATACTTAGTATTCATTTCTTTGATTTACCAATGGAGATAGATTAAATCATAGAGTAAGTTGGGAAATGGTATTATTTATATGGTGTGTCGTTGATTATAGGAGAAAACCGTGTCCAATATATTAGGATGATGTTGTCCCCTTGAGGAGCTCATAAGGTTCATCATGTAAACCCTGCAAGTGGACTTGGTCCGACATGATGAAAAGGTTGAGTGGTACTACTCATGGAGTAAGATATTGATTAATTAATGGTCAGTAAATTAATTAATCGACGGACATTCGAGATCTTAAACACGGGGAGAAAATGTACATATAATATATGGATCCCATATTAATTTATGGGGGTTGGTGAGGTAGATCAATGATGATCCTTTAATGGAATGGATTATCATTAATGGATCGGACTTTATGTGGGCTTGATCCATTGGGTGGCCAAAATCCAACTCCTCCTCATGGTCCCTGTTGTACCCTATTAATACCTAGAGAAGCCTTGATCCAATGGATGAAAACAAAACTCTAGATCCGAAGGTAGAGATTAAATCTCTAAATCTGACAGTTGAGATTAAATCTCTAAATCCGACGGTTGAGATTAAATCCATAGAACCAATGGTGGAGATTAAAACAAGGCTTATCCCTAACTCTATAAAAGGAGAGGATAGGGGTGGGCGGCAACATGATGAAAGGGGATTAGGGTTTGCCCTTGGCATATTGAAGGAATCCTAATTTAGTTAGGATTGTGTTTCATATGCTAGGGTTTTGGTGTATGAATAGACAAGAGGAGAAGTTGCTTTCATCTTCTTCCTAAGGTGTTTATACAACCTATCCTTCTTCCCTTTGTTTTGTGCTGCTCAACCTATCCTTTTCCCCTCTTCTTGGATGAGTTTGTTAGGAGAGCTAGGGTTAGGGTTTGGGCTACAAGGAGAAGGGTTGGTTCTTTCTCTTCTCCAAGTGTGGTGGCCCATGCTCTCATTGATTCTCCTTTGGCGGTTCCCATACTCCATGTTCTCTTCACCGGCAACATCGAGTCTATTGACTTGGTAGGGTTCTAGAAAGGAAGAAGAGTTTTGTTTATGATCTTCCTTTGTTCGAGTGAACAAGGAAAGGAAGATTGTGATCTAGGAGGCTTTGACTTTTAGAAGATCATCGCCACACGACGCGTGGCAAAAAGGAGGAAGGACATACAATAGAAGATCAAGAGGTATAACAAGAGGTATAATCTTGTTTATTTTGATTAGTGTTCTTTTGTATTATGTCTATAATTATTTTTCAATTATATGCATGTTGTATGTGGTTGTTTACTTTATGTATAAGGCTAATATAACTTGGACTTAACATAAACACAAGTACAAGTATGTATCCGTGTCGCCTATTCCGCGGCTATTCGTAGAATAGAGGTTGGTGTCTTGAACAACAAGTTTGTTCAAGTGACCACTCTAATCGAATAGCTCGACGATGAACGGTTGTTTGGGTGATCCCTTTGTCTAGGATTAAATTTTTAATCTGGGACATCGATGGGATCGCCATGAACAAGAAGAGTGAAACAAGGTGTGAAGTTTCCTACTTCAAGTGGTATCTCAGGGAGGAGTGAAGAAGCCGAAAGGCAAGTACTTCACTTGCAAGCAGGATGGACATTGGAAAAAGTATTGTCCCAATCAGAAGCAGAACAAAGGTATATCCTTTGGTCTAGTCGTTGAAACATGGTTAAGCGGTGTTATCTACCGGCACCTGGTGTGTAGATATAGAAGCCACTGATCATGTCTGCAATACTTTGCAGGGGTTCCAGAAAACCTGACGACTAGCTAAAGGGGAGATTATCACATTTGGGCAATGCCACAAAGGTGGCTACATGAAGGGGAGATGTTTATTTTGTCTTTTGAGAAAAATAAAGTTTTGGTTCTTAAGAATTGCCTTTATGTACCTTTATTTAGAAAGAATTTAATTTCGATTTCTAAATTGTTTATGGATGGATATTCTATTTCTTTTAATGACAGAGTTGTTATAAAAAGGAATAGGGAGATTATCTGTTCTTGTGCATTGATAGGAAATTTATATACACTTAAACCAAAAACTCCCACGATGCAAATAGAAGTTAATAACTAATCTTCTAATTCCAATAAGAGAAAAGAACCTTCGAAGATGAACCAAACATATCTTTGGCATCTTAGGCTTGGTCATATTAACCTAAGCAGAATTCAATGGTTGATAGCTGATGGACTTCTGGGTTCATTAGTGGGGGAAGATTTCCCAACCTGCGAATCCTGCTTGGAGGGTAAAATGACCAAAAGGCCTTTTAAGGCCAAGGCGTATAGAGCCAAAGATGTGTTAGAATTGGTTCATTCTGATTTGTGTGGTCCTATGTCTATCTAGGCTAGAGGTGGTTTTGAGTATTTCGTCTCTTTTATAGACGATTATTCGAGATATGGATACATTTACTTGATGCGCCGCATGTCTGAATGCTTTGACAAGTTCAAAGAATTCAAGGCTGATGTGGAGAAACTTCAAGGTAAAAGTATCAAGACACTACGATCTGATCATGGTGGTGAGTACCTCTTGGGAGAGTTTAGGAATTACTTGCCAGAGGCTGGGATTCAATCCCAATTGTCTGCACTTGGCACACCCCAGCAGAATGGTGTAGCATAGCGAAGGAATAGACTCTTATAGAGATGGTTAGATCGATGATGAGTTATTCTGAGTTGCCAGATTTGTTCTGGGGATATGCTCTAGATACGACGGTGTACATTCTAAACTTGGTTCCATCTAAATCAGTGCCTTCTACTCCCACAGAATTGTGGACTGGGCGAAAACCTAGTCTAAGACATATTCGGATATGGGGGAGTCCAACACATGTGCTGAAGGCAGATGCTAGTAAGTTGGAACCTCGTACATAAGTACCCTTGTTCGTTGGCTATCCTAGAGGAACGAAAGGTGGTTTGTTTTATAGTCCTAGAGATCAGAGGGTGATCGTTAGCACGAATGCCAGATTTCTAGAGGAACACTATGTGATGAACCACAAGCCCATGAGTAAGATTGTTCTGGAGGAAATAAAAGGGAAAGTCACTTCTTTAGTACCACCGGTACAAGAGGATATACCACAAGTCACTACACCGCGTGTCACAGAGGATACAAAGGTGATACCTCGTCGTAGTGGGAGGGTTGTGAGACAGCCTGATAGATTCATGTTCTTGGGAGAATCTTCTGATTTGGTCCCTTGCGAACATGAACATGATCCCTGGACATATGATGAGGTAATCCAAGATAAAGATATAGTATCTTGGCAAAGTGCAATGAATGCTGAGATTGAATCTATGGATTCAAATTAGGTCTGGGAGCTAGTAGAACCACCCGATGGTATAAAAACCATTGGATGCAAGTGGATCTACAAAAGAAAGAGAGGAATAGATGGGATGGTTGAGACCTTCAAAGCGAGGCTTGTTGCGAAGGGGTATACTCAGAAAGAGGGTATCGATTATGAGGAGACCTTTTCGCCGGTAGCCATGCTTAAGTCTATCCGGATTCTCTTGTGCATTGCAGCTCATATGAATTATGAGGTGTGGAAGATGGATGTCAAGATAGCTTTCCTTAATGGAAGTCTTGAGGAAAACATCTATATGAAGAAACTAGAGGGATTCATTGAAAAGGGCAAAGAGCATCTTGTATGTAAGCTTAATCAATCCATTTATGGATTGAAGCAAGCTTCGAGGTCTTGGAACATCCCCTTTGATGAGGTAATCCAGTCTTATGGATTTATTCAAAGTCCGGATGAGTCTTGTGTATACAAGAGATGTGACGGAAACGTAGTGGTAATTATTGTACTATACGTAGATAACATTTTGATGATTGGCAACAATATCAAGGTGTTATCGGACGTAAGGGTATGGTTGTCCAAACAGTTTGATATGAAGGACTTGGGAGAAGTGGGACACATCCTTGGGATCAAGGTTATAAGGGATCACAGGAAAAGGATGTTGTGTTTATCTCAAGCTTCATACATAGACACTATTATGGATCGTTTTAGCATGCAAAACTCCAAGAAAGGTTTTCTACCTTTCAGGCATGGAGTTCCTTTATCTAAGGAGATGTGTCTTAGAACATCTGAGGAGATAGAGGAGATGAAGGCGGTTCCTTATGCTTCGGCTGTAGGAAGCCTCATGTATGCGATACTATGTACGAGACTAGATATCTGCTTTGCTGTGGGCATGGTCAATAGATATCAGAGTAATCTAGGACAGGGACATTGGACTGCGGTAAAGCATATATTGAAGTACCTGAGAAGGACTAAGGATTATATGCTAGCTTACCAGGTAGACCAATTACTCCTTGTGGGTTATACAGATTTCGACTTCAAATCAGACAGGGATAATAGTAAGTCTACCTCAGGTTTTGTGTTTACTTTGGGAGGTGGAGCCATTGTATGAAGGAGTGTCAAGCAAAAATGCGTGGCAGACTCTACCATGGAAGCTGAGTATGTGGTGGCCTCTGAGGCGGCCAAAGAAGCTGTGTGGCTCAGGAACTTCTTGATGGACTTGGAAGTGATTTTTGGTTTCCCCAGAACTATCACAATTTATTGTGATAATAGTGGTACATTTGCAAACTCGAAGGAACAATGAGCCCATAAGGCAAGTAAACACATAGAGTGCAAGTACCACTTGATACGAGAAATCGTAAAGGAGGTAGAAGTTGTTGTCGCCTAGATTGCATCAGAGGATGACCTGGTAGACCCTTTCACTAAGGCCCTTTTAGCGAGAGCTTTGATAGGCATGTGGAGGGAAGGGGAATCAGATGTATGACAGTATGAGGACAACATAGCCTTTTAGTATAAGTGGGAGATTGTTGGGATGTATATTGAAAAGTCTATCTTTTGTATGAACATCTTTATTTTTGAAATAAGAATCACATGATCATTGTTTGCATATTTATAGTTTTGCATATTGTCTAATACATTACATTGTAGATAACATGGTGTGTGGTGTCACACGAGATCATGTTATCGGCTCCGTGTAAAGTATAAGTAAAGGCTCACAACCGAGATGGCTTTGGACAAACCATTGGTATGGTTGTAGTGTGATTTGGTATTGGTTTGTCTTGACCATAAAATCACACTAGTGCACTTTGTGTGTACTGAGCGGAACCAACTTAGAGGTGATTCGATTTATTACTGACTACATAATCGAATTGGATTCAGATATTATATTGTACATGCTCTTAATCCCGATATAATAACGGGCACATATACTTAGTATTCATTTCTTTGATTTACCAATGGGCGAGATTTATAGATTAAATCGATAGGCTCAGTAAGTTGGGAAATGATATTATTTATATGGTGTGTCGTTGATTATAGGAGGAAACCGTATCCTATATATTAGGATGATGATGTCCCCTTTAGAAGCTCATAAGGTTCATCATGTAAACCCTGCAGGTGGACTTGGTCCGACTTGATGAAAAGGTTGAGTGGTACTACTCATGAAGTGAGATGTTGATTAATTTATGGTCAGTAAATTAATTAATCGACGGACATTCGAGATCTTAAACACGGGGAGAAAATGTACATATAATATATGAAGCCCATATTAATTTATGGGGGTTGGTGAGGTAGATCAATGATTATCCTCTAGTGGAATGGATTATCATTAATGGATCGGACTTTATGTGGGCTTGATCCATTGGGTGGCCAAGATCCAACTCCTCCTCATGGTCCCTATTGTAGCCTATTAATACCTCAAGAAGCCTAGATCCAATGGATGAAAACAAAACTCTAGATCCAAAGGTAGAGATTAAATCTCTAGATCCGGCGGTTGAGATTAAATCTCTTGATCGGACGGTTGAGATTAAATCCCTAGAATTAACGGTGGAGATTAAAACAAGGCTTATCCCTAACTCTATAAAAGGAGAGGATAGGGGTGGGCGACAACTTGATTAAAGGGGATTAGAGTTTGCTTCCCTTGGGCGACAAGGAATCCTAATTAGGTTAGGATTGTGTTTTGGCGGCTAGGGTTTTGGGTGTTGGAGTAGGCGGCAACAAGAGGAGAAGTTGCTTTCATCTTCTTCCTAAGGTGTTGTCGGCAACCTATCCTTCTTCCCTTTGTTTTGGCCAGTGCTCAACCTATCCTTCTTCCCCTCTTCTTTGGCCGACAATTAGGAGAGCTAGGGTTAGGGTTTTGGGCGGCTACAAGGAGAAGGGTTGGTTTCTTTTCTCTTCTCCAAGTGTTAGCCGGCGCCCATGCTCTCATTGATTCTCCTTTAGCCGGTTCCCATACTCCATGTTCTCTTCCTTGGCCAACGGCAACATCGAGTCTATTGACTTGGTGGCCGGTTCTAGAAAGGAAGAAGAGTTTTGTTTTTTGATCTTCCTTTGTTCGGAGTGAACAAGGAAAGGAAGATTGGTGATCTAGGAGGCTTCGACTTTTGGAAGATCGTCGCCCACACGACGTCCAAAAGGAGGAAGGACATACAATAGAAGATCACGAGGTATCACAAGAGGTATAATCTTGTTTATTTTGATTAGTGTTCTTTTGTATTATGTCTATAATTGTTTTTCAATTATATGCATGTTGTATGTGGTTGTTTACTTTATTTATGAGGCTAATATAACTTGGACCCCGAACATAAACACAAAAGTTGGTGATCCGTACATCGTCTATTCCACGGCTATTCGTAGAATAGAGGTTGGTGGCTTGAACAACAAGTTTGTTCAAGTGACCACTCTAATCGAATAGCTCGATGATGAAACGGTTGCTTCGGTGATCCCTTTTGTCTAGGATTAAATTTTTTAATCTGGGGACATCGATGGGATCGCCATGAACAAGCGACCGAGTTGAAGTGGGAAGCAATGTTTCCTACCTTCAAGTCGTAATAGAGCTTCAGTTTCGGGTAAAACCCTTCAATAAAGAATATCGATCCCACAGGGATTGAGATTTTGAGTATCGATTTATCCAGTGGACATGTTGTTGTTCGGATTGGGAATCCTAGGGTTCACGAATGAGTGGTTGACGGTGGACTTAACTCAAGTACGGTGTCACACGGAGGAAGAGAAGGTTTGCTACGAGTCTTTGAATGGGATTTTAGGACTTCAGTTTCGCCTGTGTGTTGCAAAACACGCTATCAATTGAATGTCATCTAGATTTCTAACTACGGTTTTGTGGAAGGGACATCATACCCTTCCCTGATGATCTTTCGCATCTATCGGGTACTACCTCTACCATACCAGGTCAACCCCTGGCTTTAGGACGGGGTAGGCAGAACGAGGATGTCGAATCAATCCCTGTGATGAATCAGAATGTGTCTCATTTTTTACATTATCATACCCTTCTATCCACGATTATTAGAGAGAGGTTAACCCCTAGGCTCCTCCTTAGTTCTCCTAATTCTTTGATACAAGGGCTGTCACCCCTCGTATCAGCTACACATAGTAGATAGAAAGCCAAAATGAATAACTATTGATCTAAACAAACATTAATTGCAAATATGAATTCAAGAACAGAAATATATTAGAAATAGAAAGTTCTACATACACAAACTACTCCCTAATCCTAGAATCGAATAATCTACTCCATGAATACGAGAAGAGAAACATAAAGCATAATTGAATTCATAGTGACAATATAAATTGCGGAAGCAACATTAATTACAATGCACTGTGGCTCTTCTCTCTGGCGTTGAAGTGCAGAACTTGATCCTCGAGTGGCTTCATTCCTCCCCGTTGTGAGTTCCCGGTGCTTCTCAGGGCACCGGTGTGTCGTCCCGGCCGTCATGGGCTCCCCCTAGGGTTTGGGCGTAGCTTTCTTTATATAGATATGAGGCTGGCTTTCCATAAAATTCAAAAAAAAAACCCTAGTCGTGTCAAAATGACTTTCCGCCTCAAGTTCGTGTGTTTCCACACAGCCAGGCCATGTGTTGCGCTATTGTGGCCGATCTTGAGGCTTGGACACAGCCGTGTGTAGCCACACACCTTGGGTGTGTCCCCTTCTGTGTCCAACTGTCAAATGTCCTTCTTTCACTATGAAAGTGCACCATTTTTGCCATGAAATGCTTTCCTGCACACAAAAGTTCAAAGAGCATATCTCTGAAGTAGAAAATAGAAAATACATGCAAAACAAAGTGAAATATGCAAGAATCAAATATAAAATGCAAGGAGATGTGAGAGAAAACTACTCTTAAAAGCCTATATGTTTTGCTCACATGAAAATTCGAAGGAGAATTTTTTTGGAGGAAGAAAAGGATGGAGGTATATTTTGAAACCGATTTCAATATGATGCTAATCATTGAAAATCGTTTTGAAGTGCCTATGGGTGAAGACAACAAGTCGTTAGTAAAATCAAGATGGACCGAGGAGCAACGACAACAATTCAAAACAAATGTTAAGGTAACGATTATGTTAGTAAAATTAATACCTATCAATATTTTGTCCAAGCTAGGTGAATATCGAGATGCTAAGTACCTATGGAACAAGTTAGTCAAGTTCCATGAAGAGCCCGTACCGGTCCATGGTGAGGAAGAAGAGGAGTGCTCATCCTCTCATGCTCAAGAAAAAGTAAGTTCATCCTCACAAGTCCATGAGGATTCGGAAGTTGAGAAGGACTCGACATCCGAGGAAGATGTGAAAGAAATAGAAGAAGCATCTACTTCCGGAAGAAGTGATGAAAAAGATCAAGAGACTTCCACCGCCATAGGTAACTCAAATGCAATTCATAATAATAAATATCATATAATTTGCTTTGAGTGTAGGTAGAAAGGGAATTACAAGAGTAAATGTCCAAAATTGGCAAAGGAGAAAGCACCAACACCAAAAGTCAAAGAATTTCGGAGTCCTCGCTAAGAAAAGCAAAGAGCACATTGTGTGCTTCAAATGCAATCAAAGGGGACACTACCGAAGCCAATGCCCTAGGGGGGAGAAGAAAACACAAGAAGGAGTATCACATGTAGGGGGAGCTTCTAAAGCAAACCCTAAGGTATATTTTAATGCACCTTCTAGTTTTAGGGGTAAAAAGCATGCTAAAAATTATTTTAATTCACTTTCTATTGGCCATGAACATAAGCAAGCTAGTAAGAACAAATATTATTATTTAGGTGCCAAGAATGTAGATTTATCTAAGAACAAACCTAGGAACAATAACTCTAGACCCATTCTACTTAGGGAGTCCATTAGGAAGGTAGAGAACCATCTAGGCATTAATCCCAAAAATCATAGATATATTCCTAGGAAGTGTCATTCCCAAAAGACTAATGAAAAATCAAAATTGGGAAAATTAGAATTGGAAAATCAAGCTTTGAGTTCAAGGCTTGAAAATT